>CM053595.1:213960780-214017634 GCA_028646575.1 Pseudocheirus occidentalis
GGAGGGGGAAAGCTCTGTCCCAAATTGCTGGGGCCCTCACAGCTGCCGGAGCTATTAGTGAGATGCTGCAGCCCCCCCCTCCAGCTTTGGCTCACTGAAAGTGCACCCCAGGACCACCACTCAAGACCACGATCCAGATCCAGGCCGCTCAAAGTAAGAACCCTTGGCCTCGATGGATCATGGCAGCCCCCCTGCTATCTGCAGGCCGAGGGCTCTGAAGCAGCCCAGTGGAAGTTGCTGCTGCTCCGTTCCTGCTGCTACTGCTGCCTCCCGCTTCTTCCTTGCCCTGGGAGCAGTTTGGCCGGACAGCTCTTCTCCTCCCCAGTTAGCAAAATCCACTGACCTTTCTCTTAGCCTTTTTGTCTTCTGGCCTGATAAATGTAGCAACTGTGCCTCCAGTGCAGCCGACCTGCTCTCCTATAGACACGGCTCCCTGCCCGATGCTCCAGGGCCTGACCCGGCCTGCGACTCCCAGACTGCTGAGAAGAGCCCCACCTGCTGCGCTGCCTGTAGCAACAGATGTGTTTCTATCCTTTGGAGAGTTTTGGAGCTTGAAAATCTGTTTAGAGTCCCATTTTATGAGTTTTTTAGTGTGTTTGTGTGGGAAGTGCGGTGCTTTGCTGCTTCTACGCCGCCATCTTGGCTCTGCCCCTCCACTGTTTCTTATTTAACCCCATTCAAACCACTTCTAACGTATTATGTGAAGTTCTGGACACCACATTTTAGGAAGGACATTGATAAGTGGGTAAGTGCCCAGATGTGTATGGACAGGATGGAGAAGGGCCTGAAGATGGTCTTCAGGCCATGCCATGTGAAAATCAGTTGAAGGAATGTGGGTCGTATAACCTAGAAAATCAAAGACTTGGGTGGCTAGGTGGCACAGTGAATACAGCACCAGCCCTGGAGTTGGAAGGACCTGAGTTCAAATCCAGCCTCAGATTCTTGACACACTAGCCATGTGACCTTGGGCAAGTCACTTAACCCCAACTGTCCTGCCTTCCACCCTCCAGAAAGCAAAAAAAAAAAAGGACTATAGAAAATCAAAGACTTAGTAGGATGTGAACATAATCCAGCTTGAATCAAGCAGATAATTAAAATTTCAGTGTATTTATACCTCAGAAATAGGCAAATGCTACAAATCAGATTTATTGTTTTGTTGATTGTCTAAATCTAAGAAAGTGATTGAGAAAATGTTCATAGTGCAAATTAAACTCAAGTGTATCATACTTACTTTTCCCCTCCAAGAGCCAGTTCTCAAATATTTGCTTCATACCTCTCAACTATCTTCAAGCATTTAAAGAACTGTCTTGTGGAAGAAAGATTAGATTTGTTCAGCTTGGTCCCAGAGGGCAAAGCTGGGGTAGAAGATGAAGAGGAAGGCTTAGGCTAGATTGGGAAGTAGCAAATTATAGACACTAGATTATGGCACTTTGGAAAAGTTTTATAACAGTGCATTTTTAGTCTCCATAAAGTGTCAGCATACAATTAAATACAACTTGTGTAGCCTACAGAGCCATATAACTAGGTAAGAACACCACCTCAATTGATGAAAAGCCCAGAATCTTCTTCAGTCATCCTTCCTCCAATCCCTTCCCAACTTTGGAGCAAAAGGCACACTTTTAGCTTTAAAGTAAATTGGTTCAATGGTTGGTTTTAGACAGAATGGCCCTGGTTCCCTTTTGAATGGTTTCCATTTCTGGCATATCCGTTAACTTCCTGTGGTCAGGATGTTTTTAATTATATGAATGTCTTGGACACTAATTCTTCATAAAGTGTATCAGTTTGCTCTGAAGGTACTTTTGCTAACTCTGAACGATGAAACTTCTCTGAACCTGCTGTTTCCTAGCACAACCAGATGCCATTGAAGTCTTGAAGAAATGCACAATGGTAGCATTGAATATAATGAGAAGACATTGTAGGAAGTAGTTTTACCAATTATTGATATGCTATAATTAAAACCAACTTGGAATCTTGCACTCTTGGACACTTGTTGAAAGTGTTTCAAATATTAAAATATTCCAAAGAATCTTGCCATTGACCCTCTGATCAAGATAGAAGCCTGAAGTTTCTGCCACATAGGTAATTATCCTCTGATGCTTGGTGAGGAAAGGCACTGTGATTCTTCCTATCATCCCTTCTGGTGAATTTTAAATGGCATAGTTTCTCAGGGAAACCCTTCTTTAAAAATCTACGAGCAAAGCATCAGTGTAACCAGATGCAGTCTGAGAAGGATTGGTACATCTGAACTGATGTACATTATGAACTATGTATTTTCTGTGTTCCATTGATCCTGTTGTCAAGATTGTATGTGACAGACAGTATTTATATAAGAAGGTTATCCTTTATTGAATGTTCTCCTCAAAACATTTATTGAATAATGAACACTTTCTCTAATTTTTAATGTCAATAGATTTATTGTTGACACTACTCATAATAATTAACATTTGTAGAAGGCTTTACAAATTCCAAAGAAATTTAGATATATTTGATCCTCTCACCAACCCTGTGAGGTAGATGCTATTACTGTCCCTATTTTATGATGAGAAAACGAATACTCAGAGAGACATGATATGTTCAAGCTCATAGCCAGTTAGTTTCTTGAGTCAGAATTGGACGTCAACTCTTCCTGACTCTAAGTCCTGTGTTTTATGTACTATGCCAAGAAGCCTCCCCACACCTCTGCACATATTTTGTTGTACCTCTGGAATCTCCACCACGTTTCATTCATCTGTTTTTCTTCCATTTCTTTTGTTGTCATTGTTGTCATTTGATAACAGGTTTTATTAATGATTTAAGACTTATATTTTAAATCTAGAAGAGAAAGTTCCCCCATATCAGCTTTTATTTTTAAAACACCTGTGATATAAATTTTGTCATTTTGTTAAGTTTTAGAAAGCAAACCACTGAGAGTTTGATTGGCATGCATTAAATCAATAAATTAATTTGAGTATATTGACATTTTTACTATGTTTTCTCTCTCCAGATGCATGTAAAATCCCTCCATTTGTTTCTGTCTTCCTTTATTTTTGTCAGTAATACTATATACTGTTGGCTTATACTTCTGTCCCAAAAGTTTTAGTGAAGTTTAACTACCACACTTTTGAGACACATTGTATATAAATGCATATATATCCATCTAAAAATTATATGGATTATATGAATATATATTTCCTATTTTGCTGCCTCCACCATTAGAGTGTGAGGTCCTTGAGGGCAGGGGCAGTCTTTCACCTCTTTTGGTATCCTCACGTCTTACACAATACCTGGTACATAGTAGGGATTTAATAAATATTGATTGATTAATTGATCGATGCTATCTTATAAGCTTGAATGAAGAGGTAGAGATTAGTAAATAACATGGTGTGGCAATTATTGCTGAAAATCTCAAAATCTCAGAAGCATTTCTTTCCTGCCATTTTTTTTTATCATCGACTCAAGCTTGTGTTACATTATTTTGTGTTGGATTTTTCACTCACCTCTGA
The DNA here is from genome assembly GCA_028646575.1 of Pseudocheirus occidentalis. Taxonomy (NCBI): domain Eukaryota; kingdom Metazoa; phylum Chordata; class Mammalia; order Diprotodontia; family Pseudocheiridae; genus Pseudocheirus; species Pseudocheirus occidentalis. Next base: position 213,964,263 of record CM053595.1, read on the forward strand.
AGAATTTTTCCTGCTCTCCATACTTTTCATCTCACCATATACCGGCTATGTGGAAAGTTGGTACAAGCTTATATCTGGCCAGTAATGTAGTGTGTAGTTGATTTGGTCTATAGGAGTTATCCTAGGGAGTGTGAACCCACAGCTCTGCTGGAGATTCCAGGAGACACAGTGACTCGGAGGTTGGGCCTTTTTTAGGGAAGAGTGACCTCAGTCATGTGGTTTTCTCAGTGCTAAAAGTACTCTTTGATTTGATATCACACAGAAATCCCTGAATGGTCCTCCCCTGCCCATGCATCCATCCATGCAGAACAGCAACAGCAGAGAAGGGTGTTGCATCAGTTAAAAGCGTATCAAGATGGAAATTAGCACCCTCTCCCTCTTCTTTGATCCTCCACGTGGCATCATGTAATTCTGAGCTTTCCAGCAAGGCCTGGGGGATGGGATAACCCTTCCTTATCCCAGCATCATGCTGATTACTCTCACATGGCACAGCTAGAGTCAGGGACTCCACTGGTGCGTTTGTGTCTGGGCCCCTGGCTATAATTTCTGCTCTGTGTTTCCTCTCTTGAATAGGTTGCTGAGCACCAAGCTCGAGTTGGACGTGTCCAGGCTTGGAAGCAACTTTGTGAGTCTGAGATGTCCAGAGATATCCTGGATTCATTGAGCGATGCTAACTAGCACCGAGGGAAAATCTCTTCATAAAAAAAATCATAACCAACAAGAGGAGGAAACCAAGCCCCTGTCCTGGCTTGCCAGAAGATGTGGAATTTTAGGAAGACAGTCTAATGCTGAAGTGAAGTAAAGAATGCCTAATCATCAGCCCTGGAAATGAATTTATGTTTTGATAAAGTTTGTGTTGGCTCTCCAGGAAGATCGTGACAGCAGTTCTAAGTTAGGCTTTTGTTGTTGTTCAGTCATTTCAATTGTGTCTGACTCTTCACGACCCTATTTGAGGATTTCTTGACAAAGATACCAGGGTTGTTTGCTATTTCCTTCTCCAGTTTATTTCATCAATGAGGAAACCAAGGCAAACAAAGTTAAGTGACTTGCCCAGAATCACACAGCTAATGTCTGAGACTGGATTTGAACTCAAGTCTTCCTGACTCCAGGCCTGGTATTCTATCCAACGAGCCAGCTAACTGCCCTAAATTAAGTTATAGAATCCTTTTTTAAAGTTTATTCTGTAACCATGCAATGTGAGTAACACAATATGAGCATTTCTTTTGTCTATAGAAAATAAATACCTTTTCCATAAGTGATTTACCTTGTCCATTGAATATCTTTCTAATCCCTCTTGAGGTGGAACTTGACATGAGCTTCCTGGAAAGATAGGTAAGATTTGTACTGTGAAATGCCTATATTTAGTCTATATATAGACTATATTTTATCCTAGAGGCAATAGGGAGATGCAGAGGATTTTTAAATGGAGAGGAGGGCAGGGAACAGAGTTAGGTATATGTGGTAGCAATATCAGTTTGGTAAAATCAGTACCATTTTCCGTGGGGAAAAGAGATGAGGATTTCCCACAGAATGGTTTTAAGAACAAGAAGGTCAAGATCGTCTTTTAGAGGCCTGCCAAATAAAATATTTCTTTGCTAAAATAAGTATTTTACTTAGGTTTTACAGTTTAGCTACAATCTTATGAAAAATAGGGACCCATGTGCGTCTGAAGCAGAGCCTCAGAGCCCAGTTCAGACTCTGGCTTCATCTGCACATGTAAAAGCCAGGAATTCATAATAAGCAGGTAGCAAAGACCTTGTCACCTAGGTTTGGCTTTTCCCTGTAGCTTTTCTTTTGCCTATTCATCTACAGTAGAGAATGGAAGAGACTGAGGGTTTGAAACATTCTGAACCCCACAACTTTTTGGTAGTTACGGGGAAACTCCAGCCGTCAGAAATGCTGAAGTGCTCATCATAAAATAGGATAAGGTCTCCGATGAGATCATTTCACCGGGAAGAAGAGTCTGAAGAAAAGACTAAGCCTAAAGGAGGTAGCTGATGACCTTTTTTTTCTAAAGAGCTTGGCACCTGGGGCTGAGAATCTCCTGATAGCTAAATGAAAAGTCTCAGTAGGCAAGGCTAAGTAAGAGAGAACAAGAAAGGAAAGGCCCAAACAAGAAGAATTTCACCTAGAGGAAGTCCATTCTTAGCAGTACCTAGAACAGCAGTTCTCAGCCAGTAGGTCGTGACCCCTTTGGGGGTCAAATGACTCTTTCACAGGGGTCACATATTTCCGATGGTCTTAGGAACCAAGACACTGCTCCTCTATCTGTCTCCAGGCAGGTCTGCCTACATGCAGATACGCCCACATACAAGTATTAAAGGGTCACGGCATTGGGAAGGTTGAGAACCACTGACCTAGAATATCAAGTAAGTCCAGGTACATGAGGGGGCTAGCTTTCCATGAATATCCCATTCCAAAGTCTTTCTCTCAACTGCCCCCCCCCCAGAGCCTCTTTTCTCCACATCTCTCCAGAGAAAATTCAGAAACAACTCAATAAGTCCCTTACATAAGCACACAACATCACACAGCATTCTCTCCAATTACCAAAAGTCATATCTTCCTAAATACACTGCATTTAACACAGGGAGGACCTTCCTCCTCCACACCCCCACCTTTCTCCAGAGGGACCCAGGTTATGCAAAATAAACACAGGATAATTTTCAGGGGAAGAAATTAATGATCAGGACGATCAGTAAAGACATCAGGCAGGGGGTAGTGATTGATTTGAGTTTTGAAGGAAATGAGATTCCAAGAGACTGAGAAGAAGAGAGTGTTCATTTCAGGAGTGTGGGATTGCATGTACAAAGCACAGAGATGGGAGATAGGATGTTGTATGTGGAGAGCAATAAGAAAAGCTGTTTGAGTGGACTATAAAGTGACTGAAAAGGTGTGTTGGATTCAGGTTGTGAAGGGCTTTAAATGTCAAACAGAAGACTTTGTATTTGTTCCTAGACATAATAGGGAATCTCTGGAGTTTATTTACTAAGGGAGTAACATGGCTAGAACTTTTCCCTTGGATATTGGAAGCACTTTAGCAATTGGTTGGAGGATGGATTGGAGAGGAGAAAGACATGAGGCAAGGAAATCAATTAAGAGGTTTTTGTAATAGTTGAGGTTAAAGTCAAGGAAGAACTGAACCAAGCTGGTGGTCATGCAAGTAGAGAGAAGAGGACTGGATGTGAATGATGTTGTAAAGGCTAGTCTCCTTCCTACCTTCTGTGATGCCTAGATTCGAGTATATAGAAGTAGTTTCCTTTCTCCTTTTCTTTTAAGTTTAAATCCCTTCTGATTATATTTGCAAGATTCTAATCATATACGTTCTTAGGGGCAGCTAGGTGGTGTGGTGAATAGAGCTCCAATGCTGAAGTCAGAAGTACCCGAGTTTAAATCCAGCCTTAGACACTTACTAGCTGCATGACCCTGGACAAAGTCACTTAACCCTGGTTGCTTAAACAAAAAAAAGAGTCTAACCAGTTACATTCTTACCTACACTTTGTATGTGCATCCTGTCTTCAGATTATCATTCATATATTTTCAGATGAGACACAGAAATTCAAATCTTCTTCTATGTTCTTAACCAGTTGTTCACTTCCCAAGTTTGCCTTTCTTTCTAAAGCCTAATTGGCAGTAATGATGAAGACATCAACTGTACCCCTGAGGTCTTCATTTCTTATAACCTTTAGCAATTCTTTCTAAATTGCTTCTGACAGTACCATTTGTGCCCACACAAATCATTAGTAGTGAGTAGCAATCTTGTCATTTTACAAGTCATAGAGGGTTTTCTGTCTGGTTTTGGGTATAGCATATGCTCTGGGAAAACATCGGGCCTCTCTGTTTTTCTTAACAGATTGACAAATAGTTGACTTAGAATCTCTTTTCAGGTAGTTACCAACAGAAACTACTCTACTTCCTTTGAATCTTTTTTTATTATTAAATTTTATGTTTATTTTTAGTTTACATCATTCATTTCAACAAGATTTTGAGTTACAAGTTTTCTCCCCATCTTTCACCTACCCACCACCCCAAAATAGCGATCCTACTGTATACCCCCTCCCCCAATCTATTCTCTCCTATATCCTCCTCCATCCTTCCTAAGCCAAGATTACTTCCTTTGAATCTTAAGGACTTAAAAGGACCTTTGGACCCTTATCACCTTCTGTGGAGAATAAATACCTGCTCAGAGACACAGCTTCCCCTATTTGGGAGGAGCCTGTTACTTGGCTTCAAGGGTTTAATGGTATTCTTCCCTTTTTCCTTTGTGTTACATCCCACACAACCCTCTCCTTCCATCCCCTGAAATAATTCTGGATTCTCTTCTTTCCTTCTCCATCTTCTCCATTCTTGTTTTTTCTTTCTTTCTTATTCATTCACTCTGCTAAACTGGAGAAGAGAGGAGCATTCCTTCACTGTCTTTAGTTTTTCTTATGGAAGGGAATACCAGCCTGAAGTTTGAGTCCAGATAAGTGTCACTTGGCCAAAGCATAAGAAAGAGCATCATACGCTCCATGCAGATTACCACAATGTCTCCCTGCTCTCCATACTTGCTAGAAGTGAGATCATCAGTCCTTTGTCTTTCTTGCTAGCAGCAACCCTAGAGAACTGCTGGGTCAAACTGCTCAAGGAAGTCTTCAACCCTGGAAATTTTACTCCCCTTCTCAATCTCGTTCACATCCTGATAGCCATACTAACTTCCTTTCCTTTGTCTCATTACTTTGTCGTCCAAACTCGTTTTGCTTACACTGTCTTAGCAATTTTCTCTTCCTTCTCCTAGAGTCCTTCTCCTCTTTTCTGTTCCCCTTCCTGCTCAATTTCTCCTTCAGCTCTTTCCTTGTATTGTTTTCTTTCTCCATCTCCTTCAACCTGAGTCTTCCTTCAGCTCTCTTGTTTTCCTCCTTTAGCTCTTGTTGCTCAGCTGTTTTGCAGTTGTGTCTGACTCTTTATAACCCCACTTGGGATTTTTGTGACAAATATACTGGCATGCTTTGCCATTTCCTTCTCCTGCTCATTTTATAGATGAATAAACTGAGGCAAACAGGGTTAAGCAACTTGCCCAGGGTCACACAGCTAGGAAGTACCTGAGGCCAGATTTCAACTCAGGAAGAGGAGTCTTTCTGATTCCAAGCCTGGTACTTTATCCACTGAGCCACATAGCTGCTGAATGTCATAACTTTTCAAATTTTCTCAAATGTCCCCTCCTCAAGTTCATTTCTAGTTCCATCTCTAGTTTTGTAGGGTGTTTTGTTGTTGTTGTTGTTTTTACCATTCCTAAGTCCTCCAAATCTCCTTTGCAATTTCCATCTGCTTCTGAGTTCCCTTCTTGTTTCTTCTCCCACAAATCTTATCCCTTCAAAGTCAGAAGTGGCTGCCTTGTCAAGGAAAATATTAAGCATGTGTAAGGGCTGGGGTTAATTGAATCAATCAATCATCTCTGCCTACTTAAAGTAACTAACAAAATGCTCTAGCCCTGACACCTTTATCAGGTGAGAACACTTCTATTAAATCAATCAATCAATCAGTCAAAGACATTAAACTAATATATGCCCTGTCATGCACCTTAGGTTTTCTGTTAGACTGCAAGGCACTTCATAACCCAGTATTTCATTGTCTGGCAGCTTAGAGAGGGGGTGGGGTGGCTAAGAGTAAGCTTCCTTCTTTTTCCTCCCCTCTAGACCAGTGGAGGACTTTTTGAACTTTGGAGAAGGACTATAGGATTTGGTCTTCTCAGCAGTGTCCTTAGAACAGCAGTGACTAGTGGTAGTGTATGCAGGCAGCAGGACAAATGAAATATACTGAAGAAAAGCAGCTTCAAGATTCTATGAGGAGTAAAAGAAAGACCATAACTACAGGGGGAGCAGACTGGGAGCTAACTGGGGACTAATGCTAAAGGATTTCCAGGAACTATGAGTTACACTCTTTGCCCAAGTCTGATTCTAAGCCTACTTTTCTTGGGTCTACGTGTGTAAGTAGTAGTAGTAGTAGAAGCAGTAGCAGCAGTAGCAGTAAGAGTAGTAGTCTTAGCAATAGCAATGGTCATAGCAGCAACAACAGCAGTCAGTAGCAGCAGCAGTAGCAGTGGTTGTAGTAGTAATAGTAGGAATGGTACAGAACATTCATATAGTACTTTAAGGTTTACAAAGTATTTTGTAGATATCACATTTTGCAAATATCTTACAACACTAGAAAGTATATATTATTATCTCCATTTTGCAAATGAGTAGATTGCGACAGACAGAGCTTAAGTTATTTATCCAGTGTCACACAGGAAGTATCTGAGGCTGGATTTGAACCCACGTCTTCCTTGTTTACAGGTCTAGTTCTCTATTTACTGGGACCACCTAACTGTATTCATGGGAGACTGAGTCACAGACTTGGGGGAAAGGGTTGTTCACATCAACTGTTTTTATTACACCACATTAATAAATACTACTTTCTGAAAGCTAAGTAAGTCTAACTATCAAATGATAATAGGGGAAGCACACCAGTGGGGGCTCTTGCAATATATAAAGATACCTCCCAGTATCTAGGGGACCTCATGGTCCCCTAGAACCTTAAGGAAAGAAGCAGCAGCCATGCTGTAAGGACACAGCTTGTCAGTGCAAGTGACCAGTGCAATAAGAAAACAACTCTAGAGCTCATGCTATAAATATGTATGTATAGGAATCAGGAAACATTACAATTAAGGGATGAGATAGAGTATTAGTACTAATAGAGTAGAGAGCATTTATTTGATTTCTGCATCAATGTAAATATAATCTGCCTGTATTACTGTTAAAAATATTCTCAAAATGAGATGAACTATTTGGCATTCAATGAAATGATAAATTCATTTTTCATGTTAGAGATTTTTAAAAACATAAGAGGGATCCATCTGTTTTTATTATATTTAATTTAATTTTTAGGCACTCATTATATGCTAAGCACAATGCAAGGTGCTAGAGATACTAAAATGAAAAACAACATAGTATCTACCCCTAGGAATTTGCACTTTAATCACTGGGGAGTACAAATGTATGCAAATAAATATATGTGGAAGAATGTGAGAAGATCCAAGGTGAGGCCCAGACAAGGTGGTTCCAGAAAATCTAATAACAGGGGGTAGGGATGACAGCAAGAATCACTTCCAACTGGAGAGGGCAGAGGCAAGGAGGGCTATGGAAAAGTGGTGGACCCTGACGTGGGCATGAAAGTAAAGGATTTCAACCAGCAGAGCTCTAAAGGGACTAGGTCTCAGATGGAGGGCTAATCTACATAAATGCATAATGTATAAAGGCGGGAGAGAGCAAGGGAGACAATGAGACATCCTGTCTTAGGGCAGCAGGAAGTCAGGGGCCATCCCATCCCATAATTTGGCTGGAACCTAGATTGTGTGAAGAAGAGCAGTTGAAATAAGGATAGAAGGGTAGGTTGGAGCCAGATTATGGAAAGCCTAAAATGACAAAATAAAGAGACTGTAATTTATCTTAATTATAATAGGGAGCTGCTGGGTGTTTCCAAGCTGTGGAATCACATGGTCACAGTTCTGCACTTGGAATAACAGTTGATGTTTATATAGCACTCCAAGGTTTGCAAAACCCTATACATATTATATCTCATTTGAGCTCTACAACAACCTTGTGAAATGGGTACAATAGGTAGACTCAGCCCTATTTTAAAGAATAGGAAATAGAGTCTCCAAAATGGTACGCAGATTGCCCATAGCCGTGCTGCTAATAAGGGTCGGATGTGGGATTTAAACCCATGTCTCTCCTGAGTATGAGTCCAGAACTCTTGCTGCCTCTCTAGGCAGATGGATTTGTCTGCCGGGTGAAAGGTTGTGAGAAAAGTGCATAGTGAGCAATAAAGGACTACATAAATCTGAGTGATTATCACGATGGCAATAATAAAGGATGAACTGGAGAAGAGAAAATCTAAAGGTAAAGGAACCAGTTAAGAGGTTGTTACAGGAGTACAGGTTAAAGGGGATAAGTGAAGGGGGACAAAGAGAACCAGTGGGAAAGTTATTGTGACACTGGATCTAAGGGACTTGTCAACTGACTGGATGTAAGAAAGGAGGAGGAGAAAACAGTCAAAGACAACTTGTTTCTTCCAGAGGCCAGCTTCAAAGCCACCACCTTGAGGCCTACCTAACTTCTTCCCTCTAGTTCTTACTGCACTCTTTTTTTTTTCTTTTTTGCTTTTTGGAGGGGGAATAGTAGGGAAATTGGGGATAAATGACTTGCCCAAGGTCACACTGCTAGGTTGTTGTTGTTTTTTCTTAAGTGTCTGAGGCCAGATTTAAATTCAGGTCCTCCTGACTCCAGGGCTGGCGCTGTATTCACTGTGTCACCTAGCCTCCCCTCTTACTGCACTCTTATCCCTTGAAATTACTTTATATACTTAGTATTTGCCTATTTATGCATATGCTCAGTCTTCCTGGTAAAATATAGTCTCTGAGGGCAGAGAGACTTTTACTTTTGTTTTTGTATCATCAATCACTATGTCAGTCAAAAGCATTTATCAAACTCTTCCTATGTGCCAGGCATTGCGCTAAGTCGTCAGGATACAAAGAAAAGCAAAAGACAGCCAGTCTCTGCCCTCGAGGAGCTCACAGTCTAAAAGGGAAGGGGGGAGAGAAGAGAAGAGAACATGGGAACAACTGTGCACATACAATATATACAGGAAAAACTGGAGGTAATCCGCAGAGGAAAGCCCTGGTTTTAAGGAGGATCAGGAAAGGCTTCTTGCAGCTGAGACATGAAGGGAGACAGAAAAGCCAGGAGAGAGAAATGAGGAGGGAGGGGAGTCTAGGCATGGAGTACATGGCACTAGTGGAAATGCCAGAAATGAGGAGATGGAGGGTCTAGCTGGAAGAATAGCAGGGACATTGTATTACAGAGTACATGGTAGGTCAGGGTGTGGAGGAGGTGGAGGTGTTAGAAGACTGGAGAGGTAGGGAAAGGTTAGGTTATAGAAGCCTTTAAAAGCCAAACAGAAGATTTTGTACTTGATACTAAAGGGAATAGGGATATACTGGAGTTGATTGACTAGAACAGGGATGGGGAACCTGCGGCCTTGAGACCACATGTGGTCATCTAGGTCCTCAAGCGAGGCCCTTTGACTGAATCCAAACTTCAGAGAACAAATCACCGTAATAAAAGGATTTGTTCTGTAAAACTGAAAAGTCAATGATATCCAGAGAAATTGACAGAGGGGTAGGTTTTTGGGGGGAAATGAGGAATTCATGCCAAACCTGAATTGCCCATAGGGTAGAGATCTGGGTAAAGATATCCTGCAGGCATTTGGAAATATAGGAGTAGCAATCATGGGAGGGATGGAGACTATATATATATTTGGGAATCATCTGCATTGAGGTGATAATTGAAGCTATGGTATTGGATGAGGTCACAAGGGAGAAAGCACACTGAGAGGCGAGAAATATTTTAGAAAAGACAATTATGCAGAAACATTTAAAGAACCATAATGTCTTGTGATTTGAATTCCGATAATAAGTGCCAATTTTAAAAATGCATCAAGCTATTCTTTTGTATATACAGTATCTGCTTTGTCCTCTTACTCTCTTTTTCAGTTCCTGGTTGACTAAAGGGGAAAAAAGTGCCCATACTAGATACACAGGTTTACAGTGCCTAAGCTACTTGAGAGGGTATAATGCTGCTTCCAGTAAATGATGGGATTCTAGGAGGATTACCTTTCAGAAGGTGGATCTATTTCCTCTTTCTTCTATTACTATTTCCTTTTGCAAAGTCCAGTTTTCATCCTCTCTAAAAGGCAGTGTTTCTGTCGCAACAGTACAGTTCTGTGCCAAGGAAACAGGGCTACGGGGAGGCATGAATATCGAGCCTTTGGCTTCCTTTTTTGTGTTCTTTCTTTTATCTGTTTCCTTTCTTCCCTTCTGTTTGTCTCCTTTCACCACCGCCTTGGTTCCGTCCCTATGCTTTATTTTTCTGTTTCACTTTTCCCTTGGCTCTCTTTTCACTTTACTCTCTGAAGGTTCTTCATCAGTTCCTTGTTATACTGACCTTATTACCATAGTGATGGCAGGCACCACGGAGAGTTTCAGTCTCTTAAATGGTCAGGATGAGCCTGAAGCAGCAGTCCCACACAAAACAAGCCTCTAATTGCCAAGGATGTTGGGAACTGCCATGAAGACACTTAGCAACTGTGGTCAAAACTGGCTCTAACTCTAAGATTGTGTGCATATTTGGGTGGACTTCTTTAGTCTGTTTCTTTAAATAAAAACCAATGTGTGTGGGGGGGAGGTAAGAGATAACTCCTTGCCATATAGAAAATAAGTGAATTAAATGCATGAATAGTAAATGCTAATGGATGAGCTTAATCTGAATGTGAAAAGCAATTCTGAAAACAAACATGAAATTCTGGATTTCAAGAAAAAGGAATAAGCAAATAAAGGAGATGCATTTTGGAATATGGATATCCACAGAATTAGAAAACTAATTGAAAAACTTCATTAGATGGAAAAGGAACAAAAAAGCCCAGGAGGGAAGTCTGACATTGACTGGAAAGAACCAAGACAAACAAATGTTTGTTCCAGTCCAGAGCTGTTATAGCCAAAATTTCCAAGTAGAATTTCATCATATGCACTAATGTTTTGCATATAATATTTACCCACAACATGGGGCCCCTAAGGGGATGGCATGAGAGCCAGGCTTCAGTGTAGAACGTGTTCAAGGACTAAAACAAGAGTATAGGAATACACAAAGAGTAATAATTTCAGACAAAGCTTTCAATTATAGCCCCCAGTTCCAATAAAGAAAAACTAGACAAAAAGCCCAATTATTCTTTTTTTTTTTGAGATAGCAATCATATAGATATTTCTGAAAGCTTTCTGGTGACCAAAGCATTGAGTAATTATGATTCCAGACACACTGTAGCCTATTTTGTATTAACATAAGGCTCACACAAAATTGCATTTCATGAAGCAGAGAAGAATTTGGAGGATATAAGCATTTCTGTGGATCTTAATTTGCTACCATGGCAACCAATTAACACCATAATTAATTAATTAATTAGTTGGTAAAACACAATGAAGATAAATAATACCATAAATAGACCGATAGTATCTAATACTAACATTGTTATCACAAACTGGTAAGGAGTTCACAATAACCCAATTTAGTGGAATGGTCCTGTGCTTGATAGCCTAGTTGGGAAGACTTTTTGTAAAACTCCTATTGCTAATTTTTTATGGGGAAGGGAGGAAGACTGGTTCTCTCCATCTCACCCAGGCTAGAAAAGCAGCAGTTCCTCACAAGCAAGTCTCACTAGTGATTGGTAGGGAAGCTTTGGCCTGCTTGGTTGCCTCTCTGGTCCAGTTTGCCCTTTTCAGGCAGCCTGGCACCTTCCTCTTCTCCCAAAGTTTCACTATATTGGTGCCAGGCTTAATACATATACTTGCTGGGGTTTATCCCTGTTGTTCAGGCATTTCAATTGTATCTGACTCTTCCTGACCCCATTTGAGGTTTTCACGGCAAAGATTTCCCTTCTGTTTGTCTCCTTTCACCACCACTTTGGTTCCATCCCTATGTTTTATTTTTCTAGCGTGGTTTGCCATTTCCTTCTCCAGTTCATTTTACAGATGAGGAAATTAAAGCAAATAGGGTTAAGTAATGTGTTCAAGGTCACACAGCTAGTGGTCTTCCTGACTCGAGGACTGATGCTCTATTCACTGTACCAAACTACCTCTATATTATTCCTACTGCTGCTCAGAACTTCTGAGCTTAGGTGATCCAGCAACCTCTGCCTTCCCCAGAACAGGAATTACCGGTGTGTACTATCACACCTGGTGTTTCTATTCCTTTTACAAATTCTCTAATACGTTGTCTTCCTTTTTTTGTCCAAACTTGGTGGCAGCCAGAATCCACTGATACTATAGTTTGGAGGAAGGACTACATTCCCTTGGAGACTTTGATTACCTAAACGCCAATGATGAGCTTCTTTTTAACCTGGTAATCCTTTGTGAACTGATAAGATGCCAGAGCCTTAATGTAGCAACTGACATACACCACGAGTGCAAAGTTGAACTTCCCTCCACCAGTATCATCACTGCTTCTCTACAAGTTCTGAGGACCGCTCTCTTCTGATATTCTGACCATTCTCTTAAATGAGGACAGGGATTGAGCTAAGGGAAATCTGTACTATGGCTGAGAGATCTATATGGAAACAGACACTTGGGCCACAACTCATAGAACTGACCAAGAACTCAACTATTTCCTTAGAGAACTATTTCCTTGGAATAGCTGGTGTGCTCAACCTCCTATGGCTGTTAGTTTCTCCAGGCTGTTGTAGGGGGAATTAAAACTTTACATACAGGAAAAGATGGATCCTAAAGTCCCTTCCAACTTTGGAATTAAGTGACTCTGAAGCAAAGTGCTTCTTATGATTCTCTGATCTTTCTACAGCTCCAAATTCCACCAAGATTAATCAGAAGTCCATTGTGAAGGAGGCAAGAATATTTATTTGGTGCCCTTCCACCCCATTCTGACACCCCCCAACTTCAATTTTCCACTTTGGCTTTGACGATCCTTAGGTTGCCTAGCAAGCCATTCCCACCCTCATTCTCCCTGTATTTAAAAGTGGGGTTCAGTCCAATTTTTCTCTGTTTACAACCAGCTCCGCTGCTTTTTGGACTTCTCCATCATGCCCTTATGTGGAATACTTTCTCAACACCATCTCCCTCCCCCCACCATGCTTTTGAGCTTCCTTTTCTTGTCTTCTCTCTCTCTCTCTCTCTCTCTCTCTCTCTCTCTCTCCCTGCCCTCCCCTTCCCCCTCCATCCCCCCCAGTAAACTCCTCAAGGTCAGAGACTGTCTAGAGCAGTGGTTCTCAACCTTCCTAATGCCGTGACCCTTTAATACAGTTCCTCATGTTGTGGTGACCCCCAACCATAAAATTATTTTCGTTGCTTCTTCATAACTGTAATTCTGCTACTTTTGGGAATCTATCTGATATGCAGGATGTATTTTCACTGTTACAAATTGAATATAATCCACAGGTTGAGAACTGCTGGTCTAGAGACATCTGTACCCCAAATGTTCAAAGGGACCATCTGTGTCCAACCTGGAGTAGAGCTTTTTGAGCTCACATTGGACTGATCAGTCATAGTCAAACTCACAGTACCTTAATCCCCACATTATGATATCATTAGTTCTCTTCAAGTGCAAAGGATGAACATTTGTATCCCCAGCACTTAACACATTAAGTACCTGGCACATATTGGTCACTTAATTAAATGTTTATTGACTAACTGATTGTAGAATGCCTCAAGCTCCATACCTTTCCAGGGGCCTTTTCATTCTCTCAGAGCTTCCTTATCTTGACAGGAGTTAATATTTACCTAACTAGGCTTTGAGGTTTGTGAAGCACTTCACATATATTATCTCATTCAGTTCTTCAACAATGCAGCAAAGTTGGTGCTATTTTTGTTTCCATTTTACAGATGAGAAAACTGAGACGTCAGCGACTTGCCAGGGTCACAAAGCTAGCAAGTCCAGCTCTTCCTGACTGTGAATCTAGTGTTGTATATTCTAAACCAGGATCTTGTCGTGGTCCCCTATGGCAGTCTGGTGAAGTCTATAAGACCAATTCTCAAAATTATGTTTTTAAATGTATAAAAATAAGATAAAGAGGAAAAAAAGCTAATTATACTAAAATATAGGTATCAAAACATTAAAAATTTTCAAATCTATGGATCCCCTGGATTCTATAAACAGATACCTTGGGGATCCATGGACCCCAGGGTAAGAAACCCTGTTCTTGACCATGGTGATATACCATGCCTTGCCCTGCTAGGAAGCTCTCTAATGTACTATTTCATACTCAGGTCCTAATGTCTGGTATGGATGAATAAACGTTTATTAAGAACTTTCTACATATACTAACCACTAAGGATACTGATAAAGATTTGACATGGTAATTCTTTGCAGTAACATGTATACATTTTAACAGGGACCTTAAGAACCTTAGCTCAAATCAACACCCTAATACAGTGCCTTCCACTGCTGAATTAATTTTTAATTAAACTTTTTTTTAATGTTTTCATTTGTTTTTTATTTTATTTGTTTGTATTTTGTATTTATTTGTATTTATGTTGTTTTGTTTATATTTTATTTTAAATTGCAGAGTAAAACGAACTTTTTCCGTAACAGAACAATAAAAAGATGATTGTACATGAAACTGCAAATCTACTATGCACAACTTGTTATTCCTTTCAATATACATGTTTTTGGTGTTTTTCTTTTAAAGAAGTATCTAATCAGTAATTTCAAGGACTATGGCAGGCCAATGGGAGAGATCTCTCTGACTGGGGCCCTGGGGAAAGACTAAATCAAAACACCATGCACTAGCCTTGAACTAGCTTTGGGAGACAGACAGGGTATAGCCATGCAAGTATAGGTAAACCGCCCCTCCTCCCCCCCCAAAATTGATGTGACTAACAGCATTTCATAACAATCTTTTAATGCATCATAACTGACCCCCTGCTTTAATGTTGTGAAACCCTGCTGTCCTTGCCTTGGTTAGGCAACTTTCACTCATCCTGAAACTCTTTTCCTTCCTCCCCGCTTCTGCCTTCCAACCTCCCTTTCCTGAGTCATGGGCTGGCTCTGTCCCTCTACCTTGAGCTGTTTGTATCCCATATCCATATCTCAAGTTTCCCATCCCAGGTTGGATCACCTTAGCTCAGCTTCTACCTACCCTGGAGGTTTCCCTATGCCTAGGACTGGTCTAGCTTAACCCAACTCTGCCTTAGTTTGAGAGCCCACATTCAACCTTGGAGCTTCCAGCCTCAGATTCTTCCTGACCCAAATTCTATTCCCATTCTCTAGGGCAACCCCAAACATCACCTGCCAACATCTCATTCTCCTCCTGAACCCTCCCCAAAGAATACAGCTCCTATATGATATTGTTTCAGCGGTACTAACTACATCCTGCAATATATTTCTATTTAAAATCTCATTTTCATGGAAACAATTAACATTACTCAGGATATGCCTATATACCACGTGGACACCAGATCTCTCCAACTTGGTCTTACAGATCATAGTGCAAACCGCTATCCCATGAGACCTTTAACTTGGTAAGATGGTATATAGCAAGAGAGGAAGCCAAGTCCCATGATGCTACTACACATAAGGAGAAGCTTCTGGCTACCTCTATCTAAGGTTGCCTCAACTCTCTTTATCATTCATCCTAAAACCTAAACATGCAATCTGATGAACTTCCATGTAGAATGTCTTATTCCTTGCCTATTTATTCAACTTAAGAATTGGCCTCAAAATATCATACAGGAAATGTATAATTGCTAAAGGAGGTTAGCCACCTATGAAGAAAGAGAAACAATATAGATGATCAGCCCAAGTGCTGTGCTGATCCCTACATATTAAAGGGTGTTGGGTAGATCCTCTTATGGAGAATTTGTGGGAGAACACAGAAAAGAATCACAGGGAATGACATGATATCAATGGCTTGTGATCTTCACTATGGGGGGGAATGTTTATATCATTGAGTTGAAATACTAAAGTAATAAATGACATTTATCTAGCAACTTAAGTTTAGCAAAGAGCTTAACATAGATGATCTCAGAAACTTGTGGAGTCTTATAGATACTTTAATCCCCATTTTTGTCAGGGGTTAAAAGACATGCATTTGGTCACACAGGCAGTAAGTATCTGGGGTGAAATCTGAACCCAGATCTTTTAGCGTCCAAGCCTACTACTTTATCCCCTGCAGTCCATGACTTGAGCATAGCATCTCAAACTTTGCTGTTAACAAAGAACCACACCAATGAGTCACTGTTCTTCTAATTCAGGTTCTAAAGAAACTTTAGCAAGACAGAGAACACTGTCCCAGCTACAGTGAGAATGTTTCCAGCCACTAGCCTCCTACCTCATTAAAAAAAACTTAGCAGGTACCCTGCCTACCAGTGTTGACCAAAGATTATGGAAGGAAAAATGCATTTGGAATGAAAATGATGAAGATGATGCTAACTAGCATTTATATAGCAATTTAAAGTTTGCAAAGTGTTTCGCATATATTATCTCATGCTTATGCTTTTCTATCTTTATGTTTCTTATAAAGCTGTATCTTTGGGTCCCTTTTTATTTCCTGTCTTTGCTGGAAAGACTGTACTTAACTTTCTACCCATCGCCTGTTCTTTTCTTTCTTTAAGGCAGGAATTCTTAATCTGGATTTCATGAATTTTTCTGATTTTTTTTTCTGTAGTTCCACATAATTGGTTTTCTTTGTAACCCAACATATTTTATTGTATCCATTTAAAAACATTATTCTGATAAGGGGTCCACAGTTTTCATCAGACTGCCGAAGACACTGCTGTGACA
This sequence comes from Pseudocheirus occidentalis, assembly GCA_028646575.1. Classification (NCBI taxonomy): domain Eukaryota; kingdom Metazoa; phylum Chordata; class Mammalia; order Diprotodontia; family Pseudocheiridae; genus Pseudocheirus; species Pseudocheirus occidentalis. Next base: position 213,980,618 of record CM053595.1, read on the forward strand.
AAGCAAAGATTAGGAGCCCCAGCTTTAATGGGATGATGCTTGTGTCCAGTGCTTATTTGGGTGCTGCATTGCTTGGTTAAGCTGAAGTGGCTGGCAAATGTTCCAGCTTCTTTGGCACGAACCACGGATGAGCACTAGGACAGTTTAGTATAATGCAAGAGCTGGCCAAACAAACCCATTAGAATGAGCAAGATCAAGCAGCTTTTAAACGCTGAGTGTAAGAGCAAAGATATATATCTCAATTAGCTTCAGACAACTTCTTGTCCATTCTCATTCCATCTGTCATCAGCAAGATTTGTCTTATACTTTAAGATACAATACAGGTTGGGGCAGCTAGGTGGCACAGTGAATACAGCACCAGCCCTAGAGTCAGGAGGACCTGAGTTCAAATCTAGCCTCAGACACTTAACACTTACTATCCATGTGACCTTGGGCAAGTCACTTAATCCCAATTGACCTACCCCCCCTCCCCCCAAAAAAAGGATACAACATAGGCTTGTGACCTGGAAGAAAACTTAAGAGATCACCTTGTCCAACTTTCCTTACTTACATATGAGGAAACTGAGACCCAAGGATGAAGGGACTTGCTCAACATTACACAGGGAGTCAGTAGCCCAGCCAAAAGCTGAACCCAGGTGCTTGGGCTCCAGATCCGCTACCCCACTCCCCAAGACCTTTTTTTGTTTGTTTTTGAGACTGAGTCTTCCTACTTCTTATCTTACCCAGGCTGGAAGTGCAGTAGCCAATCACATGTCATCTCACTGCTGATAGGCAGAGATGCTTTGGTTTGGCTTTGCTTCTGATATGGACTGATCTACTTCTTTTTAGGCAACCTACCACCTATATTGATAACAGATTTAGGACGGACATGCAATGGAACTCCAATGGTATGCTGCAACCTGCTGAATTGACTTGCAAGAGCCAATTGTTAAACCTTCAATATGATATTTACACCTCAGCTATCAGTAAATCGGGGCTTGATTTATTGTTTTTTGATTGTCTAGACTTAAGAACATGACAGATAAAACGTCATCTATGATCATCTATCTTTAACGCAGATTAAGTTGGAAAGGCGTGCTGTGTGTACTTTTTTTTCTTAAGAGCCCGTTGTTAAACATTTACCAACACACTGCCAGCTTTAGTCCACTACAACTCAGAACTTCTGAGCTTAAGTGATCCATCAGCTGGGGCTGTCCTAGTATCAGAGACTATAGGAACATCCTATCACATTCAACTCAGCTACATTTTTCTCCAACCCTCCTCCACAAATACTGGGTTTCTATTAATTAAACACTGTAAAAGGTCTATTATATCATCAATCTGGATATTCCCTCCAATGATAGAGCTCACAAGCCATTCATGCTTATCCATCCTTTGTGGTTCTTGTCCATATTCTTGCATTAGTCCACCACAGGGGGCAGCATACTAGAGGATAACCCTCCTTTATCCTTCCATCACACTCATAATGGAGCATCCTTGCTCTCCACCTGCCATCCCTTGCCCTCAAATCAGGATTAAATGGGTTAATATTTGTAAAGTGCTTAGAACAGTGCTTGGCACATAGTAGGTACCTAATAAATTCTTCTCTTCCCTCACCCTGTGACTAGCTCACCTCTTCTTATCACACACTTCCCTGAAAACATCTTTTACCCCTAATTACTATTACCATTTGCAAAATTGTTACATTCTTTTCTTTAGGGAAGACAAAAAGATTAAAAGAAAATAGAGTACTGGAAGGAGAGGGAAGAAAGAGAGCAAACCCAAGAACAGAGCTGTAAAATGATCTTTTGAATTAGTGATTTGCATATTTTAATGAAAATAAAGACAAGTAAACTCAACTTTCATGTTCAGAAGTATATTTAAAAGTTATTACAGAGGTCTTTTAGGAAAGGTTTCTCTTTTTAGTTAAATTGTTTTACTTTATATATGTGTGTGTGTTTATATGGAGACAAAACAAAACTGATGAGAAACAGCTGAATGAACATGTGGTTTTAAAAACATTATGCAATAAAAGTAAGGGGAAAGATAGAGTCCCATATGGCATTTAACAGATGGGATGGTGTCCCTATAGGGTTCTTTTGAAAGTAACTCAACTTCCAAAGTAATTTAGCAGGTGACCCCACTCTTACCAGACTCTTTCTGCAAAATGCTTCTTCCTCTATGTATTCACCAAAATGGCATAGGGAGGGGGGTATGTGATAGCTACCATATGATAGTAACTGCCTGGCATTCTCTCTAAGCAAGATCTCCAGTTCCTCGGGCACCTGTCTGTTATAAAAATGTCAGTTATTATAACTATGGGTCAAGAATATGAAATGTGAACAACCAGCCACATGCAAGAACAGAATGTCAGAAACTAAAACACTTGAACCTTCAAAAAGTTTATTTTTAAATTTCATGATTTAAGATTACTCCACTAAAAGGTAGAGGGTGTGTAAAGCGGGAGGGGCATGCTCTTATCTTGAAAATCCCAGGAAAAAACTCACACTTTTTTGTTCTCTTTTCCAATGACAACCAATTCTGGGACAAAGTCAGAACTCGTCAAAGTGCTTTTTTCTCCCATGTGCCAGTGAACTGCTTAATGAATGGATTCATGAAGACTTCAAAGGAATACCATAAATCCACATAATGTTCTTGGCCTCAGCATTCTTATTTCATCTCATTTACAATCCTTGGGTTTACTGCCAAAAGTGTAACTCCTTTTTTAATTGAATTAAGTGCTCATGAGAGAATCGCACTTCCTAACTAGAAAGCACACATTTAGAGTGGGAGTGATTGCTTCCATCTCTTTATAAATACAGTGACTTTAGGAAAGTGAACATACTCATCCTTGAACCCTATCAGGGAGAGGATAAACATAGAGAGTGGCATTTAATATATGACAAGATGTGGCACCTCCACTGATGCCACCCACACACCCGGCTTCCTCTTCACAAATGATTTGGTCCTGGTTCAGAAATCATTTAACAACTAAAGGAATGTATAAACCACAGACAGAACAGAAAGAAATGGAAGGCAAAACACTAACCTATCGGGGCTGCAGATTTTCCATCAGTAAGATGAGGAGTTTGGATTAGGTGCCCTCTGAGGTACCTTTCCAGCTCTAAACTCGGAGCCTATGACTGAAGTGAGCAGTATCCAGAACACTCCTTTGACAAAGTACTTTGGGGCCTATGGAGTCCAATATTTGATAACACCTATTGGGATGCAAATTGTGTGTGTGTGCGTGTGTGTGTGTGTGTGTGAGAGAGAGAGAGAGAGAGACAGAAAGAGAGAGAGAGAAACAGAGAGACAGAGAGAGAGAGACAGAGAAAGAGAGAGACAGAGAGACACAGAAAGAGACAGAGACAGAGAGACAGAGACAGAGAGAGAGACAGAGAGAGAGACAGAGAGACAGAGACAGAGAGAAACGGAGACGGAGAGACAGAGAGACAGAGAGAGAGAGAGAGAGAGAGAGGAAGAGAAGGAGGGAGAGAGGAGAATTGTTATCCACTAAATACAAAAGAAGTGTACCAAGCAGTATTCCAAATCGAGATAGAGTCAGGGCAGCTTTATAGTACAGTGATACTGAGACAGGCATGTTGTTGCCCACAGATCCTTCATCTGTTAGTGTTTTTGGGTAGCCCGATTTTGATGCTTTCTGTATAAACTACAACTCTCTCCTACATCCAGGACTCACTTTGGATCTCAGCCTGGCAAAGAAACCGAATCCAAACTTTTTCTTTTTTAAGGTCTGCCTGTTTTGTTCACAGCTGCAGGGGTAACGTGGCTATGTATTTTACCATCAGCTTTCACTCATCCATATGGTCAATAGCCACACTGTGGTTTATTAGTGTCAGGGCCTCCTGACCTCTGATGTGCCCTGGGGAAGAAGAGAGGGCTCAAGTCAAGATGTCAGCAAGCATTTATTAAGTTCCTATTTTGTGCCAGACACTGTGGATGTGAAGAAGGGCCAGAAGAGCCCCGACTCTCCCAATCTAATGAAGGAGATGACATGTATACAACTCAGTATAAATAAGATATACACGGGATAGATGGGAGACAATGTCAGAGGGAAAGCATCAGCAATAAAGGAAATGGCCTTTTCTGAACTTAATGACCCAAGATTCACGGCAGCAATTTAACCCAATGACTATGTACCAGGTACTACGCTAGGTGACAAGAATACAAAGACCCCAACAAAAAGGTAATCACAGTTCTTTGTGTATGTGTGTGTGTCTTTTTGGAGGGGGGAGGTAGGGCAACTGGGGTTAAGTGACTTGCCCAAGGTTACACAGCTAGTAAATGTTAAGTGTCTGAGGTCACATTTGAACTCAGGTTCTCCTGACTCCAGGGCTAGTGCTCTATTCACTGTACCACCTAGCTGCCCAATAGTCCCTGTTCTTCAGAAATTTACTTTCTACTTGGGGATACTGCATGAATGCATAGTAATACACAAAGGACAAAGTAATTTCAGGAGAAGGCACTAATAAACCATTGGGAACCAGAAAAAGCTTTGTCACGAGCTGAACATTTAAGGAATCTAAGGATTCTAGGAGGTCAAGAGAGAGTTCTTCAAATGTAAGGCTTATACAAAGGAAATGAGTAGGGGAGAAAGGAATATTAAGTTTGGAGAAGATCTAGTAGGAGAGTTTAGCTGAAATGTGGTTTATGAAGGATAGTCATGTGAAGTGAATCCATAAATATAGGGTAGATCTAGAACATAGGGTCACAGATTTAGATCCAGGAAGTACCTCAGAGGCCACTGTGAGTCCAATGACATCAAGTCCAACTCCCATATAGAATGCCTTCAATGCCAGGTTCTATAGGTTTTATCTTAGAGGCAATAGGGAGCCACTGAGGATTCTGGAGTAGGGAAGCACTGTGATCAGACATGCTTTCCAGGAAGATTATTTTGGCATCGTTGAAGAGAATGGATTGAAAAGGGTAGACAAAAAGCAGGGTGAACAATTAAGAATCTACTCAACAGGTGGAGATGGGAGGTTACAGGAATCTGAATGGGGGAGATGGCTGCATGAGTATTGAGGAGATGGATACCAGAAGTAGAAGCGAAATCAATAAGAGTTGGTAATTGATTGAACATAGAGAGTGAGAGAGACGGAAGTGTAATTGGTGGTTCCAAGGTTAGGAACCTGGTGAATGAAATGTCCTCAAGAGAAGGAGGAACCCTTAGGCCTTTTCTAAGCTGGCAGACTCCAGGCAGCCTGGCAGCACCTTTTGGCACACAAGACTTCCCCCAGGGAACATGCACAACAATCCAATCCAATAATCCAATCAACGTTTTTTAGTCTTCTCTGTGCCAGACATTGTGCTGAGTGCTGGCGAGATAATTAATGAAAAGAAAGCCCCTGCCCTCAAGGAGCTTACAGTCTAATGGTGGGGGAGTGGGAGAGACAACACACAAATGGAGTCAGGAAAGGGGGAACAACACAGGAGGAACATACCCACATAAACTCACAGAGAAAAAGCCCATGAACCCTCAACACCCCAAACCATGCTGTTTTGTTAATGATAACAAGAGCTAACAGTTATGCAGCACATACTATGTGTCAGGCACTGTGCCAAGCATTTTGTAATTATTCTCATTTGGTCCTCAAAACAACCCTGGGAAGGAGGTTTGTTATTATTGCCATTTTACAGATTAGGAAGCTGAAGAAGACAAAGGTTAAGTGATTTGCCACATCCTCTGGCAAGCCAGGGTGCAGCTCATCCCCCAACTGAGGTTCATCTTTTCTTAGGACATTTTAGTAGTTGCAAGAAGCACCCCATTCCACTCCTACCCCCAAACTGGGCTTTCAGCATCCAGAAGCGGGGGTCTCTGACCTCTTGTGCTCATAAGCTTGTTGCCAAGGTTAAAAACACTCATCTCAGGGCTGCTCTTTGGTCACCTATGCTCAGGGAAAGAAACACAAAGCAGAAGAGACATCAAGGCACTTGAGATCCAGTCTCAGGTTCAAGTAGGCAATCACATCCTCTATCCATTTCTCTGCGTTCCCACTACCTTCATCTATCACATCACACCCAAGTTACTGAAGCAGTCTCCTATCTGCAGGGTCTCTTCCTCCTTTAAATCCATACTTGTGCCGAAATAACCTTCCTAAAACGCCACTTTCTTTATGTTATCCCCCATCTTTTTAACCTATAATAACTCTTCTCTTCCTTATAGAATGAGTCAAAATTTCTCAACAACATTCAAGGTCTTTTATACTTCATCCAACCTAGTCTCACAGTCTGAATGCCCAGTATGAATACTTTGGTTTAGTCAGACCAACTCCTTCTACGTTTCTTTGTTATTGTGTTTCAGTTGTTTCAGTCATGTCTGACTCTTTATATACCCCATTTAGGGTTTTGTTGGCAAGGATAATGGAGTGGTTTTCCATTTCCTTCTCCAGTTCATTTTATAGATGAAGAAACTGAGGCAAACTGTTACATGCCTTGCCCAAAGCCATACAGTTGGTAAGTGTCTAAGGCTGGATTTGAACTCAGGTCTTCCTGATGCCAGGCCCTATCCACAGCTCTATCCACTGTGCTATCTAGCTCCCTACCATAAAAAACATACTTCAGACTTATTTTCACTTCCGCCCCTTTGTTAATTCTTTTCCTACTACTTAAAATGTCCTTTTTGTTGTTCTTTACTTATCTTTCCCATCCCTATGTTCCAAAGACTCAGCTCAACTGCCAGCTTCTCTTTTCCCAAAAATTCCAGTACACATCAACTCTGGCTTTCTTTTTTTTTTAAACCTTTTGTTTTTAATTTTTTGCTGGAATTAAAGAGTCCCAGAGTTAAAATCTAGTTCAAAAAGAAATTTCCTCTACAAAATTTCTGAAAGAGGGTCCTACAGCCTCTACTTGAGGGTCTTCTGTGAAGGAGAACTCAATTCCTTCTATATTGGCCCATTCTGTTTTTGAAAAGCCCAGGAACTTTCACCAATTACCTCCTTTCTAGCATCAAGTGAGAACAAAAAATTGAATTTCTCTTTCACATGATAGCTTTTCCAATAGCGATCATGTCTAGCTATGCCTGCTTCTCCACTCCCTCAACCACTTACACTAGTACATTTCATTTTTTTGTCCCTGTAGAATTTTAATTACATCCATCCCTGTTAAATTCTCTTTTATGATTCAGTCCACTGCTCTAGCCTATCAAAATCCTCACTCTGTCACCCTGACTCCCGCCTGTGCCATCTGGAAATCCAATAATCAGACTACTTGATGCCTTCCTATGACATGAAGGATAATGTTGAACACAACATGGCCAAGATCCCCTTGAACTCTATGAAGGATCTCCCTCTTGCCTGAACGGTAACACCTTCCATCTCTAAATCTATGAACATACGACCTGTGAGCCTACAAGTTTTTTTAATATGTGGAAAAGGAAAAATCTTGATGATTCCTTGCTCTCTATGTGTGTGCACATGTGTGTACATGTGTGTGCATGAAAAATACTGTATATTTAGATGGGGAAGGTAAAGAATAAGCTCTTGTATGCACATAGTGCTTATAAAGTTCCAGGGACTTTTTACAAATATGATCTAATTTAATCCTCCCAGAAATCCTTCAAGGTAGGTTTTGTTATTATTCCCTTATTACAGTTGAGGAAATGAAGGCAGACAGAGGTTAAGTGACTAACCCAGGAACACACTACTAAGAGTTGGAGGCCAGATTTGAATTCAGGTCTTCTGACTCCAGACCTAGTGCTCTATCCATTGTGCCACTGAGCTGTCCCCCTTCACATATTGAAAGAATATTTATTAAATCTCCTCTTGACCTTCTTTGCTCTAGTTCAGGGGTGGGGAATCTGCAGCCCTGAGGCGACGTGGAGCCCTCTAGTTCCTCAAGTGCAGCCCTTTGACTGAATCCAAACACCACAGAACAAATCCCCTTAATAAAAGGATTTGTTCTATAAAATTTAGACTCAGTCAAAAGGCCATACCCGAGGATCTAGAAGGCCACATGTGACCTCCACTGAGCCTAGTTTATGGTTCTGGTTGTCTGCCTATGAGAATAGTTAAGATAAAAACCATACAGTTTAGAACTGGAGAACACCTTAGAGATCATCAAATCCAGCACCTTTATTTGACAGATGAGGAAATGAAAGCCCAGTCATGTCAAGTGATTTGCCCAAAGTCTTGTATCTTGGAAACAGAAATGTCAGGATTTAAAGCCGGGTCCACTGATCTCAGATTCCATGCCTTTTCCACTGTATGACACTGTATCACATGTAGAAGGATACATGTTTATTAAGACCATATATCTCCATGTATCAACTAGTTTCTTAGCATCTTAGGAAGAAATCCCAGAAGTAGCTAGTCCCATCCCACCAATCTCACCCCTTTCCCTCCACCACTCCCCCTCTGCTTCTAATTCTTGAGTTGTATGTACTTATATTTCTTCAAAAAGTTGAAAAACTGGTAGAAATGAACAAATCCAAGTAAGAAAAAATGAAAGAGAAGACTAAGAAAGGGCTTGGTGTTCCAAAGATGTAGCCAAGACTCTCTTAGAGAGCCTTATCAGAGTTTATAAGGGAGTCAAAACTGATGTTAGGCAAACTTGTTGGCACGTAACCCTGCATACTTGCCCAACAAAATTAGCATCTCTCTGCAGCAGTTCAGAGTTCTTCGAGATAGCAGTTTTTAGAAGGGGCTCTCTATAAGTGGCCCCAGAGAAGTTGATAGAAGTGATAAGAAACTTCTTACAAATAAAAGACCCCTTTTTTCAGAATGGAAAAAAGAAAAACATTCCCTTCAATGCAACAAATTCCTATTAAACAGCTACTATTTCTATGTGCTACAATGTGCTTAGTCACTGGGGATAGTAAGTTGAAATAATTCATGCCAAAATGCATTTATTAGGTGTCTACTAGAGATAGCTAGGTGGCCCAGTGGAGAGAGTGTCATAGCTGGAGTAAAGAAGACCTTAATTCAAATCTAGCCTCTGATATTTACCAGCTGTGTGACCCTGGGTAAGGACTGTAACATCTTCTGCCTCAATTTATTCAACTGCTAAATAGGAATAATGATAGCACTTATGTCTCAGGTTGTTATGAGGTTCAATGAGATAATATTTGCAATTTTATTGTATAATGCTATCATTATTAAAATTTTTATTACTACGTACAAAGCACAAAGACAAAAATGTAATAGTCTCTGCTCACAAAGTGCTTGCACTCTAATCAAATATAAATTATGCACAAAGCAAATGTAAAATAATTTCAGAGGGTTCCACAACTGGAAGGTTCAGGAAAGGTCTCATGGAATAGTTAGCAAACTGAACTGAGCCTTGAAGGGAGTTATGGATTCCAAGAGTTGGAGATGAGGAGTGACAGCAATCCAGGCTTTGAGGAGCAAGGGACAGTCTGTCCCTCAATGCCTGGAACTGTTGGGAAATGAAATACTATGTGAGATGAATGGCAAGTAGACCAAATTGGGACAGCTAGGTGGCACAGTGGTACAGAGTGCCAGGCTTGACGTCAGACAGATTCATCTTCCTGAGTTCAAATCTGGCCCTCAACACTTACTAGCTGTGTGATCCTGGGCAAGTCACTTCACCCTGTTTGCCTCAGTTTCCTCATCTATAAAATGAGCTGGAGAGGGAAATGGCAAACCCCTCAGTATCCTTCCTGAGAAAACCCTAAATGAGGTCAAAAAGAGTCGTACATGACTGAAAATGACTGAATAAAAACAACAAAAGACTACTTTTAGTGGAATGTAGAGTGCCAAGAAAATTACAGTCCATTAAGAAGTGGAAAAGTAATTTTGCACAAATAACTATGATAAAAGGCAGAAGGTGGTAAGTACAAAGGAGAGGCACAGGCTGTGAGTAATTTCCCTCAGTACCACTTGCTACTAAAGAAAAGGAAAGCAATCTTAGAAAGAGAAAAAAGGAAAAAATCCATTCATTCCAAGGTCAGATTTCCTATGAACCCAAGCCTTGGGAACAAAGCCATAAACACAGAAGTAAGCAAAATAACTTCTGAGTTGCCCAAACAATTTTCACAGATGCAGTGTGATGTTCTGAGCCCCTTAGTTACTCACAGTCTATTGACCCTTAATTAACACACAATCCCACAAGCTGGTTTGTCTGTTTCTAAGTCTTTGCGTTCAGAGAGTTCTACCAAAAATAATTAAGATAAATAAAGTTTTAGCACTTCAATTATATACAAAATTTGCTTTTGTGGAGTAGCTCCAAGGGGTTACACGAGGGGTGTCAGCAAATGCTATTTATGTCACTAAGGAAAGACTGGACTCCCACATAGAGTGATACTTAGCTGCAGGAAAAGATCTATCATGGGAAGAAAAAATTAAGCAAACCAATGAACAGAAGAAAGGGTTTTTTTCCCTCTTACTAACCCAGAAAAGGATCACTGTAGGCAAGTAGAAACTTCAACAAAAGAAAAGCCACTGTATGGATCTACCTGTATTGGCATGATTTCCTTTGTGTATCCTTCCTTACTGATGTCATCTTAATTTCAGGAATCAATTCTATTCTTCAACAGCCTTGCATTTTGCCTAATCATTATTTCTTGCACATCCTTTTATAACTGGAAATCCTCATTTCTTCCATCAGTCCTGAACATTCAGACAAGGCAGAGATTCACACCTTCTAATTATATGCCTTCCTATAGTCTTTGTCGATTGCTCTTCTACCCTATTCTGAGCTAAATTGACACTGACCACATACACACACCCTCTTGCCCATCACACATGCCTGACATTTCAGATTTCATCATCACCTTCAGTGTACCACAGGGAGAGAAAGAGATCATTCTAGTACCTTGCAAGATGTTGGTTGATCCTTTTAATTTATGTATCATTTTGCCTAGTGTTTTGTCTTGTAACTTATCTCAATCATCATTTACTTATTAAGCCTCTATCATGTGTAGGTCCTGTGTTGGGTTGCTGGGAATATAAAGACAAAAATGAAGTTTTCCTTGCTTTCAAGAAACTTGCACTTTATATTCTGTTTCAGGAGAAACAACATATACATATGTAACTATGTATACACATATATGAAACAATATACATACATTTGCATGCATATACATATGAAGCAACAGAGAAATATGTAAGCATGCACACACATATGTGAAGCAATATATGTAACTGTGTATGCACAATGAAACAACATATACATATGTAAGCATGTATATATATGAAACAATATATACATATGCAAGTGTGTATACATATTGTATAGGCACATTCCCATATATTTACATAATATATATGTGTATACATACATATGTTTATAATCTATACAAATAATAAGGTAATTTCAGGGGAAAATTTATTTACACTGAGGTAGAGGTTGAAAGGCACTTTACATATAATATAAGGATATCTTTGCTTAAATGTCTCACGGGTATTTAACATTCAAGGTGTCTAAAATGGAAATCGTTACATTTTCCCCAAACTTTTCTATTTCTATAGACTCTCCTTCCAGTCATCTAGATTCTCAATCTTGGGGTCATCCAAGATGCTGCATTTTCCCTCAACCTCAAAAGTCAATGGATTTCAAGTCTTGTTGATTCTGCATCTTCAAGGCCTCGTCCATCTGCTCCTCCCTTCCATCCCCTATGACCCACACTATTACAGCAGATGCCTTACTGGTTTCCCTGACTCCTGTTTCTCCTCTCTCCAATCCATCTTCCACATAATTGTCACATTAATGTTACTGCAGATCTGACAATGCTGCCACCCTACTCAAAATCTTTAATAATTTCCTATTGCCTCTAAAATAAAATAAAAATTTCTGTGCCTGACATTTAAAGCCCTCCACAGTCTGGCTTTCCAGTCTTATTTCACATGATTTCTTTTTCACTGTCTCCATTCCAGTCAAACTGTACCCACAGCTGTGTGCCCTCTGTACTTCAGAAGAAGTGACGCTTTGTGTCTAAAATACAGTCACTCATCACCTCTGCCTCATACAATCATTAGGGTCCTTCAAAACACTGCTTAGCTGACAGCTTCTATCATAAGACCTTCCCTGATTTTGCTAGCACCTTCTCCTTGAAATCATTTTTTTAAACGGTTTTACAGTAGTTGTATAGTTGGTACAGCGGACAGAGTGTTGGGCTTAGAGTCAGGAAGACCAATATTCAAATTCAGCCTCAGATTCTTAATAACTGTGTAACTCAGGACAAGTCAATTAACCTCTCTCAGCCTCAGTTTCTCCATTTTTAAAAAGAGGATAATAATAGCACCTTACAGGGTTGCTGTATCAAATGGTATAACATATGAAAAGCATTTTGCTCATCATCATCATCATCATCAATCATCATCATCATCATCATGTGTACTTATTTCATCCCTTCTGTCCTTCTTACCTAGAAAAATACAAGCTTCTTGAGGGCAGGGGCTATTTCATTTTTATCTTTATATCACAGAACTTGATACGATGCCCTTGGCTTTGTAAATTAATCTCCTTCCACCTCTCATTACACAAAGTAGTAGAACTTTGTTCTGGAGAGCAAAAGAAAAGGTAGTCATAGGAAATGACATGACAGTGGTGGTAAGGGCCCCCCTTAGTAAAGAACAGAGAAAGTGATGATAGGCAGTGGCAAGATTCTCCTCTCCAGGACCAACAACTGGGTCTGAACTTTTTGCTTCACAAATGACAAGCTAGCTTCATTCAGGTTTGGAGGTCCCTGTTAACAAGACAGCTGATATCATGAAAAGCACTACTCAGGAGAGTTTTTATCTTCTCCTAAGACTTAGGATAAGTCCTTAATAATCCTCTTGGTTTGTTTTGTGAAGTTTGGATTCAGTCAAAGAAGACCTAGAAGGCCACAGGTTCCCCACCCCTGTCCTAAGTCAACCCTGGTTCTGAGTCTATCCCTTGTGCCATGAATCCCAGGTCCAGAATTCTTTCAGAGTTTCTTTGTCTTCATATGAGGACTAGATATGGTAGATATGTGAATTGAACATTGGATTTGGACTGTTTTCTTTGCCCACTTGAAAAATGAGTGAACCATGCATTTGCAAGTTTGTAGCAACTTCTGTGCTTCCTGAAGACTTTTAGGGTGTAGCAATGTAAAGGGCAAGTAGCCCCTTGGAAGGTCTTTTGTTATAATATTGTTTTCTTGTTATTATATATGTTTATTTTGTTAATGGTTCTATACCAAGAGTAAAAACCCTGCATGCAGTGATGTATGTTTCTCTGCTTCTATGAAGAGTCAATGCAATAATGTTTACATCATATAACTAAGGCTTACTAAAAATATGTCCAGTTAAGGAGGAATTGAGATTTATTACTGACAGGGGCTCAGGGATATACTGATAATATAAATCCATAAATACATACAACTCTAGGTAATTAATTAGTATTAGCCCAAAGAAAGGGACAGAGTTGGTTATAGGTCACTGATTCTATAGGAAGCATAGAGAACCTATACCTTCTCAGTGCTTCTACCCAGTGTAGTAGTTACAAATATCAGACAGGAGAAGTATGGGACTTTTCGGGCCAGACTGATCTATCTATCTATCTATCTATCTATCTATCTATCTATCTATCTATCTATCTATCTATCTGTCTGTCTGTCTATTTATCTATCTATCTACCTATCTATCTATCTTTCTATCTATCTATTTTTGCTGAGCAGGATCAGGTTGGTGGCTACCAATGCCACCTAGAGTTTAAGCTAGCACAGTACCTCGCACTTTATAAGTACTTAATAAATGTTAATTGAATTTTTTTGAATATTATGTCATATTTCATTTGAGAATGGTATGCTCCTGTATCGGTTAACTCTGTAATGCAATATCAGCCAGCACTCTTGAAGTAATATGAAGAAACATTCCTACTTCTTTAAATAGGTTTTTCTCCTTTCCCATATCCTTTTTTTGGATCCCATATCCTCAATATCTCTTTTTTTCTCTCTGGACTCCACTATTTGGAATTTCTGACTGGGTTAGGTCATAAAACTCTGGAACTTCCTGGCTCAGAAGCCTCTTAGACTTTGAGGATCTTCTTCAAGTATTTGTCCTGGTCTTAAACATCATCAGTTTTGTCCTGTTCTTATAGAGGATTACCAATAATCCAATGGAATTATTTCTGAGTCTGAGTTAGTAATTAGCTATATCTAAGGCGAGTGAACTAGCAAGTTATCTAGACATAGGGCTCTAAACTCAAGGGTATTAGAGGGCTAAGGGATAAATAGGTAATTTTATCCATCTCAATGCTGCCAATTTGACCTTAGCTTTGGAAAACTCTGGGAAATCTATCAAGGACATTACTAAATTACAAATACCAGGCACATCACGCATTTCTTTCATATTTTCATTTAGTTATTCAGTTTAAACATCTGTTAGGTTTGTTAAGGGTATTTTATTATCCCTTTCCAAAGGCTGCTTTGGGCTTGTGGTTCCTTTACCCTTAATCACTCTGCCTACCAAATTCCTTCCTTGAAACATCATTTTAAGTGTTTATGGTATAATAAAAATGAAGCATTTTTGTAATAGTGGTGTAATAAAAACGAATCTCTCTTACCACTATGTAGCTAGAGAGCCAGCCTTGGAGTTTAAAATACCTGGGTTCAAGTTCTGTCTCTGATACATAAGAGTCACATGACCATGGACAAGTTACTTAACCTCTTGGTGTCCCTTCCTCCCCCCTACCCCCCAATTCCCTAAGTTGCTGACAGGTTGTCACACCAGCAACAAGAACAATGAAAAATTACAATAGCAAGAGGAATGGACTAGAAGCAAAAGACCTGAGTTCTAGTCCTGTATTCATCACCAACTAGCCATGTGATCTTAAGTACATTACAAAACCTCTCTGAAATTCAGTTTCTGCCTCCATTATTACAGTGATAACAATAGATTCAACTTACCTTATCAGGCTGTTAGGAGCATCAAACAAGATCATTTGCATCAAACATGCAAATACTTTGTAAATGAGTAAGGGCTAGAACCACAGAAATAGAACTGGAGGAGACTTCAGAAATCATCCAGGACAAGATCTACCTAAAGTGTGACTCTTTCTACAACATTTCTGACCTGAACCTCAGTTTCTCCATCTATAAAGCAAGGATAATAATATCTGCAGTGCCTCCCTCATAAGTGTTATTGTAAGGGCTTTTCAAAAACACAAGTTCAATCCCATTGATGAATGAATGAATAAGTATTTACTAAGTGTTTTCGTAGGGAACACAAGCTCAGGCAGTTTCTACCACGACAGAAAGGCCTTGAGCACAGACCATTGCTTTTGAGCAATAGACTGAGCCTGCCTCTCAAGAATCAGCCAAGTGCAGACAGGCTTATCACTTGATGATGAATTCTTTGGCCATGGCAAATCATGAAATAAAGAAAAACACAAAATGACCTTCAATCCTGTACAGCTCTGTTCTGGTCTTATAAATAAGGCTGGTGTAGCATTGCAAAAGGGGGCAGAGAGGCTAAGAATCACATGGCTTTTTAGCCACCATGAACATTAACTTAGTTGTTGGTACTCTAAATACCTTGTGCTGTGAGCTCCTTGTGCTATGACCAATGAGTGAGGAGATTATTAAAGGGACTGAATCATGTCAATCTTGGTACTCTTGCTATAATATAAAGGAAACCAGAAAGCAAAAGGAAGGTCTAGTTAAATGAAAGGATGGTTCATGGACTCCTTGGAGAGGGAAATAAGGAAGCTGGTGAACTTATTTTATGCATCCAGGGGCCACAAGAAACATAATTTCAAGGGACATTTGTTCATCATCATTGTTACAATGATGAAAGCTAACATTTACATAGCAATTTAACTTTTGCAAGGCACTTTACATATGTTACTTCATTTGATCCCCACAACTACCCCGAGAGGTGGGTTTATTTTTATTATTAAATTAAATGAATTTACTAATTTACAATTAACTATTTAATATTAAAATTTAATAAATTAAACTATTCCCATTTTATAGATAAAGAAACAGATGCTGAGAGAAGTTATTTATTTATTCAGGGTTACACAGCTGCTAAGTGTCTGAGGCAAGACTTGAACTCACAGGGCCATGTTCATGATAAATAAACTTTCCAAGACCACCATGAACATAACTGCAGTACAATAACCAACATCTATTGAATAGATGTACAAAGAAACAGACTTTCCAATATAATATATGTAAAGGGCTTTATAAGGGTTAAAATGCTACCTAAATTCCAATTATTGTGATAACTTCTACCATTGCTGCTATTTGCAGAGGTTAGATTTTTTCCAGATGGCAATGATTCCTTCTTCTTCTGAGGGGCTGGGCACAGAACTCTTTGAGCACAACTTAAAATCTCCCAATTCTTAAGCAGGCAAAGAAGCCAGTGAGCTCAGTGCAGTTGGAGATGATCTAAGTGAGACTTCAGACGCTAATCCCTTCTGTCAAAGCTGACAAAGTTTTGTCAAAACCGACAAAAGAATTTCTGAGTGACATTCCTGAAAAGCCTCCAGTTCTGATTCAGACAGATTGCTACTCATGCTCTGCTGGTGGAGCATTTAGCTGATTTCCACGCTGTTTCTAATGGGCAAGGAGGTATTTGGCTGAGTGGTGAGTGGTACAAATTGATTGGGTGAGTCTCCAGCGAATAATTTTTTGCCTTAATCAAGGTGTTCACCCTTCTCTGCTTCCCATGGTGCCTGCCAAGCTGGGGTCAACATTTTATGGTTGGCAGCCCTGGGACTAACGGCTGCCAGCAGTTACATTTGTCAGTGTAACCTGCTGAAAACCCCATTCCCTCTCTGAGGCCCAGTGCCAGGAAGCCTTTCATTCCTATAGATGTGGGGACATTAATCTCTCAGCAGGAAGCAAGGACTGTGTGAGGTGCTTGAATAGATGAGGTACTTAGGAGCCTCACCCAAGATGGAGGTCCCCTTGGGTGCTTATTTGCCAATGTCAAAGTGTGTTACTCATTCCCAGGTGTTTATTAAATACTCACTCCAGGCATTGTGCTAGGCACTGCTAATAAAATGGCAAAACTGAAATAGCCCCTGTCCTCAAAAAGTTCACATTCTGCTGGGGAAGACCATATGTACATATATGGGGGCAGCTAGGTGGCACAGTGGATAGAGTGCTAGCCCTGGAGTCAGGAGGACCTGATCTGGCCTCAGACACTTACTAGCTGTGTGACCCTGAGCAAGTTGGTTAACCCTGTTTGCCTTGATTTCCTCATCTGGAAAATGAGCTGGAGAAGGAAATGGCAAACCACTCCACTATCTTTTTCAAGAGAACCTCAAAGAGGGTCACCAAAAGTTAGATACAACTGAAACGACTGAACAACAAATATATACATATATTTATATAGAGAGATATATACATATCTAATAGTTTGGCACATGCGCAGACCCCACCAGCTTTCTCATTTGGAATCCTCACATGGAGTATATTAAGGAGCTGTTCCTGGGAGAATCATGGTGATGCATGAGAGAAGTAGCTTGGAAAGGATGGAGCATGATGCATGGGCATTCTGTAATTGATTCCTGTTGGCCTACCATGTGAATGGGAAAAATCTTTTTTTTGTTGGCTGTGTAGCTGGAAGTCTCTCAGAGTCCTTTTAAAAGTGTTTGAATTGGCTCTAGCCATTTCTCTCCTGCATTCTTATTAGTGGGAGTATGGTAACACCTTTAATCACAGTGTGCAGTGAAAGAACTGTACAGTAAAAGGGAAGGGCCTATGGCATAGGGTCTTTCCCACTCCCGTCTCTGCTATGACTATATTCCTTCCTCAAAAAATGGGAGCTCTTTGGGCTTTTGGTTTGTTTTCTACTCTCAGTAAAGGGAGTGAAGTTTCCATCCCCTGAAGTGTCAAAGACAAGAATCTGGGAGTTGGAATCTAGGTGATACAGCCAATGCAGAATTGATGCCCTGAAGCTTGATGAGCAAGGATCAAGTAGCAAATCTTTGGGAGTTGCCTTTGGGATCCCAGCCTAGTAGAAGGACTCATCTGGCAAGAATGCCACCTTTGGATGTGAACTTGGTGGTACCAATGCTATGCAGGAACTGAGATAATCTGTGAGACTGATTCCTTCCTCCCCACATTACTGCATTGGTATAGGTCTGATTATGCCCCTGTCGTGTTAGGGGAAATGTTTATATGTTTGTTTTTGCTGTATCTTTGAATTAGCTATCCCTTTATAATGGTTAATCTCATGCTAAATGGAATGTATTGTTCACTCCTCCCCCTAAATGGGGGAAACAACAAACAGGGACTTGAGCTATTGGTAGAGATATTCCCATGCCTCCCATAATCTCCCCCACCCCCAGGGAACCTGAGAACCTAGAGGTGTAGATGTAACAGGACTGGCCCTGAGAGAACAGATCTGAGCATACTTATTACATAAGTGTATATGAATATGCATGTATTATATAAGCACACAACATACTCATATGATAAAGGCACACACATGTGCATATAAACACACATGCATAAACACATGTATGTATCATATGTATATACACATGTGTATTTATAAATATGTGTATGTCTACATATATAGTTATCAAACAAATTCAAAATCTATCTTATATAAGTTTTGGGGAGGAAGGGACTAGCACAGGTGTGGAATTAAAGGCTTAAGGAAGAAGGTGCTGTTCATCTGAGCTTTGAAGGAAACTAGCGGTACTAAGAGGTAGATGGGAGGATGGACATCATTATAAGCTCAGGAGATCTTTCTAAAACCACAACAACAGAAGACAGCTTATAGAATATGTGGAGCTTCCAAAATGACCACTTTGGTTGGCCTATAGAGTGTGGGGAGAAGAGTAATATGTACATAATAAGGCAGAAAAGATAAATGGCAGACAGGTTGTGAAGTACTTTAAATGCCACACAATAGAATTTGTATTTGATCCTAGAAGTAGTGGGGAGTCACGGAGGTTTTTTGAGCAGGGGAGTGGGCAAGCCTGTGCTTTAGGAAAATCACACTGGCAGCTCTATGAAGGATGGAGTCATGCAAGAATGTGTCTCAGTCAGTCATCTATCCCAGAGCTTCCTGGGCTGAGCATAAGGGCTCCAGCTGGGTGACACAGTGTATAGAGCACTAGGTCTGAAATCAGGAATTCAAACTGCCAACAGACACTGACTGACTATGTGGATCCCAGCAATAACTTAACTGCTCTCTGCCTCAGTTTCCTTAACTGTAAAATGGGGATACTAATAGCACCCACCTTCCAGGGTTGTTATGAGATGCAAATGAGATAATATTTGCAAAAAGCACTTAGCGCAGTACCTGGTACACAGTTGGCCCTGAGAGAGGGAATCAATGCTTATTCCCTTTCTTTCCCTTCCCTTCTTCTTCCTCATGCTTCCTTACCCATGGTTTCAACAAGAACTTTCTTGCTCACCCATGGTACCAGTAGCTATGAATTAATGTCAAAGCTGTCATCTATTTAAATATAATCCCCTCTTTAGGGGGTGACCCTTGACAAAACTGCATAGTCAGTGAAGGTTGCCAGGAGATAGCAGTGTTTTGAAGGCCAAAGGAAGAGAGAGCGTCTGGGAGGGGTGACCAAGAGTATCTTGATCAAAAAACTCAAGATGGATGAGGATTGGAAAAAAAAAAAGACTATCACATTTAGCAATTAAGAGATGGTTGATTGTTTCCATTGATCAGAGAAGTCATAATTCAGATTGAAAGGGTTTGAGAAGACAGTGGAGAAAATGATTGTAGATGGAGCGTTCTGTTGTTTTGGGTTTTTTTTTTTAAATAGGAGTTTGTGAAAGGGAGGAGAGATATAACATGGAAGCTTAAGAGGACGGCAGACATGAGTCAAGGTTGTTTTGCTGTTATTGTTTTTTTTAATTTAATTTATTTATTTTCTTGTTTATATCATTCATTTCTATGAGATTTTGAGTTACAAATTTTCTCCCCATCTTTCCCCCACCTACCACCCCAAAAGAGACATCCCACTGTATAACCCCTCCCCCAATCTGTTCTCTCCTATGTCCTCCCCCATAGCCCCTCTGACTTTCTGGTAAGGCAAGATGGATCTCCCTACCCCAGTGCCTGTATATTTTAATTCCCAGTTGCATGTAGTTAATAATAATAATTATATATGTACATATATGTATATATACATACATGTATTTTTAACATTTGATTATAGAACTTTACATTCTAGATTCTTTCTCTTTCTCCCTCATCACCCACCCCCACTGGAAAGACAAGCAATTCAATACAGGCTGTACATGTGTACTTTACGCAGAACATCTCCACAATGGACATATTGTGAGGCACTGATTACATGTCCCTCCTTCCTATCCCGTCCCCCCGCCTTGTTCTATTCTCTACCCTGTCCCTATCCCTTTACAGAAGTGTGTGCTTCCAGCAGCCTTCCTCCCCCTGCCCTCCCCTCCATCATCCCACCTCTCATCCCCATCCCCGCTACTCTCCTGTGTGACAAGATACCCAATTTAGAGTTTATGTCATTCCTTCCCTAAGTCAAATTCAGTGAGAGTAAGGTTGACCCTTTCCCTTTTGCCTTCCTGTTCTTCCCCTCCATTGTAACAATTATCCCTCACCTCTTCTGTATGAAATGATTAACCTCATTCTGTCTCTCCCTGTCTTCCCTCATTCTATTTCTCTCCCACCTCAGAATTTCATCTTTTAAAGTATTGTCCCTTCCTATTCAATTGATCCTGTGCCCTCTATGTACACATATACACATACTCAGATATATATTCATATGCACATATATACCCTCCTATATAGACATGTGTGTATGTATACATACATACATACATATATGTATATATTTACATATTTATATTCCCTTCACCTATCCTCATACTGAGAAAAGTTTCATAAGTTACCACTATTGTTTTTCCATCTTGGCATGTAAATAGTTCAACTTTGGTAAGTTCCTTATGATTTCTTTCCCATGTTTACCTTTTCATGCTTCTTGTGCTTGAGTGTCAAATTTTCTTTTTAGTTCTGTTTTTTTTTTCAGCAAAAATGCTTGAAAGTCCTCCACCTCACTGAATGACCATACTTTCCCCTGGATGTTATTGTTTTTTAAAGAATAGGAGAGACTTGGGCATGTTTGTGGGCATCAGGGAATGAGCCTGTAGATAAGAAGAGTGAAGATTTAGAGAGCTGAGGGATGATTGGAAGGGCAAGCTGCTGGTGTAGATAGGAGACGATCAGATGAAGTACACAAGTGAAAAGGAGACTGGGAATGATATCAAGGGGTTTTGAGGAATTTCCCCGCATTTGATAGATGGGGAAATAAAATTGGAGAAGTCAATGAATACTTCAGGGTCCCACAGTTTGCATTAGAGTTAGAATCCAAATCCTAACTTTCTTTATTTCTTTCCTTATTGTACAAGATACCTTCCAAATGACATGTTGTCCTAGTCCCCAAGGTATTGGTTACTTAATGTTATTCATTCAAAAGCATTTATATCTCAGCAGAGGATCACAGGACATGAGAAACTTTAAGCCAAAAGAATACATCTCTAAGCCTGGAATTTTAGTATCTCTGTGGGAAAGATACTTGAGAATCCCAGTCCCCTTTAATGCTAGTTCCTTACTTCTGTTGGTTATCTCCAATTTATCCTGTATGTACCTTGTTTGTATGTATTGCTTATATTCTGTCTCTTTCATTTGACTATGAACTCCTTGGGAACAGGGATTGTCTTTTGACTTTTATATTTTAAGATCCCCAGTGCCTAGCCAGGGCTTTACACATAACAGGCACTTAAATTGCTAGTTAAATGACTGAAGACACTAGAGTTTCACCTAACTCTTCAAATCATATTGCATGGCCAACTGTCCATTTTTCCCCAACTTTGAAGTGGGGATAACATATCAGCCTTACACTTCCTTAGTATAAGAACTCCTTGGTGGCAAGGTTCAGGTGGTATCTAAGTTTTATTTAATAAATATTTATTAACTTTGTACTACTTAATAAAAAGTTAGCTTCTATCAAATAGGGGGAGATGCCAGACACATTGATAGGTGCAGGGAATAAAGAGGAAAATAAATGACCATGTGCTCAAAGAGCTCATACTCTACAAATTCTATGATATTTTAATATTATTATTAGCATTATATCATTAATATTAACCAATCAGTTAATTAATATTACACTGATTATTCCATTTTAGTCAGACCTTTTGGGCAGCTAGGTGGCTCAGGGCATAAAGCACTGGGCTTGGAATTAGGAAACCTCATCTTCCCAAGTTCAAATTCAGCCTCAGACACATACTAGCTGTGTAACCCTGGCAAGTCACTTAACCCCATTTGCCTCAGTTCCTCATCTGTAAAATGAATTGGAGAAGGAAATGATCAATCATTGTAGTATCTTTGCCAAGAAAACTCCAAATAGGGTCATGGAGAGTCAGACATGACTAAAAACAATACAACAACAATATTCAGACCCTAGCACACTTGTTGTTTCAGTGACTAGACAACAGCCTTAGAGGTGAATTCTGTGGCCAGATTGGCTTGCCATGCTAAGATATGGGCTGGCAGGAGCTGACTGCTATTGCTAGCTTACACTAGCTTTGTCCTTGTGAGATAAAAAAGCTGTACATGTACATGTACCCATCCCAACTCAGGCAGAAACTATAGATACTGAATGCGTTGTCCCCATTCATGGCTGGTCCAAGGCTAGCAACCGTGAGTCATAAATGCATTCATCTCGCATCCAGGGTCACCCATTTCATCTAAAGACTTCAAAAAGCTTTGACAGTCACCATCTAATTCATTCTCCCGATGTCCTTGCCAGGAACAGCTGGCAGAGCAAGGCTTGGGAGCAGCTGCCTGCAGTCCTAGAAGGAAATAATGAGCTAAGCACAAAGGGAGAAATGCATTGTAGGGGCAGGTGAGGAGAAGAACTAGACAGCTTTGGCTCCCCGCTCTCCTCCTGGCAACAGTGAATACACAAACCCAATCACCTAGGCAAATAATCTGGGAGGCCCCAGGCAACCACAGGGCAACGTGGGTAATATGACTACTTTTTACAAGGTGTGGAGTGGTATATTTTGCAACTCCTTTTGAAAAAATATATATAGCCACACCTTTCTAGGGAGAGTTCCTTTTTCCAAAGAACAGAAAGGAGGGCTAGTAGCCTCAGTCTTAATTAATCTATGGTTTAAAAAAAATTAGCTAAAAAAAGATATGTAGATAAAACAGATACTCAAGAGATGGATTAATATTGGGTGTGCTTGGGACAATAGGGTTGCCATGTTTCTCACTTCAGGCTTGAAGGAGAGATTATGGAAAGAGAAGAAGGAGGACGGTGACCCTATAGAAGGAGGCAGTTTGAATCAACTAGTGAGAGCCAATTGTTACATTTTCAGTATGAGCATTTAAACCTCAGGAATCTATAAAATGTACAAATCAAGGTTTGATTCATTATTTTTTGACTGTCCAAATTTAAGTAAGTCATGGAGAAAATGTTAATGAGGTAGATTAAATTTAAAAGTGTGTCAAGGGTACATTTTTTTTTTACCCCCAGAGAACCAATTGTTAAACATTTACTAGCACACCATAGTCCCCAAACATCAACAAAGTCAATAGGAAGCTAGTTTTGCCAAACAGGTGGCAGAGGTATCTTTGTAATACTTTACCGAGGAATCAAAAAACAGCTTTCTCCTTCATCAAATAAGGGAAGAAATGTTGATATGAAAGTCAAAGTTTTTCCTGTATAAAAAGACTCTAAGGACTCTCCTTTAACATGCTACTGTTGAGATATTATTTTTCAATCCTTTGGTTATATCCAACTCTTTGTGACCCCGTTTGGAAATTTTTTTTGGCAAAGATACTAGAGTGGATTGCCATTTCCTTAACCAGCTCATTTTACTGATAAGGAACCTGAGGCGAACAGGGTTAAGTGACTTACCCAGGGTCACACAGCGAGTGTCTGAAATGGAATTTGAACTCAGGTCTTCATGACTCTAGGCCCCTGTGCTCTATCCACTGAGCCATCTAGGACAGTCATGCATGGCTAAGGAAATGGCGCTTTGGGCCATAAAACAGAGTATAGGTAAAGAATCAGTGTTATGGTGCTTAGAATAATGTGAACATATTGACCTTGTGTGCGAATAAATGAGATCAGTTTTTGGTGTGCCAGTTGATTTGTGGATGTATTTGGATGCAGATCTTAGAAGGTTTGGGTTCACATCTAAATTTGTTGTCTTATTAACACAAATTTAGGGAGTGTGCACGCAGTCAGGATTGAGGCAGTATGGAGAGGAAGAGGGTGCCAGCCAGTCTGTTCATCTAGGCAACAAGATTGGGTTAAGTGCTGGACACCAAGTAAAATGAACGGGCCAAGGTGAAGCAGATCACCCTTCTACATGAAGCCTCTGCTGAGGGTGCACTGAGGGCAAGAGGCTGCAGTGCTGAAAATAGTCTGGTCACAGAACAGCTACTGGGCTTCTAGTTCTGATCCTCAGTTTTCTCAAGTCTCCCAAGACCATACTGAAGAGGTTAAGTTGAGAAGAGAGTGCTTACTCCAGCTGCCGCAGCCATGGAACTTGACCCTGGCTACTGTTACCTTAAGAGATGGACATGACCAACCTGCTGATGGTCTGAGAGAGATGCCAGTTCATCAGATTTCTCCTCTAACAGCTTCCTTTAGGTGCTACTGAAATTCCCCGTGATTTTGGCCTCCCTCCTTGATGTTCCACAAACATCTCTTGGCTCTAGGTATTTTCCCCAAATGTGAGGAATACTCTCCCTCTTCATCTCTGATTGCTGGTTTCCTTCATGTTCCAGCTAAAACCCCAGGAAACCTTTCCCAATGTTCTCTTAATTCTAGTGCCTTCTCTATTAATTATTCGCTATATGTATGGCTTGTTTGTATGTATTTGCTTGCTTGTTGTCTCCCCCATTAGATGGTACGCTCTTTGAGGGCAGGGACGATCTTTTGCCTCTTTTTGTATCCCCAGAACTTAGCACAATGCCTGGCATGTAGTAGGTGCTTGATAAATGCTTATTAACTGACATCATGACACAGATGAAATTACATGAAGGATGTAAAATGCTTATAAGGATAATATAGGCAAACCTTACAGCACCCGCTATTATTATTATTATTATATTATGATTATTATTAATAATGTCAGTTATTATTATGCAACATCTTCTGTACTAAACCAACTCCTTGGTTGCTTAATGTTTTTATCAATGACTTGGGATAAAAGTATATATGATAAGCTCAAATCTGTAGATGATACAAACTAGGCGGGACAACTGACATATTGGATAAAAAAATCGGGATCCAAAAGAGATCTTGGCCAGCTAGAGTGTTGGGCTGATTCTACTAAGATGAAATCCAACAGAGATAACTGTAAAGTCTTACTCTTGGTTTAAAAAAATAGTTTTATAGATATGAGCAAGGGAAGGCATGGCTAGATAGCAGTTATTCTGAAAAAGATTCAGGAATTTTAGTAAACAGCAAATTCAAAATAAGTCCACAGCGTGATGTGGCAGACAAAAAGCAAATGAAATCACAGGCTGCATTAAATTGGGCATAGCTTCCATGAATAGGGAGATGCTGCTTTCATGGTAGCCTACTTTTGCCAGATCTCATCTTGAATTTTGTGGTGAGTTCTGGGTGCCATAATTAAAGAAACATTGATAAGCTAGAGAGTGTCTAGAAAAGGGAAACCAGTAAAGATCTTGAGTCAGTTTCATGAGAGTGGCTGAAGGAACTAGTCATGGTTTGCCTAGAAAATCTAAGGGTGACATGATAATTGTCTTCAAGTATTTGAAGATTTCTCATGTGAAAAAGGGGTTAAATTTGCTCTGTTTTGCTCTAGAGGGCAGAGAAGGAATTGCAGAGAGGAATCTGTCAAGAAGAAACTTTCGTGCAATGTTTGTTGTTTAGCCATTCAGTCATGTACTTCTCTGAGTGACTCCATGGACCATAGAACTTCAGGACCTTCCATCCTCCACTATCTCCTGAAATCTTTCCAAGTTCATGATCATTGTTCCTATGACACTATCTACCTCATCCTCCACTGTCCACTTCTCCAGCATCAGGGTCTTTACTAATGAGGACTGTCTTCTCATTATGTGGTCACAGTATTTAACCTTCAGCTTCAGTATCTGACTTTCCAGTGAATAGTCTGAACTAATTTTTTTAAATATTGACTGATTTTATATCCTTGCTGTCAAAAGAACCCTCAAAAATCTTCTCTAGCACCACAATTCAAAAGCATCTATTTGCAGCGCTCAGCTTTCCTTATAGCCCAATTCTTACAATCATACATTGCCAATGGAAAAACCATAGCTTTGATATATGGACCTTTGTTGGTAAGATAATGTCTCTGGTTTTTAATATGCTGTCCAGATTTGCCATCGTTTTCCTTCCAAAGAGCAAGCATCTTTTAATTTCATGACTGTAGTCGCTATCTGCAGTGATCTTTGAGTCCAAGAATATAAAATCTCACCCTGGTTCCATTTCTTCTCCCTCTATTTGCCAGGAAGCGATGGGACCTGCTGCCATGATCTTAGGGGTTTTTTTGTTTTGTTTTTTTAATAGTAAATTTTAAGTCAACTTTAACACTCTCCCCATTCACCCTAACAATTAGAACTATTCAGAAGTAGACTGGATTGATTTTGGAAGTGGTAGGATCCCCCTCCGTGAGGGTCTTCAAGCAGAGGCTGTACTACCACTTTTCCAGTATGCTATACTGGTGATTTATTTCATATATGTGTCAGACTTGACAGTTATCGAGGTCCATTTAGACTTTGAAATTTTGTGTTTCTATGACCTTCTTCATTTTCACTGTTTCTTTGAACAGTGAAAAATACTAAGGGAAATCTTTGATTGGGAAATTATTAGATGGACTAAAGGGATTTTCTATTTTTATTAAATTTATGCTCCAATTAAAATAACTTGAAACCATTCCCCCCCCCACCAAAAAAAATAGGTTAAGGAAAGTTCATTCCCAAGAGAGGAGTCTTGATGACACGAGTAACATTTAATGAATTAATATATGCAAAGCACTTTGAAAACCTTAAAGCACTATATAAATGCTAGCTACAATTATCATTATTATCTATGGTAGAATCATTTTCAGTCATAGCTGGATCCTCAGACACAAGCACTTTGGGAGTTGGTCATACTATTTAGAAATAAGGACACATTGCATGTGAAGCCCCTGTGTTACCAGCAAGAAGTCAATTTTTTAATAACTGGACTCTATTACTGAAGAGGTTTGGCTCATACATAACTAATATACATTTCTGCCATGTGACCTTTTTCAACCTTCAACACTCTGAATGTTCCGTTCTGGTGAAGGGATTTAGATATGTATCCAATTTTAAAACCTAGAGAAAGGGCAAAAGATCAGGAAAGGTTAAAGACAAGGTAGCATGCTGGGGGTGGCAGGCAGGACAGGAGAGAGAAGCAGGATTATGTAAGGATTGCCTGGTCAGATGAACCCTCATGACTCAGCTTAATACACACCTCCGTTTATGACCTGTGACCACACAGATTTAATCTGCTACATGGTTCCTTCCCCTGGATTCATATTACATTAAACCTGGTCAGCAAGCTGTTCCCAAAACAAAGGCAAAGGATAGAACTCATTACATTCTTAGACCTCAGCTTTATTGTGGTGCATAAGGCAAGAGAACATACTGGTTTTTTGACATCTGCTGCATTAATAAGAGCAGCCAATTCCAGTAAGCACAACATAGGAGAAGAATTTGTGACCAAAAAAGGGATAGAAAGGATCACGGAAGATAAAATGGACAACTTTGATTATGTAAAATTAAAAAGGTTTTAAACAAACAAATTCAATGCAGCTGAAAAAAATTAGAAGGGAAATATAATTGGGGGTAAAAACCTGTGCAGCAAGTTTTTCTGATAAGGGTTTTATTTTGAAAATTCATAAGGAATTGATTTTAAATTATAAGAATAAGAATTTGCAAGAGCTATTCCCCAATTGATAAATGGTCAAATAATATGGACAGATTTCTAAGGAAGAAAACCAAGATATTAACAGTCATTTTTTTAAAGTTCCAAGTAAATAATAGAGAAATTCAAATTAAAGTTGGAACCTTCTAAGGTTCCAGCTTACACCCCTCAGATCGGCAAACTTGACTGAAAATGACAAATGTTGGAGTGTCTGTGGGAAAACAAACACATTGTTGGTGGAATTATGAATTGGTCTAGCCATTCTAGAAAGAAATTTATAACTATGCCCCCCAAATTTCTAAACTTGATACCATGACTAAGTCTATATTCCCAAAGAATTCAAAGAAAGAAGAAAAGGATCCATATGTGCAAAAGTATTTTTTTCAATTCTTTTTTCAATGGCAAAGAATTGGAAACTATAGACTTCATCAATTGGGGAATGGTGAATGTAAAGGACTACTATTTTGCTATAAGAAAAAATGAAAGGGATGGTTTCAGAGAAACTTGTGATGACTTATATGAACTGATACAAAGTGAAGTGAGCAGAACCAGGAGAATAATTGATATAATAATGATATTATAAAGACAAACAACTCTGAAAGACTTAACAACTGATCAATACAATGACCCCTGAGATTCCAGAGGAGCCAAGGTAAAATATGTTACCCATCTCTCAACAGAGAGATGATAGAGTCACAGCATAAATAGAGACATACATTTTTGGACATGGGCAGTATGAAAATTTGTTTTCCTTAACTATGCATTTTTGTTGCAAGGTTTTGGTTGGTTTTTTGTTTGTTTGTTTTTAAATTTTTTTTCTTTTTCAGTGGGGGAGAAGAGAAAGGGAAAGAAAATAGATTTTTGTTAAGAATAAATATAAACAAACAAATAAATAATTAAATAAATACATACACACATATATAGATACATGCCTTCTAAGGGCACATCTTACCATACCATAATTCTGTTTTCCTAAATCTCTGTTTTAGTAGGGTCTGAACTTTTTTCCTTATTGATGTTAACTAACTACAGGATTCCTTTATGTCACCAGTCTGCTCTTGATTTCTGAGGGTTTCTAACTAAGTCACTTACAGACTTTCCTCTGGATGATTTCTGTCCCTTTAATTCTCTTCAAATACAGGCAGTCAAAGGGCACCATTCCCTCATATGACCTAAGGATTCAAAGGTATACAGAGAGATCCTGACAGGATCTTGGTTAGGTTTGGCTTACCCAGCTTTATAATTATGTTACACAGAGCTGTAATTAGGTCAGGGCAACAGAGGTTTTGTCTCAGGGCCCCCAAATTTAGAAGCTAAAAGAATTTAACATATTCATCCTTCAATCAATAATCAAATCAATAAGCATTTAAGTTATTATTGAGTTGCTTCAGTTGTGCCAGTTCTTATGACCCTGTTTGGGTTTGTTTGATTTTTTGTGTGTCTTTTTGGAGGGGGGAAGGCAGGGCAGTCAGGGTTAAGTGTCACATGGATAGTAAGTGTTAAGTGTCTGAGGGCATATTTGAACTCAGGTCCTCCTGACTCTAGGGCCAGTGTTCTATTCACTGTGCCACCTAGCTGCCCCTGTTTGGGGTTTTCTTTCTTCTTCTTTTTTTAAATAAGAAATTCTTTTTTAAAATTTATTTTTATTTTTTGCTTTTTGGAGGGCAATTGGGGTTAAATGACTTGCCCAGAGTCACATGGCTAGTAAGTGTGACAAGTGTCTGAGGCTGGATTTGAACTTAGATCCTCCTGACTCCAGGGCCAGTGCTCCACTCACTCTGCCACCTAGCTGCCCCATGTTTGGGGTTTTCTTGGCAAAGATACTGGAGTGGTTTGTCATTTTCTTCTCCAGCTCATGTGAGGGATGAGGAAACTGAGACAAACAAGGCAAAGTGACTTGACCAAGGTCACGTAGCTAGTAAATGTCTGAGGCCAAATTCAAACTCAGATCCTCAAACTCCAGGAACTCTCCAGTGTGCCACCTTGCTGCCCTAGGCATTAATTTAAGCATCTGCTTTGAGTTACAATAAAAAGACAAAATGGATCAATTTCTGCTTTTAAGGAGTTTACATGCTAACAAGTAAAAATCATGTTTACTTAAATATATAAAAATACATATATATGCACAATGAATACCAGGTAGTTTGGTGGGGGGAGGTATTAGCACCTGGAAATATTCAGAAAGGCCTGTTGTAGAAGGTGGTAGCTAACCTGAGTTTTGTGGGGAACTAAAGATTCAAAGAGATGGGTCAACAAATGAAATGAACAAGCTTTTATGAAGTGCCTACTATGCGGCTGTACATTCTGGGCATGGAGAACAGCCTAGACAAAGACAAGAGATGGAGTGTTGTATGTAAAGGGCAGCTAGGACAGTTTATAAATTTTAGAATATATTAAAGGAAGTGCTTTATTATAAGGCCAGGAAGATGGAAGGCTTTGAGGGGCTTCAAGTAGAATAAAAACACCTGAAATTAATATCTAGGTAACAACAAAAAAAATTAGCTAAAATAAGAAGCTTCCAGATCACATGCATTGCTAATTATAGCCATCTATGAGTCATTTTAGTACCTAATTACCCCTCCCGCTCACCTGATTTTGTCTTGATTACTCTTTGGATTATTTTCACATCATCAATTACAAAGATGATTTGAGGGCACTGATTTTTCACTGCTTGACTTCAGTGCCTAAATTGTTAGTTGGGGCTCTGATGGTATAATCTTTCATATCCTAATTGACTAAGACCAGTTATAAGCTGGATATATGGAAATCTAGAGCAAATCTAAGAAATACCTTGAGGCCTGCCCTTGCATGAGAGAAGGACAGCAGAAATCTGAATAATTCCAAGTGTTAAGAAACCTTTTGCTCTGATGGAGCAAACAGGAACATTCCCCATGAGTACTTTAGCTCATGCAGCAAAATCTCTGTATAAACCTTTGCTCAAGCTACACAGGAGTCTGAGAAATAAGGTCATATTATGATTTTATGTTTGTTTTAATACACTTTTACAAAAGGAATTGATGTTTTCAGCCCTCACTTAGATAGATCCAGAAGATGAGATATTCTATAATGGAAGTTACAAGAACGCACTGATATGCATGGCCACCAGGGGATACTGGACTAGAAGATGTTGTCTTATTATAGAAACCAGTGGTTCTAATGAAATATTGCACACAAGTGAAAGAGCATCTTGAGCCTTAAAGACAGGGCTAATACATACATACAGTCAGTCAAGAAAACTATATTAAGTACTTACTATGCACCAGACTGGGAATATGAAGAAGAAAGTAAAAAAAAAAAAACCCCACCACCCCTGCCCTCTAGCACTCACATTCTAATGAGGGGGACAATATGCAAATAGCCAGATACATACAAAATACATACAGAATAAGTGGAAGGTAATCTTATAGAGACTAGCAACCGGGGGGACTAGGAAGGACCTCTTGCACAAAGCAGAATTTAAATTGAGTCTTAAAGTCAGGACATGGAGGAAAGGAATGGGAACATTCCAGGTATTGTGGACAGCAAGAGAAAGTAGACAGAGTTGGGAAAGTGTCATATGTGAGAAACAGAGTAGTTGGATCACATAATGTGTGTTATGGGAAAGAGCAGACCTGAGTTTGAATCCTAGCTCAGATCCTAATGTCCGTGTGCATTTGGGTGAGTCATTTCATATCTCTGCCTCAGTTTCCTTATAAAATGAAGGATTTGGACCAAATGACCACTAAGTTCCTTTCCAACTCTATATTCACGATCGTATAACACTAAGCCTCTGTACTGATGGTACTAAGATCTGTTGTTTGTCTTTCATTTTTGAAGAGGACTATGATATCACAGACTGATGTATTGACTCATGCATTAATTGGATTTAAATGAGTTGCACAAAGTTGTCAACCTCACTATCTCTTCCAGAATCAACAGAGTCAGGGGCAGCTAGGTGGTGCAGTGATTAGAGCACCTGACCTGGAGTCAGGAGGACCTGAGTTCAAATCTGGCCTCAGACACTTAATACTTACTAGCTGTGTGACCTTAGGCAAGTCACTTAACCCCAACTGCCCTACCTTCCTTCTCCCCTCCCCCTTCCCCCCCTGCAAAAAACAAAACAACAACAAAAAAAGAGTCAACAGAGTCCAGTGGCAAGACAAAAGTCAAGACAACTGGCAATGTCCTGGGATACGGTGGATGACCTTCTGTCTTCAATGTCTGAACAAGCTCTAAGCATGCTACAGTGCTTCAACCACCATCATGGCCTTTGGAACAAATTGCCCTCATCTGCCCATTCTATCTGGGGAAAATCTTCTCATGGTTGGGACAGACAGCCCCCTAACTCATTGATAGGTTCCCTGCTCCTGGAATATACCAGTGGGTCCTCAGACTTTTGAACAGGGTTGGAGAATTCTTTCAGTTAGACAAGCTAACTTGCCCCTTGAAAAGCAGCAGGGGTCTATCTTGCCCCAAAGTTCTACTGTTAAGGTTCAAAGACCTTCTGAAAGAAAAAAAAGGCCTGGGAAAATAGGTAGAATTAGTAATTTGATTGTTTTCTGTAAGAATTTCCTTCTATCTGTGACATCACTGATACGGGACTTGTTACAAGGAAGAAAGCAAACGAGCTTTTATTAATCACCTAAACCGTGCTGGGCATTGTACAAATGCGTCTCATTTGATTTCCATAACAGCTCTTCAAGGTAGGTGCTGTTATTATCTTCATCTTACAACTGAGGACAACTGAGCCAGGCAGAAGTTGAGATTCACAAAGTTAGTAAGGCTGGATTTGAACTCAGGTCTTCCTGAGACCAGGCCTAGATCTCTCTCTGTATTGTACCAGCTAGCTCCCAGGCAGCTACAAAAGAATAGTTTGGAACTTGACCATGCCTTTCCACCCAGTGCTCTTTTTCCCATGTCTTTCCATAATCCGCCATAAATATGTACTCATTGTCCAAGTATTTTAATATTCTGCGGATGTGAGTACATCAGTTTAATGTGTAGCTGATACAAAATATTGGAGATGATAGGCAGTGGACTAACAAGTGAGTTCTTGTGTTTCCAGGTCTCCTTAGGGAAATCCAATTAAATAGATGTAAACCATAATACGTGGAGAAACGAAAATCTGTCAGTGTTCATTGGACTCTGCTTTTCTCAATCACATAGGCTGAATGTTTTCAGCCTGGTGGTATTGAGTTATTTTTCAATTTCCAGTTTCGTGTTCAATCAGAGAAAATGAGAAATTATCTCATTATTGGAAGATGAAAACTCAAACTGGAAATGATAGAACATCATTAAAAAGGAATTCAAGCCCTCGGTAGGAAAGAAGAGATTAAGAGAACACCTTGGTATTCTACATGAGTTAGAGTCTCCAAGTGTAAATGTTTTAAATTCCAGGGTAAAAACTTGCAGAATGTTGAGTTTAATTCTTGATGCCTTACTTTAATAATAATAATAGTGAGCATTAAGAGGGATTGGCACAGGGCTTTACAAATGTGATCTTAGTGGCTTAATGGATAGAGTCTTGAGCCTGGAATCAGAGAGACCCGGGTTCAAATTAAGGTTCAGAGCTGGGTGACCCTGGGCAAGTCACTTAATCTTTTTTTTCCTCAGTTTCCTCATCTGTAAAGCGAGGATGATTACAGCACCTACCTCCCAGGTTTGTTGTGAGGAACAGAAGAGATAATCGTTTGTAAAGAGCTTAGGATAGTGCCTGGCACATAGTAATCTTTATGTGAATTACTATTCATTATATGAATTACTATTTTCATCTAATTTGGTCACATAAAAAATTAAATGGGATTTTTTTTTGAGTTTTATGGAAGCTATAGATGATATGCAAGGGCTAGCAGATGACACAAAAAGGTGAGAAATTTAGAAATACTTAAAATATATGTATAGTATTGCATAATATCAACATATTTTATCTTTTAACACCATGATAATATAGACTTTTTCTCTGGTATGAAGTGAGAGCCAAAACATTTTACATGGATTTTCTAGATCATGGGTACCCCTGACCCCTGAGATGTGGAAGGGACTTGTATTATCCCCATTTTACAGATAAAGAAACTAAAGCTGGGACTGGTTAAGTGAGTTCTCCAGGGTTGAGAGTATCTGATGCTGGATTTGAACTTAGTTCTCTTCGACTCCAAATCCAACACTCTACATACTGAGCCACCTTGCTGCTGTAAGAGGGCTAATGACAAGCAAGGGCGCTGAGAAGTCTTCAAATGGCAGTTATATAAGTGATTGAAGGAGTTGGTGAGGTTTGGACCAGGGACTGGTAGACCTAGAGGAGACAAGACAGTGGTGTTCACATATGTGAACGTCTGTTGGATAGAAGAGAAGATTACCCTGTATAAGAAGGTGAGACTAGGACTGATGGATTGCAGGATGAAGGATGGAGGGTGGATTCTGACCCACTATGGGGAAGAATTTTCTAACAATTAGAGCTGTTCTGCCATGGGAAAGGCTGTCCCTCTTATCAATAACACTCCCTGTTGCTGGAAGAATTCAGGGGGAGGCTGGATAATCTTCTGCCAGTGACACTACAGACTCACAGGGTTGGAAGGAACCTCAGTGCGGGTCTAATGCAAACCAGACCTGAACAAGAATCCTTTCTATAACGTATCCCCAACAAGTAGCTATCCAGCTTCTGCTTGAATACCTCTAATGATGAGGAACTCAATACTATCCAAGACAACCTATTCCACTTTGGGACCATTCTAATGATTAGGAAAAATTACCCTTCTATTGAACTAAACTCTGTATTTACTAACCACTGCTCCTGGTTCTGTTCTCTGAGGCCAAGTAATAATCAACAACTCAATTAATCTGCAAGCATCTATTAGGTGCTGACTTTGTGACAGGCACTGTCCTAAGTTCTGGGGACACAAAGAAAAATCTGAAAGCCTCTGCCTGCAAGGAGGCTAAAAATACAGTCAAATACAGCAGAAAGGTTGAACAAGCAAGTCTTATCTCTTTCCCATATGATAGGCCTTCAAATACTTGAAGATATTTCTTTAAAAAGAAAATCTCACTTAATGCACACAAGAACCCTGTAAGGCAGGCGCTGCAAAGACACTGAGACTGACTTGTCCAGGACCACACAGCTAGTAAGTGTCTGAGGCAGAATTTGAACTCGGGTCTACACAAATCCAAGCCCAGCACTCTGTCCACTGTGCTACATCCCTGTCCTGTTCGAAGGACAGAGACAAGATACATGCATGGTAGTTGGAAGAAGTTCTTAAAAAAGGAAGATGCCAGGAGTCAGAGGAACCAGTTCGTAAGAGAGTTGAGTTTTGGAAGAATGATAATAAACTTGGCTTTGAAAATGTTGAGTTTGAAATGTATATGGGACATCCAGTTAAGACATTGTGATAGGAAGTTGGTAAGGGGGAACTAGAGTCCAGGAGATACATTAGGCTGGATATGTAGACTACAGAATTATCTCTCTTGAGACAGCTGGTGCAGTAGATAAAGCACCAGGCCCAGAGTCAGGAAGAACTGAATTCAAATCTAGCTTCAGATGCTTACTAGCTATGTGACCCTGGGCAAGTCACTTCACCCTATTTGCCTGTTTCCTAAGATATAAAATGAGCTGGAGAAGGAAATGGCAATCCACTCAAGTATCTTTGCCAAGAAAACCCCAAATGGGGTCAGAGGGAGTCAGACACAACTGAAAAATGACTGAACTGAAAAACTGTTAAAATTTCTGAGAGAAAAAGAAGAGAAAAAGAAAAGAAATCTTAGTATGGAACCCTGGAGGATACCCACAGTTAGTGGGCTTAAAGTGAATGAAGATCCAATTAAAAAAAAAAGACATAAAAAGCATCATCAGGTAGGAAAAGAATCAAGAGTGAGAGGTCACAAAAACCAGAAAGTAGAAATATCTCTTAGGAGAAGGTAGCCAAGAGTGTCACATGCGGCCAAAAGGTTGAACCAACAAATCTAATCTCTTTTCCATAGGACAGGGCTTCAAATAGTAGAAGACATCAGTTATGTTTCCTCCCTCCACTCTCCCAGGCCCCCTTTCTTCTCCCACCCAGGCTCCACATGCCCAGTTCCTTGAATCAGTCTTTGTATGGCATGCTCGCCAGTCCTCTCATCATCTGGAGCTCCCTCCCTCCTCCAGATTGCCTATGTCCTTCCTAGCATGTGATGCCGAGACTTGCATGAGATATCCCAGATGTGGTCTGACTGGAGCAGAGGACAGAAGAACAATCACTCCCCTTGTTTTGGACCCCATATCTCACTCAAATTCCAAACGGAGGAGAGTGAAGGAAATGTCCTCTAGGCTTAACCCCAACTTTAAGATTCTACGTTCATAATCATAACATTGAATCATCAAAAAAAATTCAACATGACATTGTAATAAGGCAGGAAAATGTGCAATGTATTTCAGAAAATACATCAGATAATGAATAATTTCAGAAAATATATCAGATAATGGATAATAATGATGATTAAAATTAACTGATAAAAGAAAGTAGTTGGAATAATAATGATAACAGAAATTTACATAGTGCTCCAAGATTTGCAAAGCCCTTTCCTTATGTTATCTAATCTGATACTAATTACAACCCCAGAAAGTAAGTACTATTATTCTTATTTTACAGATGAGGAAACTAAACCAAATTTCCAGTCTTCTGGACCACTTGGTATTAACCAAAGGCAGAGGGAGTGATGTGCCTCAGGTCACAAAGCTAGTACATAAATGCCTGGGGCAAGATTTGAACTCAGGTATTCCTGATTTCTGGTCCAGTCCAGCCTTCAATCCCCTGTGTCACTTAACTACTTGATAGGCTGGAAAAAGGATTATGGGAATAAGAGGAGAGAACATAGAAAGAATCAAGTATCATCCCTTTAGAGCCTAAAAGGAAAGGCCAGTTGGTCCACCCCCACTTCCTATAAAGAAACCAAGATCCACACAACAAATTAGCCAGGATTCATACCACTTAAGGAAGAAATTGAGAAGATGAAACAAGTATATTTGGGAAATTCCTCCTAGTAAAATGAGTGATTTGTATAATTTCTAAAGCAAGGGACAAATATACAAAGCTAAGGTGGGGGAATGGCCACAGCTGTTTGAAACTCCCAATTCATTCCCTGAGGGTGATACTGACATGATTCAGATTTTCTCTCATCAAATTGCCATCTCCCTTAGACATCTGGTATTAGCCAAAACCAAAAAAA
>CM053595.1:214023253-214053921 GCA_028646575.1 Pseudocheirus occidentalis
TTTTTTTGTGCCACTTTGTAGTTTGGGGCTAGAATTTCCCTTTCTATCATTAACTCTTAGATATTATTATTGCTATATACAAATTTCATTGATTTTTGTGGGTTTCTCTCTTGTTCTGCTTTGTTTTTTTACTGAAACTATTAATTACTTCAACTGGATCCTTTGTCGATTGTCTATGGTTTTCTAAGTAAACCATAACTTAACACAAGCAGGGACAGCTTTCTTTCCTCTTTTTCTGTGTTTATTCCTTTAATATCTTTGTCTTATCTTGTTGCTATTACTAACATTTCTAGAGCTTTGTTAAATAACCATGGGGAAAGAGAGCATCTTTGCTTTATGCCTGTATTTACTGCAACACTTCTAGAGTTTCCTCATTGTAAATAATACTAGCTTTTGATTTTAGGATGCCTCACTACCACTGTCCGTAGGATCACGTTTGAAAGGCTAACCCTAAGTCATCTAATTAACTTTCTCCCTCCCCTGATGAATTTCTGCCCATCAACATACGTAGATTTATTCCTCAAAAGTTAAACTACTCCCTCCTTTTAATCTTTTGTTCCTAGTGAAGCTAAATCCCTTCCCAGTGCCGAAGAACAGACTTGCCTCCTCATAGCTACCTACTCCCTCATTTGTATCCAGTTTAACCAACAATTTCCCACTCAAGATTTGCACCCGCTTTCACTGTGCCTTCTAAAATGCTTATTCCACAATTAGCACACTTTCTGTCATCTATCAGTGAGACTTAGTTTTCTCCTAATGGTATTGCTTCCCTGGCCATCTTTTCCAGTTCTGTAGATACTTTCTTTCACACCTTAACTCAGTGGTTGGTGAGGGAGTCAAAATACTCCTTTCATCTGCTTTGTCTGTACTTTTTTGTATAAAGTTCTCTCTCTTATCAGAATGGAAATTCCTTAAGATCTAGGACAAATTTTGCCTTTTTTTAAATCCCCAAGGCCTAGCACATAGCAAACACTTGATAAATATTTTTGATTGATTGCAAGGAAATCATTACTAAATAGGTAAGGAGATCAGGAAATGATGGTACTTGACATGGGAGTACTTGGGGGGGGGTGGCTAGGTGGCACAGTAAATAGAGTGCCAGCCCTGGAGTCATGAGGACCTGAGTTCAAATATGACCTCAGACACTTAACACTTACTAGTCGTATGACCTTGGGCAGGTCATGTAGCCCCAACTGCCCTGCCTTTCCCCCCTCCAAAAAAGAAAAAGAGTAAGTAGGGGCAGCTAGGTGGTACAGGGGATAGAATACTGGTGTTAGAGTCAGGAAGACTCATCTTCGTGAGTTCAAATCTATCGTAAGACACTTACTAGCTGTGTGACCCTGGGCAAGCCACTTAAGCCTGTTTACCTCAGTTTCCTAATCTGTCAAATGAGCTAGAGAAGGAAATGTCAAACCACTCTAATATCTCTGCTTAGAAAACCCCAAATAGGGTCATGAAGAGTCAGACAGCACTGAATAACAACAAAACTGAAAAATGTCAGTAGGCATAGGGCAAGTACATTTGAGCCATAGGCAAAAGAGAATACAAAAATATGGAGGGCAGAAGCATGGGGCAGCTACAGGGAAGGGCAAATAATCTAGCTTGGACAGGACAAAGAGGACATGGAAAGGAGAAGTATGAGATAAAGCTAAGAAAAAGTCAAGCAGAGAGTCAGCAGGCTGTAAGACAGCCTTAAGGGCCAACCTAAATATTTTCTCTGTGTGTGTGTGTGTGTGTGTGTGTGTGTGTACGTGTGTGTGTGTGTTTGGAGGGCAGTTGGGGAGTTGGGGTTAAGTAACTTGCCCAAGGTCACATGTCTAGTTTTTGTGTCAAGTGTCTGAGGCCAGATTTGAACTCAGGTCCTCCTGAATCCAGGGCTGGTGCTCTGTTCACTGCGCCACCTAACCGCCCCTCATCCTAAATATTTTCAATTTGCTGAGTACATAGTAGGGAGACACCGAAAAGTCTTGAGCAGAAAAATAATGTAGTGAGAATGAATGCAAAAAAAAAATGAATACATCCTCAGTGGGAAGAATGTTGTTGCCCAATATAACAGCCCCAAATGAAATGTTGCCCCCTGAAACACTTTCATGAAAGCAAGGCACAGGCTATATAAAGCGTCATATAATTGTATGTAGTTGAGATTATTTTCATTTTGACCTTGATACTCTTGCACGATTTGGGTGGTATTGGAATAGTGGTAGATTCTAGGGAGAGAGGAAGGGAATGAGCATTATAAAGTTCCTACTATGTGCCAGGTACATTGCCAATTACAAATATTATCTCAACAAACTTCCAAGGTAAATGCTATTATTATCCCCATTTTATAGTTGGGGAAAGTGAGGCAAACAGAGGTGGGTTTTTGGTCAGGGGATTAACTGACTTGCTGAAGTTCACACGGTAGTAACAGTGATAACTAGCATTAATATGTTATTTAAACATATTCAATGTCTAATTTAAACAGGCACCAGGCCAAGGACTTTACAAATATAATTTCATTTGATCATCACGACAACACTGTAAGGTAGGTACTATTATAATCTCCAGTTTACACTTGAGGAAAATGGGGCAAACAAAGGTTAAGTGACTTGTCCAGGGTCACACACAGTAAGTGTCTAGTAAGTACCCAAGTTCAGATTTGAAATCAGGTCTTCTGGACTCCAGGGCTGGTGCTACATGAACTGTGCCACCAGCTGGTTATACTCTCCATATTATCTCCATTTTTACAAATGAGGAAGCTGAGGTTCAGACTCGCTTATGGTCACAGTGTTCATATAAGATGCTGTCCCTTTAAGACACTGCCCTTTCTTTCACATAGAACAATGTAATGAAAAAAAGGGCAGGCAGGAAAAAAATACTTTTCCATGAAGAAAAAGAGTTAAATTGACTGATAAAGGTTGCCAGTATTGCCTCTGTCTAGAGCGCCTTTGGAAGTATCTCTCACTCTTGGGGAAGGAGGTTTTGCAGGGTTTGGCGGCCTGAGAAGAGATGCTGAGATAGAATTGGACCCCAAAGAATGCCAGTGAAGGAAGAGAATTGAGGCTTCTTGGCATGGCTTAAAAAGTCATCTTGAGTCTTTGCTCTGAGTGGAGAGAGCAACTGAACCCTCTGGCTGTGATCTCTGCTGGCTACTCTCTGATTGGATGCCTCAGCATCCTGCTAGGAGAATGCTCCTTATCTCTGCCACTTGAAATCCCTGGCTATTGTCAAGTTTTAGCTCAAATGGCACCTCCTCCTAGATGCCAGTCATTAGAACCTCTCCTCCCCCAGGAACTGTGTATTTATTTTTAATTTTCTTCTCCTTGCATTTAAGTATGAATGTTTTATAACATGAAAACCCCTTGAGAGCAGGCATTAAAAAATTTCTAATCCCCCAAACCTAGCACATACTGGGGAATTAATAAATGCTTGTAGAAATATCTCTTGTTGATCCCCTTTAACCCCTAATTTTATCATTGGAAAACTGAGGCCAAAAGACGTTACCTGACTTGCCCTGAGATTACACAGGTATTAAGTGATGGTAAGAATTTGGGCTCAAACATTGATTACAGCTAGGTAAACAGCTCATCCCTCTAAATCCTGGCCATGTCCAGGGACCTGACTCAGAGATGATGGATTTGCTTACTTTGGGATGATAAAGGAGTCTTTACTAGCCACTGAGAAGACCCTTCCACTGAGCTATTTCCCAGAATATCTCTAGGCACAGGCTCAGTACTCTAGGAGGCTACATGTATATTACTCTTTGATTCCTGTTTTTTCTACTCTAAATGAGTTCATACAAATGTTCCTCATATTCCTCTAATTACTTACCAATCAATATGATTCCCCTGCATTTATACCTTAGTTTCAGCCTTCTTCTGATCATTCTAATTTTTAAAAACAACAATAATAAATGTTATTTGGACAAACTGATAGTTTTTATTGCTTTTGGACAGCCATGCTGAAATAGATGTAGCCTTTGAGTAATTGTTCTAAGTTGGCAAGGTCTGTTTCTAGTGTTTCTGATGCTTCCTGGTGGTGTGGAGGTGATGGGATCTCAAAAACAATGACAATAGAATTCAAGTTCTGGCAAGCATTATCAAGGTCAGAAGGCCTTGAGTTCAAGAATAATAAAGAACTATACTAAAGACCCATAACTGAAGACAGACCATCAGGTGGTATTCATGCATTTATTCATTCTTTTATCTATTTACTCATTAATTAGTTGGTTTGTTTCCTTTTTTGTTTCTATTTACTTATGCATTCATTTGCTTCATTGAAGCTTAGGGTGTTCATGGAAGAGTAGTACCTTTGGTGTGAGGGCTCCTCATCCACTTTGTGTCCATCTGATTTCTCTAGCTCTTACCTGTGGCAACAAGAAGCTATAGCATGTGCAGTGGCCACACCCCAGTAAATCATCTTGGAAGACAGACTAAATCAGGATGAGGATAACTGAGGGGTCTCAAATCCTTCGGTGAGTTAGAGGGGTGTCTCCCCCAAGCATGTGAAGACATTCCCCCAACAGCCATGAAGATGGCAGAAGCAGACACTGTGGAGCACTTAAGGTTGGTTAGACACTGAAGATGCCAAGGTTATCCATTGCATACGAGGCCATGTCCAGTCATCTCGACTTTGGTCTTGCCACTAGACTTCAATGACTTTGGAAGAAAGAGTGAAGCTGATACCTTTGTGCAACTCCACCTCGCTTAAATTCAGTTTGTGAAAGAGTCAAAAGATATGGCACATTTTTGCCAGCCTCAAAGTCCTGTGGGGACAGGCAAGTGATGAAGCAGCAGATGTGGATACACTGGGAGTTGTAGTCACAGCTCTGCACACAGGTGGTGAAGGTCACAGGGTTGTCTTCTCACTAAGCTAAAACAGCAGTGGGATTTGGCAGCTCTCTAGGTGTCTGAGCAACCTTTTTTTCCTTTTTTTTTTCTTTTTGGAGGGGGCAGTGCAAGGGCTACTCAGTTCAGTAGCCTAAGGGCCAGTCTCAGGAGGGACTGAAGAGACCAGAGGTGAGAGAAGCTTGCAGCAGCCATGCTTTATTTCCTCCTACTGCTCCTTATATACCCTAAAGGCAACATAATTCAAGCATGAACTCCTTGCATTGGGGTATGGACCAATGGAGGGGGGCCGAACCAGTCATGTCAGCTGCTGTTCATCAAGCAAGCGGTCTGTGAGAGACTTCCTTGTGAGCCGGCAACTGGGCTGTGACCCTCAGCACTTCCTCGTCTCTCACCGTCACAGGGAGACCTGGAAACCAAGAGGCTGCGAGGCAATCCTGATTTCACATGGGACAAAGGTGCTTTTGACTCCCATTGTCCTCTACAGGGCAGGGCAACCGAGGTTAAGTGACTTGCCCAAGACCACACAGCTAGTACATGTTAAGTGTCTGAGTTCGAATTTGAACTCCTGTCCTCCTGACTCCAGGGCTGGTGCTATAATCACTGCACCACCCAGCTATACCTAAGCAGTCTTTTTTAAGGACCACACCACTCTCCTCCGGTGTAAGGAAGGGGCCAGAAAAGGTGCCCTAGAAATTGTCTGCTTCATCTAACAGCACTAGCTTGCTTTCCTTTGCAGGTAAGGATCATGCTCTACAATCAAAACACCAAAAAATGTACAAAAGCCTTTGATTCTACTCGTCAATGGTACATGGAATGTGTGTACACACACAGACAACACAAAATCCAGCATACCTGAAAGACAAACAGCTCTTGTTGCGAGAGAACGCCGTAGGTTTAACATCCAAATAGCAGCCCTGACTGAAACAAGGCTGGCTAATGAAGGCCAGTTTACCGAAGGCGGAGCAGCATACACGTATTTCTGAAATTGTAATGATTCACATGGTCTTGCTGACCTCTTTTCACCCTCGCCCCTTTTAAAAAATTCATTAAATTCAAAAAAGGAAATAGGTTGTACTATGACAATCACAGAGGGGTCTCTCTGTCTTAGCCGTTGCTGGCAAAATTTTTGCCAGAGTCCTCCTTAATAGGCTGATCCTTCATTGTAAGATGGTCCTCTACTCGAGAGCCAACGTGGCTTCAGAAAGGGCTAGGAAATGGTCAGTATGGTGTTTGCTGCCCTACAACTGCCAGAGAAATGCAAGGAGGAGAAAAGAGCTCCGTACACAATGTTTGTCTATCTGACGAAGGCCTTTGATGCTATCAGTCATGAGCACTTGTGGAAGATCAAGGCAAAATTCAGTTGCCCAGAGAAGTTCATCAATATTTATGCCAGTTCCACGATAGCATGCTTGTATGGGTCCTGGATAATGGACAATGCTTTTGTGCTTTTCCCAGTTACCAGTGGAGTGAAACAGGACTGTGTGCTTGCCCCCGTGCCTTTAAGCATGATGTTTTTAACCATGTTGTCAGACAACTTCAATGAGGATAAAAATGGCATCAAGGTCAGCTACTGCATTGGTAGTAAATTATTTGATTTGAAAAGGCTATAAGCCAAGATTAAAGTGGAAGGAGAATTGGTGTGTGACTTTTTGTTCATCTCTGAGGCTGAGATGCAGCAAAGTATGGATCAGTTCTTTATCGCTTGTACTAATTTTGGTCTGATAATTAACACCAAGAAAACAGAGGTTCTCCAATAGCCAGTACCACACCTTCCATACATGGAATCATCAGTTAGAGCAAATGGAGAAATTTTGAATTCTGTGAATAAGCTCCCTTACCTTGGCCATATAATTTCCAAGGATGTACACCTAGATGATGAAGTTGATGCATATATTGCCAGCATTAACTCAGTGTTTTGGAGACTCTGAAGGAAAGTGTGGAAGAGAAGAGGTATCAGACTGCCTACCAAACTGAAGGTCTATGGAGCCATTGTGCTGACCTCATTGTTGTATGCCTGTGAAACCTGGAGAGTCCAGCAGTGCCCCATGCCAGGAAACTGAATCATTTCCATCTGAATTGTTTTATGAAGATTCTAAAGATCACCCAGAAAAATAAGGTACCTGATACTAAGGTCCTTTCTCCATTTGAATGTCAGACATTCAATTCTGCTGCAGAGATCACAACTCCAATGGACCGACCACATTATTTTAATGCCATTTGCTTAAAATACTATTTTACAAAGAACTCATACAAGGCGAGAGCTCACATGGAAGTCAGAAGAAGTGATACAAGGACACTCTTGTGTTCTATCCAGAGAACTTTGGAATTAATTGTGAGACATGGGAGATACTAGCACAAGACCACCTAGCATGCTGTGCCCGTGTCAAAGAAGGTGCTGTGTTCTATGAGCAAATCAGAATTGCAGTAGCTCCAAAAATATATGAGACGTGCAAATTTAGAGACACGTCCACTCCAAATGTTCATATAAACTATTTGTGCCCAACTTGTGGTAGAGCCTTCTAAGCTCACATTGGCCAGATTAGCCACAGTCAGGCACACTGTCCCTTGAGCATGACATGATATCATTTTGGTCCTCTTCAAGCACTAAGGACAGCAGCCAACCAACCAACTTTTCGTTTAATCACTCATTCTTCATTGCTTGCATGTTTATCTATTGACTTATTTATGTATTTACTTATTCATTTATTTGTTTATTCATTCCTTCATTTATTGTATTTTGGCCACAGCAACACATGAAACCATCTACTAAGGTGTGCTAGGGTTGCAATTTACTCTAGTGGAGGTAGCACCAATTCTTAAAGTATGAAAGTCGGTGTATATGTGCCCAATGATTGTGAAATGTCTACAACTTGTAGCTCTGAAGCTGCTCACTCTTGGATGTGGCTTTCTC
Organism: Pseudocheirus occidentalis; assembly: GCA_028646575.1. Lineage (NCBI taxonomy): Eukaryota > Metazoa > Chordata > Mammalia > Diprotodontia > Pseudocheiridae > Pseudocheirus > Pseudocheirus occidentalis. Next base: position 214,030,994 of record CM053595.1, read on the forward strand.
CTGAAATTGGTGGGGGGGATATATGCCATATGGTCAGCTATTTTTAAATTTGAGTAGTTGCTCCTTCCAAATCAAGTCTCTTTGATCTTGGCAAATAGGTAGTTTTATTCAGGATAATCTGCCTGCCAAGTCTGAAGTCCTAAGGCACAGTCAATTCAAGTTATCAGAGCTTAAATAAAGTGGTGAGTGGGGGAGGTATGGAAGGAGGGGTAAGGAAGGAAAGAGAGGAGGAGGAGGAAGCAGAAATATTTCAAATAATTAGAATATGTCCTGTGCAGTTTAAAGAATCAAAGTTGGCCAAAGAGATTTTTTTCTAATTAAGAAAAACAAACATTGAGGTCCCAAAGCAACAACAGACTTCTTACTAAACTAGCAGGAACTCTGTGAGCAGGAAAAGGTATTTAGTCAGAGTCACTTCAATAGGCCTGCCACTAGCTAGGGCTTTTAAACACCCTATTGTGGCATTGTTCCTAAAACTGTATATTTTAAAGAAAGAATGTGGAATTACAGAAAGACCTATTTGGTTCCTGGGCCTTATTTGAAGGGAAAATAATAATGGAGAGAAAACAGTCATTTCCTGTGCTTTAAAGACATCCATTTAAAGTGCCATAGGTGTATGACTTTTTTTTTTTAATCCCATGGAACACCACCTCCCAGCTGGGTGGTGGAAGTGGTGTTTCATTATTCGCTGGGAGACCAGAGTTACTATAAAATGAATGAATTTTTTTCTGTGTGTGGAAACCAGTCAAATATGTTTTACTTTAATTTGTAAGATAAAAATAGGTATGTTAGCCCCCAGGTATTTATAAGTATGAAATGTAGAGTAATTTATCTTGAAGGAATGTTACAAGGAGTAGAGAACAAAGCAACTACCCATAAAAAAAGTTTTTTCACTTTAATGTCAATAGGCTAAAGACAAAAATGTTATTAAATGATTTATGGCAATAGAAAAGGGAAATGATGGATTTGTTGTGTATTTTGTGCTTACAATGAGATCTCTACAGTATGGACTAAGCGGATGCAGGAGGAAAAGAAACATGGTGCCACTGAAAGAACGCTCCTTGCCAAGGCTATCTTATCTCCATGTACCCTTGGTCTCATTCCCTCCCATCTTCCTCAAGAGATTGCTCTTACCATTGTCTCCACAATTTTCTGCCCCTCCCTATCTACTGTTTCCTTCCTAAGTATCCCCTACACCCACCCACCACCCCAAAAAACCATCAACTAAGTCTTATAGTGTCTGCTAGCTTTCTTTCTTCTTCTCCACTAAATTCATTGAAAATACTGCCCACATGTCCTCTCTTCTCACTCTTCTAAACCTTCGGTTTCCACTCTCATCATTCAGCTGAGCCTGCCATACTCCACATGTAACAAAACCATGCTGATGCTTTGTAATGACTGATTGTTTTCATAGTTTACTTACCAATCCTTTATTATTCGTATTCCAGTCCGTTTCAGATATCTAGGGGCAGAATCCCTAGAAGAATTGAACCCCAATCTATACTACTAAAAGCAATTAGGTTTTATTATAGGTCGACTTTTCCTCACACAAGGGAAGGAAGGTGTTTACCTTGAGATACCTGAGGAGGGGTTGGAGTTAGGATGAAGGATCAAAGCCAACAAAGTGGAAGGGGATATGCCTGAGTTTCCAGAGGGGCAGATACATTCAGGACTTAGCCATAATGGGAGTCTAGGTCTTGGGTAAAATCATCTGATCACATGAGAAGTACCTTCTGGATTGGACACCCAGGTTATTCCAGGCTCTCATCATTTTTTCTCATTTGGATGTTGGGTGCATCTGGTTTAGGCTCCTAAAACAAGGTAAATCAGTGATTCAGAATAGAAATAGATGTTTTTAGGGAAGGGCAGGGTCCTTCCTCATCAACCTCACTGATGCTACTCTCTTCCTTTTCTTGAAAATTGGGCCAATTGATCAAAGGATCATAGGAAGGGATCTGAAATGTCATCATATGCAACCATCTCATTTTATATATGAGAAAGCTTAGTCTGAAAAAGGTGAAGTAACTTTCCTCCAGCCAAATAGGTAGTAATTAGCAAGCCAGCATCTAATCCAGGTCTTCTGATTCCAAAGCTAGCATGGTGTCTGCTACATATCAGTCCTAGATGACCTCTCATATTCTTCAAAGAACACTGACAGAGGCTTACCAATCTCATCTGCCAATTCTTTCAATACCCTTGGATGTAATACTTCTGAGCTTGGTTCATGGAGGCTTAACTACTTGCAAAAAAGCTCTGGCAAGAGCTGCCAAGTTAAAAGTCTTTGGGAAAGACGTCAATGACAAACTGCATCTGTCCTGAGCTCCAGACTTAGTAAGTACATAAGGGCTCATCACTAGCAAGCTGGCTACTTAGGTACTGAAGTTTTTCACCATGGGAACCTACAATTGGCAAGATGACCCTTAGGCCCTTGGATTCCTATCTGCTTCTACAGTTATGGAACTGGGGTGACTAGGGGGGAAAGGGTTGTAAGTGGATCAGAATCACACCATTTTTAAACCATCCATAAATCTTAATTATCATTCCTGTCTACCGTCATATTCATGACTTTTTAAAATATACTTGATGTGTTTCACGCTAGTGAAGTTACCCTCTGCAAACTGTGAATTTGGTGAAACTTGTTTCTGATCTTCCTTATGTCCTGGTTCAAAATAAGGGAATTAAAAGAGAGGTGTGGGAGTAAAAGGAGAAGGACAAGGGGTACATGGGAAGCTCTTAAGTGGTATTGTAGAAGGAGAGCTTCTGATTAATTCATTCATACCAAGGCTTTAGAGATTTTCCAGGAATTTGAATTTTAAAAGATGACTTTTCTTCCTCTCTTCTCTCCACAATTTGAAACCCAAAGGAATGGATGTCAAATGGTGACACTTCAAACATGATGGTATCAGAATTTAAGAGTTCAAGGCCAGGAAATCTTTCTGGTGCCCCTCAAATCCTACTACAAAGGGATCAGACTCATCTCCTTACTTGTTAGGTCAGCCCTGAACCCAGGGGCATATCATGATAATATGAAAGGGCAAGGCATAGATGTAGACAACAAATGTAACAGCACAAATCTGGGAGTCAGGAGACCTGTGTTCTAGTCACTGACTCTGAGACTTGGAAGATACATCAGTGGCCATCTTGTCCCCACTCAAACCTGACAAGTGGTTGTCAGAAAGTAGCCCAGCCTCTTCTTTAAGACTTCTAAGGCTAGGAAACTCACTGCCTCTCAGGGTTTACTTTGGGATAGTGCTAACAGTTAGTTAAGAAGAAAAGAAAAAGGAAGACAGGAAGGGAGAGAGGAAAGAAGGGAAGAAGGAAGGAAGGAAGGAAGGAAGGAAGGAAGGAAGGAAGGAAGGAAAGGAGGAAAGAAAATGAAAAAAAGGAAATGAAAGAAAAAAGAAAAATGTATTTAGCACCTACTACGGACCAGGCACTGTGCTAAGTGTTACAAATATCTCATTTGATCTTCTCAACAATCCTGCAAGATGAGTGCTATTATTATCCCCATTTCATAGTTGAGGAAACTGAGGTAAAAAGAGATTAAGTGACTTGCCCAAGGTCACACAGCTATTAAGTGTCTAAGACCAAATTTGAACTCAGATTTTCCTGACTCTGGGCCCAGTGCTCTCTCCATCGAACCATCTCTTTTTCTGACACCAGGTTCTAAACTGGTGTTTATAACTTCTGCCCATGGCTCTTGGTTCTGCACTTTGGGGCCAGACAGAACAAGATGAATCCTTTTTTTCACATGACAGTCCTTCAAGACTTTAATAAATAAAGCTCTCATTCTCACCTTCTCTCCCACCCCCAATCCTCAGTCTTCTTTTGTCTAGGTTAGACATTTCCAGTTCTTTTAACCAGTCCTCATATGACATGGATTCAATGCCCCTCAGTTCTGCCACTGCCATCAATAAGCTGGGTGACCTTGGCCACATCCATTCCCCTTTCTGGTCCTCTCTTTCCTTCTCTGTAAAACGAGGGGATCAGACTAGATGATTTCTAAGGCTCTATTCAGATCTGACATTCTATGTTCTAAGGAGAATAACCAATACTTTTCCATATTTAAACAGCTGCATGGGACCAGTGAAAGGCGTTCTGTTTTGAAACAGTAGTGCTTTTTAAGTGATTTTCTGTTCCCCCTCCTCATGTTTTTGTTTCAAGTGGTATTTGAAAGAAAAACCAAGACTTTGTTTGACAATGTTGCTACTGTTTTCTACAAAGCAGTGTTGGATGGTGGAGAGAACTCTGGGTTTAGAGTCAGAAGACCTGGGCTCCATCTCCGCTCCACCTCAACTCTGTCTCAGTCCTTAACTAGCTGGCTGACCTTGGACAAGTGGCTTCACCTCCCTAAGGCTCAGTTTTCTCTGCAGTAAAATGAGGGATTAGGCTAGGTAATCTCCAAACTCCCTCCCAGCTCTAAAATGTGTCCCAAAGTGGGATGAATGCCAAAGTGAAGATTTTCATCCTATTTGTATTAATCTTCCCTTGTTAGAATGTGAACAAGATCTGTCTTGCTGTTCCATTTATATCCCTAGCACTTAGCACAGTGCTTTGTAAACATTAAGCACTTAATAAAACTTTATTTGTATAGCATGATCACAAATGACTGCCTGTTTGACTTTTTATGTCTTATATAAATGATAAAGGCAGCAAGGTGGCATAGTAGATAGGGTGCCAGGCCTGGAGTCAAAAGGACCCAAGTTCAAATTCGACCTCAGACACTTAGTAACTGTGTGACCCTGGGCAAGTCACTTCAGCTTGTTTGCCTCAATTGCCTCATCTGTAAAATGAGTTAAAGAAGGAAATGGTAAATCACTCCAGTATCTTTGTCAGGAAAACCCCAAATGGGGTCACAAAGAGTCAGAAGTGACTGAAAATGATTAAACAACAAATATAAATGATAAAGGGACGGAAGCTATATGTCCCAGACTTACTGTCTTCTCAAGGTTAAGGAAAGCTAAAGAAGAGCAACTGTACTTCGTGCTGCTCTTTGTGATTTGGTGTCTTCCCATAGGTTCAATGACATCAATCAGTCAGTGAGCATTTGTTAGCACCTACTCTATGATGGGCCCTGTGCCAAACCCAGTAGACAGAGAAGTGTGTTCCAGTCTGGTGCTAGGAGTCTACTTCAATGATGGGCCCCTGCAGTCAAATCCTACCTCTGATACTTACTGACTATGTGACCATTGCTGAGTCACTTAACACCTCAGTTTCCACATCTGTGAAATGGAGATGATAATGCCCACAGTGTCTAACCCTACCTCTTTCATCTTTATTTCTGGGTTTGTTGTTGTTCAGTTTATTTCCGATTGTCCACAGCTGCATTTGGGATTTTCTTGGCAGAGATACTGGAGTGGTTCACCATTTCCTTCTCCAGTTCATTTTTCAAATGGAAAAACTGAGGCAAACGGGATGAAGTGACTTGCCCAAGGTCACATAGCTATTAGCATTTGAGGCCAGATTTGAATTCAGAAAGATGAGTCCTGGCATTCTATTCATTGCACCACCTAGCTGCCCAGATTTTTGAAGGAACTTTGGATGGATGGGAGACTTTGTTGGAAGAGAACTTTATAGGATTGTTGTTTTTATAATCTACCAAATCAAAAAGTGTTTTTCATGGGTCAATAAACAATAAGAACAGTAGGATCTTGCATTCCCTTCATCTTTCAGTCAATGATGTGTTAAAGGAAGACTCCAGGCCCAAAAAAGGGACCCTAAATGGAACAGTCTGATCACAGATTACTAAAGTTCTCGTTTGAGAAGAACTTGCAAGGGAGCAGTGAGGGAGACAGTTCTCAGTTGCTTAAAGGAGTGAGGAAGGGTGCAATATTAATAGTTTCTAGAGGGTTTCAGGCAGGGAATGGGGGTTAAGGGAGAAGACAGCTGTAGACACAGCTAAGCAGGATGTTTAGAAAGCCCCAAGCAAGGTCTTGAGTCTGCAGCTGCTGCTGAAGGTTGCCCTTGAGCTAGTCAAGGCCAATTCTGTGGTTTCTGGCAGCTATGGGCATCTCCAAATTTGTCTAGAGTTCATTCCCAAAGGATCACGGGTATGTTAAGAAGCTTTGAGCCCTGGAAATCCTTCTAATTGGCTGGTTGTTGTGTAACTCCATTGTCCTGCTGCCCTGTGAAGAATGGAAGTTCTAACACGTAGTATAGTCATTACGGAGCCCTTGTTCATAGGTGTAATGGTAAAGATGTGGTCTACTGAAGAAAGTTTATTACAAAAGTTTACCTTTTCTCTGCAAGGAATTATGGATGCCCTTAATGCATATGTTTGTATGCATGCATGTATGCATGTATGTATGTATATGGGTTTGTATCATTTGTTGCTGTTCAGTTGTTTTCAGTAATGTCCAATTCTCTGTGACCCCGTTTGGGGCTTACTTGGCAAAGTTGTTTGCCATTTCCTCCTCTAGCTTGTTTTACAGATGAGGAGACTGAGGCAAACAGGGTTAAGTGGCTTGTGCAAGGTCATACAACTAGTAAATGTCTGAAATAAGATTTGAACTCATGAAAATGAGTCTTCCTGACTTCAGGCTCTATACCCTATCCACTGTACCACCTAGCTGCCCAACTGTATCCCTTGGATCAGGCCAATTGTATGGGACTCTCCTCATTGGTGGAGGTGAATGTCCTGCACCAGCATGAGGGTCAGGGTGAAGTTAATGAGAGCTTGAGAGAAGAGAGGTTCAGTCTATTTGATCTCCAGGCTATTCTGGCTTCTAGCTTCAAGAGAGAGGATGAACAATGCCAATCCCACTTCAGGTAGCCAAAAGGAGAAAAAAAAATCTGAAAAGAAATTAGCATGAGAAAAACTAGCCTAGACTAAAAGCTAAGGGGATACCCATCAATTGGGGAATGGCCGACAAAATTATGTTTTATGAATGCAATGGAACACAGAAAGAAAGAGAAAGAGGTAAAAGGGATCATTTCAAAGAAACCAGGAAAGACTTCTATGAATTGATACATAGTGAAGTAAGAAGTACCAAGAGAGCAAGGTATTATGAAGGCAAATTCTGAAAGGCTAAACAACCCTGACCAATGAACTGACAAGCCATGATTCCCCAAGACGGGGCGGGGGGGGGGGGGACCAGGTCCCTCCTGATGTAGATGTTATGGACTCAAGACATAGAATGAGATATTTTTACGTAGGTAATGTGGCAATTTGTTTCGTTTGACTAACTTTTTCTCATAAGGTTTTTTTTTCTTTATTTTTCTCAATTCAGGAGAGGTAGGGAAAGAAATTAAATGCTTATTAATTGCAGAAATAAAAATAACTTGTAATAAGAAGTAACAGACATTTTTGATGCTGAAATTAGGAATCTATCAATAACTTGAGGCTTATAGTCTGATTGGCCTTTGAATATCTGGGGAGTTGGTCATGTATTTAATTTAGAGATTTTATTATATGTATATCAAGAGTACCTACAAGCAAAGAACACATTTTAGGAAACCGTCTTAAATATCTAAAAATAAAGTTGTAATTTAGAGATGAAGGGACAAATATATGGGAAATTATGGTTCAGAAAGAAGAAATAAGAGATATTTTGGCACTTGTAGACTACATTGAAGTCTCATCCTTTTATATCGTGAGCACTGAAGATGGCAGGCACAAAATAATACCATACATAATGGAATAGATTACATTTTAACAAACAGGAAAAGGCTTACTTTTGAAATGGCAGTTGCATCTGAATCAGTGGCCTGTGCATAATCAGATCATTTACTCATCAGAGTTAAGCTCAGAATTAATACAAAGCAAGAAAACTACTCATAAGAAAAATATATGGTGTATATTTGAATCAATAATAAACAAGTAACTAGTAATAAAAATGGAAAATGGACAGCAAAACTGACATCAACAATTATAATAATACTACACAAACATTTAACAAAAATAAATTAATTGCCAGAACATGAAAACCCAAAGATCCTAAAAAGTACCATTGTCTGCAAATATCTGAATTATTTGCCAAATGGAGATAAATGGCTGCCAACGGCAATGCAGGATTAAATTGTAAACTCATTTATAAAATCTTACTAAGAAGAATGATGGGTGATTATGAGTAGCATCATTTAATAAATAAGAAACAGTTGAGGGAACCATTAAAGAAATTTTGAAAAGATTAATTAATTAATTAATTAATTGATCTAACCAAGCAAAGTCATCCCAAAAGTATTTAAGGGAAAAAAATGAAAGGAGAACAAACAGAAGAAAAAATGGAAAAGATCTGCAAAAGGCATCATAACAAATTGTTTTCTCCATCAAGGATAATAAAAACATGCTATTGGACCCTAACATTATAGTCCTTATAAAAGAGGTAGAAGCTGCACAAAGTGGAGCAAAGATGGGAAGTAGCCAGAATGGGCTAAGTGTACATAGAGATGTGTCCTTGAGGCAAAACAATTATGAGGTAATTGAGAAATTAACATATAAGGCGTCTTGAGCAGAAGGCTCCAAAGACATGGGAAAACTTCTCAGATTTCCTAATACCAAAAAAGAGAGAGAGAGAGATCTGAGATTATTACTATAGACTAATGTGCCTACTTCCATCTATTAAAAATATTTGAGTCATCTATACACAGAGGATATGGACAAGAGTTTAGTGGCATGGGAAAACATGATTAGGCTTTAAAAAATCTCCATTGGAGAAAACTTCCAAATCTCCAAGATTATTGATCCTTTACAGTTTTTAACTTTCACATATGTCATCTCATTTGATCTTTACAACAATTCCTGTGGAAAAACTCCATGGAACCTTGAAGGAAAGAGCCTCTTTGAGCCTCTGTTTCTTTAATTATAGAACGAGGAAATTAGCTACCTTCCAAGACTCAAATTCCTTAAAAAACCAGAAAGCACAGGTGATGAATATTAAATCTCCAAGTTTATAAATTAGGAAACTGAGGTTCAAAAAGATTGTCAGGAACATGCTCATTAGAACACTTAGTATTATACATGTATAAGCATTTAAGGGACATTCATGGTATAATGATATGCCATGGAAGGAATGCTAGATTTGAAGTTGGAGAACATGGTTCAAAGTTCATGGCTTCATGAGTCATGGTTTCAAAGTCTGCTTCACTATTTGTGACTATGATTCTCTAAGTCTGTTTGCTTCTCTGCAAATAGGGAAATAATATCCATTCCACCTGGGCTGTTGTAAAGGCCTTTGTGTTAACTTATGTGAAGCACTTTATAAACTTTTTGTATGCATGATTTCACTGGCATGGGATACTTCTTCAATGAGTGAAGATAATTATCTTTCCTTCTCTTAGTAGACTGTCTTTATAATTTGGTGTAGTTAAGAAAAAAATTCATCTCCTGATGTCTAGCCCTCCTGTGATTAATGTTTTTTTTTTTTACCATAAATTGGGCTGGTCCTTAGACAACAGGTATACAAGGTCTATCCTAAAATCCATACTAGAATGCTCTTCCACATTGGGAGGGCCTGGAAGAGTTTGAGCTGCCTTGGAAGAGTCTCCAAATACCCATGTCAGGATGAGGTACCAGAGAAAGGCTCTAGTGAGAAATAATTATAATTGCCAACAATTGTTCACATGTATGTAGTACTTTCAGGAGGGGTAGCTAGGTGGCACAGTAGATAGAGCTCCAGGCCAGGAGTCAGGAAGACAAGTTCAAATTTGACCTCAGACATGTCTTAGCTATGTGACTCTGGGCAAGTCACTTAACCTTCTTTGCCTCAGTTTCTTCATCTGTAAAATGAGCTAGAGAAGGAAATGGCAAACTGCTGTAGTACCTTTGCCAAGAAAACTCCAAATGGGGTCAGACACAACTGAACATAGTACTTTCAGGTTTAAAAAGTACTTTCTTTACAACAGTCCTGTAAAGTAGGTTGTGAAAGGTTCTCATTCCCCCTTTGCCAAAGGAGGGAAACCATGGAATAATGAAATTTGGTGGCATGTCCAAATTGCAAGGCTAACAAGTAGCAGAGCTAGGTATTGTCGCATTCTGTCATTCCAGTCTCAGGGTCTAGGAGTGGGCCCTATTTAATAAATGCTCAATGACTGATTGATGGACTAAAATACTGGTTTTCTAAGTCCCACTCTAGTGCTTGCTTTGAGGCTTCGAAATTATAATCAGATTTCTCTCCCCAGTGCCCAAGGCTCCACATACCAGGCACTGGGGAACTCTAGAATTCCTTGAACATATTTAACCTCTAAGATGAAATATTCAGACTTAAGAAGTGGAATAAATCCACGCTCAGGTAAATGAATTTACGGTAATGGCAAGAATTTGAAAACAAAACAAAACAAAACTTTCCTACTTTGTGTTTGACTCACAATATAGTTTTTCCAAGCATACTGTTGCATTAGTCATATTTTGTAGTAGTTCCAGTAAGTTAAGTACCCCAGGCACATTTGGAAAATGGTCCTTTTTAGCCATTATGCAGGAATGCAACTGAGGTGAGAAGTGAGCCCAATGCACTAAGTATGTGAGAAGAACTATAACATGAAAATGCTTGGGAGGGTGCTGAAGTGTAAGGGTGAGGGACTTAAGAAAGAATAAATGACGTGTGAAGTTTTCAGCAACATCTTTCTCCTGAACTAGTGTTTATTACAGCTGTCCCCACAATAAACTTTTGCTTATTCATTAATAACCATTTAGATTAATTTAAATTTATTTTTAAAAGACATATTTTTGAGCATTTGTTATATACAAGGCACTGTTAGTTGCTAGAGATAGATGAAAATTAAATAGATCTCTCCTTTGAGGAGTTTGCCTTCTCCTGAGAGTAGAAGTGATACAACATATATGTTGGTAGGCAGTTACAAAGTATGACAATATAAATCATCTTTTTTCTGAGTCAATAATTTTTAAAATGTATTTACTATTAGTTTACAACATTCAGTTCCATAAGTTTTTAAGTTCCAAATTTTCTCCCCCCAAATAGAAATCATCTTTAAAAAGTAAGAATGCACTAGTGCCGGGAGACTACAAAGAAAAGCTTCCTGCAGGAAGCAGCCCCTGAACTTTGCTTTGAAGAAAACTAATGAATCTAAGAGGTAGCGTTGAAGAGGGAGCATGTTACAAATATGGGGGACCATCTGTACAAAGACATGGAGGACAGAGATGGAATGTCAGGTAAAAGGGACAGCTAGCAAGTCATTTTGCTATAAAAGAGAACAACATGAAATAAAGCTGGAAAGGTAGGTAGAAACCAGATCCTAGAAGACTTTTATTGTTAGACTGAGGAGTTTGTATTTTATGCTAGAGATAGTGTTGTTCATCCTTCATTTTTCAAAGAGGACCAATATCGTCACAGAATAATGTCTTGATTTGCAAATGAACTGCATTTGGTGCAGTCATCAGCCTCACTCTCTCTTCCAGAGTCGTCAGTGTCCAGTGGCAAGATAAAAGTCATGACACCCAGTGATGGCCTGGCATCCAGTGAATGACCGTGGGGTCTTCCATGTTTGACCAAGCCCTAAGTACTCCACAAAACCTGCTTCAGCTGCCTTCATGGCTGTTGGAATAAATTGTTCTTATTTACCCATTCTGCCAGGGAAGTCTTTGCATGCTTGGGATACACATCCCCCCAATTCACCAATGAGGTCAAGGCCTATCAATTTCCCTCAACCTAGTTTGGCCTATGCCAAGATGGTTTTACCAGAGTGTGGCCACGGAGCAAGAGACCACTTCTTGGAGCCACAGGTGAGAGCTGAGTGAAAGGTGAACACCAAAGGTGAATGAACAGCCCTGAAAAGGGCTCCACAACCCTTTACACCAGAGGTGCTAGTCCTCCCTGAAACACTCCACAAGTAATTGGAAGACATCAAATATCTTTTGATAGGGAAGTAGCATAATCAAATATGTGAAAGGTGGATCAGAAGAGGGAGAGACGAGTCAAGAACAATTAGGATGTTATTATAATAGTCTTAAAGAAGAAATATACCATAGTAAACCAGTCAGCTAATGGGAGAAGTAATTAAAGTTAAGAAAAAAACTGTGAGCCAGGCACTGAATTCATTGAGGAAGGAAAGAATCATTGGAGTCAATTTGTTACACCCACCAGAATCATTTTTTTGGGGGGGGGGAGGGCATTTGGGGTTAAGTGACTTGCCCAAGGTCACACAGCTAGTAAGTGTTAAGTGTCTGAGGCTGGATTTTAACTCAGGTCCTCCTGACTCCAGAGCCAGTGCTCTATTCACTACACCATCTAGCCGCCCCTCAGCTACCAGAATCTTGATTGGGTGGTTTGTGTTAAATGAACTTCAAAATAAGAGAGGTCACTGACTCATAGCAGTAGAGGAAGAGAGTCTGAAAGTGGTCATGGAGAGGAAGAAGTATTCTAACCATCCTCCCATGACCATTGAGTTGGATATATAAAAAGTGAAGCTGGTACTGGAAAGAGTGGCTAGGGATGCAATGAATGTCAATAAGAAGAAACCAAAATCTGATTGAAGAAGATGGAAGGTGTGAGGAAAGTAAAAGGTTTAAGATAAAAGCAAGTTTCTTTCCTATGGAACAGGCATTCCAGAGAGTACAGGGAAATGGGTGAGTAATAATAACATTAATAGTCATAGTGGCTAATATTTATATAAGAGCTTACTGTGTTCCAGGCCCTATACTAAGCACTTTACAGTGATTATTTCAGTGGATCCTCATAACAATCCTGGGAGATAGTTTCTATTATTATCCTCATTTTGCAGGTAAAGAAGTGGAGATGAATGGAATTTAAGTGACTTTTCCAGGATCATAAAGGTACTAAGTGTCTGAGGGTAGATTTGAACTCGGGTTTTCCTGACTCCGGATCCAGTATTCTCTCCACTATACTGTCTAGCAGAATCTAGAGTGGGATAGGGGTGAAGATGAGGAGCTGGGAGTGTGGTAACAATTGAGGAACATGTCCTTGCTCAGTACCAGTGGGTGGAGAAGAGTTCATTGAGGGGGACAGGTGATTAGACTATTCAGGGACCTCCCTTGAGATTACTCATGGCCCGTGATGGTATGATGTCCTGTGAGGCCCAGTAGCCCCACTTCATGGTCTTTTTTCTGCTTTACTGTGCTGAGCTTGGTCCTAAAGACTGATTAGGAGTTTTAGAGAAGCTGGAGTTAGAGATGTAACGGCCTGCATGGTGGTGAAAATTGTAAATGTCCCGTCACTTTGATAGAATAAAGTGCCTTAATGATGAGGAATAAGAGGACCAGCCCCCACCCCATGTCAGCACAAAGTGAAAGATGAAAAATCCTTGGGGACTGGACCTTCTTTTTTCCTTCCCCAAACATTTTACTCTCTTTTTACTGCCAGTGCAGTTTTATGATCAGGTGCCGAGGGTAGGAATCAGCAAGCAGCCAGAGCACATCAACTCACACACATAAAAATAGCTTGATGGATAGAGAGAGCATGGAATAAATGACAAAGAAAAATAAAAATTAAAACAAACAAAACAAAAAACCCCCACCATGATGGCTACATATGAGTGTTTGTTTCTAATTAGAATGTTTTTCAAGCTTTTCCAGCTGGTATGACTGGAATAATAGGGACAAGCAGAAGGAATATTTGAGACGGTGTCATCTCCCTTTGAAAAAGTGAACCGAGCTTGTTTTTTTGGAAAAGGCAGGAAGTGGTCAGAGGGGAGCCTCTTTGGAAAAATTGAGAAATGGAGAAGATGAGGAAAACAGCCTTGCTGTTTCTTACTTGGTGACAAATAGAGAAAGTTATTTTCACCTTTACCAGTCTTGGTTTCTTTAATTCAGTTCAATGGAGACTTATGAAACACCTACTAAGTGCAAGGTACCCTGCTAGGCAAACCGTAAAGCCCTGTGTTAACGTCCACTGCTGATGCTATAGCTACTTGCTTTTTGGAGCAGTCCTTGCTGAGCAACTTCTTTGCATTGTGCCATATGTCCCCTTTACAGAGATAGGAGACGTGCCCACTAAACTATCTTGCTACTTTTGGTTCTAAGAGGAGAATCTGTAGAGCTTCTTTCTCCAAGAATGGTGGAAGAGGTCATGTGTGTTGAGGAAGAGAAGTGATTCTATTCCTTTCCTCATCACAGAACTTCTCCCATAGCTACCCAGACTCACATGATACGGAACACCAAAGTTCCACTGGACACAGTTGGGGAAATGCCTTAATCTTTCATTCCTAGCTGGTTTAAAATTCCTATCATCAGACAGCAGTATGAGAAACACTTTCTGAAAAGCTATAATTAAAACGCTGAAACACTTAATTTTTCTGATCAGCACAGTGACCAAGCACAATTCCAGAGCATTCTCCGTAGAACAGGTTGTCCATTTCCTGACAAGAGAGGTAAAGAGTTCAGGGCACAGTATGAGACACATGTTTCAGGCATGGCCAGTGCGGGAATTTGCTTATTTGACTGTGCGTGTTTGCTGCAAGGGTTTTTGTTTTCTTGCTTTTTCAATGGAAAGGGGCAGGGAAGGAGAGAAGATGGGTTTTTCTTAATTGAAAATAAAATTAAGCTAAAAAAAAAGTCAGTTAAAATGCATTGCTCAGAAAGCTGTGTTAGTTTTAGTCCATTTCACAGCCATCCTGAGGGGTGTCAGACAACAGCAGAGAGCACATGCTCAGTTTGGCCTTGGTGCTCTGGGTGGAAGATCTTTCAACAATCCTGGAGTCTTCAGAGAACTTGGTACCCATCCCTCTCCCTTCCCCCTCCCGTGGGTTTTGACCTGCTCCAGTGCACCAGCCCCACACTAGGTGTCACTGTTCTTTTGGGAGAATTGTAGCTGGGATGCAAAACAGGTCTTGACCCATTCTCTATTTGGGGTCACCTTGAACCCATCTGGGACTTGGGTGCTTTGGGTAATCACTGCTAGCAGGAGGGAGAGAGGTCTCCCTAATCAAAAGGAGTGGCTGGAGATCAGGCTTTGCAGCTGGGACCAATAAGAGATGAGGAGGGAACCTTTGCCCTGGGTCTTCCAACTGTTGCTGTTGCATCCAAAGCAATCTCATCCCTTTTCTGTGGTACAGCTGGCAAGGAGGATTCACCAGAAGAAAAGGACTGAGAACTTAGCACTGGCGTTTTTAAGCCCCACTCTCCTCCCCAGGATACCTACCTATGCCAGGGAAGGGAAACATCCAGTGAACCTAGAATAATAGTCCTGTCCCAGCATGGCTCTCTACCTGGCACTTATACCTCTCTGGGACCTTGCCCTTGGGCCTCTGTTTCCTCATCTGTAGAATGGGGGTTGGGAGGTATAGGTGTAGGGGGGGTTGGGCTAAATAGCCTCTAAAAGCCCATCCAATTTTAGATCTACAACACAATGACTGTCCACCCTTTCTCTCTGAGATTTACACTCTGTTTGTATGTTGTCTACCCCCATTAGAATGTGGATTCCTTGAGGCAGGAACCACGTTTGCTTTTCTAGGTATTCCATGGTACTTAACCCAGGCACACAGTAAGGGTTTAATAAATGCTTGTCGACAGATTGACTGATTGGCTGACTCACCCCATGAGAAAACACAGAGGCTAGAGGTTCCAAGATTGCAGCTGAAGCAGATGTGGAGCACTTAGAACTCGGTCAGACATCAAAGATGCATCCTGGGCCATCACTGGTCATCTTGACTCTTGTCCCTGGACTTAGATAACTTTGGGAGAAAGAGTGAGGCTGATAACTTCGCACAGCTCTGCCTCATTTAAATCCAATTCACTTGCAAGTCAAGACATCACCTTGTGATGTCATTGGTCCTCTTTGAAGGATGAACAACAACCACAACAACATCATGGAGCACTTAAAAACATAATCCCTGCCTCCAAGGAGAAGGCAACTAACGGAGAAGACAACACACAAACACATATGTACGTAAGAGACATGCAGTGTAAATGGGGAGTCATTTGAGAAAGAAAGCACTGGGCCTACCCATTGTAAGAGGGTGGAGAAAACAGGAAAGGCCAAAAGGTGGGATCTGAGCTGAGAGGTGAGGAAGGAGAACACTCCAGGCAGGGGGTCTGTAATATTTCTACCACTGTTCAAAAAGCATAGAACCAAATTATTTTGTTATAGAGTATATATACCTGAAAAAGCTCTTGAAATGTTGGATACAACACAAACATTTATTTAACAAATAAATATATTTAACAAACATTTGTGTTATATCCAACAACAACTCTATTGGAGCATTTCCTCTTTTCAAATCTGTGGCTAATACTGATGCTTCTTTTATCAGAGCTAACCAGATGATCGTGAATCTAAACCAAAAGCAATTCATGAAATAGCATAACAAAGCTATAATAGGATATTGGATCACAAAACAGAGGCGCTGTACAGTGTGTATAATTAACAAGGGGGAAGGGAAAGAGGAGGAATAAATACTTATATAGAGCCTACTACGTGCCAGGCACTGCGCTTAGTACTTTTTTACAATTATCATCTCGTTAGATCCTCACTGCAACCCTTCAAGGTAGTTGCTATTATAACCCCCCGTTTATAGTTGAGGAAACTGAGGTTAAGTGACTTGCCAGGGTCACATAGCTAATAAATTTCTGAGTTCAGATTTGGATTCAAGTCTTCTTGACTCCAGGCCCAATGCTTTATCCACTGAGCCATCTAACTGCTTCTGTTACACTTAAAAGAGTATTGGATTTATCTTTGACCAAGCAATGCCATTTCTAGGGCTGTATCCCAAAAGATCATAAAAATGAGAAAAGGACCCACATGTACAAAAATATTTATAGCACCTCTTTTTGTAATGGTCAATAACTAGAAATTGAGGGGATATCTATCAACTGGGGAATGGCTAAACAAGTTGTGGTATATTAATATAATGGAATATTATTATGCTATAAGAAATGACAAACAGGCAAACTCCGAAAATCCTGGAAAGACTTATATGAACTGATGTTGAGAGAAGTGAGCAGAACCAAGGGAACATTGTTCACAGAAACAGCCACAGTGTTCAAGGACTGATTTTGACAGAATTAGCCCTTCTCAGCAATGCAAGGACCTAAAACAATTACAAAGAACACATGATGAAAAATGCCATCCACATCCATATGGAATCAGAATGCAGAGCTAAGCAGACTATTTTTTGTTTTGTTTTGTTTTTTCTTTCTCTTGGTCTCTCCCATTCATTATAATTCTGTGCAACATGATTAATGTGAAAATGTGTTTAATAGGAATGCATGTAAAGAGTCATATCATATTGCATACCATCTCAGGGAGGAAGGGGAGAGGAAGGGGGAGAAAATCTAAAACTTATGGAAGTGAATGTTGAAAACTAAAAATAAATAAATAAATTGAAAATTAAAAAGAGTGTTAGATTTGGAGTGATAGAACCTCAGTGAAAATCCCAGTTCAGCCACTGAGAACTTGGGTACTGGACCTCAGTTTCTTTACCTATAATATGAAGCGGTCAGACTAGATGATCTCTTAGATACCTTCAAGTTCTAAATCTGGGATCCTTTCCCAAATGGCTTCTACTTCTCACATAACCTTCTCAAGAAGATCCAGCATTGGCTCACAAGAAACCACTTTGCCTTCTCAACGCAGGATAAAGATATATCAAATACTCAGGGAAAGATCCTAGGAAAGCTCACTATAGGTCTAAGAACAGTGTCCTCTGGGACCTTGGGCAAATATAGCCTTCCCCCTCCAAAAAAAAAAAAGAACAATGTCCTGGCTTGGGAATTCTAGCCTCCTGGCAAAGGAACAAGGCAATCCCTAAGATATTCTTCCCT
This sequence comes from Pseudocheirus occidentalis, assembly GCA_028646575.1. Classification (NCBI taxonomy): domain Eukaryota; kingdom Metazoa; phylum Chordata; class Mammalia; order Diprotodontia; family Pseudocheiridae; genus Pseudocheirus; species Pseudocheirus occidentalis. The sequence continues at coordinate 214,048,665 of CM053595.1, forward strand.
CCCTACCTCCGCTACCTCTCCTTCCTCCCAGCTATCTCAAGAGTAGTTCTCTTGCTATAGAATACCAAGAGATCACCAAAACCCTGTGTCTTGAAAATCAGAATTAAGAACATAACCATTTTCCCTCCTATCACACCTTGATTAAGCCTTCAACCCTTTGTCTTATCCTTTATCTTATCCTCTCCTAGGCCCTTTTCAAGTTCTCCCCACTTAGAGCTTCCTACTTTACAATCTCATAGCCTTCTAAGGGATGTAGTTATAAAGAAAGCATGGAATCTGTACCCAAACAGACCCTCTTATGTCTATTCAATGTCTCATATTCAGAGCCTTGAATCAAAGGATTTAGAATTGAAAGTGACTTTGGAAAGTATTCGGACTAAATCCCTTATTTTACAGATAAAGAAACAGACCTAGATAGATTAAGTGACTTGTTGAGGATCATATAGCTACTAAGTAGGAGAGCTGGTATATAAATTCACATCTACTTTCTCCAAATCCTATACTCTTTTACCTTTACATTGTGCTAGGAGCTGGGAGCTGAGGCAGAGACAGTTTAGTCAGAACATATAGTGCTCTCATAAGTCTTGCAGTATAAGGGATTCAGAAGCTATGTGGTACCGTGGATCAGGTGCCAGGCCTGGAGTCAGGAAGATTCCTCTTCCTGAGTTCAAGTCTGACCTCAGATAGTTCCTAACTGTGTGACCCTGGGCAAGTCATTTAACTCTATTTGCCTAAGTTATCTCATCTATAAAATGAGCTAGAGAAGAAAATGATAAACCACTCCAATTTCTCACCAAGAAAGCCCCAAATGGGGACATGAAGAGTCAGACATGACTGAAACAACTGGACAGCAAATAACTACATAATAATGGCATGACACAAACATGCTTATAATTAATAAATGTAATACATCAGTACATCAAAGAGGTTCGAAATAGGTGTGTTTGTGTGCACACACGTGTGTGTTTGAGAAGGAAGAAGGACTACAATGAAAAGTTAAAACCAACATGGGTAGGAGGGATGAGGAGGAATCAAAGCTTCATGGAGAAGGTAGCATTTGAGTCAAGCTTTAAAGTCTAGGTAGAAACTTAACAACAACAACAAAAAGGAATTTAATAGATAAAGGAGAAAAAAAGGACAATATTTATATCTCATGGTCGTTGAGTGTGTCAAATAAAATATTATGAACTATCTTCTAGGACAGTGAAGTAATAGTGTCATAAAGATCATTTCTTTATGAGACTGTGTATCATAATAGAAGTATATTAAGACTTGGTTTCTTAGAACTGTGTGTTGGTGGCCACCTCCATTTAGACCAGAGATGGCTACGTTTCAGAGAAACGGGCTGGCCCATTCACCCCATGGTCAACATGTTGGCAGAGCCCTTGATGACTTTGGGTGGAGGAACTGAAGGAGAATATTTCAAAAACAAATCCTGGTACAGGATCCCAACCATCCAGCACAGCAATTTCCAAAGACTCACCCTTGGAACCAGTGTTCCCTTTGAAACAAAGTATGTGGCCTGTCAGCGTCCTTTCCCTTTGATTAATCCAGGATTACTGGGAATGTGCAGTAATGACAAGGAGGCCAATGAGGAAGGGACCGCACAGGGCTTTGACATCAGTGCTTAGCAACAAGGGGGCCAGACTCTCCGTGCTACCCGCTCACTTTGTCTCAAGCTTTATTTGCTGGGGCTTCTTTTTTTCTTTCCCTGACAGACTTCTTTCAGATGAGCAAAACAGAAGACCTTTTTCATTTAAAAAATTTTTTTTTCCTGGAGCCCATTTTTCTGCATAAGAGTCTTGTTGGCACTGCTTAGATACAGGTTATTTTTCCAACCTGAGAAATACAAATCATAAGGACTCTGTGTTCTAATTATTCAGTTGAATTTACAGGTAATTCCTTTGTAATATCTGCCAAGTTGGGTTTTTCCTTCTTTAGTCTGAGTTTATCCTTCTGCTCCATTTTCTGAGAAACCTGATGTAATTTGGCTGGAGAGAGATGATCCATTTATGGAGGGCGGGGTGGAATTGGTATGATGAGGGCTGTTTTGGAAGAGAGGTTTTGATTTTACAAATCCAGTCAAGTAGATGTGATTCTCCCCTTTGTGTTGCCTGCTTGTTTGGGGAGATAATTATGTGTTATAGGCTAATAACCTGGCCCTGCAACTACCATGGAAATGGATGCTGATTGAAATCTCACTGAGTTTAGTTGGCTAGAACTGTATGTTTAATATTTTTCTTCCACAGAGGACTTGAAAATGGGCAGGGTAGTTACATATAAAGAAGATAGATCTAGGAGAACTCCCTCTTTTAAAAAAATGTTCCAACTAATAAATAACTGTATCCTAGGGAGCCAAATAACAATGACGTGTGTGACAAACAGTTTCTATTATGATAAAATGATAACAAGCTTAGGGTCTAGATGGCCTGGGGAATAGAGTGCTAGACTTGGAGTTAGCAACACAAGTTCAAATCCAGCCCTAGATTTGTGTAATCTGGGCGAATTAACCTCTGCTTCAGTTCCCTCATCTATAAAATGGGGATTAATAATAATAGCACCCATTTCCCAGGGTGCTTGTGAGGACAAAATGAAATAATATTTGTAAAATCTTTTGCAAACCTTAAAGCGCTACATAAATTGTTGTTCCTATTATTATTCTTTCTTTTATAAAAAATCATCCCAGGTGTAGACTGTTTTTGCTTGGCCTAAATTGCTCCTAGAAAAAGAGAGACCACTACATGGTGACCATAGATTGAGAGCTGGAAGAGATTTCCAACCCCCTCTTTTTGCTGATAAGGAGACTGAGGCCCAGAGAGGAGGGGATTTACCCAAGAGTGGCAGAGCTAGGGTTTGTACCCAGATGCTTCAACTCTACACCCTGTGCTCTTCTCATAACAGCATACCATAACTTCTTCATTTCAAGCATGCTTCCCGAATTTTGTAGTTGGTGTTAATTTGCTTCTTTCCTACTTTTCTGTAAAGTGACTACAGTGAGTGAAGTCTCAAGCTCCCAGATCCGTCCCTATGATTTTCTGATGAAAGCTAACCCCCCGGCTGTGTTTCTTTCAGGTTGACAGTGGAGTGGCCCAGCTGAACCCAGAGAGTTACTGGCTTAGGTTTCCCCAGATGTTTGCATCCTTGGTCACTGTGCTCTGAGCCTGGTCCCCAGCAAGGACCAGCCCTACCCCCTTGGAGGAAATGGCTAAGCAGTCTCAGCAGCAGCAGATGAAAACTTCCTTCCTCTTCATCCAGCTGCAACCCTCCCCTGCCCGAACTCCCGCCCAGTCTCCAGCATTCACAGCCTCAGCCACAACCACAGTCTCAGCAGCTGCTCAGGGGGGAGCAGTGAAGGAACACGGTTCCCTAAATCCCAGGACAGAGCCCTCAGCAAGCCAAGACCTCTGGCTCAAAGGAGGGGTGCTAGAGACTCCCTCGTGGCTGTTGCCAGAAAAGGACTATGGGACAGACCGGGCAGCTGCATTCAGCTGCTTTTTGCTAAAGGAGGAGAAGGAGGAAGAGGAGGAAAAAGCCAAGGATCCAATCCTAAGGAAGGATTGTGTGTCTCATTTCTTGCAACACCACGCCGCTCTGCCTCGTCAGGAATCTGGGCAGCCACAGGCATGGCCATGTAGCTTTCCTAGTCCGGCTCTCGGGATGAGCAATGGGACCAGCCGTTCTTTCACAAACTATTCTATCATTTCTGCTTCCCAAGCTCTGTGGGGCATGGATCACAGACCCAGAGCTGTTTTGGGGCCCTCGGTACTACAGACAGCTCTGCCAGCAGCTTGTAGCAGGACTACGAAGGCAATGCAGTGGAGTGTGGATGTTGCTGGAATGTCCCTCACACATCCAGGGCAGCTTCAGGATCTTCCAGCTAAAAGTCAAAGCTGCTGTTTGATGGAGCCAAGGAGTGGTAAAAGAGAAGCCAGTACCCCTGTGTTGGCCATAAGAGCAGAGCAACATAGATATTGCCCCCAGGTACGGACCAGCAGGACTTACCTGGCACCACCGGCTGTCCCACGACTTAAGGTAAGAACTCCTGAAAAGCTTATGTGGCCCAGTTCTCCAGAAACTACTGAAGAGCCATCCTAGAGACCTGAGTTGGGGGAGGACAGATTGTAGGATTGTACATTTAGAGCTGGAAGGAATCTTAGAAACCATCAAGTCCAGCACATTCATTCTACAGATAAGGAAATAGAGTCCCAAAGAGGATAAGGGACTATGCAAAATGGCACAGCTACCATCTCAAGTAGAATTGGAACTCAGGTCTTCATTACTCCAAACAGAGTGCTTTATCCACAGGTCAGATGTTCCTACGCAAAAGACATGCCAAGCATCTCTTCCCCTCTATCATAGCTTTCTCCTTGGCTATTGGCATATCTGTGAATTAACATGGGTCAGCACCATACCTACATGGAGTATCTTCCAGTCTTCTCTTGGAATAGGACTAGGGCGACTGTGATTCAGCATGGAGGTAGGAACCAATCAGAGGGGGCTCCATGGAGATGTAAGGAGGTTTCTGAATCTGGAGCCTCTCCTGGTTACATCCCATAGTTCTGTTGCTCCTGAGCTTCTGGCTTCCTAAGCATGGTAATCTCTGCCCTTGACACTGACTAGTTTCTTACGTCTTGCACTTCTCCCCATCCCACATATTACTCCACAATCCATCGATTCTGGTCTCCTGGCTATTCCTGACTAGACAACCTCCCTCTCCTGACTCTGGACATTTTCTCTGGCTGTTCACCCATGGCTGGAATGCTCTCCTTCCTCATCCCTGCCTCTGGGCTTCCTTCAAGTCCCAGCTAAAACCCCATCTTCTATAGGAAACCTTTCCCAAACCTCTTAATTCTAGTGCCCCCTCTTTGCTAATTATCTACAATTTAGCCTGTATATGGACAGAATTGTTTGCATGTTGTGTCCCCAATTAGATTGTAAGCTCCTTGAGGGCAGGGACTGCCTTTTGCCTTTGTTTGTATCCTGAGCACTTAGCACAATGCCTGGTACATAGTAAGCACTTAATTAATTTTTATTGACTGGCTAGCTAACTATGACTTTGGATAACTATTTTGATAATTAATATTGATATCACACTTTATAGTTTATCTTCTCTAGGTCATAGGTACCCCTTACCTGCAAAATGATGGAGAAATGGACCAAAACCCCTTCTTACTTCAAGATTCTATAGTCTCAACTCCTGCCTAACTCATTTTTATTTTTGGTTTGGGGTTGTTTGTTTGGTTTTTTTTTTTTTTTT
>CM053595.1:214054421-214079126 GCA_028646575.1 Pseudocheirus occidentalis
TATGTCCTGACCACTGGGACAAAGACAAGCTTTTGAAGGGATACCTGGCAGCTGTAGTCCAGGGTGGTAGCATTAAGGAAAAGCATAGGATCTAGAAGTAGGGTGAGTATATTGTTGTTGCTCATCCTTTGTTTTTGAAGAGAACCAATGACGTCATGGGTGATGTATGGGCTTGAACGTGAGTTGGATTGAAGTGAGGTAGAGCTGAGCATTCATCAGTCTCACTCTCTCTTTCCAAGTCCAGTGACAGGACAAAAGTCAAAATGACTAGTGGATGGTCTTGGTGTCTGATTTCTGACCATGCTGTAAGAGCTCCATAGTACCTGCTTCAGCCATCTCCCTGGCTGTTGGAACAAATTGTTCTCAGTTCCCCATTCTGCCAGAGGAAACCTTCACATGCTTGGGGTAGACATCTCCCTAACTCACCAACAGGTTTGAAGCCTATCTGTTTCCCTATCTGTTTGTGGCTGCAACCACAAAGAAAATTAATAGGATAGCAACAACAGTGAGAACTCTCTAGCTGAAGGAATTTCAGAGGAAGCTCCTGGAGACGGAGGAGTTTTGAATAAAAACCCTGAATACACAACAGTTGGAAAAAGTAAGTAAACTCTTTGTCAAGCTCCATATCTTATTCCTTGTTTCAGGACTGAGTTGTTGCAACTCGAGCTTCACCTTGTGTTGACCATGTCTCTCACAGTTTGTGGTGTACTTGATACTGACTCTGTTTCCACTTTTGGCACCACTTTACTGCACCTAACTTTTTTGACTCCGTGACCCGTGTTCCTGGTTCTCGATCTTAAGTATTTTCACTCTATGATTCTACCTCCTATCTGCAAAGGAACTGTTAGCCTGAAGGCCGAGACAGTTTACCAGGGAATGGCTTGGAGTCACAGGTGAGAGCCGGGTGAAGGTAGACACCAAAGGCGGATGGATGAGCAGCCCTGAAAAGGACTCAGCAAACCCTCGCACAGGAGGTGCTAGTCCTCCCTGAATACACAGGGTGAATATAGGAGATGTCAACGTGCTTGGTTTAAGTTACAAGGAGGTCTCATTTGGGTTAAGTGGAACAGACGGAGTTCAAAGAGTTGAGGTAAAAATAGCGCAATCAGAGCCTAATTTCAGTGTATCTGACGCTGGTGGGATGAGCTGCTCATTGGACTTGAACTGAGCTCTGTGTTTTATGAATTGACTAGACCCCTTCCTTGTCTTTTGTGGACATGGGTGTATACTTGTTCATCCTTTCCTAGGTCACTGCCCAGTGCCATAGGACTAGGGCTTAGGAGAAACATGTTGATAGAATCCCTTGACTAGTATTGGGAAAACAAGTTTGAAAAGTGGATCCTAGGTTCTGTCCTTTAATCTATAGCCTTCTGGGTAAACTAGCTATGGAGATGACTGCAGCATTGGTGAGAGTCTGAGATGACATGGAGTATGAATTATTCCTAACATTCCATTGGCATTGTGGGAGGAGCTTCAGTGAATGAAGATTAGGAGAAAAATAGGTCTTGTGTAGTTTGCAATTCAAGGTAGATTCTCTGGGTGGTAGATACCTAGAGTCAAAAGCCTGCAGGAGAATGTGTGTGTGAGTGATGGAAGACTTAAGATGAAAGTCTGTTAACTTTTGGTAAGACTATATGGTGCGAAGTTTTTAGTAGAAAGCCAGTCTTGGTCTCCTGTCTGTAATAGCTCCTTAGCAGGTAATTTAGCATAGTAGAGTACAGGGCAGCTAGGTCACACAGCAGATATAGCGCTGGGCCTGAAGTCAAGAAGACTCATCTTCCTGAGTTCAAATCTAGCCTCAGACAATTAATAGTTGCATGACCCTGGGCAAGTCACTTAGCCCTGTTTGCCTCAGTTTCTTCATCTGTAAAACAAGATGGAGAAGGAAATGGCAAACCACTCTAGTATCTCTGCCAAGAAAACCCCAGATGGGGTCAGGAAGAGTCAGACATGACTGAAACAACCAAACAATAGTGTAGAATGTCAGACATATAGCATGTGGAAAATATTTTTAATACAATAAATACAATTTTAAAATACAATTAAATATAGATCATGTTAATATGTGGTTTTCTAAGTTAACATGCAGCGCAAGGATACATATATATGGTTTTGACCCAATTGGTACAATGGACAGAATGGTGGCCTTGAAGTCTGTGAAGATCTTCAGATCATCCTACCTCTGATGCTTATTAACTACTTGACCCTGGCCAAGTCATTTAACCTTTCTGATCCTAATTTTCCTCATCTGTAAAGTGGGTATAATAATGCTTGAAAGTACTTCTCTCAGAGAGTTGTTGTGATGCCAAAATGAAAAAAAATATTTAAAATACTTTGCAGGCTTGAAAATACTGTGTAAGTGCCTGTTGTTATTATTATTCCGTGTTGCCTTAATATACATAGGATGAGTTTTAGATCCATTTAAGCAGTTTCTATTTTCCCCAAATAATTGTTTGCCACCTGCTCGATGTGTAGGTACTGAAAAGAATGAGAGGTGAGATTCATAGGTAGCAAAGTAAGGTGGTGTTGATGGAAAAGCTAGTTTTGTAGCTAAGTCCATCAGTTCAGGCCAATAAGGGATAGAGAAATTCACACACACACACACACACACACACACACACACACACACACACCCCTCTAAGTTAAAAACAACAACAACAATGATGTTTGCATCTGCAAGGGACCCCTCCCTCCTTAAATCTGATTTGAGCACTTTGCCTGACTTTCAGCGTAACCTTTGTTAATGCTGTGCCCTATGCTACCTTCATTTGTATACATTTCATAGTCTTACTTTATATTATAAGCTTCTTGAGACTATTGTTTTTTGTCTTTTTCGCCTCCCTGTGTAGCACACTTCCCTCTATATAGCAGGTATTTGAATTTTAAAAAATTGAATACAGTTGAATGTATCACTATGGAACTACTATGTAGTAGTTCTACTAATTAGTTAGTCTATTAGATTAACTGATTAGTTAGACTAACTAACTGAGTAGTTAGTCTGTAGAACTAACTACATTATGGAAACAATAATGTACTGCTTGGTGCTTGAGTGCTGAGAATCGAAGAATCATTGATTTAAGTTGGAAAGGACATTGGGGCAGCTAGGTGGCACAGTGAACAGAGCACCGGCCCTGGAGTCAGGAGGACCTGAGTTCAAATCTGGCCTCAGACACTTAACACAAAAACTAGCTGTGTGACCTTGGGTAAGTCACTTAACCCCAATTGCCCTCCAAAAAAAAGAGGTGGAAGGGACATTAGAGGTCACTGAATCTAACTCCTTCATTTTACAGTTGAAGAAAGTGGGGCCCAGCGAGGTGAAGTGATTTCCCCAGCTTCACATGCATAGTAAGCGTCTGGGTCAAGATTCTCTTCCAGCATTCAGGCTCCAAGTCCAGTGCTCTATCCTCTCATTGAGGAAGTGCCTTTCATTGTGTATAGGAAATTCTCTTGGGATGCTCCACATCACAAACAGATAAATTAAGTAGAATTAAACTATTGCCATCACTGGAGCATTTAAGAGAAGACAGAGAATGATCAATGTTGCACATTAATCGAACAAATCCATGCTTGAAAGGAAGAAATAGGGGTATGAGAGGCATGAAGCAAGTACCAAAGAGAGACAGGCATCTAGGTGTCAGGGTCGGTAGAGCTCTGGCCCTGGAGTCAGAAGGACCTGAGTTCAAATCTGGCCTCAGACACTTACTAGCCGTGTGACCCTGGGCAAGTTATCTAGCCCTGTTTGCCTCAGTTTCCTCATCTGTAAAAGGAGCTGGAACAGGAAATGGCAATCTTTGCCAAGAAAACCCCAAATGGGTCACAAAGAGTTGGACACAATTGAAATGACTGAACAACAACAATAACAGAGACAAGTTGAGGCTAGGTGGGGTGGGTTATCTGTGTCAGGCAGGAGTAGTTTCATGCTGTTCCAGAGTCCATGGCTAATGTGCACAGAAATTGGCAAAGTGACTAATGATGAGGGCTGTGGCTAAATATAGCCTAGAGTTGTCCATCTTAATTGTATTAACTAAGCTTACATCAGCAGCATACATGGGTGGAGGAGCTCTGCTGAGATTATGCCTTGGACATAGAAGAATGGGTGGAGTAGCTTCACTGAGCTGGTGCATTCAAAATGAATGAAAGAGCACAGGGAGGGAAAGGAGCCCAACTGTAAGGCTGTGCACCAGAGACAGATTTAACAGACATTTAAGCTAACTCTTTTCTGCCTTTAATGCCAGTGTGCCCTGGTCAGACTGGTCTCAACCCGCATAAAGGTTTCCATGAGTAGAAAAGCAAGTGGAGTTGTTGATAGCAAAGAAGGCTCCTAGAACCTCATGGTGGCTCAGCTGTACTGCTCTGAGATCTCCCCTCCTGCCCTCTCCTGTGTGTTGTTTTTGGGGGGTGTGGCCCTACAGAGATTCGGACTAGTTGGTAATACAATTTTTGTCATTCAGTTGTTTTTAATTGCATCTGACTTCAGGATCCCATTTGGAGTTTTCTTGGCAGAGCTACTAGTATGGTTTGCCGTTTTCTTCTCCAGCTCAGAAAAGGCTTTCTATAGAGGTAATATTGGAAGTAGGAGAGAGAGTCTGTGAGGCAGAAGTAGGGCGTGGGGGGACGGGGGGTGGGGAGAAAGTGTGTGCATTCAAGGCATGGGGGCAGCCAGAGCAAAATCACGGAGACAGTTCAGTGAGTGATTGAGTGTGGCGTGTGAAGGACAGAGAGAAGGACAGTTTGGCCGAAACATGGAGTATGGGGACAGGGTAGGAATGATATCCAAAAATCTGGGAAAAAAGGTTGGTATAGATTGTAAAAAGCTTTAAAAATTAAACAGAGAAGTTTTTGTTTTATCCTAGAATTAGGGAGCCTCTGGAGCAGACTGAATAGGGGAGTGACATGGTCAGATCTGCACTTAAATCTTATCATTTTGGTAGTTCTATAGAGTTTGGGCCAGAGTACACAGAGACTAGGAGTAAGGAGAGAGAACCAAACAATCTTCATGAATATTCATAGCTGGGTAAAGCAAAGTCCCACACTGGCCAGGTCCAAAAATGCATGTCTCATTTTGCAATTTGAGTCTCTGTCAGGAGGTAGGAAGGAAGCATGCTTGAGCTTCAGTCTTGTGGAACAATTATGTGTCATTTTATGGATCAAAATTCTAAAGTCATTAAAAGTTGTTTTTCTTTTTAAAATTTATTTTATTTTTAATTTAGGGAATAGAACAAGCATTTCCATAACATAGGATAATTTTTTAAAAAGATGATTGTACATGAAACTGCAAATCTATTATGCACTACTTGCTATTCCTTTTAAATATGTAATAGTTTTAAAATATATAATAGTTATCATGTAAATTTCTTCTTTTCGCTTTTTTTCTTCCCTTCCCCCACCACACCTAGAGATGGCTACCATTAGATACAAATGTGTGTGTGTGTGTGTATGTGTGTAAAATCATTCTATACAGGTTTCTGCTTATCAGTCTTTCTCTGGATCCAAATTTTCCTTCATGTGCCTTCTGTAGTTAATTTTGGTATTAATAACAAGCAAAATGACTTATTCACTCAAAGTGATTCTTAAAACAATATTGCTATTAATGTATACAATGTTCTCTTGGTTTTGTTTATTTGCTTTTCGTTATTTCATGCAAGTCTTTCCATATTTTTCTATGATTATCAAGTTAATCATTTCTTTTTTCATTTTTCTTTTCTTCTTCTTTTTTTTCTTTTTAGCTTTTTGGAGGGCAACTGGGGGTAAGTGACTTGCCCAAAGTCACAGGCTACTAAGTGTGTCAAGTGTCTGAGGCCACACTTGAACTCGGGTCCTCCTGACTCCAGAGCCAGTACTCTATTCACTGTGCCACCTAGCTGCCCCAAGCTCATTATTTCTTATGGCATAGTAATATTCCATCACAATCAAATACCACAACTTGTTCCACCATAATGTTGCTGTTGCTGTAAAAATTATTCTCCTGTTTCTGTTTACTCTGAATTAGTTCATAAAAGTCTTTCCACTTTACTCTGAAACTGTCTATTTCATCACCCTCTTTTATTATTAACAAAATTACCCTTGAAAATTTGGTTCCCCCCATCTATACTAGAAGATTTTATCATCCATCACAGAGTCTAACACATAGGTGTTTAGAAAATGTTTATTGATTCCATCTTTTACTGATAAACCATCTTATTGAAACCATCTTTAATTCTCACTAACACAGTGGTCCAGGAGGAAAAGAACAAGGAGGAAGAGAGGGCAAACTCCTTGCTGTTTCTTTACTGCCATTACTTAATACCTTCTTCTTCCAAGCTCACCCCATCTTTTTATACGTCTCCTATTAAGATCCACCTAGAGGCTGTTACCTACCAGTCGCCATTTGTTATCTCTCCTTTTTCAAAGAGTTCAGTGTTTGAATCAGTCTTCCTCCCTAGCAACCCCAGCTCTTATACGTAAGAACTTCATTAAAATGCTTTTGTTCTTTTGGCTTTTCCCTGAAGTTACTCCTCCCAGTGTCCTTTCTCTGTTCACAATAACAGTCAGAATTTATAAAATTCTTCAAGGTTGTCAAGTGCTTTATATATTCTAATTTGTTCATTGGAGTGGAACCAGCTATGCAGTAGCCCTGGATGGGCACCCTCTCTGTCGGCCAATGGCACACTTGGGACCACTCCCAAATCATGAGGTGATTCCTGGCCTGCTTCTCTCCCCACCTACCATTTGTTCTTAAGCTACCTGGGTGTATAGTGTGTCTGAGAAAAGTCTTCCCTCCTCCCCATTCCATATCTTGCTCTATTCATTGTCCTATGAGACAAGATAATATTGATCACCAGTGTTAGACATTTGAGAATTATCAGTCTTTATGCAATCAGTTGATAGTTACAACAAAGGTATAAATCAAGACTGCTTTGGGAGAAAAGACAAAGACTATAAGGTGTGTTTCATGTGATTAGAGCAGTTTTGTTTAAATCAGATCTCTTTAAAGAATATCTCAACTCTGAAAAAAATGGGAAATGGACAAATATAAAGATACTGACACTATCACCACAAAAGCCATGCAGAATGGTCATCATAGCAAGGAGCCTAAAGAACTCAGAAACTGCCTCAGATGACACACTTTCTAACTAGTGGTTTTATTAATGGAAAACTATAATGTTGGTAAGGGTTGTTAATACATCAGTAGAGCCAGGAAAACTGATCAGTTGTGTTTCCTTTTCAGTCCCCATGGCTATTGTGATCATCACTGTAGCATGTATATTTTTGTTTTTGACCAATATTAGAATTAGAATTAATAAGCCAGATGGTTGAGTAAAGAAGAATCAAGCTAGAACAAACTTCTTAATTTACTGATTATTCATAAACATTGGTTACTAAAAGCACACACATTTCTTTTAATAAGGGGGGATAGAAAAGAACAAATAATATAGTTAAAAAATTCTCAATTTCCCATAAACATTCACTTTGAAACCACACGAACTTTTCCAAACTAATTAAATTCATATACAGACAATTAACAACCTTTTCTTGGCTCAATATCTTGTCTAAGTAAGCAGTGATATTTGAAGGTATAATTATTCAGGAAGACACTAAATTATAAATTTGTACTTGTATACTCTTTTGGTCCAGACCTGTATATTCACTTGGGTAAGGAACTTCGAGTGAGGAAACTCTCTCTACCAACTTAGACAAACTGTTTTTTACAACTTACAGTCTCAGAGAATTGTTTGAGGGCATCAAGAGGGTAAGCAACTTTTCCATGCTCACAGAACCAGTATGAATCAGAGAGAGGACTTGAATCTTGGCCTTCTTGACCCCAAGGCTGGGCCTTTATCTGCTATGCTACTCTGCCTTTAGGGTTCTGTTACATTCCGAAAAAAAACCTGATCCAGAATATGATCACCACCAACACCAACACCACCATCATCTTTATCACCATCATCATCATCATTTTCATCCTTCATGAGATCATGGATCTAGAAATGAAGGGAACTTTCTGCATTACCTTTCATCTCTATGGCCTCCTTACCATTTTCATTGTCCCTACTCTAGATGGGCCCTGTTACCTGTCATCTAGATTATTGCAATAAATTCCTAAGAGTTCTTCCCTATCAATCATACAAACTTACACCAGATCAGTCTTCTCTATACATACAGATCTTGTCATGTTCTCTCTCTAACACCTTCAATGACTCCCCATAGTCTGCAGGTGAAAGTCCAGATAACTTAGCTTGACATTCATTATCCTCCACAGTAGGGCTCTAACTACATTTCCAGCCTGAATTCATATTTCTTTACCCACTCTACCCTGTAGTCGGATTGGACAGATCACTATCCCATGAACATATTACACATTTTCTCTACTTTTGTGCCTTAAAAATAAGAAGCAGAGCAGTATAGTGTATGGTGAGATCACTTTGGAACCCAGATCTAAGGTCAAGTCTTGTATTTAGCACAGTGTCTGTGCATCATCCCTTAACCTCTCAGTGCCTCTCAGGAACTCTCTAAGACTCTAAACTCAGGACTGGTTATTAATCTTCTTCAGTAGAGGGAATTTTTGTACCATGAATTCGATTAAGTGACAGTGGATAGAGCACTGGACATAAAGTCAGGAGGACCTGAGTTCAAATCCAGCCTCGGTCACTTAGTAGCCATGTGTCCTTGATTAAGGACTTGATTAACTTCTGTATGTCTCAGTTTCCTCTTCCTTAAAAGGATAATAATAACACCTCCCTCCAGGGGCTATTGTGAGCATCAAATGACATAACATTTTTAAAGTGCTTTGCAAACTTAGAGCACATAAACATAAATGCTACCTATAACACCAACAAAACCACAGTTGTGGACCCCCAAACTCCAGCCCACCAAAAATATGAATATGGAAATGCTTACACACATTAATCAATTAACAAGTACTTATTAAGCAACTTTGAAATTATGAAAATGAAGAACCTCACGCATCCTGCGAAGCATGGCTCTTCTGTCTTTTCTGTGTGATATAGCCCCTCTCCGCCTCAATTTTCTCACCTGTAAAATGAGGAAGCTGGATGATGTTTAAAGTTCCTTTCAGCTTTAAATCTGTGATCTTGACCCTATGGCTCCAACTGTTAAAAAAAAAAAGAAAAGAAAAATCAAGGAAAACAAACTTCAGATTGAATCTAAAAGAGATAAAGAAGAAATGCATTTTTTTAGTTTATTTTTTCCTTGGTTTGGATTGAATTAATTTACATTCTAATATGGTTAGGGTTTTATGCACAACAATTCCTTATTTTGTATGTCTATTTGATTTTTTTCATGTGTGGCCATTAGGCATATTATAAGAAAATTTAAATTGTGCCTTACATTTGCATAATGATTTTTTAGGTTGCTGTGTTGTTCCGTCAAGTATAACTCTTTGTGACCCCATGAACCATACTTTGTTCAGGATTTTCTTGGCAAAGATAGTGGAATGGTTTGCAATTTTCTTTTCTAGTCTATTTAGGCAAACAGAGGTTAAGTGATTTGCCCAGGGTCACAGAGCTAGTAAGTGTTTGAGGTCAACTTTGAACTCAGGTCTTCCTGATTCCAGGTCCAGCACTCAAATGAGCCACCTAGCTTTCTCTTTTTAGGCTACATTATATACACACACATATGTATATTATATTGTTTGTATGTATAGTGTATTATAGATATGTATATATACATATAGATAGCTAAAGCATATATGTATATTTCTGTATATATACACATAAAAACACACACATATATCAGGTTATGGTTTGAAGAACAGCACCCTTTGTCCTTGTACTGCTAAGGGTCAAGGAGATTGTGCTGTAGTCTTGGTTTTCTTGTTCATTTGATGCAATTCTGGCTATTCACCAACTAACGTCTTGAAGCCAGACCTGGGGAGCAGTGTTAGGCATATAATGTTGTTCTCCCCCACCAAACACTTGAGACTTTTCAAACACGCCAATAGAAATCATGCCAGACTCTTCCCTTTGTTGCTTTGCTTCACACTTGCTGCTCGATGAACCCTGTTAATCCTCTCTTACAGCTTCGAATGTTGGCCAAGGGGAGAAAATAAATGAATAAAAACAGAATCCTATGACTAAGTTTATCCTGATACTCCTAGAAGGAAAGTCAAATGCCCTTGTCTCTGCTCATTCAAATGATATTTGGACATGACTTGGCTATTTCTTGCCAGTCCTGTGGGTCAAATAAGGAAGGACAAAGAATAAGGTTCTTTATTGTGCCCTCGACCTTAGGTTCCCCGGTAAGAAAAAGGAAAAAAAAAGTTGCAAGTGGAAAAAAACCCCAAAGGGAAAACAAAGTGACTAGATTGTCTTCTGTCAATTGATAACACCCGTGGCAGGCAAGGGGCAAGGATTATTGTTACCACCTCTTGGGCGTAAGGTTCAGAATCTTGTTCAAAGCTGAGGTTCAGGACAACAGTCCACAGAGGCAGATTTTCACTGGCAGTCTGCGGTTGTGTGCTGGGACTTCACAAACACAATTAAGTGGAATATTGGGGTTTAGGGAGGTTGTTTGATCACAGGGCCAGAAATCTTTAGTGCTGAAGAGAAGGGTTCTTTTGCACAAGACTCCATCTTCCAACTCAGGACATCTTCACTGGTTGGTTCCCATGCCTAGAATTCTTTCCCTTCTTCTCTTGGCCTTTGCCAACTTTCTTCATGTTTCCACCATCTACAGGAATCTTTTACTGATCCCCTTCCATCCTAGTACCTACCCGCAATTACTTATCTCCAGTTTATCCTGTTTATATATTGTTTGTACATGGTTGTTTGCATGTTGTCTCTACCATTAGGCTGTGAGCTCCTTGATAATAGGCTATATTTTTTCTCTCATTGTATCCCCAGAGCTTAGCGCAATGTGTGGCACATAGTAGGTGTGTATAGTATGCATAGTAGGTATACATAGTATCATGTGTACATATAATGTACATATACACTAAACTATATGTAAAATATATTTTATTTGTCTGTATTGACTGTGCTCTGAGCACTTTGCGAGCTGAGCCCTGGTGAGGAATCACACTCTAGTTACATTCAGTTGATCCTTTAGGTGACTCAAAAGTCGTCTGAGAACTGGTTAGTCTTAGACAAGTGCAGTTTAGACCTAAGCAAAGGTTCTACCTGGTCAGTCCTCTTGCAAGTAGAGGACTCTCACAGGTTGCTGACCAGGTCTGTTATTTTTCCTCTTGCAGAGTCACCTTCTCTGGAAGAAGAGAGGAGCTCAGAAAAGGATAAAAGTTACCTGGGGTCTTATACCCTAGCTCTCAATCTCTTCCTGAATGACTCCCGGGCAGGGAGCTGATCATAAGACCCAAGTCATAGGACACTCATATTTATAAGAACATGAAAACATGGTTTCCACAGCCATAAAATGTGCAACTAAGACAGTGAATTCTGATGTATTTGTGGTTTGTATACTATACAGTGATGGCCCTTTGTTCATTGCTTCAAACCAACATTCTCAACTAAGGTAGCATTAGATGGCTCAATTCTTATTTTTTTCAAATGAGAATTTTAACTGCTGCATGTGATTTTTATAACCTGGGTCTCTGCAGCTGACTTATTCGAACACTAGGTTTTGTTCTTCAGTATTGTAATTAGGACAATGAGAAAAATTTGATTCTTATAATTGTGGTAAATGGAAAGGCAAAGATCACAGATGGCACAGAATCACGGCATTTAGAGAGAGAGGGAAAATGGACATACAAGTGGACTTTCATTTGGTCCCATGGAGCCAGTGTTGAATAGTTTTTTATAACACATTCAGCAATAATAATGTTTTCCCAGTTCTGAGTAATGGTGTTTCCATCATTACCCTTGGGAAACTTCCATGGTTTAATTGAGTTTCTCAGTATTTGGCCCTAATTATTCCGTGCTTCAGCTCATCCATTTGGCTTAATTTATACTGCTTTGCACCATGCTAAGTAATTTCCCTGCCCCCACCTTCCTTTGTATTTACACATAGTGATTATTACTGCCATCCCTTGAATTCTTCTCATCCGGTCAGGTCTAGTCTGGTCCAGCAAGCATTTCTTAAGTACCTATTTTATACAAACCACTATACTAGGTTCTGGGGCTAGAACAAAAACCAAATATAATCCATGTCATCAAGGAGGTTATTGGGGAGTAAGAAAGTAAAAACACATAAAAGATAAATATATATATGATCAATTGTGGTGGAGGGAGAGACTATCACCAGCATTGGGGTGAATTCAGGAAAAGCTTCCCATAGGAAAATGAGGACATGATCTGAGACTTAAGGGAAGGTGGGGGTTAGGAGAGGCTAAAGTGAGAAAGGATTGTATGGGCGGGGAGTCAATCTGTGCAAAAGCATGGAGGCAGGAGATGGACATGTAGCAGCTGTGAGACCCTAACCTCTCTTAACCTTCATTACCTTATATGCAAAATGGGGATAACAATACAACCTGTTTCACAGGGTTGTTGTAAGGATCAAATTACAGTGGCATGTAGACATTAGCTATGGTAATAATGATGATGATGAAGGTGATAAAGGTGGTGATGATGATGGTGGTGGTGATGATGATGATGAAGATGATGAGGGGGTAATGATGATGGTGGTGGTGATGATGATGAAGAAGATGATAAAAGATGGAGCGATGATGATGATGGTGGTGGTGATGAAGAAGACAATAAAGGTGGTGATGATGGTGATGATGGTGGTGGTGATGAAGAAGACAATAAAGGTGGTGATGATGGTGATGATGGTGGTGGTGATGAAGAAGACAATAAAGGTGGTGATGATGGTGATGATGATGGTGGTGGTGATGAAGAAGACAATAAAGGTGGTGATGATGGTGATGATGATGGTGGTGGTGATGAAGAAGACAATAAAGGTGGTGATGATGGTGATGATGATGGTGATGGTGATGAAGAAGACAATAAAGGTGGTGATGATGGTGATGATGATGGTGATGGTGATGAAGAAGACAATAAAGGTGGTGATGATGGTGATGATGATGGTGATGGTGATGATGATGATGAAGATGATAAAGATGGTGTGATGATGATGATGGTGGTGGTGATGATGAAGATGATGAAGATTGTGATGATGGTGATGGTGGTGATGATGATAAAGATGATGAAGATGGTGGTGACGGTGGTGGTGATGATGATAAAGATGATGCATTCAGAGAATAATGAATAGGCCAGTTTGGTAGGAATGTAGAGTGCATGAAGAGGAATAATGTGCAATGAGACCCACAAGATAGGTTGGGGCCAGATTTTGAAGAGTTTTAAATATCAAGCTGAGGATAATCATAATCACAATAATACCTAGCTTACTATCATACTTCAAGGTTTGAAACTTGCCTATTTAAAATGCCTTGTCTAAATATTTAATGTGTCGATGAAGAAACACCTCCTCTATCACAAATTTGTTTTTAAGATATTTTGATAACCATATATCAGTATAACTGGTTTCCTTTGTAATCTTGTACATTTGGTTTTATGCATTTAAAAACATTGTCTTGAGAAGAGGTCCCTAGGCGTCCCTAGTCTGCCAAACAGGTCACAAAAAGGGTTGTGATGACTGACTCTAAAGCAAGAAAGGACCAGATACGTATCATGCCCTGGATCATCAGGCCCTGAGTAGTGATTTACTACTTCTCAGCCTGGGGTTTCCAGTTTAATAGTGAGCAATGTAAGCTTAATGGCTAGTTACTCGTTTGACTAATTTCCCTTCTTTTCCTTCTCTCTACTGACTTATTTATTGAAGGCCAGTAGGTGAAAATATTCATTACCTTTGGAGGAAACCCTTCTACTTAAATAATTCATGGAAGCTATAGAACTATAGATCTAATTATAGAGCCTTCCAAATAGATTATATGCTTCTTGAGGGCAAAGATTATACCTTATTTCACCTCTTCCTCTCCTCCAGCCTCCAGTAAATGTCCCAGTGCCGCACACTCTGTTTATCTAAGGCCTAGTCAAGCTAGGTCTGGAAAAGTTAATCACTAGACAATTGGTAGCCCAGTAATGATTTTTTTTCAAACCATGGAATTAATAAAGATTGTCTACAATGGTGTAGAGGGGTTGTGGCATGGGAGGAATGCACAAATCATGGAAGCAAAGGGTATTTTCAACAGCAAAAAACATCATTCCCTGCACATAATAAGTACTTAATACTTTTTTGTTGTTACTGAACAAAAGAATGAATAAATGATATTTATACAGAGTGCAGGTGATCCTTACAGTTTTAAAATTATATTTTTCAAATGAATACCAATTAATAATAAGGACACTTAGGTGGCACTGTGGATAGAGTGCTCTAACTAAAGTTAGGAAGACTCTTCCTCCTGAGTTCAAATCTGCCCTCAGACACTAATTAGCTACATGACCCTGAACAAGTCACTTAACTCTGGTTGCCTCAGTTTCCTCATCTGTAAAATGAGCTGGAGAAGGAAACAGTAAATCATTTCAATATTTTTGCCAAGAAAACATTAGATGGGCTCATGAAGAATTGAATATGACTGAAACTACTGACTATCAAGGCCAAATTCATAATAGAAAATTTAAAATAGTATAATTATTTTATGATTCTTTGATATGATATTACTACAATAATTTTTTAAAAAGCAAGACATATTGTTAAACCCTCTCTACATAGCATGTTCCTAACAACTCATGGGGCTGCTAGGTGGCGCCATAGTGCACAGAGGGCTAGGCCTGAGGTCAGGAAGACTGTGTGTGATCCCAAGCATGTCACTTAACCCTCTTTGCCTCGGTTTCCTCATCTGTAAAAGGGGATGGAGAAGGAAATGGCAAACCACTGCAGTATCTTTCCTAAAAACCCCCAACAAACCTCCAAATGGGGTCATAGATTGTCATAGACATGTTTGAAACAACTGAACAACAACAAAACAACTGGTGTTTTAAATCAAACTTCATATTAATGTCAGGAGTCCTCCGTATTTATAGTAAGCAGTTATGTAACAATGAATAGAGTACTGAACCCAGACTCAGAAAGACTTGGGCTCAAGTCACACTAGATATGTGACCCTGGGCAAGTCATGTAACCTTTCTCATCCTCGGTTTCCTCATCTATAAAATGTGGGTGATGATAGCACATATCTCCCAAAATTATCATGAGGATAAGACGAGGTGGTGTTTGCAAGGCATTTTGCAAATCTTAAAGCGTCATATAAATACTGACCATTAACCAAGTCATTGGCAAACATAATTATCTGCATGATGCGGCTACAAAGTCAGACGCGTGGAGAAAGTGCAAGACACAAGAGAAAGCTTGTGAGATTCACCCAAGGTCACCGTGTAAATTAATAGCACATCCAAGAATAGATCTAGGTCCTTTGGATACCTTATGCCATGTTGGCTCCACTAAATGCTGTTCAGTTCCAAATACACTGAAAAGTTAATTAGGTCATTCAGAAGGGAAAAAAATGGGCAGATCTTTCTCAGTAACGGATTCAGAATATCTTTTGGCCCATAGAAAATGAGGGTATGGTAGAAAGTGCACTAGTCTTAAAGTCAGGAAGTCTTGCTTTCAAGTCCCAAGTCTGCCGCTTTCTAACTAGGTGACCTTGGGAAACTCACTTTACCTTGCTAAGCACTCAGTTTCTTATCTGTAAAGTGGGGATAATACTTGCTCTGCTTACCTTACAGGCTATCGTGAGATGACATCTACGAAGGTGCTTTGTAAACGAAAGCTCACGATTAAAATTTCATTCTGTTTTGAAGAATTCTTAGTGTGAAAATTCTTTCACCATCCATGAGGCAGATAAGTCATTTCTTCTATAACTTGTCATCTTAGATGATGAGGGGTAAAGTCCCTTGCCTATAGCTTTCCCAAACCCTATCAGCAGTTTTTCCTACCTTTCGGTGTCCCATTCCTCACCCTTCAGATGCTTAGTCTGTGCCCCTTCCACCTTCTGTTTGGAAAGTAACCTAGTTGTGATTTGATAATTAAAAGGTTCCCATTTCCATGGGTATTTGCATTTTAAAGTTTTGTGGTAGGTGGAATACAGATTAAAAATAGCTATAGAATCTTAGACTCTCAGTTCTGGAAGGAGCCTCGATCCATTGCCTTAAGCATGAATCCTTTCTGTGACATTTCTGACAAGTGGCAGGAGGCATATATAGGTGCTACATTTGGAAGGGAGTATGTTTAGAAAGAGAGAGAGCATGGAGAAGAGAGGGTTAATGAGAATCTGCCCGACTGCCTAGGACCCAGTCTGCACCATTGTTGGGTGACTGAGGCTCCTCAGCCAACAGATTTACTGCCAAATTCCCTACGCCCTGCTTTCTATTACCTGCAAGAAAGTGAATAGAAATAACTTGTGTGCCATTTCTGAAAAGTTTCTGATCATAGAGACTCCATTTTCATTTGTCATTTTATTCATGCCTGCAATCACTCTGTGAGGATGGAAAAAGGAGAAGATATCATTACTTCAGTTTTTAAATGGAGTAATGAATTGATGGGTGGGTTATTAATTAGACTTCTTTAAGGTCAATTTGTGGAGTTAGGTGGTTTAGCAGAATTGGAGTATAAGCACCTGCCAGGGATGTAACGGGTATGGGAGTCTTGGACATATGTAGGGAAAGTTGCTTTAAGGCTTCATCCTAATCCTCCAGCCAAGTTCCTGAAGCCACACTCTCTACCCCACTGACCTTGGGAGGCAGGACCAGGAAATCAGTCATACATCATTTCCCCCTTTTTTTTCTTTTTGCTTTTTGGAGGGCAGTTGGGGTTAAGTGACTTGCCCAAGGTCATACGGCTGTTTTTTTGTGTTAAGTGTCTGAGGCCAGATTTGAACTCAGGTCCTCCTGACTCCAGGGCTGGTGCTCTATTCACTGCACCACCTAGCCACCCCTCCCTTTTCTTTAGATCTGAATCTCAAGGTCCCACAACCTCTGATGCAGGCATGCCTGACATAACAAAGAGACATTCAAAAAATCATTATAAATAAATAATAACAAAATTCATTTAGAGGAACAAAAGGTCTGGAATCTCAAAAGAAATAATAAAAAAGGAGCAAAAATGAAGGGAGAGGGGAATAGTGCTTCTAGACCTCAAATTATCTTATAAAGCAATTATCAAAACTATTTGATACGGGTTAAAATAAATAGAAAATTACATAAATGGAACAGATAAGAGAGGAAGAACCAGAAGTGATTGAACTCAGTAACTCAGTACTTGACAGCTGAGAATATAAATTACTCAGGGGAAGAATTCCTTATTTGACAAGAATTGCTAGGAAAACTAGGAAGTATTTTGGCAGAAATTATGTCTAGGCCGATATCTTACACCACATACCACAAGAAGCTCAAAATAGAAAAACAACCTGAATATCAAAAGCCATATCCTAAAATATTAGAAAAGAACCTAGTCAGGTACTTTTCACAGTTTTGGCTAGGGAAAAATCCTGCACAAAACAAGGAATAGCGCTGACCAAAAAAGGTAAAACAGATAACTTTTATTGTGCTATTGAAAGACTTATGCACAAACAAAATCAATATAGCTATGATGAAAAGAGAAGCTTTCAATTGGGAAGGAATCTTGCATCAAATATCTTTGATAAGGTAATGATATCCAAGATATATAAGGAACTAACACAAATGTAAGACAAGGGACATTCTTCATTGGATAAGTGGTCAGAGATTTGAGCAAATAGGTTTCAAAAGAAGAAAGGCAAACTATTAAAATCCATATGAAAGGTCACTCTAAATCAATAATACAATAAAGAAATGGAAATCAGAGAACAGTCAAGTTGACAGAGTGGCAGAAAGTAGAATAGTTTAATTTCTCTCAAATAATCCTTCCATGAAGATCTAGAAGACCAGACCAAGTACTGATTGGGAAATCCAAGAAAAAAAATTGAATCATTTTTCCAGTCCAGATTTGCAGAGGGAGACAGATAAAGAAGACAGTGGTTACTGGGAATAGGTCTGGCCAGGAGCACATTTTATTGTGTATTCCGGTCCTGGACACTGAAAAAGAACCTAGACTGTGCAGTGGCACAGGAAGCACCAAGACAGTAAGAGGTCCTAAGGTTGAGGAAGCCCTTATTTTGTGTGGTCTGCAGGAAAGCTGCCATCTAATAGCTCTATTGCTCACTACCCATTTCCAGGTCACAGATGCAGGGTGCACTTAGGATGAGACCTGTACCTAAGAATGGTATTCTAGGGTAAGGATCAGTCTGGTGTGAAGAGTGGTAAAGTGTCTTAGACTGAGTATTGAACAAGAAGCTAGTTCAAGAAGCAAATAGTAGCTGTGTGACTATGTCCACAGCAACAGAACTGGTACTAAATTCTAGCCTCCAGCCTGGTCTGAAGTCTACAGTATAATAACTAGAGCAGAAATCTGAGGACAAAGGGGAACATGAAGTTCTCTCACTCTGAACCTGCAGAGTCTTCCAGATGGCTGGTAGTTCCTCGTGTAGCAGTATTCTATTCCAACTAGGGATCATGGGGATATTACTCAGACTCAAACTCAGGTTAGGAACTTAAAGCTCAGACCAGGAAAGCATGATTAGACTTTGTCCTGGATCACACAACTTTGGGAGCACTGAAAGCTTGCAGGTCCCCAACCTGAACTGCCTTTGAGATCCTGGAATAATGCAACACTCTAACCCCCAAGAAAGTAGCAGAAGGACCTGAGAGGGCATATTTTTATCTTCCCACCTCACCCCCACTTAGTACACAAGGTCTGACCCTAATATAAAATCTAGAATCAGGAAATAGGCTGAAAGGATGAGCAAAGAAAAAAGAATCCCACAGTAAAGAGCTTTTATGGCAGCAGGGATGCTCAAAACACAAACCATGGAGAAGAAAATTACTCTAAGATCTCTACAAGTAAATCCTCAAAGACAAACGCAGCTTGAAGAGATAAATCAAAAAGAAATTAAGAAATGATTGATGATTTTAAAAACCAAATGAGAATGCTAGATGAAAAAATGGGCAAAAAAATCAAAGCTTTAGAAGAAAAATATGGAAAGATAATTAACAACTTGGATCTGAAAGTGGTACAGTTATGCTTTAATGTAATTAAAGGAAGAATGGAAGGGGAGAGAAATACAATGGAAAAGAAGGAAGAGGAATTATGGGGAAATTATCTCACATAATTGGGATAAGTAGAAATCTATACAAAGAGCAAGGGGTAAGGAGGTTTGATTTGAGCCTCAGTCTTCTGAACTGATCAGAGCAGGGAAGAATACATACAAATGGGTACAGAAATACATTTCATTCAATGGGGAAATAGGTGGGAAAGATTAAAGAAAAGGGAAAAATACAAGGGAATAAAGGAAGAATTATCCATAAACAAAATAAATTCATAAAGAGGGGATGGGGAACAAAGAGAAAGAAAAAGAAAACAGAATGGAAGGAAATGCACAACTGTGAATGTGAATGGTATCAACTCACCCATAAAAATGGAAGAAGATAGTAGAATGGTTTAGAAATCAGACTCATACAATAATCTGTTTTATAAGAAACACATTTGAAACAGAAAGATGTCCACAGAGTTAAAACAAGAGGCTGAAGGTGAATCTATGGTGCTTCAGATAAAACTTTTAAAAATGCAGGTGTAAAAATCATGATTTTGGACAAAACAACAATAAAACAAGCCTAATTAAAAGAGATAAACAGAGAAACTTCACTTTGCTGAAAGGTACCATAGGCAACAAATTAATAACTATACTAATATGCACTCAATGGAATAGCATCTAAATTCTTACAGAATTAAATGAATTGCAAGTAAATATAGACAGTTAAACTATAATAGTGGAGGAATAGCAATTTAGCCCCCCTTGAACCTAGGTAAATCTAACCAAAAAACCAAATAAATAAAAATAGAAATGCAAATCAGAAACAACTTGGAGCTTTTGCCTCACTCTCCAAACTTGGGAAAGATGACAAAATATGGAATAATCAATACTGAAATGCTGTGCATTATTAGTAGAGCTATGAATTGTCCTAACTGTTCTGGAAGCAATTTAGAATTATGCTTAAAAAGGAACTAAAATATCTATACTTTTTGACTCAGATGTCCCACTGGTGGGCATATAGTCCATGGTTGTCAAAGATGAAAAGAAATGTCTCATACACGTCATATTCAAAGTTTTACTTTTTGTGGTAGAAAAGACCTGGAAACAAAGTAGATATAAATTGATTATGGGAAAACTAAACAAACTAACATAGAATACAATGGAATATTATTATATTATATGAAATTATAAATATGAAAAATATAGAGATGTATCAAAAGATTGTTAAATGATACAGAATAAAGAAAGGAGAACCAGGAAAACAACATACATAAAGACTTCATTTTAAGATGAAAAAAAAAACAAAGCTAAAGAAATCAACATATCATCCTAAATTGAATGCTATGTAATGTTTTACAGAGATGGAGGACTATGGCTGTGGAGCATTGTGTATACTGTCAAACTTAGGTCTTGTTTTGATTAGTTTTGCAGAGCTACGTTTTTTTTTCTTTATTTTTTATTCTTATAAAAGGTGACTTGCTAAAATGGGAATGAGAGGGATTTATTCAGAAATAAAGGTGATATAAAACCAAAAAATGCTAATAAATACTGAAATGCGTTTTAAAATTTATTGGCAAGGAAATTGCTGTCACTTGTCTTGTGGCACATTACCATCAGCCAACCTTGTGATATGCTATGTGCTTCAGGCAACTCAGAGCTGAGCCCAATAGAGGCCATTTTCAGGGAAGCATATGCCCCAGAGGAACATAAACACAGACACACCAGGGAAACAACTGAAGTAACCAGATACCTCAGAGCCACTCTGATATGCTCTGACGAGATGTCTCTTGTGCTTTTTCCTTTCAACACACCTAGATCTACAGCTACAGTATAAAGACCCAGAGGCTCTGAGTCCCTCCAGCTTTCATTCACTGCCTTGATAGAAGCTCATGTATGCAAAAAGAACTTATTAACTCATTAGAACCATTGACAGAGGCTGCTTTCTTTTTCTTCTCACAGATCAACTGCTAAGTGGCACAGGAGAGAGAGAGAGCCCAGGTCCCAGAGTCAAGAAGACATGAGTTAAAAGACAACCTCAGACACTTATTGCCTGTGTAACCTTGGGCAAATCATTTAATGCTATTTGCCTCAGTTTCCTAAATTGTAAAATGGAGATAGTAGTAAAACCTATCTCAAAGTGTCGTGAGGAGCAAGTGAAATGATGTTTGTAAAGTGCTTAGCATAGCTCCTGGCAGACAGAAGGTGCTTAATAAATGTTTGTCATCTTTATGACTTCCCCATCCTCTCCTTCCTTCCTGGTTATGCCTACATTGGTCAGTGTTTGACCTTCCTATCTACCTGCTTCCTAGCACTACCTCCTCATCCTCCCTTGATGTGCTCTCTGTATTGTTCTTGTGATTATTAGGGACCTGGTATGAATGACTCTTACAAACACTTGTAAACTAAATATGAACGTGACCAGTTCAGTGTTTAACCCGATAACATCAGCGAAGTATCAACAGCAAATCTAAATAAATGCCCTGCGATGAACATTGAGAGGAAGTGGGGTTTTGAATGCGTGATTTTGTGAGTGAATCAAACACAGAGCCTTCTCCTTCTGAAGGAAACCAGAGTGGTAAGTGGTGGTTATGTCACTGCTAAAATGCTTTCCTTCTGCATCATTGGCGAGGTTACTTAATCTTTCTGGTTTCCCAGCTGTTTCCAATCAAGTGAAATGAAAACATAGCAGGCGTACTGAGACTGAGAGGGCAGATGAACCAAAGCCATCTTCTGACAGTAACTGTGCTTGGAACAAGCAACAACGTGAGGGGTTTGGATGAGCACAGCAGTCCAGATACTCAGTTATACATAAGATGCATTTAGTAGGTTCATGATGGAGAGAGGAGACTATTCACAATATTATTACTGCCAATTAAGTAGATTTTCTTCCATCCTCCCACGTACTCCACATCCTTTGTTGACTTGACTGTACAGGACATGTGGCTGGCAGCCCTTTGGCAGCTCCTTTGTACTCAAAGAAGACCGTGACATTAGGAAGATGATGCCATGATTTGCAAGTGAGTTGGATTTAAGTGAGGGAGGGCTGTGCAATGTCACCAGCCTCACTCTCTCTTCCAGAGTCATCTGGGTCCAGTGGCCTGATATAGATCAGGACAACTGGAAATGGCCCCAGATGCAATGGGAGACTTGACCTTTTTAAGCTAAGGTCTTTCCTGGGTCTCAGTTTGATTGTGGCAATGCCTATCCATCCAACCTCTAGTGTTCATGGCAATGGTATGTTTAGAATAGGCTGATAACAAAAAAAAACCGAGCACTCAGATGACATCTGCGGTCCTCTGGTAAACTGAACATTAGGCCAAGAACTCTTCAGAGACCAGGATCAAAATATTTCCACCATGTGATTTCTAGGATCCCAGATTCAGAGCCAGACGAGACCTACAAGGTCATTCTGACCAAAGCTCTCCTTTTACAGATGTGGAAACAGAAACCCAAAGAGGAGACAATATTTGTCCAAGGTCACATAGGTTAAAAAGTGACAGAGCTGAGAATGGACTCCAAATCTTCTGACTCTAAATTCAGTAGGCTTTCTGCTACAACTATGTGATCTCCCTTCTAATACAGTTTCCTTACAAAATCTCTTCTCTGTCTGGCTCTTCCTTTATTCTCCAAGAGAAAGTAAATTAGAGGGATAATTCAATTGTCTTTAGAGAGAGTTTTATTGTCTGGGAAGAACGTACATTGGATGGGTACTATCTGAGAGGTTTTATGGTGAAGCCTCCAAATTATAGAAAATTTAAAGGTACTTTGAACTGAGATCTACTACCATGGTTTAAGAACTTGTTTTCAGACAGCAAACAAGAAGATCAAAGGCAGGAATATGAAACTGAAAGGATGCTCGAGTATGAAAGGATCATTGGGTTCATTGCCTCTGGCTGGCTTTCCATCCTTTCAAACCCTTCATGGTGGTTTTACTGGAAGCGAATGACACAAGGAGAAACAAAAAGGCTATGAGGTAAAGAGAGATTAGATAAAGGCAAAGTAATATCCAGGAAAATCTAAGTGGCTGAGAATCTTTAAAGGTGATGAGGCCAAGAATGGTAGAAACAGGGGTGGTGAGGTGGTGTAGTGAATAGAGCACCAGCCCCGGAGTCAGGAAAACCTGAGTTCAAATGCTACTTCAGACACCCTGGGCAATCCAAATCAATAAACATTTCTTAAATACCTACTATGTGACAGGCACCATGAAAAAGAAAGAACGTTGCTGCTTGCAAAAAGCTTACAATTCAATGGGAAAAGAAGCACAAAAAAAAGAATATGGAAGTAGGAGCCAAGCCAAGGGGTACCTGGCTTGGGGGCATCTTGTTCTGTGTTGTTGTTTGTCCTTTGTTTTTAAAGATGACCAGTGACAACATGGAGTGATGTCTTGCCTCCTGCATGAATTGGATTTAAGTGAGACAGTTACACAAAGTCATCAGCCTCACTCTCTTGTCTAATCATAAAAGTCCAATGGCAGGACAAAAGTCAGGACGACTGGTGATAGCCGAGGGTGCTGTGGATGACCTTGGCATCTTCAATGTCTGACCAAGCTTTAAGCATTCTATAAAACCTGCTTGGGATAAAATCTTCTCATTTGCCCATTTTGCCAGAGAAATCTTAATATGCTTGAGGTAGACACCGCCGCCCCCCTCCCAACTCATTGACTGGTTTGAGGCCCTCAACCTGGTTCAGCCCGTCTTCTGAGATGGTTTAACCAGGGTATGGCCGCTATGTATTCAACAGCTTCTTGGAGCCACAGGTAAGAGTTGAGTGCCAGCTGGACTCCAAAGGTGAATGAGCATCCCTGAAAAAGTCTTGCTAAGTCCTCACATAAGAGGTGTTAGTCCTTCTTGAATACCCCAATAGACACCAATAGAATTCAAATTGAGTGGAATTGCAGATGGAAAGTGGAGAGTAAGATGGAAGGTCCTGTCATCTATGAAAGAAAGCTTGGGGAGGAGTTTAGTCCTTCACCCTCCAGCACTCTGGTCAGAGGGAGGAGGAGGAGGAGGACACTGGGAAGGTGTTGAGCAGTCAAGACTGAATTAAACTGAGGAGGAGATTTTGGGTGATTAGCTTCTCTTGAGAGGAGCAAGTCACTCAATATTTCAGCCTTCCTTATAATAATAGCACCTACCTTATAGGTAGATGAAGGTCAAATGAGGTGATAGATATAAAATCATTTTGCAAATCTTTTTTATTTTTGGAGGGGGGAAGGCAAGCAATTGAGTTTAAGTGACTTGCCCAAGGTCACATAGCTAATAAGTATTGTCAAGTGTCTGAGGCTGGATTTGAACTCAGATCCTCCTGACTCCAGGGCTGATGTTCTTCCAGGGCTGCCCCTGCTTTGCAAACCTTAAAGTACCATGTGAATGCTAGCTATTATCATTAGTGGACAGAGAGCTGGCCTTGGAGCCAGAAGACCTGAGTTCAAGTTCTCTGACACATACTGCCTGTGTGGAATCCTGGGAATATACCATCTTGGTGCTCTAGGAAATTCTTTAAAAGTATAAGTTATAGAAAAGGTGCCAACCTGCACTGTTTGAGGGAATTTCCTTACCTATTCCTTACACAAATGAAATCGTAGGTCCAGTTCCTATTTTTATAATAGCTAATATTTATATAATGTTTTTAAAATTTGCAAAGTCATTTATATTGTATTATACTTATTATATTACATTATATTATATTAC
>CM053595.1:214079626-214099963 GCA_028646575.1 Pseudocheirus occidentalis
ATGTGTATATATATGTTTAAAATTTCATTTGAGCCTCCTAAAAACCCATAAGGTAAGAAATTGAGGTAGAGAGAGGTAAAGTAATTTTATATCTAGTAAGCGTCTGAGGGGAAACACCTTGAGTTCAGCACTCAATTCGCTGCCTCCCACATACCGAGTTTTCAGATTGGAAGAACAATTCTCAAAAGAGCTGAGGGACTTAGCTCAGCTCACACAGGAAGCCTGTAGCAGAAGGTGGAGTCAAGTCCATGCCTTCAAGATAATTTTTTTTGTCCATTAAATAGTGTTGCTTTCTCAAAAAGGTGTTAAATGGAGTGAAAACAGAGTCCAATGGAAATCTTGTGGCAGCCCTTATTTATAGCATTTGCTTCTACAGAACTAAAAATTATCTCGCAAGAAGCTCAATTCCTTCAAAACAAGAAAAACTTCATTCATCAAAGGTTATAAGAGAAAAGAAAACTGGACCATGTACAATACTTAACATATTGCTCCAAACCTGCATTTTTAAAAATTGTCTTTTGTTTTTACACCACAGTAATAACTGGATTTATCCCCAGCTCCACTGTATTGAACCTTCCTTGTAACAAAGAAAAACAGTTAAGTAAAATCAGTGAATATGCCAACTAAATCTGATGCCCTAGCCTAGTGCGACATTTGATGCACCTTCCTCTCCTTCCAACACCCTCCCCCCCCAGTAGAAAGAGTGCTGGATCTGGAGTCTGAGTTCACCTTCCTGGGTTCACCTCCCACCTCTGAAACTTATTACCTGTGTGACCTTGAGCAAGGAGGCATCTAACTTCCTCATGCCTTATTTCCTCATTTATAAAATGGCAGCATTGGACTCAATGGTCTTAGAGGTCCTTTCCACCTCTAGCTCTCTGATCCTGCAGGTAAAAGAAAAACCCTTGTTGGGTCATTTACTACCTCTGTGACCCTGAGCAAGTCATTTAATGTCCAAGGCCGTCAGTTTTCTGAACTGGAAAACAAAGGTCTCTTTCATCACTAAACCCATGATCCTATGGTCCTGTGTTTCATTATCTCTTCTTTAGTACCAAGATGGTTCGTTACAGTTACTTAGAGTTCCCTTCCTTTTTGTGTTTTTTCTTTATCTTTCACACAACTGTAGTCACCATGTGTGTTGTTCTCTTGGTTACTTTCTTGTGACTCCTTGTTATTACCAGGCTCCCCATGTATCTTTGAATTTCTCATGTTTATGATTTCTTATGGAACAATAGCAATGCATTACGTTCACATACCACAATTTGCTCAGGAATATTCCCAGAGACGTCCCCACTTTGTTTCTAGTTATCAGTATTATTTCCTTTTACTCACACACACACACAAAAATGCTGCTATGAATACTTTAGACTTAGAGTAGATGGGACCTTTCTGTCTTTGATCTCCTGGGGTTGTGTGCTTAGGCTATGGGCTGTTTAGGCACTTTTCTTATATGATTCCTGGGGGTCAAACCTGCATTTTCAGCCTTGAGTTAAAAGATATGAGAGTTTATTAAGTCCAGGATGATGTAATGAAAACAGCCCAATGAACTGTCTAGTAAGTATCACCTTGACCACTAACTAGTTACGTAACCATAAACAAGTTATTTGAACTTCCTGAGCTTCTGTAAAGTTCATTTTTTTTTGTTCAACAAATATTTTGAAAAATTATAGTGTGTATTTGGTGTAAGGTACAGCATATTATTATATATTACAACATTATATTGCTCTAAAGTGAGAGCCTCAGATTCAGTGACCTTTACGGTCCCTTCTGGTTCTAGTGTTACATGAATCCATGTATTTGCCTACTGCCAAAGGGCAGCTAAGTGGTGCAGTGGATAGAGCATTGGGCCTGAAGTTAGGAAGACTCATCTTCCTGAGTTCAAATCTGGCCCCACATATTTCCCAGCTACGTGACACTGGGCAAGTCACTTTACCCTGTTTACCTCAGTTTTCTCATCTGTAAATGATCTGGAAAAGGAAATAGTGAACCATTCCAGTATCTTTGCCAAGAAAACCCGAAATGGAGTCACAAAAAAAATCAAACACAACTGAAATGATGGAATAAAAATAACAAATGGAAGTAGCTGTGCCAGTACCACAGCCCAGATGTGCTGGCAGTGAGCACAGAGGGAAGGGGCCAGATGCGAGAATGGTTGGGTAGGTGGAATCAAGGGGATTTGGTCATTGCTCAGGTAGGAAGGAGGAAGGGGAGGGAAAAAACAAAGGTGACCTTGTGTGGTTAGATTTAGTCTTTCATTCCTCTCCTTCTTCATTTTGCATTATTTCACAAAGATTTTTCCAGATTTCTTTATATTCTTCATGCTTGTTATTTTTAACTGCATTATATTACTCTGTTATATGAATATAATCAAATTTATTTAACTATTCCCCTGTTTGGGGGCATTTAGATTGCTTCCAATTTTTGTTCTGTGTGTTTAAAGAAATTAGAAAGGGGGGAGAGTTGTCATAAAAACCTTAGGACAGATAACTTTACTTTTGTATTTGCTAATACTTTCACATATGTTCCCAACAATGGAATGACTCCGTGGTTCATCAGTTACTAAATACCTTCAATGTACAAACATCAGTATTGGGCACTATGGCTATGTTGATGGAATCAGACACAGTTCTTGCCCACAAGGAGTTTGTAATCTTCTGGGAGGAAGATAAGACATGTATACATTTGTAAACAAAATTTCCCATAAGTCTGAGAGCAATTTTAAGCTTTAATATGTTACAGCTTACTGAGACTTTTGAGAGACCAAGTAATACAAAATGGAATTGACAGATAGTGTACTCGAAGTACAAAGTGCTATGAAATGCCCAGTGTCTCATCATGCAGAATTGAAGGTAAATAAATCATTATTAAATTTAATTGGCAGGTAGGTGGCACAGTGCACAGAGTGCTGGGACATGGAGTTAGGAAGACCTAAGTTTGATTTTAGCCTCAGACACTTAACTAAATGGGCAAGTCACATAATTTTTCTGAACCTCAGTTTCTGTCTCTGCTAAAACTAGCACCTACCTCACAGAGCTGTTGTGAAGATCAGATCTGTAAGTGCTGTGTTAATGTTAGTTATTATTATTATCATTAATTGGATCCAAGGAGAGAGAGAATGTTGTTTTTTGTTGTTTTTTGGAGGGGGGAAGGCAAGTCACTTGGGGTTAAGTGACTTGCCCAAGGTCACACAGCTAGTAAGTGTGTCAAGTGTCTGAGGTCACATTTGAACTCAGGTCCTTCTGACTCCAGGGCACCACCCAGCTGCCCTGATAAAGTACTTTCAATCAAGAAAAATTTAATGGAGGATTATAGATTTAGAGCTGGAAGGCCTTGGACACCACTAACTTACATCTCTTCATTTAAACAATGAGGCTAAAAGATTTATCCAAGATTAGACAGCTATTAAGTATCATAGTCAGGATTTGAATGAATTCTTCCTGATTTCAAGTTTAGAATTCTCTCTACCCTGCCAAGCTAGACTTTGAAGAATAGGCAAAATTTATACAGTGAGAAATAGGGTCAGCGAGGTGGCTAGGTGGTGCAGTTAATAGAGCATCAGCCCAGGAGTCAGGAGGACAAGGGTTCCAATCCAGCCTCAGACACTTAACACTTATTAGCTGTGTGACCTTGGGCAAGTCACTTAGCCCCAATTGCCCCTCCCCCCAAAAAAGGCAAAAAAGAAAAAAAAAAGAAATAGGGTCAGGGACAAAATAGTTTCCATTCCAGGCACTGAGGATCTTATCAGCAAATGTTTGGAAGCAGGGAAGGTGAGTACAAGGAACAGTGAATAATATAGTTTGTCAGGAGGACAAGGAATGTGTTAAGTGGACTGATGTGTACTAAAGTTTGAAAGGTGAGTTGGAGACACGTTGTTGAGGGCCTTGAATTCCCGAAAAGGGGGCATCTATTTTAGTTAGTAGGTAATGAGGTTATTATTTACCTTCAATGTCAATAGCTCACTATTAATGGAGCGACAGACAATACTTTTACTTTCTGTACTACATGACAACCATTTCAGTATTTATCATCACAATGGATAGAAGGAAAGCAGAGTAAGTATATGATATGTTGAGTTCTGGGCTTGTGTTCAAATCCTACTTTTGGCCTTTACGAAATGTATGAGCTTATCTGAGATACTCAACTCCCTAGAGCTTTTCTACCAAGTCATAGAAAGGTTGTGATATTACTATATTGGGAGCTCCGCACACTGATGAAATCATAGGTTATTTGCATACTGAATAGCCACTGTTCTTCTCAGGCTTTCTTTCCCAAGACTATGTTTGAGTTTCATTGACTGAGAGAAGAAAGGATGTGAGTGGTCCAATCTTTTAGGTTTTTTCCATGATTATGAATTAATATTTGTAGGTAAATATGGGAGAAGAGGGGACAAAGTGGTCAGTCGTAGGGCTTTGTTAATACAAAGAGAATTTATCAATAGACCTTTATTGAAAGGAAGTGGAATTTGATGAAAAAGTACACACAAAAACACATACACACATCGCCCTTGGAATCCAAAAGGGCTCCCATGTAAAAGATATGAACCGGTTGCAGGAATTTGTTTCACTTGACTATAAATATTTGTAATAGAAGTTTTTTTTTGCTTTTTCAAATGGTGGGGGGGAGGGAAATAGGAAAAAATGTGAATCTGAAAGGAAAATTTATATTAAAAATTTTAAATTGGAAAGGTCTATGAAAAACTATCTGCTGACAATATCAGCTTTTACATCAGTTCTTTTTAGAGGGATATCTTCTTTTTAACTAACTACCCTCAAATGTGGGATTTGGTTAAGACATAAATTCCTACCTAATCAAAAAAACCCATATGCCTATCACCATTTTGGTTTGGGGATTTTAAATGGAATTCCAGCTAACTCCACTTACTCTTAGGATAGAAAAGGTATATTCAGGCTCCCCTTTATATAAATATTTTTACAAGAGGGTGTAGTTTGAGGATTCTGAGATTCTAGTAGAAACATTCTGGAAAAATTCCACATTTCCAAAGCATATTCGCAACATGTAGACAAAAGAAGCTTGTTAATTTTTCTGGCTTCATTTCTCTGCTGAGAATTTAGCCATATCAGAGATATATGAAAAATGCCCCCAGACATCATTTTAGTAAATGGAATTTGCCCTGAAAAGTAAAAACATTCATCCAAAGAAAAAACAACAAATTCTGGGCACTAGTCCAAGCACCTGGTTTTCTGTAATAGCTTGTTTTCTTGAATTTAGTCTCTCCCTCCTGTGTTTATATAATGATGGACCTTCTACACCAAACTTTGTGGTTTCAGTTCTTCATTTCACTATCAGCTTGGGGGCAGCTAAGTGGCCCAGTGAATAGAACACTGGACCTGAACTCAGGGAGACCAAATCCAACCTCAGGTACTTACTAACTGTGTGATCCTGAGCAAGTCACTTAACCCTGTTTGCCTCAGTTTCCTTGTCTGTAAAATGAGTTAGAGAAGGAAATGGTCAACTTCTCCAGTATCTTTGCCAAGAAAACCCCAAATGGGGTCACAAAGAGTAGAACACTACTGAAAAAAATGACTGAGCACATGTTATCAGCTTGGGTATTGATCTGCTGGATCCCATTAACCAGCCTTTGCCATTGTCCCAGGAAACAGTCAAAACATACATCACTAGGCACACAGATGTGGGACAAAGGTGAAGGATGATGCATTTTTAATGGCAATGGAGTCGGTATAGGAGCAGAAAGAAGACACCTGAGAGGAGTTGGAGATTGTACAATGATGGGGTTGAAGGCACATGTAGGGCAGAGAAGCTGGCCCACTAAGGAAAGCACATCATAACAATCAGAGTCACAATTTGTCACAATAAATATGTGTTATTATTCATTATTATTACATAGCATAATACAATGTAAATAACTGATTATTATCACAATCAGTTGAGCTGCAGGAGAAGGAAGGCAGCCGCTCTTACCAATGGCTCTGACAAGCACATCAGCCATTCTCCCAATCTACAGATAAAAGGAGGTTCAGCCCGGTTATCTGGGCTCAGTTTCACTTTGCTGTGGTGGAATAAAATAGCTTTGGGGCGTCTGGTTTTACCTGGGTAATTATAATGCTAATAGCTAACATTTCTATAAGGCTTTAAGGTTTGAAAAGCATTTTAGGAATATGATGTCATTTTATCCTCTGGGAGATAGATGCTATTATTATCTCCATTCTACAGATGAGGAAACTGAGGCAGGGATTTTTTTAAATGACTTCTCAGGGTCTCATAGCTCTAGTGAGTATCTGTGAAGCAGAATTGCACCATTTGCCATCTCTTTCTGATTCACCAAAGTCTAGAGGCAAACAGAAGTCAAGATGACCTTGAAATCTCTGATGTCTGATCAAACTCTAAGCGCTCCACAACACCTGCTTCAGTTGCCTTCATGGCTGTTGGAATAAATTTTTCTTGTCTACCCATTCTGCCAGGGAAAGTCTTCACATGGTTGGGGTAGACATTCCTCTAAGTCACCAACGAGTTTCAGGCCTTTCAGTTCCCCTCAACCCGGTTTATCCCATCTGCTGAGACAGTTTACCGGGGTGCGGCCACTGTACATGGGCCAGCTTCTTGGAGTCACAGGGGAGAGCTGGGCAAAGCTGGACACCAAAGGTAGATGAGCAGCCCTGAAAAGGGCTAAGCAAGCCCTCACAGCAGAGGCATTGGTCCTCCCTGAACATCCCCATTTACCCCTTTCTACTTTGTTCCTGAGAGTAAACCCTTTTCCCAGATATTGCTTCAGGATTCCTTTCAGTAGCTCTAACTTTGAAGTCAGGGAACGGAGAGAACCCTCTGTTCTCCCCCATGGTCTCCTCCTCATTTCCACCCTGGGTGTGTTAACAAGGGAGTGGGGAGGAGATGAGGGAGTTCTGAGGTGGGATAGGAGATAGTGATCAAGGGTCACAGAGTTAAGTTGTATTTCTGTCTAACTCTATTCCTAGAAGCAGACGGTGGTAGTATATGCAGGTTGTGAGGATGCAATGAGCTAGTATGTATAAAGCACTTCAGAAACAAAGTGATATGTAAATCATAGTTCCTTCTTTTCCTTTGTCTTCTATCATTACTTCCTCCATTTGCAGATGTCTCCAAGAGTATCATGGCTTATTCAACTAGCCTCTTGTTCAACATTTGGAGGTATGGCCCTTCCCCATCTAGGATAAATCCTTCCTACTTTATTCAGGGGTCAGAAACCTGTGACCTTAAAGCCACATGTGACCCTCTAGGTCCTCAAGTGCTGCCCTTTGACTGAATCCAAATTTCATACAACAAATCATCCCAATTAAAGGATTTGTTCTCTAAAACTTGGACTCTGTCAAAAGGCTGCACCTGAAGACCTAGAGGGCCACGTGTAGCATCATGTGGTTCCCCACCCCTTGAAGAGTTTCAAATGGGGCTACCAGACCATCCTGGCATAAAATATATGTCTGCTTAAACCATTTTGTTGGTTTATTTATAGTCGTGTAAAGAAAAACGTTTGACTTGAGTCTTCAAAGAGATAACTCCTAGACGGGGAGGGAGATTGGGAGGCACAGTCCATGGCTACCCACCTTGGTGTTTGAAGTTGGTATGTGCTTTAAATCAAGAGCTTGGTTTTCAAGGTCCTAGAGAAAATGGTTGACTACACCTTCTTGAACTTTTCAGTGCTCATGTGTATGATCTTAAAAATGCATATTGGCATAATAATAAATATCCAAGCAAGAATTTGGGCTTTGTCAAACTAAAATCTCTTGAAAGCTTTTTTATTTCTAAGATTCAAGAATGGTTTTTGTTATACAGAATCTGTGTTTAACTCTAGGAAAATTTTCAACAAGCAAATTGTAAGCATGAATGGAACTATGAGAGGTCGGCTGGTCTTCCACTAGATTACAAAAACAGATTAGAAACAAATGAGAATTTGTCAACAGTTTCTTAGACTCTTAAAGCTGAAAGGACTTAAGTGGTGATTTAGGCTGTCCACCTCTCTTGACTGAGTCATACCTTCTGTAATAGCCTCAACAAGCTCCTACTTAAACAGCTTTTACTTAAACATCATGGTCTCCCTGTAAAAGCCAAGGATCTGGAATTAAAAACTTATGTTTGAATATTAGCTAAATCCCTTAACTACTTGGGTGAGCTTGGCCTACCTGCTTGGCCTCAATTTACTCATTTATAAAATGACAGGTTTGCACCAGATAGCTTCCAAGGCTCCTTTTAGCTCTAGATCCTATAAACTATTTGTCATGGTATAATTCATCATCCTATCCCATGCTTGTCCCATGTTCAGATGACTCAGATTGTTTGACAATGCTTCCTTTGTTTTTGTTGCCATTTCTGACTCTTTGTAACCCCATTTAGGTTTTTCATGGCAAAGACACTGGAGTGATTGGCCATTTTCTTCTCCAACCCATTTTACAGATGAGGAAACTGAGGCAAATGGGGTGAAGTAACTTGACCAGGGTCACACAACTAGTAAGTGTCTGAGGTTGGATTTAAACTAAGCAAAGCTGAGTCTTCCTGACTCCACCTAGCACTTCATCCATTGTGCCACCTAGCTGCCCAATGCTTCCTTACTCTGAACCAAAACTTGTCTCCTAACTTTTAGAGGTCCTGGTTCTGAATTTTGAACATATATAAAATAAACTTAACTCTTCTCCGTGATAGTCATCTAACTATCTGCATGACTTCTATTCTCTTATTCCTCCACAAAAGTCTTCTTATTTCTCAATTATGATCCTGGTACTTGAAGTTTAGGTCAACAGGGAGCAAACCCTGCAAATCCTACCAAACTGGGAACATTTTGAGAATGAGCCAGATAAGGAAGTCATGCATACCTGTAAATCCAGTTGTTGACTATGCTGTGGGTGGAAACAAGGGAGTGGGGAGGGAGGGGGATAAGGACGGTGGGTTGTATAAAAATTCTAGCTATGATTATTGTAAAATAAATATGACGTTTATGCTACGTGTCTAAAATGTTGTAAACTGTGGAAAATGAAATATGAGCTATTATTAGTAAACATTCTGAATGAAGCTGCTCTGACACTTCATAATTTTGGAGCCTCCCCAACTAGATTAGAAGATCTTTGAAGGTGAATAACCTATTTTAATTATCTTTGTGTCTTCCTCATATACTAAGAAGGCTATTTGCTCCTATTAGAAACTTAATAATGTTTGACTATTGTTCAATAATGTGTAAAATGGTTTCTATTTGCATAGTGCCAGAAGGCTGGCAAAATGTTCTCATTGATCTCTTAACCTTATAGGGTACGGGGTAGGGAACCTGCGAACTTGAGGTCACATGTGGCCCTCTAGGTCCTTGAGTGCAGCTTTTTGACTAAGTCCAGGTTTTCCAGAACAAACCCTTTTATTAAGGGGATTTGTTGTGTGAAGTTTGGATTCAGTCAAAGGGCCACACTCAAGGACCTAGAGGGCCACACGTGGCCTCTAGGTCACAGGTTTCTCACCCCTGAAGAGGCTATTTTTATCCTCATGTTTTAGGATGCTAGGAAAAGTTAAGAGATTTGTTTAGGGCCACACAGCTAATAAGTATTGAAGACAGGATTTCTTCCTGACTCCAACATGATTGGTTTATTCACTATGCCAGGCTGCTTCTAACAGCGCCCTGTTTTCTATTCTTTATCTTCATATTCAGTCTTTTTCATTGAAATATTCCTATCCTCAGCACTCACTTCTGAACTGGTTCTTTTAAAGTTTACAAAACATGACTAAAGAGATGAATAGTGGAAATTTTCTTTTGAATCCTGGCTCTGTCCATGAATCGACTGGGGTCACTTTGGGTAGGTCATTTTCAGCTTTTTGTCTCTCCTCAGCTGTAAACACTTTCCTGAACTACAAAGAAGATGCTGGTTAGTGGGAGGAGAAGACAGATGTGGTGACTAAACTGAATTCTGCTTTGTTGTTTAATGCCTTCCAAAACTTTCCTTAGACAAATGACATAGACCAAATCATCTGATACTGGCCAGAAGTATAAGCTTTAAAGATACATGTATAGGGAGTATTTAAAAATACTATGGAGGGAGAAAACATGGATAAAATGCTATGATAGATTCTGCTAAGGCTATACACTATGGACTCCTAAACAGATGGAGTGTTAGGAGCACCACACCTCAACTCTTTGCTCCTGTTCCATCACTACACAATCTGTCACTCCCTTAACAGGTCAACTCCAGAAATTCATATTCTGATCAAAGTCCTCTGGCCATTCCAGGTGAGGTGGCTTTCAGCCCTTCAATGAACGTCTTATCATGTCAGAAGAATTAGTTCTAAACATGAAGGTTCGTTCTGTAGAAATGAATTCAACATGTCCAATTCTTGTTTTTGCCCAATCTCAATAATCCAGGTTCCCCTAGTACTCAAACTAGTAGTTTCTAAACTCTTTGGTGTATCTTCATCAATAAAAACTTTTAAAGTGTGAGTCCCCACATACATATGATTATCTTTAATTTCATGCACTCTACTGGATTGACTACAACCTCCTCAGAAGTGCCTTCCTTCCCATCCCAGAGAAGCCTCCACCCTGAGACTCATTGTCCCAATTGATGAGTCCCTAGCCAGACAGTAAGAGAGAGGAGGAGAGGGGAAGACAATGATTCCTGTGGGAATGGGCCAGATTGGGAATGATTACCTATCTGCCTACCTGCCTAAGGAAAAGCAGAAAAGTCTGACTAAAGCAGTACCTACATTGGGGACAGGCAGGGGGAGGGAGCAATTAGCTATTATCAGTACAGTTAGGCAATGACCACAGGTGGGCTAAAGAGCTGTAATGCTTTCCTCTATTCTAATTTTTGCCTCTTGCTCCTCATCTAGAAGATCATTGACCTAAACTATTCCTGCATTTTAAACTGGACCCTTTTACAAAATGATTTAACTAATTGATATCATTAGCAGGAGACAGGTATACCTTGCCTTAGGCAGTCAGAATTGCAATAGGTTGCAATAGCTATCTTCTTGAAAAATTGTACATAAATGAGATTTTTACAAATCAAATCATGAATTATGGTGAACATTTGCCTTCTAATTTGTTGTGGTAAAAATAATGCAGGAATCTTGTAGGTAAAGACTTTTGTATATTATCAGGGATATTGAATATCATAGAGGAGATAGGGACTATGCCTGTGACTTCATTGGTTTAAGGAACCTCCTGGTAAGGAAAGTCCCTGCACTTGGAGGTCAGTCCTGTCTCTGCAACCTAAAATCTTAGAGAGTTACTCAGAGCAGTGAGAAGTTAACGGGTTTGGCAGGGTTTTTGCAGCCAGTGCGTGGCAAAGGCAGGAGGCAGGAGGCAGGATTAGAATCCAGATCTTCCAGGTTTTGAATCCACTCCATATCTATTATATGTTGCTGTCTCTCATATTTAATGTGTAATCAATTAAATGAAATTTTGTGATTGTGTTGCTCACTTCCTCAGTTTATGTATACCTTGGTTGTTGTCCTTCATTCTCCAAGAGGACCAAACTGGCATCACTATGCTAGAGTCAAGTTACAGGGTGTCTGATGAGCTCGAAATGTTCTACCACAGATCAGGCACGAATAGTCTATGTGAACGTTTGGGGTGGATTCTCTAAATTTGTGCATCTTGAGTTTCTTTTGAACTATTCCAGTTCTGCTTTGCTCATAGAGCATAGCACCTTCTCTGGTGTGGGCACACCATGCTGGGAGGTCCTGTGCCAGTATCTCCCATATCACACAATCAGTTCCAAAGTTCTTAAGAGAGACCTTGAAAGTATTCTTGTATTTCTTCTTCTGACCACCATGTAACCATTTGTCCTATGTGAGTTCTCCATGAAATAATCTTTTTGGCAAGCATACATTTTGTCATACTCACTGGATATTCCATTCACAGCAAAATTTGGTGGTGTTGGTGATTTTTAGAGAAAGAGGGCCATTGGGACCCTGATCAGTAAATCAAACCTTTATTTTACACTTGGTTTTCATTTTTAAAAAGTAGCTTATAACTCTTGGAATCTCAGAAACTAGTAAAGTAGAAAGCCACTAATAATAAGGGAATAGTTAAATTACATTATATCAATTTAATCTTATACTATAAAGTAATTAAGACCAACGATCATGAAGATTTAAAAAAACAAACAAAAAGAGCTTTATAAGACAAGGCAAAGCAACAAAAGCAGAACCAGAAAAAATGGAGTACACATTAATTGCAGCCCCAAGAGGAAAAGCAAATGAGATTGAACAAAGAATCCTGCGAGGACTTGGAGTGACTCAAAGCTATAATGCCTTCTATGTTGAAATGAATTATTTTAATTACTAATAATTACTAAACACGTGTACATAGATGGTTGTAGTTGATGTGCAATGTTTTTCTTGTAAAAATACTTAATTTTATAAAAAAGAAAACCTAATTCCTAACTTAGAGTCCTGCACTTAGGCAGGGAATGACTCCGTATGTATATATGTATATGTGTTGTTTACACACATAAATACACATATATACACATTTACATACAAAATGTATGCCTATGTGTGTGTACATATAGGTATATATGCATACATATGTACACATATATATCATGTATCTATACCATGTATATATGTGCAAGCGTATCTACTATATACATATATTACACATGTATATCTACACACATATAAATGTATATATAATTTTCACAAAGTTCAATACCATAGTGCAGCTACTATGTTTGAAGAACATTAGAAATATGGAGAAAATTCCTAGGAGACAAAATCCAAGAAAGGAGCAAGGAACCAGCGCCTATGGGCTTAATTATGTAAACAGAACTGCACAATATATGGGTAACAAGCAGGATGAATTAAAGTCGCTAATAGAAGGACACAATCTCAGGAGACTCATTGAGATTTGGGAGGATGAGAACCGTGCCTGGGGAATGACTCTGGAAAGGAATGTCTTATTCAAAAGAATTGACAGGTAAAGGTGTCCAGGGAGGGTAAAGGGAGGGTAAGTGTAGCATTAAGATATACTCATCATCCTCTGAGAAGTCTGGTGCAAAGCATTTAGGGAGAGATCACTGGGCAAGGAATTGCTATTGTTATCAGAATATGCCCCAGAAACCTCAACAGAAGGAGGAAATACATGAGTAGTTTGGGGAAATAGGCCACAAGGCTGACGTGGAAACACAATTCAGTAGTGATGGGCAACTTAGATTATCCAGCTATCTCGTGGCACTTTCCTCCTGTTCCACCAAAGCAACTAACAATTTCTTGGTTTACCTTAAGGGGAAGCGACCAACAAGACAATCTTGCATATTAGATCTGATTTCTCCTAACAGGGATGTTTCATGGATGGAAAAGATGGGAACCTTAAGGTGTACTGAGGAAAGCAGATTTCTAAAGGTTTGGAGAGGCTGAGAAGGACACTATGGCCTAAATAGGATATTATTTCATACAGGGGAAGTCAGTCAAGGCGGGCAGCACATTTGCAAGAGTGGAAATTCTGAAATTACAATGAGGAGGAAAGGGGGAAAGTTCTCTAAAGGCAGAAAATGCTCATAAATGTTTAATAACTGACTCTTTGAGGGGGGAATATATACACACATTTATATCACATATATAGGTATATATACATATATATGCTCAACATACTTTTAAGTTCAATTTGAAGATACTAATATCTTCTCCATGACATTCTTAAGTTGAGAATGAATAAAACAATAAATTAAGACCTGATTTGTAGTCTTTGCCAATTTCTGAAGTGTAAATACTCACACTGAAAATTTAACAACTGTCTTTTGTGAGTGGTACAATCTAGCTTCATCATATGCCATCCAAAGGGAATAAAATAGAGATCCAGGGAACCTCACCACCCAGCTTAGGTTTAAAGATATGAAAAAAAAATGAAAGGAAGGAAAGTAGCTTAATTTAATTGGGGCCTGGGGCGGGTGGAACAGCTAATTTGGGGGAAGGGAATAAGCATTTATTAGACACTTACTATGGGGTAGGAACTGTGCTAAGTACATGACAAATATCTCATTTGATCCCCATAGCTTTGTAAGGTAGATGCTATAATTATCTTTATTTTACTGTTGAAGAAACTGAGGCAGACAGAGATTAAGTGACTTTCCTGAGGTCATACA
Organism: Pseudocheirus occidentalis; assembly: GCA_028646575.1. Taxonomy (NCBI): domain Eukaryota; kingdom Metazoa; phylum Chordata; class Mammalia; order Diprotodontia; family Pseudocheiridae; genus Pseudocheirus; species Pseudocheirus occidentalis. The sequence goes on from CM053595.1 coordinate 214,093,699, forward strand.
ACTAATAAGTGTCTAAGACCAGAGTTGACTTCAGGTTTCCTGACTCCGGGCCCAGCACTCCATCCCCTGCACCACAGGATCAGAGGACCTGTGTTCAAAATTCAGCCCTTCTACTTAAATGTTTGGTCTTGGGTAGGTCACTTGCCTTTCTGCAACTCATTTTCCTCCTCTGCAGAGTGAGGTAAATTGAACTACATAATCTCTAATGTTCTTTCCAGCTATAACTCTATGAGCCCAGGCATTGATGAAGGGCAGATAGTGGAGAAAATGCTGATGAATGTCACCATCTTTTAAGTATCTAGGTGTGTGAAAGTTAAAAATTAGCTTAGATTCATAAGGCTAGCTAAGGAAAATAAAGACAAAAACCATCGTTATGCCTATTTTGGAAAAGAGCAAAGAAAATATGGGACAATTTGACCATTGGTGGTGACTCAGCTGTTGGTTTGCTTCCATTTCTGATCTCTATAGCAAGGTTGAACTGAAAAGGAAAAAAGAAAAAAATGCTGCCATAGAGTTAAAGAATTTCATAAGAGGACACTTTTAGTCACTAGACCACAACGCAGGACATACTAGCATAAAGAAGGAGCCCAAGAAAGTGATTGCTGAGCCATTGTCCACAATTTCAGAGAATTAGAAACCTACCACAGACTGAAGATGGGAAAACTGCCTCCATCTTTTTTTTTAATGGAAGAGAACAAAGGGTAAATGATAGGTCAAAGAGTTTAACTTGAATTCCTATTAAAAAACATACTATTAAAAGGCTAATTAAAGAGCCTTTATTGAAAAAGAAATGGCGATACTAAAGAGACAGCATGGCTTCACCAAGAACAGGCCATAGCACGCTAGCCTTATTACAAGGCAATATTGTAGACAGAGCTTATTTGGATTTTAGCATTTTGGGGGGGAGGATAATACAGAGTGGGCTAGACAATAATACCATTAGATGTATTTAGAACTGGTTGAATAGGCCAAACCCAAAGAACAACCATTAATGGTTGGATGTTAGCTTAGAAGGAAATATCCCATGGACTTGCCCAAGGATCCATAGTTGGTTTGATGCATTTAGCATTTTTATCAGTGGTTTAAACAAAGACATGGGCATAATGTCACTCATATTATATAATATTCTATTGTATCGCAAAGGATTGTTGTAGGGAAAATAAGATAAATAAATAAAGCTTAAGGTACTATGGAAATACCTTGTTGTTGATGACGACTTTTTCCATAAGTTATGTGATGTTATAAATTTCTGAGTGAACCAGATGTTGTAAAAATTAGAATTGTTTCTTCTTAATCATTTACTTTTTTTTTTTCAGTGAAAGTGGGAGAGGGCTGGGATGGTTTGTAAGTAGCCAAATCACTTCTGCTAAGCTGATTTGTCATGGATAGAGGAGAGGATGAGTCTAAAAGACAGGCTTTAAAAAAAGAGCCATTCCCAGGACCCTTCAAATAACCTTCATTATATCTTCCCAAAATAATATAGTTGACAGAGAATTGACCTTGGAATAAGGAAGAAAACGGGGGTTCAAGTCTTACTTATGACAAATATTGGCTGTGTGACCCCAGGCAAGCCATTCAATCTCTCAGTGCTACAGACAACTTTCTATTATAAATTAATCACTGATTTCATCCCTGTAGGGAATGCTGGAAACTCTCGCCACTAACGCCAATCACACACAATCCTAGATCTGTAGTTAGAAGCACCTTTGGAAGTCATTCAATCCAACCCCCTCATTGTATAGACTCTCTGTATCCTCCACTAAATTTATTTTTCCATATATCACTATCCCAAACAAACCCATTCCACTCTTCTTCACCCTTTGCTTTCTCCACAATTGAACTCCCTTGTCTTTTTCTGCTAAGCTCAGCTGACTGGATGGTGTGTGCACTGGTAGGCTAAGCAGTGAGTCAGCTCCCCCTGCACCCAGGAGAACACTGACAATGGACTCTTTCACTGCTCCAGGTGTGAGTCATCCTGGAACACCAGTGGATGTAATACAACACTATGACATCACTTTTGCAGCCTCCTCTTTGGCCCCAGAATGGCTATTGAAAGTAGTGATTGAACCTGTACCAAATTCAAGCTTTTTCAGACTAACCTTTTGCAGGGTCAACATCTGGTGCTTGCTTGCTTGCTTTTTCCACCAGCTAGCAGTATTCTAAGTGAGGGTTGAATAACTTGGATAATGAGGTTTTTAGAATTCTGGGATTCTGTGTGAGTTGGGTAAAATGTGCCTATGGTGCTGCTCGTTGGATTTATTTTTTTTCTTATATTGTCATTTACAGATCAAAAGTTGTAAACAGCAGAAAGAACCCTTAGTAAACAGAAAATTCATCTTGTAAATGTGCCAAGAGGCAAATAAGCAACAAATGTATCCCATAACTAACTAGAGGACAAAAATATCATTATAAGTTGGCTAACTGCCAGAAATATGCTTTAAAAGCCGTTAAGAAGCTTCTGTAAATGAGGATCGGAGTGCCCCAAAGCAGTTTCCATTTTGATGTTTTTATATATTGCATTATCTATTCTTCAGCATCATTTTCAGGGAATTGGAGCACTCTTCTCTAAGATACTTGCTTCCCCAGTAATTTATAGAACCATTGATCTGACAATAAAAGGGAAGCACTGAGAGCTTATGGGTCATATATTGTTTGAGCCTGATGAAGCTTGTTCCTGAGAGAACTGGAGAAGAGGATATCAACACAAATAACATTTATTTTGGTAGCACAACACCATTGATAGAGGATTGGACTTGGAGTCCTGAAACCCTGGGTTCACATCTGGTTTCTGAGGCTGGTTGTGTGACCCTGGGAAGATCAAGTTCAACTTGCCTCGGACATCCATCCCAGATGACGGAAGCTGGCTTACTTTACATTGGCCCATTCTATTCTTTAGGGGCATAGTCGAGTGCTATACAACACATGTTGGATAGCACATAGTCCTTTGGGGTTCTTGGCTTTTTGCCCCAACACTGCACACAAAGAAATAGACATAGACTCACAGAGTTGGAAGAGATCTCATAGAAAATTTAGTCCAATCTCAATCCAGACATTTGGTATTACATCTGTCTAAAAATGTTCAAATCAAGTAAACAAGCATTTGTTGAGTGCGTTCTATGTGCTGGGCACTATGCTAACTATTTAAGATTCAAATAAAGGGAGAATGACAGTCCCTGCTCTTAAGAAACTCTTACAGTGTAATGAGGGAGAAAATTTGTGAACATCTATATATCTACAAGATATATACAGGATAAATTAGAGATAGTCATGAACGGAAGACAGTAGCAAAAAGAGGATCAGGAAAACCTTCTTATAGAAAATGGGATTTTAGCTGGGACATGAAGGAAACCAGAGAAACGAGGAGATGGAGGTGAGGAGGGAGAGTATGTCAGCTTTGGGGAACAGCCAATGAAAATTCAGTCAGAAGACAGAGTGCCATTTTTGAGGAGCAAGGATTCTGGTATTGCTAGATCATGGAGTACGTGGAAGGAAGTAAATAATAAAAAGACTGGGGGTGGAGCCAAGATGGAAGCATAGAAGCAGGAAAACTCCATGGCTCCTCCCACCCCCAACCACCTCAAATATCTATAAAATATGACTCTAAACAAATTTTAGAGCTACAGAACCCACAAAGTAAGAGAGAGAAACAGATCTCCCACTAAAAGTAGCCCTCCGGGGGGCAGAAAGAGTCCATCAGAGTGCTGGGAACCAAGCCCAGCCCCATGTGAGCCCTTGGTTTTAGCCCCAGGGTGGCCCTGACCAGCAGCTGCAGCAAACTTTGGGAGAGTGGATCATCAGCAGCTGGCAGTTTCCAGAATTATCAAGCCATAAATGCCAAAGAAAAAGAGAGAGGTCAGTGTAGGACTCTGTTGGAACTTGAGGGGGTATAGAGGAGTGGTCTGGCCACAGCCCCTAGAGCTAGAGGTGGTGGAGGTGCACTGGCCCTGTAGCTGCCTCCATATTGCAGCTTCAGAACTCCTGGCCTGCAGATCAAAGGGAAACCAAGTGAACATTCAGAAGGTAATCATTCTTTTTTAAAATTTTAATTTATTTTCTTGGTTACATCATTCATTTCCACAAGGTTCTGAGTTACAAATTTTCTCCCCTTTTTGCCCCTACGCCCCAGCCCAGAACATTGATCCCACTGTAAGGCCCCCTCCCACAATCTGTTCCCTTTTATGTCCTCCTCCAACACCCCTCTAGCTTTCTAACAGGGCAGGGAGGGGCTCCCTGCCCCTGTCCATATATGTATTATTTCCCAGTTGCATTTGATTTTATAGCTTCAAATACTAGATTCTTGCAATTCCTCCCCTGTCACCCACTCCCACTGGGAGGAGCAGCAATTCAATACAGGCTGTACCTGTGTAATTACACAGGACCTCTCCATGGTGGGCAAATTGTGAGAGGCTAATTGTTGTTAATCACTGTTGCTTTAACCTTCCTGGATCTGGATCATGGTCTTGGGTGGTAGTCCTGAACTGTGTGACCAGTGAGCCAGAGTTTGTGGGGGCTGCAGAGATGGTGCCCTCCTAATAATTCCAACAGCTGCAAAAACCCCATCGATCTTGGACAAAGCTCTCCCCTCTGGAAACAGAGTTCTACTGTGGCAAAGAGCTCAAAAGTCAAGTAATTGAGTGGCAACATGAGCAAGCAAAGGAAGCAAAGCAAATACACCAATCCAATTTTAGATTCCTTTTTGGGGACAAAAAGGATCAAAACATGGAACAGGAAGAAGACAACAAAGTCAACTCCTGCACCAAAAGCTTCTAAGAAAAATATGAATTGGTTACAGGCCATGGAAGAGCTCAAGAAGGATTTTGAAAATCAAGTAAAAGAAATGGAGGAAAAATTGGGATGAGAAATGAGAATGATGCAAGAAAATCATGAAAAGTGAGACAACAACCTGACTAAAGAAAATAACACCTTAAATAATAGATTAACTCAAACAGCAGAAGAGTCTCAAAAAGCCAATAAGGAGAAGAATGCCTTAAAAATCCAAATTTGCCAGATGGAAAAAGAATTTCAAAAGCTCATTGAAGATAATAATTCCTTCAGAATTAGACTGGAGCAAATGGAAACTAACAACTTTATGAGAAATCAAGATACTATTAAACATATCCAAACAAATGAAAAAAAAAAATAGAATTCAATGTGAAATATCTCATTGAAAAAACCACTGACCTGGAAAATAGATCCAGAAGAGATAATTTAAAAATTATTGGACTACATGAAAACCATGATCAAAAAAAGAACTTAGAAATCATCCTTCAAGAAATTCACAAGGAAAATTGTCCTGATGTTTTAGAACCAGAGGGAAAAATAGAAATTGAAAGAATTTACTGATCACCTCTTGAAAAATAGCCCCCCAAAAAACCTCCTAGGAATATTATAGCCAGATTCTGGTGTTTCCAGATCAAGGAGAAAATATTACAAGCAACCAAGAAGAAACAATTTGAATATTGTGGAAACACAACCAAGATAACACAAGATCTAGCAGCTTCTACATTAAGGGATAAAAGGGCTTGGAATATGATATTCCAGAGGTCAAAGGAGCTAAGATTAAAACCAAGAATCACCTACTCAGCAAAACTGAATATAATGTTTCAAGGGAAAATATGAACATTCAATGAAATAGAGGACTTTTAAGCATTTTTGATGAAAAAACCAAAGTTGAATAGAAAATTTGACACTCAGATACAAGAAACAAGAAAAGCATGAGAAGGTAAATGGGAAAAGAAATAATAAGGAACTTATCAAAGTTGAACTATTTACATTCCTACATGGAAAAAATGATAATTGTAACTTAAGAAACTTTTCTCAGTGTGAGGATAGTTGAAGGGAATATAAATCTATCTATCTACCTATCCATCCATCCATTCATCTCTCTATCTAATCTATATCTAAACATACATATATATATGTCTATATAGGAGGGTATATGTGTGTATGAATACATATGTGAGTGTGTATATATATATGTGTGTGTGTAAAGGTATACATAGACAGAAGGCACAAGATCATTTGAATAGGAAGGAATGATATTTAAAAGGTGAAATTGAGAGGTAATAGAGGAATATAATGAGAGGAGATAGGGAGAGACAGAATGGGGGTAAATTATCTCATATAGAAGAGGCAAGGGATAACTGTTACAATGGAGGGGAAGAACAGGAAGGCAAAAGGGAATGGGTCAACCTTAGTCTCATCGAATTTGGCTTAGGGAGGGAATGACATACACACTAAATAGGGTATCTTGCCCTACAGGAGA
>CM053595.1:214100463-214165788 GCA_028646575.1 Pseudocheirus occidentalis
GGGTCCCAGACTGCTGCGAAGAGCCCCGCCTGCTGCACTGCCTGTAGTGCTTTCTGTCTTGTGGAGAGTTTTGGAGCTTGAAAATCTGTTTAGCGTCCCATTTTATGAGTTTTTTAGCGTGTTTGTGTGGGAGCTGCGGTGCTTTGCTGCTTCTACGCCGCCATCTTGGCTCCGCCCGCTAATCATTCTTAATATTCGTTTTGCCCATTGCCCTTTAAAGTGGGCTGTTGCCACGAAGAAAATTAGTAGGATAGCAACAACAGTGAGAACTCTCTAGCTGAAGGAATTTCAGAGGAAGCTCCTGGAGACGGAGGAGTTTTGAATAAAAACCATGGATACACACAGTTGGAAAAATTAAGTAAACTCTTTGTCAAGCTCCATATCTTATTCCTTGTTTCAGGACTGAGTTGTTGCAACTCAAGCTTCACCTGTGTTGACCATGTCTCTCACAGTTTGTAATGTACTTGATACCAACTCTGTTTCCACTTTTGGCATCACTTTACTGTACCTAACTTTTTTGACTCCGTGACCCGTGTTCCTGGTTCTTGATCTTAAGTATACTCTGTGATTATACCTCCTATCTGCAAAGGAACTTCCCAATTCATTCTCAAAACTACAGAATCAACTTCATTCAACACCACAGAACCAACCTAGGAAAAGACCGTGACAAGCTTTGATATTGGGGCTGGGAACCACAGTACACATTTTAGATCTGCATAGTTAGGGAAAAAAAATACACACACATATATATGTGTATGTTTATTATACATAACTTGACTATAATACATGATTTAAAATCTGGGCTGGAATTTGTTTGATGACTTTGGGATACATTTATTTAAAAGTCAACAAGTGATACTGGGGAAGCCTGCTTCCTTTGGTTCCATTTTCCCTGGGAAGCCCCAATAGCAAAAACTCTTGCCAAGTTAAAAAGTTGCCCCAGGCTTTGGAAGACCCCAAACCTGAAAAGGTTATGAGTCAATATAACACGTGCTTTTGAGCCAATAGTTTGGTATAGACTTTGCTCTGTGAGAGCGCTGTAGAATAGCTTAGCAGAGACTTGCTTTGTGTGAGAGCACCTTTAAATGGCCTAGCACCCCACGTGGCGAACTTGAACTTCCAATAAACTACTTTTTCCTTGGCTGAGAAGACTTGAGTGGAATTCTTTCCGCAGGACCCGGCATGTTGGTATTTTGGGGTTTCAGGCAGCCCTAACCCTCTTTGGGGTCCTCTTCATTTTTATGGTTGTGATTTTAATTTTTTTTCCCTGAAAAAAAAACCCACTGAATTCTCATTTCAAAAGATTCTCTGTCCCTCATGTCTTCATTGCAAACAATTTGCAGTTTCCTTTTCCAATGAAATCCCAGGCTTGGTCCCTATCTCTATAGATATATACTTGATAAACTCCAGTGGCCCCATGGTACTTCTAAGATTGATCGTAAATTCTCCTATTTGGCGTTTAAGGCTCTTTAAAACCTAGCCAGGGCTGCCGGGTGGTTCAGTGGATAGACTACTGGACCTGGAGTCTGGAAGACCTGAATTCAGATCCTGATCCCAGATATTTACAAGTTGCATAATTATAAAACTTAACCTTACTCAACTGAGGTAAACAAAGTTAAGTGACTTGCCTAAGGTCACACAGCTCTCTCTCTCTCTCTCTCTATATATATATATGTATGTATGTATGTATATATATATATATACATAAAAACACACACATGCAAACACAAACATATACATAAACATGTATACAATTGTAAAATGGACACATGCTTGGAAATCAAATTAAATTTTAACTGTACTCCAACAAAAGAAAATCTAAAAGGGAAAAGTTTATTGGATTGTAAAGACTTGACTCCTTTGATCAAAATAGGCCATGAGACCATTATTTATTATTAATACAGAGGAAAGTTTAGTAAGACATGGCATCAGAACATCACTGAATAATTTAAAGAACTCTACTGTAAAACTAAGGTTCTATTCTAATGCCTCATTATGAGATAGAAGGGACCGGGCAGCAGCTCTGATAGGAAGCTTCTATAATCTCTATCAAACCAATCTTTGTATTTGGAAAGGCCTCCAGTGGAGGTTTAACTACAGACAGTGGGTCTGTTATCCAAAGTCCAAATATTTACGAAGCACCTACTATGTGCCAGGCTACACTAGGTGAAGGCCAAAATTGTGGGGTTGACCGCGAGGGGATGAAGTATTTCCTGCAAGGTAACTCATGAAAATCATCTTCTAAGGCTTGCGGGAGGTGGGGAGAGAACTGGTCTACCACTCATTAATTATCAGGATAACCTTGGGAAAATCAATAATTCCTTCTCATCTTTTGATTCCTTATGAACAAACTGTAGGGGCTAGATTAAATGGTCTCTAAGTTTCTTTCTTGCACTAGACCCAGGAGCCTGTGATCTGCTAATTGGTCTGTGTCAGAGGAGGGAGTGCCCCATGGAGATCTGGGATCTTTGGAAGGATGGAATTACCATTTGGACTTGGCATAGGACCAGGTTTGGGGGGAAGGTAAAATTCTACCATGGATGATTATTCCTGGGTCTGGTAGAGTATTATGGATTGTGAATGCCTGGTCAAAATAATCTCTGATTCCTTCCTTCTTCAGGTATAGGGATATGGTATGCAGGTACATTGAAAAGTTAAATTTCATTATCTTTCATTATCTTTGCTTATTTTGAGGAAAATTTTCCTTTTTTATTTAAGCCCTTTTCATGTGTATCTTACAGGGGAAGAAGAGAAAATTTTTATGCCATGAGAACTTTAAGGGGATATGATTATTCTAGATGACAATGATATAATGAATTTATAAAATACCTAAAAGTTTGAAAAATTATTTACATACATTTTTCATTTGATTATCACAAAAAACTATAAGGTAGCCGCTATTTTTATCATTATCTTAATTTTGCATACGAGGAGACTGAGGCTGTTACATGCAGTGACTTTCCCAAGGTAACACAGCTATCAAACCTAGAAGCAGGATTGGACCTCAGATCTTCCCAAATTCAAGTTAAGCACTTTGTACACTGAGTCTCCTAGCGTCTTGCTTACCACACACCCTAGATTTGGAAAAGCAGACATCAAAGGATTCAGAGTGAGGAGAAGCCTTAAAAAGAGGTTCAACTGGATTTCAGTAAAACAGTCTCAATACTGAGAGAAAAGAGAGTGAGACAATAGAATACTATTCAAAAAGGGATGTTATTCAATAGACATAGAAGGTACTATAATTAGAGCCTTTGAGGGGAAAAAAAAGAAATGAGCATGAGACAGAAACAAGAACAGACAGACAGACAGACACAGAGGCAGAATCAGAGAGACCTAGGTAAGTTACCTGATGTGAAAGGAGCTTTAGAGTTTTTCCATAGGGGAACAGGGAGAATCCAAAAATATTCATACCAAAAGACTTAATTGTCTAATTTATGCTAAGAAATATTTAATTCCTGGGAGGAGCTCTGAAGTTAGTAGGGAGTTTCTCTGGGTATCATTTTTTAATTTTTTGGCCATCTTTAAAATGTCCTTTCTTGATGGTCCCATAACTGAACAGCACCTAGGGGCAGATAGATACCCAGTGCAGTGGATACTTTGGCAGAATCGGGAACAACTGAGCTCAAATCTGTCCTTAGATACTTCTAGCTGTGAGACCTTGGACAAGTTATTTAACTACCATCTGCTTGACTTTCCTCATCTGTAAAATGGTGATGAAAACAGCACTTACCCCTCAGGATAGCTGGGTGAATATCTTGGAACAGCTAGGTGATAAAGTAGATAGAGATACAGTCCTAGAAGTCAGGAGAACCTGAGTTCAAATCCAGCTTCAGAAACTTATAAGCTGTGTGACCCTGGGCAAGTCACTTAACCCTCTTTGCCTCAGTTTCATCATCTGTAAAATGAACTGGAGAAGAAAATGGCAAACCAGTATCGCCATCAAGAAAACACTAAATGGAGGAAGAGGCGGAGGATGGAGGGAGGCGGCGGCAGCGGCAGCCCAGTGACCCACCTACCTCGCTCGGCAGCCTGAGAGCGGAGACGAGACTCCGAGAGAGAGCCCGGCTCTGCAGAAGGGGTCCTCGGGGGCACTCGGTGGCAGCGCCCTGATTACTGAAGTATTGACTACAATCTTCCACCATGCGTGAATACAAGCTAATTGTTCTTGGCTCAGGAGGTGTTGGAAAATCTGCCCTGATTGTACAGTTTGTTCAAGGAATATTTGTTGAAAAATATGATCCTACGATAGAAGATTCATATAGAAAGCAAGTTGAAGTGGATGCCCAACAGTGCATGCTGGAGGTCTTGGACAATGCAGGCTCGGAACAATTTATGGCAATGAGAGATTTGTACATGAAAAATGGACAAGGCTTAGCATTAATCTATTCCATCACAGCACAGTCCACGTTTAATGATTTACAAGATCTTCGAGAACAGATACTTCTAGTTAAAGACACTGATGATGTGCCAATGATTCTTGTTGGTAATAAGTGTGACTTGGAAGATGAAAGAGTTGTAGGAAAAGAGCAAGGACAAAACCTAGTGAGACAATGGAACAATTGTGCGTTCTTAGAATCTTCTGCTAAATCAAAGATAAACGTTAATGAGATCTTTTATGACCTAGTCCGGAAAATTAACAGAAAAGCTCCAGTGCCTGGGAAGGCACGTAAAAAGTCATCGTGTCAGTTGCTTTAATATACAGATGCATTGTAGCTCTGAGCCAGGTCTGAAGAACTGTTGCCCAGTTCAACAGTGCCAGCAGCATTCCAAGTTTATTAAACCTACCAACATCTTAAGCAGACTTTCCTGTGGTGGTACCCTTTAAGAAGTGGATGAAAGGGCGGCTAGGTGGCGCAGTGAATAGAGCACTGGCCATGGAGTCAGGAGTACCTGAGTTCAAATCAGACACTTAACACACACACACACACACACACACACACACACACACACACACACACACACAAACTAGCCGTGTGACCTTGGACAAGTCACTTAACCCCAACTGCCCTCCCCCGAAAAAAAGAAGTGGATGAAAGCTACTCTATCAGTTTGCACATTCTAATCACTTTGCAGTGTCACAAGAGATTTTTACTTATAATAGTCTGAGTATGCAACTGGTAAAACCAGAGGCTACATCCAGTATTATTGCTAAGAGACTTTGTTCATCCACCAATGTTGTACATGTATGAAAATGGTGTACTGTGTACTTTAACATGCCCCACGCTTTCTATTGGAGAGTACCATAATGTAAATCCTAAAAGCACCACTATTTTAGCATAATAAAAGAAAGTCCAAAGAGCTCCTATATAGACTACTCCAGATAACTTTGCTTCTTTGAGATTTGTAGTGTATTGTAATTTTTTTGAAAGAAACACAAGGTCATCATCATTGTACAAAAGCGCTTTTAACACAGCTATATAGTTTTTTTAAATTTTTTGAAAAGCCTGTGGAGACAGTAATCTTGTCTTTAAAAATAAGATAGTCCTCTTAGTATAATGTCTTAGATAAAAGATGTTGCCTTTAATATCTGTTGGGAAGGAAATGTCCAGACTTTTCAATCTTTTATTGTATGTTTCCTTTTTGTTTACACAGGGAACAATGTTTATAGTTGTGTGTATAGTGGGGGTCTACAACAAGAAGTGTATATTTTCAGATAATTTTTTAATGATTTAACAATTTTGTAAATCATTTCCAGGCTTCTGCAGCTGTAGATTCTCACTGTGAATCCCTTGCTTGCTCATGCATAAGTGTATTTGCAATACCAAATATGCAGGTTTAGTACTTTTGCCTGTTAGTGATTGTTTCACATGTGTAACGTTTTGGTTGAGATGTTAAATGGTGGAAGAGTACTGTGGATGTGAATGTGGGAAGTAATTTTAATCATGTGTCATTGGTCACAGAGTCTAAGTTGCAGTAACTAACTTTTTGCTGATTTATTTAACAATGACTTGTTGCTTTGTATGCATTTAACGTTTGGGTGTAAAGATTGTGTGTTTATCCAACAGGGAGCCACAGTATTTAAATTGACCAACCTAATGTTACAACTACTTTGAGGTGGCCAAATGTAAACTAAAAGCCTTAATTAAAGTGGTGCAATTTTGTATAACTTAGCATCAGTAGTTCAATAACTTTGGATTGCCATGCAATGGCTTGCATTATAAAACAAACAAACAAACAAACAAAAAACATTAAATGAAGTCATAGAGACTTTGGCATAATCGAAAGGACTCAACAGCCTTCCAGGGTTGTTGTGAAAATCAAATGAGCTGAATAAAAGCACTGAATAAATGTAAGCTATTTTCATTGGTCACCTTACTTACAAAGTACAAAGTAGAAATCACAGTAGTGGAGTCTTGATTCTCCTAAGCTACTAGATCTAGTTCACCTCTGAGGACTTCAAATGGGAAGCATGTTGACTGCATTAGCATGCTTACTCTTTGGAGAGCAGGCAAAAGGCTAGGCAGATCCAAAAGCAGGTGATCACCTAGAATTTTCTAAGTAACCCAAATCTCAAGGAAGAGCTTGGTATGATTCCTTATGAACTTCTTCAGAGTCTTGGAGATGTGACAGCCCAGGGACAGTCCAGATCTCTCAGGAACAATCCTTGGGAGCAACACTAGGGAAAATCCAAACCTGTCCTAAGCCAAACTCAGTAGAATGTAAGTAAGCTCTTGGAAAGCAAGCCCTGTTAATTTTTGTCTTTTTTGTCCTTGCAGCTTAACATGGTGCTTTGCACACAATAGACAATTGATAAATACGTGTTCAACTGAATTTTTGTTGTTCCTTTGTTGTCAGAGTACCAATGACTTCAGAAGGATGTTGTCTTGACTTGCAAGTGAATTGGATTTAAGTGAGACAGGGCTGTGCAAAGTCAACAGCCTCACTCTCTCCTCCAGAGTCATCGGTCTAGTGGCAAGACACAAATCAGGACCATGGTACAATAGGAGACCTTGGCTATTTTAAGCTAAGGTCTTTCCCAGGTCTCAGTTTATCTGAGGCAACACCCATCTAGTAGTTAAAGTCTAGGTAAGAATTGAGGTAAAAGATGGTCTACTTTACCTTCACAAAAAAATCATTCTGGGAGGGGAAGACCCTCAGAGTTTCTAGCCAGAACAGAAACAATGGCTATTTGCACTCACTCTGAGTCATCAAACTCTAAACTAGGAGCTAGTGAAACTTGGGCTGGGCCCTGTTATTGGCCAGTCAATGGTGAACTGAACAGAGTTTAAATGAAGCCCTGGGGGTTGTAATCTCCCGGATTGAAACCCACCCAGTTTATTGCAACCAGTCACATCATCCTTTGCATCCAATCATGGGCAACATCCATCAATAACTCCTCTTTACAGTAATGCTAAATGGTTTCTTGGCTTTGCTCCCCTTCATCTCTTTCCTGGCCCTCTGTACTTCTCTCAAGGGAAAAAGAAGGGTCTCATGAAATCAAATTAGAAAGCAGATATAATCCTTTACTTCTCCTTGGAAGCATTTATGGCCACCTAAGCTTCTGATAGGGAACAAAATCCCATTGATGTTCTGTAGAAAGCAGAGGATTAAGCAGCCAGTGAACCCCACTGGATGCCTCATCAAAGAGATCAAACAGGGTAACCTGGAATCTAGGGAGGAATTTGGAAGTGGGGGAACGAAATCCTCAGGATGGGTCAAATAAAACCAGGTACCAAGAGATGCTGATGAAGCTGGACAGACAGATGATGAGGAAAATAAGAGTGGAAGAGCCAAGAGTTAGAATCCATGAGGGAAGTAGGATGAGCAGCCTGGCCACATTGAAAAAAAAATTGTCACATTACAGGACTGGCCTCAACTAATAATGCATCTCAAAGAGGGTGTTTTTGTGTGTGTGTGTGATTTTTTTTAAACACATGGTAACCCAGAGAACTGACAGGGCTAGCTGTAGGCAAAGATAGTGACAATTCTTTTTCAAGATTAAGATAAAAGAATCTTTCAAAAGAGAATCTTTTAAAGATTCTCTCTTTCCACTGATCAAAAATTGTAATTCATCAGAATCTCCTGACTAGCTGGAACTTTCATAGAAGAAAAGAAAATAAGCATAAGACAGAAACAACAATGATTTCTACAGTCGTGCCCAGAGAGAAAATTGCTATCTGTTTTCAGAAGGTGCATCTTGAAATGGTGTGTTTTGATGTTTCTGTGGTTCAAAGGAAGGTTGATGGGGATCTTTCATTCAAAGCAAAATGGTGGGTCACTTCAGGCCTGGGTTATCAGCTGCAACGCATTCAAAATTAGAACATAATCACATGTAAGGCATCCCTGACTTTGCATGGCTCCCAAAATACAAAAGAGGGCGGTAGAGGGCTACCACAAAGGGTATAATTATGCCCTCTCAGATTTTCCATTTTTCTTGGCTCTTGCTGATGCAGGGGAAAAAGGAAAAATAATGCCAAACCAAATGGAAAATTAAAAAAAAAATCAAGACATCTCACTTTTACATATGTAAAGCTGCCTTCTGTGGCTGCTTCTGACAAACCTCGGGAAACAATGTTGTCTCAGTAATTTAGGGACTGACTGAGAGTTGGAAAAATCACTGGCTTCCACGTTCTTCTTTCCTGACTGAATGTCAATGAGAAGAGGTGGCCAGTAATGCCTGTTGAGTAAACATTACTGAAAGCTCCAACAAACTTTTTGTCATCTTCCTGGAAACATGAAACAATTCTTCATGCTCATGTTAACAATGAAGATATCAACCCAAAAGATGTCAAAAGATCCCCAGCAGGATGTAAAGTCCTAGAAGGTGAAGATTTTTTTCCTTTGGATTCTTAGTGCCCAGCACAGTGCCATCCACATAATACTCAGTGGATTAAATTGAATATATACTTGCTTAAACTTAAGTTTTAGATTTACTAGACTGGCTTTATAGACTTCAATGGTTTTCTCCTTTCTTTTTCCTATTGAACTCTGATGAACTGAGATCTCATTGCATAAGCCAAATATCTAAAGCTTTCCTCCACTTGGATAGCTGAGAAAGAATAGGAAGAAAGCAAATCCTATTTAAAATAGAACTAAAAATATCTGCAAAAGAATTACTAACTTTGCCTCCCTCTCCCCAGTCCAATTTAAGTGCACAACATAGAGGTAATCCCATCAAAGTCCTACTCAGATGCTTATTTGTAACATGGAAGTGTCTCCAGATTCCTGAACACTGATAGAAGCCCTTGGCCCATCTTGACAAGCCTGAAGAGCTTTGGGTATGGGCCAGGAGAAAGTCTGTGTGTCTATTTTCAGAGATCAAGTCTGGCTAAGTTTGAAGAGTCTCATTACCACTTTGATCCTACGGTTATGAATTTTTCAATCACAGCAGTGCTTGAAGACTATTTCTTAAGGGAGCTATAAGCTGCCTTAATAGAGGAAGAATCCCCTACTAACTAAATCACAACTCTTTGAAGTACTGAAATATAATATTTCATATAGAAGTGTAAGAGAGAAAGATTTAAAGAAATTCAAACATTTATTAAACTTCCCCTATTTTCTATTACTCTTCAACTCTGGTATTCTTTAGTTTTCTTTAAAAAGAGTTAGAAATACCCTGGGGCAGTTGGGCTGACTCTGGTGATAAAAAGAACAATGTATCTACATATTACTAACAAAGCCCAGCAGGAATTTAAAGTTACTGTAGACATAAAATATTTGGGAGTCCACCTGCCAAAACAAACTCAGGAACTATATGAACACAATTACAAAACACTTTTCACACAAATAAAGTCAGATATAAAAGATTGGAAAAGCATCAGTTGCTCATGAATAGGCTGAGCTAATATAATAAAAATGACAATTCTACCTAAATTAATTTATATATTCATTGGCATACCAATCAAGCTACCAAAAATTATTTTATAGAACTAGAAAAAATAATATCAAAATTCTTCTGGAAGAACAAAAGGTCCAGAATATCAAGGGAATTAATGAAAAGAAATGCCAGGGAAGGTGGCCTCAACATACCAGATCTTAAATTGTATTATAAAGCAGCAATCATCAAAATTACTTGGTAGTGGCTAAGAAATAGAGGGGTAAATCAGTGGAATAGGTTAGGTACATAAGACACAGTAGTCAATGATTATAGCAATCTACAGTTTGATAAACCCAAAGACCCTAGCTTCTGAAATAAGAGCTCACTATCTGACAAAAACTTCTGGGAAAACTGGAAAATAGGAGGGCAAAAACTGGGCATAATCAAACATCTGATACCGTATCCCAAAATAAAGTCCAAATGGGTACACAATTTAGATGTACAGGCTGATACTATAAACAAATAAGGGGATCAAGGAATAGTTTATCTGTCAGATTTGTGAAGAATTGGAGAGTTTATGACCAAACAAGATAGAAAGCATTATGAAATGCAAAATGGATAATTGTGATTTCATTAAACTGAAAAGTTTTTGCACAAACAAAGCCAATGCAACTAAGATTAGGAGAGAAGCAGAAAACTGGGAAAGAATTTTTATAACTGTTGTCTCTGATAAAGGCCTCATTTCCAAAATATATAGAGAGCTGAGTCAAGTTTATAAGAATACAAGTCATTTCCCAATTGATAAATGGTCAAAGAATATGAACAGGCAGTTTTTAGAGGAAGAGATTAAAGCTATCTATAGTCATATGAAAAAAATGTTCTAAATCACTATTGATTAGAAAGATGTAAATCAAACAAATTCTGAGGTATCAGAATTTCACATCACACCTATCAGATTGACTAACATGACAAAACAGGAAAATGATAAATTTTGGAGAAGATGTGGGAAAGTTGGAACACCAATTCATTGTTGATGGAGTTGTGAGCTGATCCAACCATTCTGGAGAGCAATTTGGAACTATGCTCAAAGGGCTGTAAAAATGTGCATTACTCTTTGACCCAGCAATACCACTTCTAGGGTTGTACCCCAAAGAGATCATAAAAATGAGAAAATTACCCACAAGTACAAAAATATGTATAGCACCTCTTTTTGTGGTGGTTAAAAACTAGAAATTGAGGGGATGCCCATCGGTTAGGGAATGGCTGAAAAAGTTGTGATCTATAAATGTAATGGAATGCTATCGTGCTATAAGAAATAACAAACAGGCTGACTTCAGAAAAACCTGGAAAGACTTATATGAACTGTTACTGAGTGAAGTGAGCAGAACCAGAAGAACATTGTACACAATAACAGCCACAGTGTGTGATGACTGATTTTGATAGACACAGCCCTTCTCAGCGATGCAAGGACCTAAAACAACTCCAAAGGACTCTTGATGAAAAATGCCATCCACACCCAGAGCATTCTGAATGCAGAATGAAGCAGACTGTTTTCTTTTTTGTTGTTGTTTGTTTTGTTTTCTTTCTCATGGTTCCTCCCATTTGTTCTAATTCTTCTATATAACATGACTAATGTGAAAATATATTTAATAGGAATGCAACAGATTGCATGCCATCTTGGGAAAGGGAGAGAGGAGGGAGAAGGAGAAATTTTAAAACTTATGGAAATGACTGTTGACAAACTAAAAATAACTAAATTGAAAGAAAGAAAGAAATATGTAACATTTATATAGAGTTTCTTATGTCCTGAGCACTTTTCAATTATTATCTCATTTGCTCCTCACAATAACCCTAGGAGATAGGTGCTATTTATTATTATCACCATTTTACAGATGAGGAAACTGAGGCAAACAGAGGCGAAGTGACTTGCCCAGGGGCTCACAGCTGGTAAGTGTCTGAGGCTGGATTACAAACTTAGGCTTTCCTGACTCTAGGCCCAGATCTCTGTCCATTGCACCGCACTGCTTTAGAGTTCTGGGTAACTTGGCCTGGCCACAAAGCTTCTTGCTTCAGCCTTAAGAAGGCTTTAAATACCAGTTTACCTTTGCTATCAGTGATGTTTCCTATTGATCTTAGAAATCTAAAGCTCCTAGAGTATTCTTGCCAGGAGAAAACCAGCCCCTTCCATCTAATAGCCTCTGCTCCAAGCCCCTTCATATTCTCTCTTTCTTTCTCCTCCTCCCTGCTCCATGACAGTTTTATGCTAAGTTGCTTCCTTAAGGACTTGCAGCTTCGGAAACATTTTAAAATTGTTTTATTGCCAGGGATTTCTTAAAGGGACCAAAGTTTTTCTTTTGCCTTACTGAATACTTAAAAAACACAGCTGGACAAAACAAACAGTTTTGGGACAAAGTTTACACGATGGCTTCCTCAAAATGCCCATTTAGGGAATAATTCTTCCTCTACACTTGAGCATCTTAGGAGTTCCATAGAGATTTTGCTGACATTGTGTGCAAAGCTCCAGTGTGGTGACTCCTTCCATTTATATGGATCGCAACCCGTCTACACACCTTCTTTGAGTCTTGTCCATGCCTTTCCATCAATGCTCCATAAAGGCTCTACCTCTTTGTAGCCTTCCTCTTGGCATCTGCATATTCCATGGAAGGAAGAGAAGAAGCATTTATTATGCTTGTGCCAGGCCCTGTGCTAAGCACTTTACAAATACTATATCACTTAATCCTCACAACAACCCTAGAAGGGAGGTGCTATTATTATATCCATTTTGCAGTTGAAGAAAATGAAGCAGACAAAGGGTGGTTGACTTGTCCAGAAACACGCAGCTGATAAAAGGCCAGATTTGAACTCAGACTTTCCTGATTTAGGCCCAGCATGCCTACCTGCTCAAGTGCCATGTGTACCAGTGAAGCATTTGGGTTGCCCCCCTGTTATCTCCTCCCTCTTGCTGTATGACCTGTCCATCTTTTCCAATAATACATCTGCAGGCAGCTAAGTGGCCCAGTGAGTAGAATGTTGGGCCCAGAGTCAGGAAGACCTAAATTTAAATTCGGCTCCAGACACTAGCTGTGTGACCCTGGGGAAGTCACGTAACCCTGTTTGTCTCAGTTTCCTCATCTATAAAATGGGCTGGAGAAGGAAATGGCAAACGGCTCCAGTGTCTCTGCCAAGAAAACCCCAGTGGGGCCATGAAGAGTCAGACGGGACTGGAAACAAATGAACAACACAAACTTCTGTTTTCTTTTTTCAGTTTGAAAATTCTGTCATCAAGGATGGACCAACTCTCTGGACAGGTAGTGACAGAGATAAAAGGGGAAATCTAAGTTTCTTAAAAACAAAAGGTGTTGTTATCCCTTGTTTGACACATGAGGAAACTAAGGCAGTTAGGCAGTACAATAGACAGAGTACTGGGTCTGAAGACAGGAAGACCTGGGTTCAAATAAGCCTCAGATACCTACTGGCTGTGTGATCCTAGGCAAGTCACTTAACCATGTTTGCCTCAGTTTCCTCATCTGTAAAATGATCTGAAGAAGGAAAGGGCAAACCACTCCAGGATCTTTGCCAAGAAAACCCCAAATGGGGTCATAAAGGGTCAAACACAACTAAAATGACTCAACAACAAGTAGTACAGTGGAATGTGTGCCAGGATTTGGAGTCTAGAGTACTTGAGTCCAAATTCCAGCTCTTCTACTTGCTACTTGTGTGATATGGGACAGGTTACTTCGTCTCTCTAGTCTAGGCTGATACATTTGCTTATTGGTAAAGTAAGGGCCTAGGGCTAAATGATCTCTAGGATGCTTTCCATGGCTTTAAGTCTCAGTTAAAGTCCCACCTTCTACAGGAAGGCTCCCCTGATCCTTCTCAATCCCAGTGCTTTTTCTCTTTTAATTATTTACTATTTATCCTGGATATAGCTTCTTTTATATACATACATATATATATGTATATATATGTGTGTGTGTATATGTATATGTATATCCATATATATATATATATACACACACATATTTTTTAATAAAAATATTTATTTATTTACATGTTGTCTCCTCAATTAAATTGGCAACTTCTTGAGGGTAGAGACTGTCTTTTGCCTTTTCTTGTATCCCCAGTGCTTAGCGCTGTGACTGGCACACAGTAGGCGCCTAATAAATATTTACCTCCTCAATTAAATTGGCAACTTCTTGAGGGTAGAGACTGTCTTTTGCCTTTTCTTGTATCCCCAGTGCTTAGCACTGTGACTGGCACACAGTCGGCGCCTAATAAATATTTATTGATTGATTCCTGCCAGGGTTATGCTGGTAAATATGTAACAGTTGCCTCACTAGGGGAAAATGCATGCAGGACACACTTTTAAGTTTAATCTGCATTATTAACATTTTCTTCATTACTTTCCTAAATCTAGCAACACAAAAAATGTTTGCAGATTTGAAATTTAAACGTTCACCCTGAAAATTTAACAATTAGCTCTCCTGAGCCTATTAGAGCTGGCTTCACAACACCTCTGCTTCCAGACAGCTCTCCATCTACGACAGAGATCTTCTCATTTGAATTAGTAGAGGGTTTTTTGCATTTGGGAAGGTGAATGCTGATGAAAACCATAGATTTTGACCTCTCTCCCCAAGAAGAAAAGAACCTGAGATAACCCACTATAAGTGATGGTTCGTTACTGAGCATGTATTCCTAGCCTAGAGAGTCATTTGTGAAAAAGAGAATGAGCAAGGCAGTTTGGAAGCCTCACTCATTTATACAAAATAAAGGTACAAGTTTCTAGATAAAACAGCCCGTGATTCATGGCACTGGGATCCCACACAATTACATGGGGAGCCTTCACTGGATGTGAGTAGATCATAGAATACTACCAATAAAAAATAGCACAAGAGATGCAATAGGTGTAGTTCAGAAAGCAAGCACAGGATATAAAATCAGAGACTTTCAGTTCAAATCCTAGCTATGCAACTCACTACCTACGTGACCTTGAGCAAGACCTTTTCACTTTTCTGAACTTCAGCTGCTTCATCTGTGAAATGAGTGAACTGGATAAGGTCCTTTCCAGCTCTAAATCTCTGATCGTGTATTTAGCGATTGTTTTTGTTTGTTGTTCAGTCATTTCAGTCCTGTCTGACTCTTTGTGACCCACACTTTGGGGTTTTCTTGGCAAAGATACTGAAGTGGTTTGTTATTCCCTTCTCCGGCTCATTTTACAGATGAGGAGACTGAGGCCAACAGGGTTTAAGTGACTCGCCCAGGGTCCCACAGCTAGAAAGTGTCTGAGGTAGTATTTGAACTCTAGAAGATGAGTCATGCTGACTTGTGGTCATGCACTCTGCACACTATGGCGCCACCTAGCTGTCCCCACTGTACTATGCTGCCTCCAAATAGTTGTAACTTAAAGAGTTATCAAGCGCTGAGGTGTTAGATGACCTGCCCACGGTAATAGCCAATATGTTTTGGGAGCAGGATTTGAACCCATCTTATCCAGACTTCAAGTTCACCCCTTGTATTTCTAAATCCTAGCCTTAGCACAGGGTCTGGTAAATGGTAGGCGTTTGTTGAATGATGTTTCTCATTACTTTATTTCATCTAGTATGGTAAATGTATTTAATCTTCCATTACCAATAGAGCAAAAAACAGGTGAGGGTATTCATTTTGTAAACAGAGAAAATAAGTTTGTGACTTTCCTAGAGTTATTTTGAAGTTACTAGGGAATTGAGAGCAGAACACTAAATTCACCATTCCGTGTCACAGGCTCTGAGTACCATTCCACATTTTTTTTTCCTAAAAGGATTATTTTTAAAAAATAGATTCTTTGCAAGTAAAATTCTTGGTCATGTCCCATGTTGATGGTGGCCTAAAAATGGGTTTAACCAGAAGTTAATTATTCAAACTTCAGGATTATTGGTATATGCAAATTACCACAAAGAGCGAAGCTGAACATAATATAGGCTCTCATGTGCCTGTAGGCTTGCCTTAGTTGCCCTGACATAGCTCAGAAAGTGCAGACTGTTGGCTTTGCTGACATTTCTAACTGCCACAGACTTCAGTGATGAAGTCATATTATCTTGGAGTTGTGCTGGAGTAGGACTGCCATCAAAGTGCATGAGTCAGTCTTCTCCTCTGGTCTCTGAGGGACAGTGTGTTCTTTGGTTAGGCAATGCACTATGTTTCAAGCCTGCAGATTTTTACACCTTTATGTTCAAACTGGGCTATATGGTTTGTACAGTTGTCCAGGGTAGAAAGCAGGGTAGCAAAAGAAAATTCTTTCACAAAGGGAGAGAATACAGTTTGATATAGCAATTTGGGTTTTGAGGATTGGTTTGTTATTTTTTAGAGGCAAACCACAAGATTTTCCAAGAATGTCATAGAACCAATCAAATTATAACCATACAAATTATAGCTACAGCTTCTTCTTAGAGATGGCGAATCACTGCACAGCAGGGGTCTAAAGAACCTCTTTCCTATCTCAGATAGCTGACCCACACAGGACCACAGAGCAAAATATTTTTATCAACTGGGGAGCTCATAGAAGTACAAAGTATCAATGTATCTTGAAAGAAAAATATGAAATAAGCCACTTCAAAAATTAAAAACAAAACATTTTTAAGTATGATGGTTAATAGGAGTAGCTAAGTGGTGCAATAGATAGAACACCAGGCTTGGAGCTAGGAAAACCTAAGTTCAAATCTGGCTCAGGCATAGTTTGCTAAAAACTAGATATAGATGGATATCTCACATCATATATGAAGAAAAACTCAGAATAGGAACATGATTTAGTAATAAAAGGTAATATCATAAACAAATTATAGAAACAGAAGAAATTAGTTGTCATATCTATGGATAGGAGAAAAGTTCTGAACAAGAGATAGAGAGGTTCATAGTAAATAAAATGGATTGTTTTGATTACATGCAGATAGAAAGGTTTTGCACACACACAAACAATGCAGCCAAAATAAGAAGAGAAGCAAGTAAATAGAAAAAAATATATTTGCAGTAAGTTTGTCTGATAAAAGTCCCATTTCTAAGCTATATGTGGAACTGATTCAAATTTATAGAGAGTTACTCCACAAAGTGATAAATGGTTAAAGATATGAACAGGCAGTTTTCAGAGAAAGAAATCCAAGCTATCAATAACCTTATAAAAATTATGATAAATTATTAATAATTAGAGAAATGCAAATTACAACTACTCTGTGGTTTTACATAATACCCTTAAGATTAGCTAAGATGACAAAAAAGGAAAATGACAAATGCTAGAATTGGCATAGAAAAACAGATATATTGATGAACTGTTAGTAGAGCTGTGAGCCATTCTGGGAAACACTTTGGAAGTATGCCCTACAGCTTACAAATAATGCATATCTTTTGACCCATTTATACCACTACTAGCTCTATACCACAAAGATATTGTTTTTCATATAACTTTATACACAAAAAAGTGTTATAATAGCTCTTTTTATGGTATCAAAGAATGGCATCTGGAGAAATTGACTATCAATTGGGAAATTATTAAACAAGTTAGGGCATACGAATGTAATGCAATAATGCTATGCTGTAAGAAATTATGAAAGAGATAGTTTCAGAGAAACCAGGGAAGATTTCTATAAGCTGATGCAAAGTGATGTGAGAAGAACCAGAAGAACAATGTATACAATAACAAATACACACATATCTATATCTATATATAGACACACATATCCATAAACATGCATATATCTTTATATACAAGCATGAATACAACCAATGTAGAAATCTTTTTTGCTTGACTACACATTTTTATAATGGGGACCTTATTTCTCTTATTTTCTCAGTGGTAGTAGGAAGTTAATAGAAGGAAAAGAATGTAGAATAGAAAATAAAATAAAACTGAATTTTGAAAGGGGGAAATAAAAGATCCAACCCCTGATCTATTCCCTTTTTAGACACAACAGTCCTTCAAATATTTGGAGACAGAAGACATGGTCCCCTTTATCTTCTATGGACAAAACTTAGAATCAGTGAGTTTAAAGGTGAAAGCGACTTAAGATATCTAGTTCAAACTCCATCATTTTGCAAATGAGGAAACTTGAGGCAGTTCAGTGATTTGCTCAAACTCAAACATCTAATAAATAGCAGAGATAGGATTCAAACCTAAAGCTTGTGTTTCCAAATTCAGCTACTTCATAATATTTCTACTTCCTTCAACCAGTCTTCCTATAGCATTATTCCATGGCCCTTCATGATCCTGGTCACTCTCCTCCAGATGTACCACCACCTGAAATGTGGTAACCAGAACAGGATACAATATGCTAGATGTGAGTTGACCAGAAGAGAGTAGACCATTGCTTCATTCTCAGTGTAAACTATTAATGTAGCCTAAGATATTTTTTTTGCTTGCTAGATTGAACTGCTGACTCATACTGCACATGTTGTCCACTAAAATACTAAATACTAAAATGCTCAAGTTCTTTTTTGTATGAACTATCTAATCATATCTCCTCCATCATGTACTTGTGGTTTATTTTATCTAATCTAAGGAACAAAGTGTATATTCCTACTGAAATCCATCTTATTTGATTTAGTTCATATTCTTGTTGAATTCTTTGTGGGTCTTGTCGTTCAACATCATCTCAATCTGATTTCACCCACAATTATGGTAAGCTTTCCACCTACATGTTCATTCACATCACCAGGGCAGGGGAAAGGACAGAATTATATGGTGTGACATTGGAAACCTCTCTCCAGATTGATAAGGACCCAATAATTACAATCCTTGAGTTCAACAAACTCCAAATATACTTTATTGTCTTCTAGCCTACTTTTCTCCACTTTTCCATTTGATTTGCCAAGACACGCAAATGACTTGTAAAATCCAAATATGTCTATAATTACCTTTGCTTGCCAGTATTCTGTCCAAAAATGAATGGGGGAAAGTCTAGCAAGAATTCTTAAAGAACCTCTGTTGGTTCATAGTGATCACCCATTTCTTTTCTAAATTGTTAAAAATTTTCTTCCTTGAAGGTCTCTATCTTATTTCTAATTTCTCCGCCCCCCCCACTAACCTCTGCAATTGCCAAAAATAATTCTAGTTTATATGCAATAAAAGACCTATGAGGTCAGGCTTTTAAAATTTAATTTAAAATAAAAGACATTAGAGTTATTTATTGCCTTCCAATAAGTGAAGTATTATTATTCAGAGGGTGGTGACCAGCAGTTTACTATGTGTGTTGACAAAATTGAAGGAAATCACACAGAAGGTTGGTTAAATCCAAGAAAGCAGAGGCCACTAAACACTGGAGTTAGTTATTAAGCAATGTTGTGGACTCTCCTTTCTTGAAGCTCTTTAAAAGTGAACTTAAGTACCTGATGGGAATAGCTACTAGCAAAATAAAGCAGGGTTGGGGAGGGGCAGGAGGGGGCAAGCAGGAAGGTAAAGGGGAGAAAAATAAGTAGACTCTAAGGGAGGACCTTATATTATCACTTAGAAATTGGGGAATGGTTCATTAAAATGTAGCATATGAATGTAATAGAATATTATTGCACTATAAGAAAGGACAAAGATGATTTCAGAGAATCATGGGTAGTACCAACCAACTCAGAGTGCAACGAACAGAACAGAACCAAGAAAACAATTTATAAAAGGACATCAATGCTGTGAAACAAATCTTAAAAGACTTAGCTTTGATCAACCTTGTTTCCAGAGGAATAGTTAGTAGCCTCCTGACAGATGATGGATACAAGGTGCAGAAAGGACCAAACATGTATGGACATGGATGCCAAGTGGATTCATTTTGCTTCACTATTTTTATTTGTTAGATGGAGTTTGTCTGTCTTCCTTCCCTCCCTCCCTCCTTTCTCTTTCTTTCCTCTTTTTTCTTTCTCTCTTCCTTCCTTCCTTTCTCCCTCCCTTCCTTCTCTTGGTTTTTAAGACAAGGAGAGTCAGGAAGAAGCAAAGAATATTAGCAATACTATAAAATACCAAATACCAAAAGCAACACCCCAAAAAGAGGGCCATTGAAACATTTTTTTTAATACACAGACAAGGAAAGTTCAGAAGGAAGAGCAAATGGAGAAAATTTTGTAAGTAATATGTAGAAGTTAGCTAATTTATAACATAGAGTAGATAAAATGTTGGATCTAGAATCAGAAAATCTTAAGTTAAAATCTAGCATCATGTACTAACTGTATGACTTAGGGCAAGTCACTTAACTCCTGCTTTTTTTTTTCAATTTCTTTAACAATAAAATTGGAATAAGAATAACACCTAATTCATAGGGATATTGTGAGGATAAAATTAGCTAGTATTTGTAAAGTACTTTATGAACCTCAAAATGCCAAATAAATGCTACCTATTATTACATTTTTTTAATAAAACAAGTGGCATGAAATGGGAATTCACAGTGTCATGGAGAATTCTCTTTTTGGCCTTCTGCATATGTATGGAAATGTTCTTTTTGTGATATTTAATTTCATAATTTTAAAAAAGAAGAGCCCCTTATTTTTCGGGCTTAGATGATATTATTCAAGGCAGCCAGGAGATGGATTATACAGTATTTGAATGAGCTTTCTAATCCTTTCATCCTTAATCAAGACAGAAAGGTCCCAGAACAAAACACTTTATTTTTGAAGGAAATAATAATTTCAGCTATCATACCATGTACTTTTGGAGATAGTATGAGGGCCTAATTAATGATTACTCAAACTTGGATAATACCCTCCTACCTTACAATTAAGAGAAACTTCTTTGTTTGGCTTTTATAAATTGTCAAAACTGGACCCTTCCTACCTTTCCAGTTTTCTTATCTTTTATTACACTGTACTCTACATATTACATACAATTGCACTGACCATCCTCCCGTGCCTAACACACTCTCTCCTCACTTCTCTTAATTTCCATCTTCCTTCAAGTCTCTACTCAAATTCCACCTTTTCCAGGAGACCCCCTCCTCATCCATTCAGCTGCTAATGCCTTCCCCTGTAAGATCATCTCCCATCTACTCTGTATGTATCTTTTTAGACTACTTTTTATCAGAGGAAATGTAAACTGTATGTCTAAGGTTGTAATTAGTGATTGGGTAGTTCAAAAGAAAGACTGGAATAGAGCCGAGTATGATGTGATTCTAAGAAGTAACACTGTCTAGGTGGCTAGGTGGCGCAGTGAATAGAGCAATGGCCCTGGGCTCAGGAGGACCTGAGTTCAAATCCAGCCTCAGATATTTAACACTTACTAGTTGTGTGACCTTGGCCAAGTCTTATTTAACTTACTTAACCCCAATAGCCCTGCCCTCCCTCCTCCAAAAAAAGAAAAAAAAAACAACTCCAACAAAAACAACAAAAAAGGAACACTGGCTAGGAAAAGGCAAAAAGAGTAAATATCTTATACAAAGGCAATAGGGAGGGGAGAAAGGATAAGAGGGGATTCTAAGAGGGGATTCTAAGAGGGAACTCTATCAGATTGGGGTTATAGAGAAAACTTAGAAGGGAATCTAAGTCTTCTAAAATTATATAAAAAGTCTTCTAAATTTATAAAGAAATAAGAGGGTAAAGGAATAGGATAAGGAGGAGTATAGAAGGGTGTCTAGATTAACAGGAATGGGATAAAGAGGGAATAACATATATTTGGAAGGCTACAAAAGTCTTCTAAATCCTGATCAAAACAAGAGGGTAAGGGGAAAGAGAGATCTTTGTGGGGAGGGGTCGGTTAAGGACGGTTAGGAGTAAAGCAGGGAAGTCAGGAGGGATAGGAATAAAGTAGGGAAGTCAGGAGGGATAGGAAATAAGAGATAAATACAAACATGAACTAAAGATCAGGAGTAGAATTTATTAGGAAAAAAAGGAAGAATAGTAATTATGATCTCAGACAAAGTTTAGCTAAAATAGATTTAATCAAAAGAGAACAGGAATACATACTATATGTCAGTCATATTAATCAGTATTGTTTTAGACTATTTAAAATAACTAAACAATATAAAGTTGGAATATTGCCGTGGTGTAGGAAATAATGATTTGGTGAATTAAGAAAAATATGGAAAAACTTGGACTTATCAAGGAAAATATTATCCACCCTCAGAGAAGCAGAGGATAGATAAGCATAGTATGGTCTTACATAGATGAATATGAATTTATATGTCTATATATGAGTCATTATAGATATCTAAGTATAAGCATGTGTATGTATGTATTTGTATATGTATGTATATGTTTGTGTGTATAGGTCTATACATGTAGGTCTGTGTGTAT
The DNA here is from genome assembly GCA_028646575.1 of Pseudocheirus occidentalis. NCBI lineage: Eukaryota > Metazoa > Chordata > Mammalia > Diprotodontia > Pseudocheiridae > Pseudocheirus > Pseudocheirus occidentalis. The sequence continues at coordinate 214,122,449 of CM053595.1, forward strand.
ATATGTGTATATATACATATATACACACATATATGTACATATGTGTATGTTTATAATATATGTATATATATATAGCCACACTTAATTGTAGCCCTCTTTGGAGCAGGGGGAACAAGAAGGGAAAAAGAACAAAGTGAAAAATTAACAGCAGCATACAAAAGAAAACTTACAAGGAAGCAAAGATGGACAGCTCTGAACACAAGGTGTAGTATTTATTATAGCATATGCTTTCTTGAAATGGAAATTTATTGCTGTATATTTTGAATCCTCTCTTATGTTTTGCTGTGTATGTGGCAATATTTTCTTTCTTTTCTTATTTTGTATTTAAGTTTTAGCATTTAATTTTGTAATATATTTCTTTTTTCTTTTTGTATTGTATATTTAGGTTTAAAATAAATAAATTCTTAAAAAAAACAGAGCTGTCCAAAAATGTGACAGGCTTCCTTAGTAGGCAGTGAGTTCTTCCATCACTGGAGGTATTCAGGTGAAGACTGAGTTATTACACGTCACAGATACCAGAGATTTATGTACAGGGTAGGGAACTGATGACCACTACAATCCCTTCCAACTCTAAGATTCAGGGATTCTATTACATTTAATAAATTGGCATGTGAATTCTATATTTAACTTCAGGCAATATGCAGATTGCAAGCATAAGTAGAAGTACAAAAGGTCAGATGTTCATGCATTCAATTATAAAACTGAGAAGTAAATAAGAATCTGCTAACAGTTTTCAGACTGTGAAGAACTGGAAGAGAGCTCCCAGGCCATCTATGACAACTCTGTACCTAATCCATGAATCCATTCTATAGCCAGTTTTTGGATAGACACAGTATAATAGAAAAAAACATTGCATTTAGTATTAGAAAGCCTGGATGTGAACCCTGGTCCTGTCACTTATTACTTGTATAATCCTGAATGTCACTTCAATTCTATGGACCTCAGTAAAGTGGGAGACTTGGCCCTAAATCTTTTAAGTTTTTCCCAGCTATAAATCCCATGATCAGAAATCTTTTCTTCTCTAGACTAAGCATCATCAGTTCCTGCAATTCATGCTCCTAAGACAAGGCTTCAAATATTCTCACCATCCTTCTCACCCTTCTTAGTTCATGCTCCAGCTTATCAGTGTCCCCCCTAAAATGTCAGTCTCACAGCCAAATACCATATGGACCCCCCACAGGAATGTGCACCTCTTCTTCTGGACATTATGTCCTTGTTAGTCCAACCCAACACTTCATTAGCTTCTTCAATATCACATCCCATTGCTGACTTCTATTGCTTGCATTTTTCTTTGATCTCCTCCTCTCAATCAACTGCTTGAAGTTTACCTGGAACTCTTATATTCTAGTTGTAAGAATCTGAAAGCCAGATCTCAGACAAATAATCAAATTACTCGAGTCCTGAACAGGTCTCCTATTTTATAGATGATCCTTGGGGTGTCACTAAATTTCCTCACCCATTCCAAACACTCTTCCTGTCCTCCATGCTTTCTATTCTTTTTATTCTTTGACAAATAGGCAGAACATTCATGCTCTGCCTATTTGTCTAATTCAGATTATAGAGTCACAGGGCTCAAGGGTTATAAATTATTCTGTATTTCATATACGTCCCATACTTCTTGGCACACAAGTATTTTTGATAACAGTGATAGGAAAGATGATGCACAGAACATTAGACTTCAGGCTCAAAGATGTGGTTCTAGATGCCATCTCAGATACTTACTAGCTGTGTGATTATGGAACCAAGCATTTAAACTCTCAGAGTCTTGATTTTCTTAGCTTTAAAATAATAGCCAGCATTATATAGCACTTTTAAGGTTTCAGAGCACTGTGCAAACATAATCACATGTTATCCTCAAAGCAACTCTGGAAGGTTTATGGATGATTATTATTATTCTCAATTTATGGATGGGGAAACTGAGGCAAATTGAGGCTAAGTAATTTGCCCAGGGTCACACAGCTAAGCGTACAAGGTCACATTTCAACTCAGGCCTTCCTGACTCAGGTCCAGCCCTCTATCCAAAACACAACCCAATTTAATGAAGAAAACAAAATTTGGACTCAATTTGTAAACAATGTTTACCTCACAAGAATAATGTGAGAAAAGTAATTTGTGAACCTTAAAGTGCTATCTATCTACCTATCTATATATGTGAACTTTTTTTCTCAATACAGACATGTATCTTGTGATTGTATATAATTTCTAGTTTCTCTTTCCAATTATTTTTATAACTATGTTCTCCAATAAAAAGTTGATAATTTCTCATTAACATCAACTGCTGCACAAATCCATCAATTGTCTGGTTTTTTTGTTACCAAGTTATATGTTATTAACAGCAGCAATTTTACATTCAGGCATTATCGAACTAACAGGATTTTTTTTTCCAGATTGGAGGAAATAAAAACAAGAAAAATTATTTATATCAGATAACGAAAATAAAAACCCATTCATAGGACGTCTCAGATGATCATAATCCAAGCATTTCATTCTGTACGTGAAGACAATGAGGCAAAGAGAGGCTGAGATAAAGGAACCAGTTCCATTTCATGCAGCTACAAATCAATAGCTAAATGTAGGTCTCCTGACTGATGCCCATTTGAGCGCTCTTTCTACCACAGCAGCCCCAAATTATGTTTTCATGTGGGCCCAAGAGGAAGGAATACTGGATCAGCAGACCTGCCTTGAACTCCTCATCTGCCACTTGCTACATGTGTGACCTTTAGCAAAAAATCATTTTCTCTCTTAGAACTTCAATCTCCCCACACATAAAATAGAAAGGGGGGGGGCAGTCAGATCCAGATTTAAAATACTAGGATTCATGAGTAAGCAGAACTGAGGCAGAAGATGTTTTCTACTTCCATATTTTGGGAAGTTAATCATTTTTTTAAATATGATTTTTACACATAACCTGTAGATTATTCTACATGATTTATTTGCCATCAAATAAATATTCTCATTATGTTTTCATCTCCTTTCCACTCCCCTATGCCTTGGACTTTCTACTTTCCTAATGACCAATCTTTATTCAAGAGATGTACACTAAAAACTATACAACCAAAGAGATATATTTTCAAGAAATCTATTCAAACACACTGTGGTTTAATATTCAAAAAATGAACCTTCATGTGGCCTTACATATTTTAAAAGAAAACACTTAATCACTTGAAATGTGATTTTATGCAAAGGCAGCTTTCTAATTATTGGCATTTTTCTGCCTTCCCAGCCCTCTCGCTGAATAAAATTCTCCCAATCAGACTTCCAACTGTTGAGGTGATTGCTTATCCTAATCATGTTTTTTTTTAATTATAGAAATTGATATTTTTAAAGGCTCACTGATATACTACCCTCGAAGTCATCATTGCTAACATTTTGCTACAGAAAGAAGAAAAGTCCTAAGCAGTGACTTACCACGATTGTCAGCTTCCTGCAGCCTTGGAAAAGTATCTTTTTAGTTTGCTGTGCTGTCAGAAACTTCCAGTATGAAACGCATCCCCCTAAAGCTGCCTGGTGTCAGGAATTTTGTTTATTCCAGTGCATTTCACCAGCAGAGGAAAAACTCAGTGAGAGGCATCTCTTCTTTTGGTAGGTCTTTTCTCTTACCCCTCTTCATTTGTCTCCACTTAAAAACCATGGAGAAGGAAATGAAAACAAAAACTTGGCTCCCTTGTCAGCAGGGGGAAAAAAGGTGTAGAGTGCACATGCCACTAAGCCAGTTAGAAATCTGTCATCTGCAGGATTTTCATGGAGGGTTCCAGGAAATAGGAATGGTTAGCCCCCTCAACTGCTTGTAAACACTTGGGAAGAGAGTAAGTTTCACAATTGCTAGGGTGATGTAAATGCAGCAAGGGACGCTTCTGGTAGCTGGGAGTTGGGGGTGGGGGCTGGGGGAAGGATAGAGTAATAGGACCCTTCCTTCAGACAACTAATCCAAACCACATTCCAGGAAGTTCACTGGTTGGCTAAAGTTAGAGAAACAGTGGCCTCTTATGGAGCCTTGATCATATACGGTGTGGTGATCTGTTGTGGTTTGCTTGGAGAGTAACATGAGTTGAAAACAAGGGATAAGGTGGGGCCCCAAGGAAAGTCATCCTATATACATTTCTTACTTTGGTTGTAAAAAGGTCAAAATGTTTTACTTTGTAACCATCCTAAGCCTCCCTCCTTTGCAATGTTTATCTTCCTTTTTCTCTAGGCATTTTAAGGACATAAGCCTAATCTGCTGGGAGACAGGGTTACTTTGGACAGGGGAACTCTGGACAATTACAAGTTCATTCTAGCTTCCCAAGTGTTGCTGATTTCGTTTGGGTTCTTAGAGTGTTTACAATGCCAACTAAATGTTAAAGAATGATTAAAAGGTGAGTTTTTTTAATTGTAATTTTGTAATGAGTTTTGTCTCTTTGCTTAAGAAAAAGAAATAGACTGGAGTCCAATATTTGATTCAAGATGAGTGTTCAGGCACTTCTATTACTCTTTTATATTTATTTATATATTACAGTTATAACTATATATTTAATATTCATCTTTTTCTGTATTTTGATGACCCTGGATTAGACTATTTTTATGACTTAGAGCTTTGTTAGGGGAGATAACCTCCTTGAAGTCAGCAGAGACTTCAAAGTGTTGGAATTGAGTGGATTGGTGACATAACCAAGACTCATCCTAGAAGAAATCACTGTAATTAAACAATAACTAATAAGCTTTATCTTTTATTGCTATGATGATGATTTGTTTTTCGTTTGGGGGCTCATAGAACTTTGTGCTTGCAGAAGAATTCTATATGGCTTACAGGAAAACATGTAAGACAGCAAAGGTGTAGTAAATGTAGAAAGAGCTGGTCTGGGAGTCAGAAAGACCTGATTTTTAGTCACCCGGGTTAATCAGAAAATCACTTAATCTCTTGGTGACCCTGGGCAATTCTCAAGCATTATAAGTTGCCTAAAAGTTGCTGATTCTACCTCAGTAGAAAGCATCCCTTTTTCAGGGAAATCACAGGTCCAGAAAGGAAAAATGACAAAAATGAGACTGAGAGGCTATAGGGTCACTGATAATTACAGTCAGGAGATGTATATTGGAAGGGATAGGAAAAAAAATGTGTAAAGATGATTATGTGAGCTTTGTTTACATACTGTATTTTGTAGACACAACTAAATGGAAAACAAAAGGGAAGGATCTCTATTTGTAAATCACCTTTAAATGATGAGAATGTAGGTTTACTTAGAGCAATGACAGTCAAACAATTCTTATTAAAATATATGGGACATAAGAATAACTGTTATATAAGACGTGGCAATAAGTAAGAATCAAAAACTGGTTTACAATATCAGGCTCCTAACTATGAAAGGTGAAACTATCCAAATGTGCAATTTTTGTGTGGAATAAGTACAGTACTACAATGAATCAATAGTTTTATCCAATGACAATTATTAGAGACTTAAATCAGGCACCTCCTTAAGCAAATAATATCATTGAATCCTTAGACATGCATTCATAAATAATTTTTTAAACCTATGAATGATTAGCAAAGGCACCAGTAATACTCAAATTGATAAGTTAATGATAAGGATTATTATTCATGAGGCTTGTAGACAATAATGAAGATTACACTCAAATTTGCCTCCTACAAAAATACTCTCCAATTTCAGGGGACACCAATAGAATGTCTGCAAAGATCTCCTCCCCATTATTGAACCAGCACCTTCTGAAATATCTCATACAATAAAGCATTGTTTGGAGCTGTGGCAAAATCCTACTCTTATCTTACTTCCAGAGCTCTTTTTGTGGTTATCTGAACCCTAATCAGCTCCCATAGACTACACCCCTACTGCTGGGGATAGGAGGAACAAGGGAAACAGTCTGTCTTCCTCTCAGCTTAGGACACTTCTCCGAAATCTGCTATCACAAAACCTTATCTTCTTTCATTCTCTCTCTGTTCCTCTGAAGGTTATCCCTCCCTTTCTAACATATCTCACTGTCCCTTATTTCAATGACCTGTTCTAAGCTAGAGAGAAATACTGATTAGTCATTACCTATTATTAATTATTTTTCTTTTAACTTGAACTTATTGTAAGAACGGAATTAATGTCTCTAAAGATTTTATACAATAATTATATCATCTCCTTTTTGTTTTCCCACTAAATGTCCTTAGAGGTTAAAAGCAATGGTTATGACAAGTGCAATTGGTCAGTTCCCTGTAACTTCACCATACCATACCAAAATATCCCACTCCCTAGTTACTTCTGCTACAAGTGTTGCCTTCCTATATTAGAAAGATAGCTCCTTGAGGGCAAGGAAAGACTTGATTTTTATATTGTAACATCCATACATTATTGACAGTAAGGCACATAGGAAGTGCCTAATAAATGCTTTTTTCCTTCCTTCCTCCCTCCTTCCCTTTCTTTCTTTCTTCATGGCTTAGGAGTTCAGGAATACCAGGGTGAGTTGCCATGCCAGATTTGGAGACTCCACATAAAGGTTCAATGAGATTGGGGCGACTAGGTGGCGTAGTGAATAGAGCACCAGCCCTGGAGTCAGGAGTACCTGAGTTCAAATCTGGCCTCGGACACTTAACACAAAAACTAGCCGTGTGACCTTGGGCAAATCACTTAACCCCAACTGCCCTCCAAAAAAATAAATAAATAACCCACAAAAAAAATTAAAAAAAAAGGTTCAATGAGATTCAATAAATAAAATTGCATCCATCCTATGAGAAAATAATGATGTTAAAGATTAGAGGAGATAGAGAAAGAAGACATGGCCTCTAGATTCTAGGGGCTTACAGTCTAATAAAGAGATAAATGAATTAATCAACAAGCATTTCTTAAGTTTCTATGTGCTAGGGACTATGCTAAGTACTGGGGGTATAAATAAAAAAATAAGATGGTCCTTGAGCTCAAGGAGTTTGCACTGTTCTGAGATGGTATCTGTTCACAGATAAATAAATATAGGCTAGGAAAAAATCATACAGAGTGATTGAGGATAGGAATCTGGAAAATCATCTTGATGTCAGTGGCATTTGAGCCGAGCCTTGAAGAACATTATCATGGAGGACAGATAACCTGTGCAAAGGTACAGAGGTATTAGATGGAAGACATGTATACAAAATAAAATATTGTAAGTGCTTGAATGATATAAAACTCCTTGAGAATTTGAGGGAAGCAACAATTATGTCAAATTGACATTCTGGAAAATAATTATTTCCTCAATTGATAAATGGTCAAAAGATTTGAACAGGAAGTTTTCAGAAGAAAAAATAAAAGTTATCAATAGTCATATGAAAAAAATGTTCTAAATGACTAATAATTAGAAAAATGCAAATTAAAACAACTCTGAGGCACCACCTCACACTCATCAGTTGGCTAAAATGACAGAAAAGAAAAATGACAAATGCTGGGGGTGGGGGGATGTGGAAACAATAGGTATAGTAATACATTGTTGGTGGAACTTAACTAGTCCAACTATTCTGTAGAGCAATTTGGAATTATGCTCCCAAAGCTATAAAACTGTACATACCCTTTGACTCAGAAGTGCTACTATTGGGCCTATACCCCCCCAAAAAAAGGAACCATATGTGCAAAAATATTTATAACAGCTCTTTATTATGGTGGCAAAGACCTGGAAACTGAGAGGATGTCCATCGGTTGAGGAATGACTGAACAAGTTGTGGTATATGACTATGATGGGACACTGTTGTGCTGTAAAAAGTAATGAAGGAGATGGTTTTAGAAAAATCTAGGAAGACTTATATGAACTGATGCGAAGTGATGTAAGCAGGAGAACAATTTACACAGTAATTGCAATATTATATAGATATTCAGATGTGAAAGATTAAACTACTATGATCAACACAATAATCCAAGACAATTCCAAAGCAGTCATGACGAAAAATACTATACAGCTCCAGACAGAAAACTGAAAGGCTCAGAGCATGTGGACTGAAGCACATTTTTCATCTTTCTTTTCTTTCCTTTTCCTTCTTTTCTTTCTTTTTTGGAACATGGCTAATGCAGAAGCATGTTTTTACATGACTCCATATGTGCAATGTGTATTGTATTTCTTGCCTTCTCAATGGGATGGGGGGGGGGTTGAGGGAGGGAGAGAATTTGAAGCTAAAAATAAAATATTTTTTAAAAAACAAAATAATTAGGAATTATGATAGAAATATGATTTAATTATTTAATCTTTTTAAATGAGTTACCCTAGGAAGAAGGTTAATTTGATCAAAGACACAGACATATACCATGCTTTCACATTCAGTCTCAGGGTCCAATGTGTATAAAATCTGTCTCTAGACTCATGACTGTAAGTATTGGGCTTCCACCAGGCATAATTAAAAAAATTTTTTTCAATTAATAATAATTTACTTTCTCTTTCTCTCACCTCTCCCCCATTGTGGGAATGGGTGGGGGGGAAGAAAAGAAAAACAAAATCCTTACAAACAAAATATATAATCAAGCAAAACAAATCCCTGCATTGACTGTGTCCAAAAATGAATGTCTCTTTTTGCATCTTGAGTCTATCACCCCTCTCTTAGGAAGTGTGTAACATATTCCACCATCATTTATTCTTAAATACAAAATATTTACTAAAGAAAAAGGCAAAAGCAGAGATAATCAAAACATAATCGTTCACCCATAGGCCTAGATCACATTCCCCCACTAATGTATATCATGTCTGGGGGAAGGGGTTGGAATGGGCTCAAAATTAAAGGAATCTAGCAGTGAGCCACGAGTGGAAAAATTCATGAATCTCTAGACCTCAGACCTGGAGGCCTTTGGTCTCCACATGTCATCACTAGATGGGACCATTCCTCTTCTTGCCTTCTCTGTTCTCTTGCTAGACAAAACCACTTCTTTCCTACTCCTAGGTCACTGAAACAGAGGCCAGCTTTTTTTTTTTAATTAGCAAATATCAGCCTTAAGTCTAGGATTTCAAGAGTTTCCCTCATCTGTTCTCTCCCCTAGGTACTGAAGCAACATGATATTCATTCAATGAAAAAGCAATTCTCTTTAACCTCGATATGTTCAATGCTATTGAGGTCTATTTTCTATAGCAGAGGTTCTCAAACTTATTTGGCCTACCATTCCATTTTTTAAAAATTACTCAGTGCCCCCCTGGAAATCTACTTTCTTCAACCCTTTAAAGGTTTTTTTTCTTTAATTCACATCATTCCAAAAAATACAATTTTTAATGATGTATTTTAAATTTAATAATTTATTGTAAATTTGTGGGGTTTTTCCTGCACTGAAATTTTGATGACACAATATTGCATCATTTAACCATATAGTATCATATTGTAAACACACACATATTCCTGCCAATTTATTCTAGACTTCCTGACAACGTGCAACACATTCAGCTGCCAACACTTGCTTGTTAAGACTAAGGGGCAGACCTCATGTGTAGTGCCTGTCTCAGAATTGGACTGAAAAAAACCCGATCCCTATTTCTCTCAGATATAATACAAAATAGTCAATATAAAAGTCCCATGGTCCCAAAATAGTTCCTTGATTTGGAACTTCCCAGCAATAAACTTCTAGTCCCTAAAAGCAGTCCTGTGTAATGAGGCTACTGGGAAGCAATGCACTAAATTATCTTTATAATCAATCAGGACTCTGAGGGACATGCTTTCATTCCAGGCTTATCAGAATTTTATTTCTTTCCTCAAGTACTTTTATCTGAGTGACTTTTTCTCTCAGATTCTTTCAGAATTATGTTTCTTCTTAAGCTTCACTCTGGGAAATATTCTTTCCCAACTTTCTCAATAAGTGTTTACATTAGAAAAGATCAGACCCTTACATCTTTATCCCAGTGAACATTTGAAGTCCCTTATGTTATGAAATGGCTTGTGGACCGGTTAGTTATCCTAGGATATGTTGAGGGAAGTAGCATGAGACAAAGCTAGAAAGGTAGCAGCATATTGGGAGGGGAGCTGAATGAAGGCATTGGATTTTATTCGGTAGGTCAATGGTCTCCAAAGTGGGTGCTGGTGTCACCTGGGGGACTGTTGTGTCAGCCCAAGGAAGCTAGAACCTGACTTCAATGGGTGTGATCAACCATTAGGAAGATAGGAAGACAGGTTGAAGCCCACCCTTTCAGTGAATAGTAATCCATAGCCAGTTGGGGAATTTACCTCCAACACAACTACACCTATGGATCGTTATTCCCTAACACTTTGACCTTTCTTCCTTATATACAGGTTTCAAACTCGTCCCTTCTGAGTCAGGTATTCACTCTTTAGGGATAATTAAAACCTAAATTAACCTTTCTCCAGATAATTTCATCATTATGGCAGATGCCCTTTGGAGGGTACTTCAGTTTAAATCTTCACTTCCCCTGACAACCTTTGCATTTCAATGAGTCATATAGGATATACAACTATACATAGTTTATGATCCAGATAGAAGATATTACATTATCTTTCTCCCAAAACCCATCTGTCTTCCCAACTTCCCTATTACTGTGAAGGGCACATCCGTTCTTCCCATACCAAGGTTTTCACAACTCTGATGTCATCTTCAACTTCTCGTTTTTCTTTACCTTATATCCACATATGGGCAGTTAGGTGGCACAGTGAATAGAGTGCTGGGCCTGGAGTTAGGAAAACTCATCTTTGTGAGTTCAAATCCAAGTCCAGACACTTAGTAGCTGTGTGACCATGGGCAGGTCAGTTAATCCTGTTTGCCTCAGTTTTTCATCTGTAAAATGATCTGGAGAAGGAAATGGAGAACCACTTTAGTATCTTTGCCAAGAAGCCCCCAAAAGGGGTCACAAAGAGTAAGACATGATTGAAATGATTGAACAATGGCATATTCACATATCCAAATCAGTGGTCAAATCCTATCAGTCCTACCCTCACATTTCTCACATCTGTCCCCTCCCTTCTACTCATACAACCACCACCCTAGCTGAATGAATGAATGAATGATGCTTTTATTAAGCCCTTACTATATGCAAAGCACTGTGGTAAGAATGGGAAGTACAAATAGAAAAGATAATCACTGCTCTCAAGGAGCAATATATATGGGGAGACAACATACATGGAAGGTTTCAGCTGCAAGTCAGACGGAAAGGTCCTGTGGTCCTTAGGGTGAAGTGGAAGAACCAATGGTAATGGCTATTCTTGAATGTCATTTCCACTAATCAAGTGACATCAGTTTTTGAGGTTGAACCATTTAACAACACTGAGCACTTTTATGGGAATAACTTTTCCTAGGTCTTCAGTAATTCTGTAGGAGAAATTGCCAGGCTACATCTCCACATAGGCTGCTTCCTAGGATGATGGTTGAGAGCAATGGTAGGGAACCACTACTGTTTCTAAGGCTCTTCATGTTGGTGTCCTGGGCTATTTCCATCAGCATCTGAGGAAAGATTGTGATCAAGGAGGTGGTGGTTTGACTTACCTAGCACATACTGCCTCCTGTCCCTCCTCCACCACCACCACCATCATCCCCACCCTAAGCTCCTTGGAGTACCTTGTTCCTTCATCTGGGCTGGCTTCACTGCCCTGTGTGAGGCCTTGGTTGGCAGTTAGGGGGGATGGGTGACCCTTTTCCCACAAGATTGACTTCCCTGAGTGATGGCTCTAAGGATTGAGAAGGTTAGAGGTTTGAGGGTGCTGTTACTCCCAAAGCTTCTGTGCCCATCTGCTGGTTGGTGGCAATTGGTCAGTGGTTGTTGCTGGTGATAATGAGGAAGGTAGGTTTCCTCTCCACAGAGATTTCTCCTCTCAGTAATAGCTGTGAAGGCTGGGTTGGAAACAAGTTCAATGGCTTGTGAGGCCTTCATTCACCTCTTGCCTGGACAATTGCCTTGTAATTGGTCTTCTTGCCTCAAGTCTCCCTCCCACTCCAATCTATCCTTAACAGCTCACCAGCATAATTTTCCTAAAGCATCATTCTGACCTTGTTACTCCCCCTATTAATTTTCATTGGAGAGGGAGAAACAGGTTCTTTGAGAGAGAAAGGATGATTGATAGAGCAAGGTCCTAGAGAGGCAAGGCCTTAAAGAGGCAGCATGTTTCCTTAAGAAAGAATACTATATTAACATCAGAAGACTTATAATTCTAGTCCTGCCTTTATTAATAATTTGCCAGACAACCTTGGGCAAATCTTCAAGTCACATTGGACCTCAGTTTCCTTATATTATTGCCAACTGTGGTGGTCCTCAAAATTTTTATCATGTACCTTATTTGCAAATTTTTTTGATCACATACCCCAATATTTGCATTTTAATTATTTATAAATTATTTACATGCATTGGTATACTAACAGTACTGTCATTGCATTTTCGAATATACACAAAATTAGAATTTCAAAAGGGTAAGATAAAGATGAAATATATTAGATTCTAATATCAATAGAGAGCCACAGCAGGTCAGACTTGTGCTTTAGGAAAATAAATTACTTTTTGTTGGTAGAGGGAGAGTTGAGGAGGAGGTGTTAGGGGTTTATGTTTTGTTTTGCTGCACTAGAGAAGAGCTCTCCCCACTTTAAAAAACCCTGGAGTAAGGAGCAGATAGGCCTGGGTGTCACTGTTGTCTGGGGGTCTTCAAGGTTGGGAGCAGAAGAGGAGCTTACATGGTGAAGCAGCAGACCCTAGGTCTGGTTTGGAAAGTAGGGGTAACCTGGTAAAGGGGGCTTGTTATATGGTGAGCACTTTAGGCATGGAGAGAGGGGGAGGAAGAGAAGTAGCCTCCAGTGAGGGAGCAGCTGCACATCTGGGGGACTATGGTCTTGCTGGTATTATAATAATGCAGCAAATGATAAGGTAAATTGCCCTAAAGTTTTAGAATATGAAGGCAAAGCAGAAATAGAAAAAAAAATCTACCAATCACCACCTGAAAGAGACCCCAGGAGGAAAACTTATAGGAATATCATAGCCAAGTTTCAAAGCTCCCAGGTTAAGGAGAAAACATTGGAAGTAACAAGAAAAAAACATAAATATCATGGAGCTGCAATATGGATTACACAAGACCTAGCAGCTACTATATTTTGAAGGATTATAGTTCTTGGAGTACTATATTTTGTAAAGCAAAAGAGTTCAGGTTATAACCAAGGGCAACTTATCCAGCAAAGTTCAGTACAATTATGAATGAAAAAAAATGAACATTTAAAGAGCTGAAAGACTTTCAGGTATTTGTGACAGAAATAGCAGAACTTCAAGAAAATTTGACATATAACAACCAGGAGAAATATAAGGTAAACATTAAAGACCAACTATATTGAGGGACTCAATAAGATCAAATCATTTACTTTTTATATTTGAAAATATTGCCAGTACTCCTATGATTGTCATTATTATTTGGGTAGTTTGAAGAAAAGGCTTGGGCTGAGCTGAGTATGATGGGGTGATTCTAAAAAAATACAACTGTGTAGGGAGGCATAAAAAGGAGTAATTATCTCATACAAATGAAGCATAAAAGGAAAAATTGATACAGAAGAAGCTAGTGGGGGGGAGAGTGGGAAGTGCTAGAATCTTATTCTCATCAGGAATGTGTTAAAGAGGAAACAACACATTTATCTAGTCTTAGATAGTCTTCTAAATTCAGAAAGAAATAAAAAGGTAAGGGGGGTAAGATAAGGGAGAGGATAAAGGAGAGGCTCTTGAAGGGTTAAGGAATAAGAGGCCAAGATAACAGGTAGAAGTAAAGCAGAAGAGTGAGGAAGTTTAGGAATAGGGTGAAAAGGTTAGTGAAGAAAAATAGGAAGGGGGAAGGGGGGGAAATGCAAGTAATTATAGCCTAGAATGTGAATGGGATGAATTTGTCCATAAAATGGAAACTGATAGTAGATTAAAAATTTGAATTTAATAATGTGTTGCTTTCAAGAAATGCTGTAAAAATGAGAGATACACATAATGATAAAATAAAGGGCTAGAGTAGAATTTATTATGTAAAAAAAAAACAGGGGTAGCAATCATGATCTCAGATAAAGTTAAAGCTAAAATAGATTTAACCAAAAGAGAAAAATAGGGAAATTATACTGTGTGTCAGCAGTATTATTCAGTATTGTTTTTTAGACCATTTAAAATGACTAGCCAGCTATAAAACACCTGAGAGTATACCTGCAAAAAGAGACAAAGGAACTATATGAACATAAACATAAAACACTTTTTGTACAAATAAAATCATATCTAAATCATTGAAGTAATATTTATTGTTCATGACTAGGTAAAGCCAATATAATCTATATGAATTCCACCCCAATAAAATTACTAAAAAATTATCTTACTGAATTACAAAAAATAATAAAGTTTATTTGAAAGAACAAAGGTTAGGAACTTCGAAGAAACCAAGGGGGAAAGATGTAAAAGAAACAGATTCAGCAGTATCAGACCTTAAACTATGAGAACATTGCCAAAGTGTAAAATGGGCCACTTTTATTATTTAGAATTTCTCATATAAATAAAACCTATACAGCCCAAAATAGAAGGAATGCAGAAAATTGGGGAGAAAAATTTTCATAGACAATTTCTCATATAGGATATGATTGGTTTGGAATATTGCTGTGGTCTAGGAAATGATGAGCTGGTTGATTTAGAAAAACGTAGAAAGACTTGGATTTATGAAGAAAGATACTATCTACCTCCAGAGAAACACATGACAAGTGGAAATAAGAACAGCATCATTTTGCATATATGTGTATGAGTATGCATGAGTGTGTGTGTGTGTGTTTATTTTTAGCCTTCTTTAGGCGGGGAGGGACAGGGGAGGAGGTGAAAAAATAAAGTAAAACTCACATAACAGAGAACAAAAGAAAACCTACAAGGAAGCAAAGTTGGGCAGCTTTGAAAATAATGTGTAGAATTTATTATATAGATTTTCTCGAAATGGAAATTTGTTTCATATTGAATCCTCTCTTATGTTCTGCTGTATCATGGCAAAGTTTTTTTTTCTTTTCTCTTTGTGTATTTAAGTTTAAAAGAGGGGGGAAAAAAGTAGAAGCTCGAGCTGGGAGCCTCGAGGCTGGGTAGGGCTGGAAGGGCTCCAGGGGCTGAGGCTGAGGTTGGCGGTTGCGCCTGGAGTTCTAGATGTCTGCCGCACTGGCGAAGATCGAGGGAGAGAGGCTAGAGCTTACACAAGGACAAGCATCCAAGCGAAGCTGGAGGGAAAGGACTTAGCAAAGCCCAGGGTGGCCAATGAGGTCCCTCTCACGTCAGTCTCGGGCCCCGGACTCTCCCTTAAGGTTCTCCCATATTGGAGAGCCGCTGCTGCAGGAGACCTTAAAGGACCTGAACCAGTTGATGAAACTACGGGGCGTAGAAGCGTTGGAGTGGCTGGAGGGACACTTTGGTGGCATTTGGGGGCTGTGCCAGTTGCTGGAGACGGACCCCGAGTGCGGGCTCCCCTTGGACCCTGGGGAGCTGAGACGCAGGAGGGAGCAGTTTGGCATCAATGAGGTGCCAAAGATCCGGAGTAGATATTTCTTGGAGCTGGTGTGGGACGCTCTGCAGGACACTACTCTCATCTTCCTGGAGTTGGCGGCTGTTGCATCGCTGGTCCTGGCCTTCTATGAGCCCAAGGTCAGCGGAGACATCCAAGGCTGCTATGTCAGCAGGGGCGGAGATAAGAAGGAGGAAGATAAGGTTCTGCACTGGCTAGAGGGAGCTGTCCTGCTGATGTCGGTGGCTTTGGTGGTGCTGGCCACAGCCTTAAACGACTGGAACAAGGAGAAGCAGTTCAGGAATCTGGAAGACCAAGTGGTCCAAAGTCAGAAAGGAAAGGTAATGAGGAGTGGCCAGATCCTGGAGGTACCTGTCAAGGAAATCGTGGTGGGCGATGTGGTCCCAGTGACCTATGGGGACATGCTGCCTGCAGACGGTGTACTACTCCATGCGCAGAACTTAAAAATGAGTGAGCGCTCCTTGACTGGAGAGTTGAAGGTGGTGAAGAAGTCCCTGGACCATGACCCAATTCTTCTGTCTGGGACCTATGTGATGGAGGGCTGGGGCAAAATCCTGGTGACTGCTGTGGGGCCCAACTCACAAACTGGGATCATCCTGACTTTTCTTGCTGCCAATGCCCAGCAAGGAAGGCTGGAGGAGCAGAGAAAGGTCTCAGAGTGGGCAAGTCAAGGCAAGAGCATCATAAAACCAAAACATTACTACTCCAAAACAAAGCCAGTACTACAAAAGAAACTGACAAAATTAGCAATTCTGATTGGGAAATGTGGTATGCTCATGGCCACCATCACAGTAGTTATTCTTGTGACCTACTTCGTAATTAATACTTTTGTGATTGAGGGGCAAAAATGGACTTATGGTTGTACTCTAGTTTATACCAAATACTTTATTAAGTTTTTCATTATTGGAATAACAATCTTGTTGGTGACTGTACCTGCAGGTCTTCCACTTGTATTTACACTGTCTTTGGCTTACTCAGTAAAGAAAATGATGAAAGACAAAAACCTAGTAAGGCATTTGGATGCTTGTGAGACAATCGCAAATGCCACAGCAATTTGTTTAGACAAAACTGGAACGCTGACCATGAACAGGATGACTGTAGTCCAGGCTTATATTGGAGAGACTCATTATCAAAAACTCCCTAAAACTAATTCTATTCCAGATGCTATCCTGGAATACCTTTTAAAAGGTATTACTGTTAATTGTTCTTATACTTCCAATGTCATTCTTCCTGAGGATGGTAAGAAGTTAATACAACAAATTGGCAATAAGACTGAATGTGCCTTATTGGGATTTCTCCTGCATTTGGAATTGGATTATGAAACAGAAAGAAACAAAATACCACAGCAGAGTTTGTATAAAGTGTATTCCTTCAATTCAGATAGAAAATCCATGAGTACTGTATTAAAATTGTCCAGCAGGGATTTCCTGATGTTCACTAAAGGTCCTTCTGAAATAGTCTTGGACAAATGTTGTAAAATCCTGAACAAAATGGGAGAGTCTGTGGAATTGACAAACACCAAAAAAAGAAAAATTGTTCAAAATGTCATTGAGCTAATGACATCTGTAGGACTTCAAACCATCTGTCTGGCTGTCAGAGAGTTCTCAGATCTGGAAAAAGAACCAGACTGGGACAAAGAAGAGGATATCGTTACAAGACTTACTTGCATTGCTCTTGTAGGCATTGAAGATCCTATTAGACCTGAGATTCCAAGTGCCATTAGGAAATGCCAACGAGCTGGAATAACTATTCGGATGGTCACTGGGGATAACCTCAAAACTGCACAGGTTATAGCATTCAAATGTGGCATTTTGGACCCCCATAACAATTACATCTGTCTAGAAGGCAGAGAGTTCAACAGGCTAATACATGACAAACATGGGAAGGTGGAACAGAAGCTTTTAGACAGGATTTTGCCCAGACTTCGTGTGCTTGCAAGGTCTTCCCCCACTGACAAATATACACTTATAAAAGGTATAATTGACAGTGATACTTTGGGAGGGAGGCAGATTGTAGCCGTAACCGGTGATGGAACTAATGATGGACCATCATTAAAAGTAGCAGATGTTGGGTTTGCCCTGGGCATCACTGGAACGGATATTGCTAAAGAAGCTTCAGACATCATTCTAATGGATGAAAACTTCACTAGCATTATGAAAGCAATTATGTGGGGGAGAAACACTGATGACAACATTTCCAAGTTCCTTCAGTTTCATTTGACTGTCAGTGTAGTGGCAACGATGGTGATTTTTACAGGGGTATGTGTGATGCAGGATTCACCACTTAAAGCAGTACAGATGCTATGGATTAACCTCATAATGGATGCATTTGCTTCCCTTGCCTTAGCTACTGAAAAGCCAACTGAAGCACTTCTGCTGAGAAGACCTTATGGAAGGAAACAACATCTCTTGTCCAGTTCCATGGTAAAGTATATTTTGGGCCATGCAGCGTACCAGCTTACAGTCACTTTTGTTCTTATGTTTGTTGGTGAAAAGCTGTTTGATTTTGAGAGTGGAAGAAAAAATCTTCTCCATGCTCCTCCTTCCACCCACAACACGATGGTATTCAACACTTTTGTTATGATGCAGCTTTTCAATGAAATTAATGCTCGAAAGGTTCATGGTGAGAGAAATGTCTTTGAAGGTATTCTCAGCAATAATATCTTTTGCATCATTGTGGGAGGAACGTTTGCCTTACAGTTTCTCATTGTACAGTTTGGCGGAAATATTTTTAATTGTACCAATCTTAGTCCAGACTTGTGGCTGTGGTGCATTTTCCTAGGAGGAGGGGTATTAGTGTGGGGTCAGTTTTTAACTACAATTCCCAGTAAGTATGTGGAACCCCTTATAAGGCTGATGGGTGGGAAAGTAGAAGAAAAGGTTAATACCGTCTGCCCTATAGCATCATTAACTGAGGACTTATTGTGGATTCAGAACCCAAGCAGAATCCAGAATCAGAAAAGACTAATAAATTCATATCATTCTTACTTTCACAGGAGCATGTCCCAAATTACCCAGTGACTATGAGAGCCAATGGCATGACAGGGATTCTTTTTTCCAAATATTGTTATTTATTTTCAATAGCCTTCTCTAAGCAAAACTGCAAAATCACTCCTTCATCCTTTCCTGGATATAAAGTTTTGTAGTGAATGTGAAGCCTGAATTATCTGCATTGGCAGAAACAAGCAAACAAAACATCTTAGAGGATTTTCTCTGGGAATGGATAATGTGAACACAATCAGAAACATAAATTGGATGAAGAAGTAATACAAGAAATTTCTAATGGAACAAGTGAGAGGCATTATTTATAACATTTTTATTTTTATGCATTTTGCCTTTTTTTTAAAAGTCTCCTGGGTAAAGAATAAATGTGTGCATTAATATTTGCTGTTAATCACAAGATTGGGTTGCAGGTATTGTAAAAGATTAAAGCCTATTGAGAAGATATGGATTCTGACAATCCCTGTTCTGCTGTAAATAACAAAAATTCAGCCAGCAAACCTCACCCTTTAAATATTGCTACATTCAGAGGAGTAGGAAGTTTCCCTGGAATCTGTATTGACTTCTTTCTTGTTATTGTATAAAAATAATAAATGCTACCACAAAAACATAGGCAACATGAGTGCTTTATAAAAATACAAGCAGTTGTGATCTAAAGTTACTCCCTTTTTTTGTTAGCTAGCCCACTAGGTTATATTTGCTTCTTAAAGTCAAGTCACAAAAATGATATTAATAATGATAATAAATTCAAACAACCTATGCAGTCTTTGTGAAGTGGCCCAAATGACAAATGGAGCTGTGGTATTGAAGTGTATCTGAAATATAATAAGGTCTCTACAATCAAAAAGATTTGGAAAGTTAAAAGGCAGGAGAAGGGAGAAAGGAATGAGTATTTCTTTAACGCCTCCTATGTGCCAGACACTATGCTAAACACCCTACAAATATTATCTCATCTGATTCTCATGATACCTCTAGGAGGCAGGTGCTATTATTATCCTCATTTACAGATGGAGCAAACAGAGGTTAAGTGACTTGTTCAGGGTCACACAACTAGCAATTGTCTGAGGCTGGATTTTAGCTCAGGTCTTCCTGACTCCAGATTTTGACCTTTGCCTATGTGATACAAGACAATGCATCAACCTTTTGCTTTATTTTGGCTTTGGATTCTTTTATCCAAATAAAGGGGAGATATGTTTTAAAAAATGTTATGTTCTTTTCCTTCCTGCATGTATCATTGATAGTCTCTAGCATAGTTAAAGTACTTAGGTCCAGAAATTATGCTAAGTTCAGCAACTGTAAGTAGTTTGGTGTAACATGAAGTTTGGGGGGAAAATGAAGTTTGTATCCATCCCTTTCCACATTCCTGTGTATTGATTTTTTTTCTTAAAGAAGTTAAAATTGGTGCTTAAAAGCTTCTACATTTAAAAAAAATATATAAGGTTTGTTGGAAAATTAAGAATTGGATCCAGTCATTGTTATTTCTTCATGAAAGTGTAGTCACCTCCCGAACCTTCCTCTTCAATTAGTCAGTCAATCAATAAGCGTCTTTTAGACACATTAGACTGTAAGCTCCTTGAGAGCAGGGACTGGTTGTTCCCTCTTTTTGTATCCCCAATGTTTAGTACAGTGCCTGGCACATAGTAGGTGCTTAATGTTTATTGAGTGGGGCAACTAGATGGCAATGGATAGAACACTAGCCCTGGAGTTCAAAGAACCTGAGTGCAAATCTGGCCTCAGATACTTACTAACTGTATGACCCTGGGCAAGTCCCTTAACTCTGACTGCTTCTAGGGGAAAAAACGTTTATTGACTGACTGACATCTGTGGTGGGCATAAGCACTAGGCTAGATGCCTGGAGGGGTTAAGAGAAGACATGTCTTCTGTCTTCAATGAGTTTTGGTGAAATTTGGAGTTGGCAGAATATTGACTAAAAAGTTTTTTTAAATATTAAATTATATTAAAAATAAAAATGTATTTGGTTTGTGGTCTGTAGTTCTAACCCATGTGAACTAGCAGGCCGACTATACTTATCCAGGAATTCCCAGTTCCCTTATCTTTGACTGATAACATCATATATGTGCTGGAGTAAATACCACTGGAAACTGAAGTCAAACTTGAGAGTTGTTGGGGTGCAGTGAATAGAGCACCAGCCCTGGAGTTAGGAGTTAGGAGTTAGGAGGACCTGAGTTCAAATGCGACCTCAGATGCTTAACACTTACTAGCTGTGTGACCTTGGGCAAGTCACTGAACCCCAATTGCCCTGCCCTCCAAAAATTAAAAAAAAAACAAAACTTGAGAGCTGTTACGTGGGGGTGAGTTGCAGGGAGATTGGGGAATATTTGGGGAAAATGTAAGTAAAACATTGGAATGCTATAAATGAGCTTTGAAATATCCTCAAAGGTGTATTGTATTCCTTTCTGGAAGACAGCTATTTGTCCTATGTGCAATGTGACATGGGAGTGAACCACCGGACAAGGGTAGAGATCTGGTGATATTTGATCTTATAAAAACTTGGGTGACTTTGGGCAAGTCACTTAACCTCCTTTGGCCATATTTCTCTCATCTCTATAATGAGAGAGTTTGGTGAGACAGCCTCCCACATCCTTACTAGCCTTAGGTCTATGATCCTATTCAAGTTAGAAGGGGAAGGGAGTTTTATTCTTATGGGAAAATGCAAAGCATTTCTTATGGGAATTATGTACTCTAAGAATATTTGAAAAGTATGCAGCTTTGTAACTTTATGTACATTTCTGTAACTGACTGGAGCACACTCCTATTTTCTAAATAGAAAATACAGTGTTTTGTGACACCAACACTCTACTAATTTGTATTATTAACAGTATTTTGGAAAAAAAATTCTTTTTTTCTCCCCTCCCCCATTGATGTATTTTTTTTTCAAATTACACATAAAGATAGTTTTCAACTTTTACTTTTATAAGATTTCGAGTTCCAATCTTTTTCTCCCTCCCTTTTACCCTCCACAAGATGGCAAGCAATCTGATACGGGCTATATACGTACAGTCATATTAAATATACCTTCACATTAATCATGTTATGAAAGAGAATCAGAACAAAAGGGAAAAACCACAAGAAAACAAAAGGAAACAGCCTCCTTCAGTCTGTATTCAGACTTGTGATTCTTTCTCTGGGTTTGGATAGCATTTTTCATCATGCTTCTTTGGAACTGGCTTAGATCTTTGTATTGCTGAGAAGAGCTGTCTATCAAAGCTGATCATTGCGCAATGTTGCTGTTACTGCATACGATGTTCTCCTGGTTCTGTTCACTTCACTCAGCATCAATTTAAGTTTTTTCCAGGTTTTTCTGAAATCCATCTGCTCATCATTTCTTGTAGCACAATAGTATTCCATTACATTCATATACCACAACTTGTTCAGCCATTCTCTAGTTGATGGCCATCCCCCCCCTCCAAATTTCAGATCTTTGCCTCTACACAAAGAGCTTTTATAAATATTTTTGTACAGGTGGGTCCTTTTCCCTTGAAAAATAATATTTTTCTAGGAAAAATCAGGAAATGTCAAAATATTCAACACTTAAGAGAATTGTTAAATATCGATCAGGTTCATATGTGATGCGATATGTTTGAAATTTGTGCTTTTTTAAGTGAAATCAAAGAGTCATCATGAATTTGCTTTTGGTTTCTTTTTAACATGTTTGCTATTCCAGTGACCTCTTCTTGTGAAGAGTAAGAATCAATAGACTTGACATGAACCAATTGACTTCTCTAATCAATTCTTAGAAACCTTCATATGTTATCAGGGATGGTCACATTTTGAAACAGACATTAACAGTAACATAGTGTCTGATTTTCTTTTTTTGTCTCCAACATATTGCTGACAATATTAATCTAAAATAAGTGAGAGGAAAGAACTAAGCTCTTCTCTTTCCCATCCTTTCCACTACTCTCCTGAAATTTTCCTAGCCTTTGGAAAAAAAGCATTACTTTACAACTGCTAGCAGATGCAGTGGGTAGAGAGCAGGTCTTAGAGCACTGAGAACCAAGGTGACAGTCACAGTTCCATCGCTTTGTACCTCACACTGGCACCTCTGTATGATATGGGGAAAACAGTATTCAGCTTGGAGTCAGAAAGTCCAATTTTCAACCCAGATATTTATGAGTTGTGTGTCTGTAAACAAGTTACTTTCTCTCAGACTCACTTCCCTCCCCTATAAAATGGTAATCCTAATACACCATCTGTATCAGACAGTTATGAGAAAAGTGCTTCATAAACCTCAAATCACTACATAAATGTGAATTATTCAGCAAAAATCTGCCAACTGGTAGCTGGACATTGACTCAAGAAGTTGAATGCTAGAAGAGAAAGAAGTGATTCAGCTGATGTCAGTAGTAATAGTAGTAGTAGTAGTAGTAGTAGTAGTAGTAGTAGTAGTGGTAGTAGTAGTAGTAGTAGTAGTAGTAGTAGTAGTAGTAGTAGTAGTAACCGCAGAAGTTCACTGCAAATCAGTCAATAATCACTCCTCATTGTTATCAAGGCAAATTACATAGGACTGCCTCCTTCCCTCTTTAACATTTTCACCAGTGCCATTTTGTAGGTTGTATCCCTTTCTGTTCTCCTTCATTGCTTTCTAAGATGTTTCTTTTAACCTAATTTCACCTGTATAGAAATTTCAGGAGCACAGTAGGGCCAGAAGACCCATGGAGAAAGTCATATTGGTCATCCCTACAAAGGAATTTATCTCCCCTCCTACTTTGTAAAATCATTGTCTATCTGGGTAGAAAAACTTGAAGAATGAACTCCAGATGCCAGGCCATGTACTTGCTGGTTCATCTTCACCCTCACCCCAACTTTGGCCTATCTGGGGTCACAATGGCTACAATTGTATAGCATTATTGGGTGGCATACCTCTCAGGTATGATAATCCATAAACTGACTAAGCTAATCACAAATCTCTTCCCAGCACTAATCTGGCCTGTCCCCTGATACCAAACAAAGTTTTAATCTTTTTCCCCTTCCCCCAAACCGTTAGCATCTCCATACCACATTCTCTGCTCTGTAAAGTTTAGATTCAGTCAAAGGGCTACACTTGAGGACCTAGAGGGCCACATGTGTCCCCCACACGTGATCTAGGTCTTAGGAGCCCACAATTATTCTGATATCTGACTTGGTGGGATTTTCAGAATATGCCATCCTCTTGTCTTGACACTCTTGTCCTCTTCCCCCAGATTAGAATATGTTCCTTGTCCCTCAGAAGCCCCTGTCAGGGACTTCAAATTGCTAGAACTACCTCTGCCTCAAGGAACGATTATTGTCCTGATAATATCTGGGCCTCCCAAATACGGGCCAACTTCTGGTGATTTCAGAGCAATAGTCATTTGACAATATGTTCTTTCCACAAAGTGTCACTGATATATCCAACATCTCCCCAGCTCCCAGTCCATGACCACAGAAATCCTCTCTGTCAGCCAGTGTAATTTGTCCTGACTGGCATCTATAATCTTCACGGCTCCAGACCTCAGTTGCCGTGTTCTGCAGGCCTCCCCCTGGCACCACATGAAAGTCACCCACGTGGCCATCCCAAAGGCATCCTTTTCATCTGGGCAAATTTTCAGGCAATGTTTCAGCAGTTTGTCTGCTCCCTTAGTTCTCCCCTTCTTCCCTGAGTGAATGGAATCGCTAACTTCTACCTATTTCTTCCCACTGTGAACAGATTTAAGTATCCCTTTGAGAAAAGCCTTTAAGACCTGAGTCATTAAATAATTGAAGACCTGAATTAGAATAATTTTTAAATCATTTGATATTTTGGCACATAAAAAAGACTCAGTTTTTAAGAACCACTGGGAAAGGATCAAGGCATTTCCATTAAGGACAAATGACTAGAGAGGAAGACTGGAGATCTCAGCAGGTACCTCGTTCGTGACTTTACTTGAACCTGCCCGGTTTATCTTTTTCTATGAGCAATCCAATTAGAAGTCTGAACAAGGGTAATTCACTCTACTCAAGACTGTACTTAGTTGCTGTAGGAACTGCATTTGGAAATAAGATTCTTTAGCAACTCAGCCTCTGAATCCTGGAGAGGCATGATCCTTAGATGGCAGAGGGGAGAAGATCATCTGCCCCTTTATATTATTCCTAATAGTAACTCTATGATAAATAATAATACCTGAATTTGCATATTGCCTCCAATTGTGAATCACAGTTACATACATTATCTCACTCAGTCCCCAAAACAATTTGTGAAACAGGAGATTCAAGTATTATTTGGTTGGTTTTTTTTTCATTTTCAAGTGTTATTTCAAACTTAACAATAGTCAAGAAACACAATCATTTCAAAATACAACAAACTGGGAAGAGTATTGTAAAACAAACTATGAACTTGTGTAATTTATTTAAAGAAATAGATGAGGCATCCAGAACATGGACTATGGAGTCTGAATGCAGATGGAAGCATACTATTTTGCTTTCTTTTCTTTTTGTTGTTGTTTCTTTCTTGTGGTTTCTCCCATTGGTTCTTCTTTACAACATGACTAATGTGAAAATGTTTAACGTAAATGTATATGTAGAGCCTATATCAGATTGCATGACATTTTGGGGAAGGGGAGAAAATTTAGAACTCAAAATCTTATGGAAGTGAATATTGAAAAATAAAAATAAATATATTTTTTAAAATAGGAGAGAACTTGGTTTTTAAAAGCAGTAATTATATCATTGCTTATTTGAATTCACTCTTCTACATGTCTTTATTCCTTCCATTCGTTAAAAAAAGTTATTATTCTTTTTTCAAGTCTATCACTATTTACCAACGTACTCACTTCATCCTAAGTTGAACGCTCTCCTCCCATAACAATTACGTGTACTCAAACAAAACAAATCGACATAGTTAGCCGTCTGAGAATGCAGGCTTAATTCTATACTTCTAGTCCCTCTTACCTTCTACCACAAGGTTGGAGGTATATTTTCTCATCAGTGTTTTGAAGCTGGAATTGGACAGTGCTTTGGTCAGAGTTCTGAGGTCTTTAAATACTGTTTCCTTCACATTATTTCTAGTCATCATATAAATTATTCTCCTACTGCTTATTTCATTCTGCATCAAACCTATAGTATATCCAATCTGAAATATCCAGTAGGCAGTTGGTAGTGTGTTTATGCAGCTTAGGAGAAAAGTGAGGTTTGGATATATAGATCTGGGCATCATCTAGGTAGACTGTTAAGATAATCCATGAGACCTAGTGAATTCATTGTGTAATGGAGTATAAAGAGAAAAGAGGACCCAGGAGAGACTACGCCAATGTGTTAGGGGAATGACATGAATGATGTTCTAGCAAAGGAGACTGAGAAGTTGTGGTCAGGTAAGAGGAGAAGAACTGAGAGAGAGAGAGAGAGAGAGAAAGAGAGAGAGAGAGAGAGAGAGAGACAGAGAGACAGAGACAGAGAGACAGAGACAGAGACAGAGAGAGACAGACAGACAGACAGTGGTATCCAAATATTCCAGAGAGGAAAGAGAATCTATGAAGACAGAGTATCCAAGAGGTCAGTTGTGTTGAATGCAGTAGAAAAGAGAATGGCTTTAGTAGAGTCATGATATGGGAAAACACATGGCAAGGAGCTGAGAAGTGAGAGTCAAGAAAGTGGAGGCATTGACTATTGACAACTTTTTGTAGAAGTTTCACTGAGAAAAGGAGGGAGAGATATAAGACAATAACAAGAAGAGATCATAGCACTGAGTGTGATATCTTTAAGGATGAAAGAACATGTTCATAGATAACAGGGATGGAACCAGTAGATAATAAATAATAAATGTTTGCTAGGTTTCATTCATTGAACCTATTTCTTCCGACTCCAATACTTCAAAATTCTTTTAAAATGAAATAACATTTTAATTTTAAACATTTGTATACAAAAGATCTCAACAGAGAAGATGGTAGCGCTGTCATTCAAAAGAGTAGGTAGTATTGCCCCTGGTATGTGGAGGTGATGCTATGTGTGGTACATAAGGGATAGGAAAGGCTGCCAGTGAATAATTAGGCCAATCATAGACGTGGTGTTTCCTGGCTGTTTGATTCGTTTACAGAGCAAATGTCATATCCAGCTAGGTCTCTGGGACAATGGAAAGGCATGAGTGAATTGTCCTAAGGATCAGCCCCAAGGAGTATCCCTGATATGGAATGTATCTGTGTCTCTTCTATGGAATGACCAGTATATAGAATGCTGGAGGACAGGGTGCTCACCTCCCTGCACCTCCCCACCCCCACCCCCAGCCTCTTTTCTCATGTGTCTTATAGCACTTAGTACTTTCCCAGTGACAGGCTCAGGACTAAGTGTGTGGTAATAAGGTCATCTTATAGTAGAGAGTGCCTCTTTTACAGGATGCTTGTTACAGACCGTACCCCCATCAACCTGGAGGCACATTTGAAAGCCTCAGATACTAAAGCAATCGTTAAGCTTCCTTGCTTTATTCAAGTAGGTGATCACTGGCAACACAACAGAAGAGAACATTAGCTATCAAACAAAGGAGATGCGATGCAATTCAGAACCCCTGTGGTATAGGGGATAGAGTACTAGACTTGACACAAAAGTGCTGAGTTCAAATCCAGCCTCAGATACTTGGCTGTGCAACCTGGGCAAGGTCACTTAAATGTTCTGAGCCTCAGTTTCCTAATCCAACAATGACCAGGTCATTCTATTTTGCTTTGTCTTCATTTTTCCTTTGAAAATGGAGCACTGTGTCATTTATTTCACAGAAATAAAATAAGAAAATGAGATTCCCTCCCTGCCTCCCAAATGAATTGAATTTCTTTGGGTGAATGAGCAATAAAAGAGTCGACATATGAATCTGTCTATTGAAAAGAATGTCACTTCTATATATGATCAAATAGAGAGAACTCAGAATTTGGGGTCATAGGATCTGGGTTCAAATTCTAAATCTTCCACTTACTACCTATGTGATCTTGGGCAAATCACTTAAACTCTCCATGCCTCAATTTCCTTATCTGAGAAATGAAGATTTTGGGCTTAATGATTTTCTAAGGTGCCTTCTCACTCCAGATCTATGAACCTATAAAAGTTTCTATGTAAAGAACCTATAAAATCTATAAATAATGATGCCCTCATTGAGTATGGAGGTATGAAAGAAATCACAATTAATTTCCACATGTAAATAATCTATTCATTCATTTAATAAGTATTCATTATTTATTGGCCTAATATTTATAAATCACATAGCTTGATTTAAAAGTATGAAACATGCTTGCCAAGATCAGGGAGTTTATAGGTTAATTGGGGAGATAAAACTGACACACACGAAACAAAAGCAAATAATATAATAATATAAAATTAAATGATAAGTTATGTGTCCAAATGATAACACGACATAGGAATTTGGAGGAGACAACAAAGAGGGCAGAAATGGTCAGGAAAGACCTATGGACAAAGGAGGAATTGAGCTGAACTTTACAAGATGGATTGAGGGGAATTTGGAGAGGCTTTAAACAGAACTGAGAAGATGGTGAATACTTTCCAAATTAAGAATGAAGACGACATGTGTGTGGGACATGACTGTTCAAATAGAATACGGGGTACATGTTGTGAAATTAGATTGGCTAGTCTGGGTGGGGTCAGATTGTGATAGGTTTTGAAAACCAGCCTTTCCATATTGTACAGAGCTGAAAGAAGTAAGGAAGGAATAAAAGCCTCAAAAACCACTCAAAGGCTCTCCCAATGGAGCCAAAGGTCACAGAGATCAAAAGGAGAGTGTCAATAAACATTTATAAAGTGACTACTACGGGCTAGGTGTCCTGCTAAGCTCTGGTGATACAAATATTCAAAAGGACAGTCCCTGCCCTCAAGGATCTTACAGTCTAATGGGGAAGGCAACTGACAAAAGGAGGCAGAAAAGGAGATGGGGAGAAAAGTAGCCAGAGTGGAGGCATTATGGAATCCAAAGGAGCCCAGCTGGGTAGGAAATGAAGAGATGGCTGGCATAGCACCCTCCTTAAATGGAGGCTTTGGGAGGAGCTTTTCAACCTGCCTTCTAATCAGAAAGGGCACAGGACGGAGGCTGCTGAGGAGGCTTAAGAACCAAGGCTGAAGCAATCTTGCAGGATGCTGAGGTGCATGCCAATAAGGTTCTTGGTGGCATTGATGGAGAAGTCCAAAGCAGTACAGCCAGGTGGGAAATGAGATAGAGGGATCCAGCAGATTCTTTTAGTCTTTACCTAGGGGCCTTGGGGTCATCTTAAGAAAAATATTTTTCTGCCTTTCAGATTTAGTTCCCCAATTATCCTTCTGACAACAATAATAATATGTCATATTTGTATAGTGATTTATAGTTCATAAAGAACTTCCTTGGGACAACTAGGTGATACAGTAAATAGAACACCAGTCCTGAATCATGAGTCCCTGAATTCAGATCCGGCCTCAGACACTTAACACTTACTAGCTGTGTCACCTTGGGCAAGTCATTTAACCCCAATTGCCCTGCCCCCTCCAAAAAGCAAAAAAAATAAAAAAAACCCCAAACTTCCTTACAGTTAATTTCATTTAATCCTTACCATAACTCTCACTGTATCATGCAGGCAATGTTATCCACCTTTTACAAATGTGAAAACAAGTGAAGAGAGATGATCAGAGGCCTAGTGTGTGGGAACATTAGCATTTGAACCCAGCTCTTAGGATCACATGATATAACATCATCAATTAGGAACTGGAAGGGGCCTGAGAGGTCATCTGATCCAATTCCCTCATTTTACAGACAAGGAAACTGAGACCCAGGAAGGTCACACAAGTAGTAAGTAACAGAGCTGGAATTTGAGTCCAGACTCTGATTCCTAGTCCAGGGTCTTTTTACCGCACAGAGTATGGTTCCAGTGAGTAGGGGGACATATGTTATGAGGGGTGGCTGAAGATCCAGGCTCATAGGAACAGAATGCTGCCCCAGGGTAGGGGGACAGGGTTATAATAGGGTTATCTTCCATGTGTCACCAGTACTAGGTCGACAGCAGCTCTGAGGCTGTCGACCAATCTTTGTCCTCAGAAAAGCACAACAACGTGCTTAGCCTTACCTGGGACTCTACGCCAGGAAATATTTTTGAAAGTAATTCTATGAAATACATTCATGCTCTTTCCTATAGACCTTCCTTCATCAAACTTCACACGAAAATTAGCCCAAGTGTGTGGACAGAGAGAGAATGATATGAATGCCATTTAGACTATTAAGGTTACATTAGAACATCACATCTGCAGGCTCATTATTTTTACCCAGGAGACTGGTGTCTCTTGTCACAGATTGCCTGGAAACACGGTACTGTTCATTAGCATTAGTTTGTATCTACCGCTAAACCCCTCCCCTGATGCTTCATCATTCTGAGGAGTTGAACCTGAGTCCTCACAAAATCACAGAATCTCCAAGGAGACCTCAAAGGTCATCTCCTCCAGCCCACCCTGGCATAGTGGTCATCTCTACACCATCTCTAACTAGCACTAATCCAGCCACTTCCTGAAATCCTCTAGTTAGGGAGAATCCTATTGTTTTCCAAGGCATTTTGTTCCATTTTTAGGATATCAGTAATTGTCAGGTAATTAAGAGGAAATAAAAGAGGAAAAAAATCTGTAATTTTCACTCATAGCTTCTAGTTCTGCCTTCTAGAGCCAAGCAGAACAATTCTAGCTCCACCCCTTTTAAATTTAATTTATTTTGAACTTAAGAAGTAAAACAAGCATATCTATAACATAGTAGAATAGGAAAAAAAAAGATGATTGTGCATGAAACTGCAAATCTATTTTGTACAACTTGCTATTCCTTTGAAACATATAATAAAGTTATTATGGAACTTTCTTTTTCGTCCCTTTTTTCTTCCTCTTCCCCCTTCCCACAATAGTTATCGAGTGTCCAGGGTAGAGAGAGTGGTAGGAGAATGAAGTTCCTCTTCTCTGAAAGTCAAGATTGATCAAAATGACCCAGCAAACTTGTGAAGTGTAATCCCCAAATAAGCCCAGATGAATGTGTAAATTACAGCGAAAAGAATGGGTGATATGTGTTTGTTTCCCTGTTGTGTTTCAAGGTTTTAGAAGTGGCCATCGGGGTTGGTCTGGCTTCTTACTATATACAAAGTATGGGAGACACAGGAGTCTCTTAGGGTCCTATAGTGCCACCTACAGGAAGGAATATTTCAGTTCATATGACTGATGAGTTTTAAGCATTGAATAGGCAGTGAATCCACAGAAACCTTATGTTTGCAATGATAATTATTTTCCATACTACAAACTGGGATACATTTTTTCAAAACAGGGATTTTTTTTAGGTCATTTAATTTATGGAGATGATAGAATAGTATATTTGGAATTAAGACTGTCCTGGAAAATCCCAGATTTGACATCACCAGACAAAAAAAATGCCTAAGTATACTCACATTTCATGCCTCTCCCTGTTGGAAGCAAATAGGCAGGACCTGTTGTAAAATAAGCCCATCAGCTCCTTCTCCCCAAACGTGAGATGAAAATGGACTCCTAAAAAGAGACTTTGTCTGAAGTTATGTAAGGAAAGGGTACTCTGCTGCTGCTGACCTTTCCTAGTCCCCCTTAAGGCACTAGTCTGCCAGGCTTTTCTCCAACTTATCCTTTCTACGCCCATTTTTCCCTAGTTATTTTATTTTTAATTCATGGAATAAAACAAATATTTCCATAATACAATACAATAAAAAAGATGTTTGTACATGAAACTCAAATCTACTATGTACAACTTGCTGTTCCTTTCAAATATACAGCAAAAATATCATTTAAATTTATTTTTTCTCCACCCACCCTAGAGATGGCCACCATTACATACAAACAAGTGTGTGAGTAGGTGTACACACACACACACACACACACACACACACACACACACATATTCCAATATACACACATATACACACATGTTATACATACACATATATCTGTAAAAATTCTATACATCTATTTATCAGTTCTTTCTCTGGAAGCTGATAGTGTCTTTCTTCATTGTCCTTTATAGTTAATTTGGGTATTTATAATAGCAAAAATTACTTATTTGCACAAAGTTGTTCTTAAAACAAAAGTAGTCGTTTACAGGTTTGCCCCCCTTACTGTTCCCTACCACTCATTCCTTCATTGGCTCCCTCCTCCCAATAAAGGCCATGTTTTTTTACCCTTTTTATATCCCTAGCACTTGGTACAGTGTCTAGAACATAGTGATGAGGTATAGATAGGGGTAGGGGTGCTCAAGACCCCAAAATACCAACATGCCGGGTTCTGCCGAATGAATTCGACTCAAGACTTCTCTCAGCCAAAGAAAAGCAAAGTTTATTAAAAGTTTGCCATATTGGGTAGACTCTTAAGGAGTCTGAGTATCTGTAAAGCTTGTATTGGGCAAGTGGGCCAGAATCATCTGACAGAGAGCAAGTTGGTGCTAGAAAATTCTATGGAGCTCTCACACCACATGGAGGCAAGATAGGGTCTTATATACAGAAAGGCTGTGGGAGGAAGCTAGGGGTGGTCTAGAGGAGGAGTTTGGGGAGGGTCTTCAGGAGGAGTTAATGAGGTCAGACTCCAGTAAATGAGTGAAGTTGGTGGAGGCTACCTGGAGAAGTGGGTTAGGCCAGTTCAAGGGTGTAACGGTTGATTTGGATGTAGATATTTTGATAGGCTGGAGGGTGGGAAGTAAATGGACAATGGAGGGCTACCTAGGAGGAGTAAGAGATTTAGGCCTAGCTATTATAAAAGGCTTATGGCCTCAGGCATCAGAAGAGCTCAAGGGGATCACAGAGCCTGTACCTCATCAATAATAGGTGCTTAATAGATGATTGAGAGACTTTTATTTTCATCAGTCCTCTCTAAAATAACCACTGTGCAGTTTATAGAATAGAAGACCATTTTTTCCCTAAAAGCAGGTATTATTGGTATAATTTGCACAACTGTAAACTTCTGGAGGGCAGGGCCTTTCTTTTGCTTCTTGTTATATCTCTAGCTCTTAGCATAGTGCCTGGAATATTATAGGCGCTTAATAGATGTTTATTGATTGATTGATTCTCCAAGATCTTTTACCAATCCTGATTACTTTCTTATTTTTGCTCCAGCTTCAATAAATTTCCCAAAATGGGATGCCCCAAGCTTGACATAGAATTACAAATGTTCTACACATTGTACTGACCAAGGGAGGATATGGTGTAATTACTACCCTCCTGGTTTTGGGCACTAGCCTTTTCCTAATCTAACTTGGGATAGCATTAGCTTTTGGAGCTGCTATGGCACACAGTTGACTTTTTTTGAGTTAGTATTCCAGTAAAAAATAAAAATCTTTTTCACAGAGAACTATTGCCTAGTCAGACTTCAGCCACCCAGTATTTGGGAAGCTGTTTATTTTTTTTTTAAGCATACAATGTAGAACTTTATATTTGACCTATTAAATTTAATCTTATTTATTTATGCTTCTAGGCCTGGCTTATTAGGATCCATTTAGAGCCAGACTCTCATTTAAAATGCTAGATATCCTTCCAAATTTTGTGTTATCTAAAGTTTGATAAGGCTGACTAACCCTTTATCCAAGCCACTGATTAAATTGAATAGCAACAAGGCCAAGGGCAAGATCCTTAAGGCCTTCCCCCAGAGACTTCCCTCCAAGTGAGGGAAGGCCATTGAGTTCTTAACAACTACCCTTTGGGTCTGTTCTGAAGCTAACTACATCACTGGACTATTGTCTAGTCCATATTTCTCTAAGTCATCCACAAGGAAATATATAACAAAAGAGACTTGGATAAGTGCTTCGCTTTCTCCAACTTGAGTTTGTGTGGGGTACGGGGACCCCAAAAATCCCCTACCCAGAGAAATTAAAAATTAGACACATCTTGAGGAAGGAACAGGAAGTTTATTCAGTTCTTGAAAGAGGAGGGCATCCCTTCGACCAGTATGAACCAGCAGAATGAGGTGCCTTACAAAAGACAGAACAAGAATTTATACCCTAAGGCAGTCAAACCCCCTCCCCCTATCCCTTCTCCCATTGGCTAGGAGATGGGCTTTCAGTCTTGGCAAGAAATCTAACCCAATGGCAGTCTGCCACTAACTCTGCTGACTGGGGGGGGCAGGACAGGAAGCCAAGGTATAATCCAGGTCCTTCTTTGGTAAAGGCCAAAACAAGGGGGAAAAAGGTCACAAAAAGGTCCACTAGGGTAGAAGTCAAAAACTCCAGAAAAAGGGCCTAATGCTTATATGGCAGTAGTAAAGTGGGGGGGGGGGGAGGGGGAGGAATGTTGAAACCGAAATTCCAGCTTGTTCCTGCAAAACTTAGGGGCTGAGAAGTTTTCATCTTTCTCATTCAAGTTCAATTTCTTTATAAAAATGATATGATAGATGATGAGGTGTAGGCTCTGCGAGCCCCCCCCCAACACACACACCTTTTGAGATCTCCTTGAATCTTTGAGGTACATACTCTGGGAAACCTCTTGAAGCCTGATTGAATCTTCAGGGGGCATTTGCAGAGGCCATAGTATTTCATTGTGTCTGGGCCCAAACTTGTTACTAGCCTGGCCCTCCATTGTCCATCTGCTTCCCACCCTTGAGCCTATCAAAATATCAATCCACTCTTGCATTGACCTCATTAATTCCACCTGAAGTCCCTCCCCAAAATCATTACTGGAGACTGACATCATTGACTCCCCCTGAAGACCCTCCCCAGGCTCTTCCTCTGAACCACCCCTAGATTCCTCTGTATATAAGACCCCATCTTCCCTCCATCTTGTTGAGAGCGCATTGAAATGGCCTAACACAGACTTGCTCTGTGTGAGAGCACCACAGAATGCCCTGGCACCACATATGGTGAACTTGAACTTTCGATAAACTGCTTTTTCTTTGGCTGAGAAGACTTGAGAGGAATTCTTTCCACAGGACCCGGCATGTTGGTATTTTGGGGTCTCGGTCAGCCCTTACCCTCTTCGGGCACCCTCTTCAATAGAGAGCTAGGAAGACCTATCTATGACACATGCTAGCTCTGTGACTTCATCTTTCAGTGCTCTAGGCAAATATCTAAGAATTCAAGTAGTTTGGAGTTTTCCCATCTGTTTGGGAGGAAGGAGTTCACAACACTAATGAAATTCTAGGCCCATATACCCTCTATCTTCACAGAAAGGAATGGAGAAGCAGAGATGATGTTCTTAATTATTAATTATAACAAGTGTGCATAGAAACTATATACACTGAGGAGGTCCATGACAAAAAGAAAGAACCCATATACACCCAATATTTATAATAGCACTTTATGTAGTAGAAAAGAATTGGGAATAGAATAAATTCCCATCAAATGGTGAATGGCTAAAGAAGCTGTGGTATATGAAATGTAATAGAGCATTACTATGCTGTATGAAATGATGACTGTGATGAATACATATGGAAACATGGGAAGATTTATATGAACTGATACAGAATGAAATAAGTACAACCAGGAAGACAATACTTACAATGACTACAATAATATAAGTGGAAAGAACAACCAAACAACCAAAAGTGGATGCTACAAAATTATAATGAACAATTTTGGATAAAAGAGGAAAAGGGAGAGAGACAGAGACAGAGAGAGAGACACAGAGACACAGAGAGAGAGAGAGAGAGAGAGAGAGAGAGAGAGAGAGAGAGAGAGAGAGAGAGAGAGAGAGAAAGAGAGAAGAGATGATCCGGATGTAGAAGGCTAACTACCATGTTAGTCTTTTTCAATATGCTAGCTAGTTTTCCTATGTTCTTTTCTTCCCTCTTTTAAAAAATTCTGTTACTAGGGATAGCTATTTCTATGAGTTAATGGGGAATGACATGCTGTTGTCAAAAAGACATCAATAAAAATTTATTTTAAACATTAAAAATGCATAGCAGCTATTCTTAATAACTGGAGCTGGTAGAAGTCAGAACTCACCTTCTAGAATCAGAATATCACAGCACTTTATATTATGCCTTTCAAAAATGGGGCCCTTTATAAGCGCATGGTATTGGTGGTGTTAATAATAGTAAGACTATCATGACAGAAGATGGGGAATAAAGCAATGCCTCTCTTCACTCAGCAAATCAGTTTATCAGGCACCTACTATGTGCCAGACATTGCTGGGCCTGGAAATACAGAGAAAGGTGAAAAGCAGTCCTGTTCTCAGGAAGTTCATAGTGTAATGAGGGAGGCAATATGTAAACAATTGTATGCAAACAAGATAAATACTGGATTAGTGGGAGATAATCTATAAAGGGAATTAAGAGGGATTGGGGAAAGACTTGTAGAAATTGGAATTTGGGTTGGGACTTCAAGGAAGCCTGGAGGCTGGGGTGAGGAAGGAGAGTTTTCTAAGCCAGGAAAAAAATGCCCAGAAATGGGAGATGGTGAGTCTTGTTGGAAAAAGGGAGCCCCCGTCGCTGAATTGGGGTGTGTATGTGTGTGTGTGTGTGTGTGTGTGTGTGTGTATGTGCTATGGATAGAGGTGGGGGTAGCAGTGTAAGTATAAGAAGACTGGAAAGGTGGGAGTAGGCCAGTCTGTGAACAGCTTTGAAAGCCAAACAGAGGATTTTATATTTGATCCTGGAACTGATAGGAAACCACTGAATTTTATTGAACACAGAAGAATATAGACCTGATCAGATCTGCAAATTAGTAAGATTACCTTGACACTTGAGTGAAGGAGGACTGGAGTAGGGAGAGATTTGAGTCAGGGAGCCCTATCAGCAGGCCATCGCAATAGTCTGGGTTTGAGACATGATGTGGGTCTGCACCAGAGTGGTGGCAATGTCAGAGGAGGGAAGGGACATATACAAGAAATAATACGAAGGTAAAATTGACAGCGACAGACTTGAGATGGCAGGTAGGAGAGAGTGAGAGGTGGAGAATGACACCTAGATTGTGAGCCTAAGGAACTAGAAAGACGGGTGATATTGACAGTAATAGAGAAGGTAGGAAGAGGGAAAGGTCTGAGGGAAAAGGTAATGAGTTTGTTTTTGGACATACTAAGTTTAAGATGACTATGGAGCATCCAGTATGAGCTACCTAATGACAGTGAGT
The DNA here is from genome assembly GCA_028646575.1 of Pseudocheirus occidentalis. NCBI lineage: Eukaryota > Metazoa > Chordata > Mammalia > Diprotodontia > Pseudocheiridae > Pseudocheirus > Pseudocheirus occidentalis. The sequence goes on from CM053595.1 coordinate 214,158,861, forward strand.
GATGGAGGGTATTGCTTGGAATGATTTGGGACAGGGAGCTGTGTACGTCTGAGGAGGTGGGGATTTTATTTTGTTTTGCTTTAATTCTGAACATCAACATGGTTTAAAATGAATGAGAGAATGGAAAAGCTGGACTTTTGCCACTGCTGTACCTTAGTTGCATCCTATCCCTGTCCCTCCTAAGGAATCTCTTTGTAAGGGATCTAATAACCACTTTGCCTTAAAATAAAAAACATTTCTTACATGCTTCAGTACTGTAAGGATTTAAAATTTTTCAATGTGTCTACTCACTCCACGGATACAGATTACAATCTCTCTGCAATTTATTGGATGGTTTCAAGAGTTGGCCTTTGGCCAATCTGGTTGATGATTTTCTCCTAACTTCACAAGGCTAGTCCTCAAACAAGAGAAACACATAGTGTATCATTCCATTCATTCCTGGAGCTATTGGCCTCCCAGAGCTTACTCTCTACTGGTTACATCTTTAAGAATGTGGGGTTACAGCTACACCGTGATGAGGATCAATATAGTACGGTGGCATAAGAGCTGATATTGGAAACAGGAGAACCCCAGACTCAAATCCCATTGCTGACACTTAGTTTCAGAGAGGTTAAGTGATTTGCTCAGGATTCAAACTGTCTCCTCATCTGTAAAACAGAGAAAATAATAACTCATTCAGAGGACTGTCAGGAGTAGGGCCAGTACCTTTGATTTAACTGATGTCGAAAACTCCCAGTGAAAAATGTTCTTTACCAATGCAGCACCGTATTTTCTTGGCAGTTTATAGAGTTAGAGAACTGGCTAGAATATTGTGATGAAATGGCTGGCCCAGGGTCACGCAGCCAGTTTGTATCAGAAGTAGGGCTTGGTCACTGGTCTTTATGCCTTCTAGGATGACTCTCCATCCGCTGTGCCACATGGTCTCTATTGAGAAGCCATGGAGAAAAGATTTAAGGAGAGAGAAACTTGCTTCAAATTCCACAGGGAAAATGGAAGCTATTTGCCATGAATTCCCATTTTTCTCCTAGCCTACAACCTAAGAACCTTTGACCATATTCCCGTCTCCTCTATTCTCCCTTGCTCTGGTCTTTGAGGGGTCTTTCCCCTCCTTATCATTAGCTCTTCTACTTGTAAGCTTGATCCCATGCCTTCTTTCTTACCTCGTGGTAGCTAGACCTCACAGTGGGTCTGGAATCAGAAGGACATGAGTTCAAAATTTAACCTCAGACACTTACTAGTTGTAGGAACCTGGGCAAGTACTTAATCTCTTTGCCTCCATTTCCTCAACTGTAAGATGGAGACAAAAACAGCACCTACCTTGCAGGGCTGTGGTGAGGAACAAATAAAATACCATTTGTAAAGCGCTTAACAACATTCCTGATAGAGAGCAGATGAGCTGCCATATAAATACTTTTTTCTTTCTTCCTCCCCCGCCCCATGAGTCATCCCCTCTATATTTCATTTGCAGTCACTTCCTGTCCGTTAGCTCCTATGGGCCACAAGTAGGGTGGTGGTAATACCAAAGTACAGTCTTAGCATAGGACTGGGGCTCGTTTATGGTTTAGATATGGCAGGTGAAAGCTGACGTTGAGCTGAGCTGAGCATGGGGAACAAATGGGGGGAGATGAGGAGTGGGCAGGTCAAGATGCTGAATGCCAAAGGTGAGGAGGGGAGCCTGCAGAACCTGAGAGCTGGTGAACTGAGGCTAATGTTGTGAGGGAACAGATGAGATGTGGCCCACAAGTTTGGAGAAACTAAAAGGGGGTAAGGATGGGAGGAGGGGACATGAAGCAGGGCTAAGCTGAAGTCAGAAACAACACCCAGATTCTTTACAGTACATCAAAGGTAAGTTTGGCTACAGCATCTGGGGAAAGCACTCCCTTTTAATACACTACTCAAGGCTTTCTGAACAACACTCCACCCAGACAGCACAATCTTTCCCAGCTTTGGGAGTTCTGTGACTGGAGCCAGGCTGAGCTAGATTAGAACATTATTTACCTCCCAGCCTCCTAGGAATACTCTGATAGTCATGCAGTCCTGTGGGGTTGCATAGACAGGCCTCCAGGGGCAAAGAAGGGGTACAATCTCTCCAGGGTTATCAGGGCTTGAAAGAATAGATGTCTCCCTGTAGGGAGGTCGGGAAGGTGGTCTAGTGGAAAGTAGACTGGATTTGGATTTGAATTCTATTTATACCACTTAGTCAGGTGTGAACCTGAGCAAGTTACTAAATCTCCTGAAGCCAGTTTATTCCTCTGAAAAATGATGATTAAAAAAATTTGCATTACCTACTTAATAAGGTGGTTGCAAAATAAAAAGTACTCTGTAAACCTTGAAGTGCTATAGAAATATGAATCACTATTATATACACGGAATTGTACTAGACATTGGGGAGAGGGAAAATATAGAAGTACAAGAGATGGTCCTTGTCTTCCATTTTTTCATCTCATAGGAGTAGCCAGGTGGTGCAACGGATAGAGAACTGGGAGCTCCCATACTATGGAGTTCACCGTCCTTTCCCACATCAAGGCATTGTCAGAGTTGATGAAATCATAGGTCCTTTGGGTAATTGCACATAGAGGGATTGGGAAATTCAGTGGATGGTAATATTTAATAAGGGCAGCTAGGTGGTCAGGTGGATAGAGCACTGCACCTGGAGTCAGAAAGATCTGAGTTCAAATCTTACTTCAGACATTTACTAGTGGTGTTATTCTGGGCAAGTCCACTTAACTCTGTTACTCAGTTCCTCAACTCTAAAATGCAGAAACCCTGGAGAAGGAAATGGTAAACCACTTCAGTATCTTTGTCAAGAAAAGCCCATGAATGAATCATGCAGTCGTGAAAAATCAGACATGAGTGAAAGATTGAACAACAGCAACAAAACATATTTAATAAAGAAGAAATAGTCAGATGAGCGGGGAGAGGGGGTGGGCAGGGCAGAAAAGGGGCAAAGAGAGAGAGAATTTATTAAGAGCTACCACAAGAGACCTCTTGACCTCCAGGAGCTCACCCGTTTTCATTCTAATGGGGGAAATCAAAATATCAGGGGATAGGAGAGCCAGAAAAGAGTGGGGCAGTGTTACAATCCGGTCAGGGTTGGGAGTTGGGGGCCGATAAGTGAGGTGTAGACCAAGTTCAGGGCAAGATCAGGTGAATGGTCACCTTCCAGAAAGTAAGGTGGTTTGGGGTATATTAATCCAAGAGTCCTGTGGAGAGGAGGTGGCTAAAGTAGAGCTGGCCTGCTTTGGAGCTGGCCAAAGTGACTAGGCAGAGAAATAAAAGAGGAGAAGAAAAGGGAGGAGAGATGGAAGCAGTAGATGAGGGGACAAAATGAAAGATGGACAAAATGGGCAGAATGAACTGAGGCAGAAAACACATAAAACCTGGCAACAAAATTGTAAAAGAAATTGAGTTCTCCTTTAGTCCCCTATTCCTAGTCCCCTCTATTTAAGGTCCTTGGAAAAGCTGCTCAGATCCCAGGACAAACTTGTCTTGCTCTTTTTGACTTTTCTGAGAAATCTCAATATAGTCTCAGAGTCTGAGTCCACAGTGCTGGGCTCTCAGCCCCTGCCACTCCTCTGAAACCAGCCCTCTGTTTCTCGGGCTCCCTTGCCAGCTTCTGAGTCTTTTCAATCTTCACCCAAGGCTGGCATTCAGCCTCTGTTACTGGGGCTGTTGAATGTAGTTTGAATTCTGTTCAGAAGATGCTGAAGTCTCAAACAGGCATTAAATGTATTTTGGCCTGGGGGAGAGATGGTTATATTTACATGATAAATTTGGGTTTTTACTAGGGACTATGACCTTGAATGTTCATTACTATACAGAAGGGGCTGAGAATATTTTATTCTGTTATTGTATTAAGGGGCAAGAGAATAGGATCAAGCATTTATTACCTACTCAGTGTGAGGCACTGTGCTAAGTACTTTACAGATATTAAGGAGCTGGCTCTTCCATCCCGGCAGCTTAGATAGAGATAGCTGGCATTCATATGTTTTAAAAGGTTTGCAAGGTGCTTTACAAATATATCATTTTGTCCTCATAATAACCCTTGGAGGTAGGATGCTCTTTTTGTTAATATTTTTCAGTGGTAACCAACTCTTCATAACCCTATTTGGGGTTTTCTTGACAAAGATACTAGAGTGGTTTGCCAATTTCTTTTCCAGTTCATTTTACAGACGAGGAAACTGAGGCAAACATAGTTAAGTAACTTGTTCAGGGTCACACATCTAGTTAAGTGTCTGAGACTAGAATTGAACTCAGGAAGATGAGTCTTCCTGATTCTAGGACCTATACTCTATCCACTGCTGAACCTACCTGCCAATTTGCTACTATCATCCCCATTTTACAGAGGAGAAAATTGAGGCTCACAGACATTAAATGATTTGCCCAGAGTCACACAGGCTAACAAGTATCTGAGGTTGGATTGGAGTTCAGGTCTTCCTGACTCTAGATCTGGTGCTCTATCCCCTACATCGCCTTAGACAGCCTGCCTGGAGGCAAGTGGACTACTTAAGGGAAGTACTTATTAGCATAATAGCTGATAATTGATATAGTTATCTAGTTCTTTAAATTTTGCAAATTACTTTACAAACATTACCTCATTGGTAGTTGCTACTACCACCATCTAGGCCAAAGAGTGAGGTCTAGAATTTGGGTGGTGGCAGCAATAATGTATAGGAGGAGACAGACACCAAAAAAAAAAAAAAAAAAAAAAAAGATGTAAAGTTATCTCCATGGGACTTGGGTGTGAGAGCTGAGGAAGATGATTCTGGAGCATCCAGCCTGGTACCACTCAGAGAAATAGGGAGGTTGGGGGAAGGATAAGTTTGAGAAGGAAGATGGGGTGGTTTTAGAAACATTAAACTTGATTGGCCAGTGAATGAATCCTCTAGCAGGCTGTTGGAGATATGTGTTTAGTGCTCAGGTAAGAGGCTGGGAATAGAGATAAAAATGATCATTAGAGCTATGGAGAGTGGAAGAGACTGCCAAGGGACGAAGAGACTAAACCAAGGACAGGGTCTTGGTGGAAGCCTGCATTTAGGTTGTGGAAAGAGGAAGAAGAATCAAGGGACCACATGGAAGTTCGAGCATTGGCAGAGTGGCATGGTGGAGAGTGCTGAACTTAGAGTCAGGAATACCTGGCTTCAGGGCATACTTCAGACACTTTCTGGGTAAGCTACTTAATCTTTCTCAGCCTTAGTTTCCCTATCTGAAAAATGAGGATAATAATTACTTCAAAATGCTGTCATGATGATAAAATGAGAAAATAAAGGTAAAGTGCTTTGAAAACCTTAAAGGACTATATAAAATTAGCTATTTGGGGCACCAGGGGATGTGGCATTATGGAAGCCAAGGAAAGTTGTCTACAGTGTTGTCAAGGCCAAGAAGGAGTTTAGTAATTTGATTTGCAGAGCACCCTTCAGCTCATCCAAGAAGGCAGAATGGCTAATTTGTGGAAATGGGAAGGAAACAATAGTGCTGAAGAGAGCACCAGCTTTTCTGGTTGTTGTTTGTCTTTCATTTTCAGAGGACCAGTGACATCATGGGGTGATGTCTTGACTCCAGTGAATTGGATTTAAGTGAGGCAGAGCTGCCCAAAGTCATCAGCTTCACTCTCTCTTCCATCATCAAAGACCAGTGGGAAAACAAAAGTCAGGATTACGGGGGATGGCCCGGAGTGCAGTAGATGACCTTGGCATCTTCAATGTCTGACCAACTTGGAGCTAGCATATAAAAAGGAGGGAGAAGTAGAGTCTTTACACCTGCCATTTGAAATTAACCAATGTGATAATATTCATATGGACTTGTAGTGATAGAGGTAGATAAGAGGATTCACAGTCATAGAATTTGAAAGTCAGAAAGGACCTCAGAGAACATATAGTACAACTCATATTCCAAAGTACCCCCCATTATAACAGCCAACAAATCTTTACCCACCTTCTTGAATCCTTCAGAGGTAGAAGAACCCTCTACCTCTCAGTCATCCATGACACTTTGTCTTTTCTTGATATTAAGCATAAATTTGTCTCTCTAAATCTTCTCCCATTGTTCCTGGCTCTCCCCTTTTGGGGCCAAAGAACCTGAGTCTAACCCATCCTCCATATGATAGCCCTTCTGATGAGGTGCAGGCTCTGGTACCCCCCTTGAGCCCTCCTTGAATCTTTGAGGTACAGGCTCTGGGAAACCCCTTGAAGTCTAATTGAATCCCACTTGATGAAGCATTTGCAGAAGCCATAGTATTTCATTGTGGCTGGGCCCAAACCTCTATTACTAGCCTGGCCCACCATTGTCTATCTGCTTCCCACACTGGAACCTATCAAAATATCAATCCAGTCTTGCATTGATCTCATTAATTCCTCCTGAAGACCCTTCCCAAACTCCTCCTCTAGACCACCCTTACATTCCTCTGTATATAAGAATCCCATCTTCCTTCCATGTGATGTGAGAGCACCACAGAATGCCCTAGAACAGACTTACTCTGTGGAAGCACCATGGAATGATCTAGTATAGACTGGCTCCTTAAGAGTCTACCCCATATGGTGAACTTTTTTATTTTATCAGTGGCAAAATTTGTTTTTATTTACTTAATTTTTGAATGCTAAAAGTATATGACTTCACAAAAGACAACATATGCATAATTTAAGATGCTAACGACAGAAAAATATTTGAGAAATATCAAAATGAGTAAATCAGAACCACCGGGTTTTCATTAAAAAACATTTAAATGTATGTCTAATCAATACTTCTTTTACTAGCATATGGTCTCTTTTCCTTCAAAAGTCTTTTTTTCATTCATTTTTTATTTGTTTTCTTGTTTACATTATTCATTATCATTACATTTTTGAATTACAAATTTTCTCCCCGTCTTGCCCCTGCCCCAACCCTAAAACAGCAATCCCACTGTAAAGCCCCTCCCCTGCTCTGCTCTCTT
>CM053595.1:214166288-214188441 GCA_028646575.1 Pseudocheirus occidentalis
CTAGAGTTTTAGTGTTTTTATTTTGCTTCCTTTTTCTCATGTTGGCCAGTCAATTAATTGTTTGGTTTTTTTAGGTCTGTGAAACTCTGCTTCCAAGGGGGGGAAAGCTCTGTTCCAAATCACTGCGGTTTTCCCAACTGCCGGAGCTATTAGGGGGGTGTTGCAAGTCCCCCCAGCTTTGGCTTGCTGAAAGTGCACCCCAGGACCACCACCCAAGACCATGATCCGGATCCAGGCTGCTCAACGCAAGAGCACTTGGCCCTGATCAATAGATTCAGCTCCCCTGCGGAGGGCTGGTCCGCAGGCCAGGGGCTCTGAAGCAGCCTGGTGGGGGCCGCTGGTGGATCCAGCAGTTCTCTTCCCCCACTGCTTCTTTGCCTTGGGAGCAGAATGGCCGAACTGCTTTATCACCCCCAAATTAATTTTCAAAGTTTCAACTTTCACTAACCGTCTCTGACGGAAGCTCCCCTCAGGCAGGTGCTTTAGATTTTCTTTGAAGTAGACTCAAGCTGCTGTTTGGGAGGCTCCGCTGCTCCTTGTGGCCACCCTGGGGTCTTGCCTGGCGGTGGAGGTGGTTTTGGGCTGGTCAGTTCTCTGCTCCGCTGCTGTGCAAGCTGCCCCTTTGCCCCATTCCTCACGCCTTGGCAGATGTGGAGGTGCTGGAGGCTGTAGAACCTCTGCAGGCTGGCTGTGGGGCTCGGCTCAGCTCAGTCCAGCTCCTTCCCACAGTCCCAGGCCTGGCCGCGGTCTCGGCTTCCGGCTGTTCCAGACTCCCCTCCGGCGGCTGCTGAGCTCCTGCTGCCAAGCTGCCTTCAGCAAGAGAGGTGTTCTCTGTATTTTTGTGAGTCTGAGAGTCCTGGACTTTCCTAGACTTTGTCTGGGCTCATATTTTATGGGTGTTTAGGGTGGCGGTGTGTGTGAGCTGCGGGACTTTGCTGCTTCTACACCACCATCTTGGCTCCGCCCCCCTTCAAAAGTCATATGGTGAACTTTTAATGAACTTTCAATAAACTTTACTTTTCTTTGGCTGAGAAGAATTGAGTCGAATTCTTTCAGCAGGACCCAGCATGTTGGTATTTTGGGATCTCAGGCAACCCTAACCCTCTTTGGGTAAACCTCTTCACTTCTAATATTAGGCAATGGCAATCATGTTCTCCTAGCATCTTCTCTAGGTTAAAGGTGCCCAATTCCTTCAATTGCTCTGTAAGACCTCGTCCCAGAAGGAGAACACAGCTGCATGGTTTAGGGGCTCCTGCCTGCCGTTCTCAGTCAGCAGCGCTCTGTAAGACCTCGTCCCAGAAGGAGAACACAGCTGCATGGTTTAGGGGCTCCTGCCTGCCGTTCTCAGTCAGCAGCGCTCTGTAAGACCTCATCCCAGAAGGAGAACACAGCTGCATGGTTTAGGGACTCCTGCCTGCCGTTCTCAGTCAGCAGCGCTCTGTAAGACCTCATCCCAGAAGGAGAACACAGCTGCATGGTTTAGGGGCTCCTGCCTGCCGTTCTCAGTCAGCAGCGCTGTGCTGTCCCATGCTTGTCTGTGGTCCCTATGGCAAATGTACGTGCTCACCTAGTTGCTCTATGGCTTCAGCACAGATCACCAGAGAGATTCCATGTTGATCTCCCCGGGTCAGAAGGTCAGTAAAGGTTACTTCCTCAATTGTGACTTCAGAGCCTTTCCTATGTCCCTAGACTGTGGGGGTCCTGATTGGTTAAGTTCTTTGTCCAGGATCACATAGCCAGGATGTGGCAGAGGGCACATTTTGAAAGCTAGATCTTCCTGACTCTGAACCCAAGTCTATCATCTACATCCTGTTGAAAAAATTATAGTAAATTGCCTCCTTGTACACTGTTCTGCTTCACACCCCAGTTATTTCAAATATTATTCTTTAAGGCTTTTGATCAGTTAGGTAACTTTCCATCATCTCTCTTTAAGCTCTGGCTTGGATTTTTTACTCCAACCAGACAAATTTCTTGCTGTCCAAAACACACGACATGTTTGGTCTTGTTTTTGAGCTTTCATGCATGTCATTCCCCTCTAACTGAAACGCATGCCACTCTTCAATAAACTATATTCCCTACTTTAAAATCGGGCTCAGACACTCTTCCAAGCAGTCCTCAGTGCTTAACCCTACCCAATTTTGATCGCTTTACCTCCTACAAGACGGTCTCAATGAAATAGTTCTGTGAGTACATGGGTTTTCTCCCAGGATATTGAAGGTATTGGGGTATTTTTTTTACTGATACACATCTGAATGCATCCATGCCTGCCCATCTTGTTTGATTTTTGTCCATATCCCTCCCATAACTTAATCTTGGAGAGTTCTATCCGAAATCAAAGTACTACCAAAAGCTTTAATAAGTTAAAACTGAACTAAAACTTTTATCTTACAATTCCCCTCCCACTGTGCTCTCTGCAATGTGAGCTCCATACTTTGCAAACTTACTTTCCTCTCAAAACTTTCCCTTTCTCGTTTGTTTCCTCTTCTGACAATGGGCGAGACCTGGCTTCCTCTCAGTGACAGAGGATCACTGGCCACCCATTCCAATACTACTTGCACTTGTCCTCATATACCCTCGACTTGCTCATCAGGAGGAGCTAGAACACTCCTTGCCTCCCCATTGCTCCTTCCAGACTCTCCCTCTACCACCACCACTCAGCAACCTCTCTCCTCCTTTGAATTTTATATTATTCACATTTATCAGTCAGTCCAGGTGCTGGGGACTACTACTTATGGTCCTCTGAGACATCCTCCTTCTTTCCTCTAAGAGTCAGTGCCTAGCTCACAGTTTTTTTCCTCCACTCTAATTCTTACCTTATATTGGGGTACTTCAACATATATGTTGCTATTGTCTCAAATTCCCAAATTTCACAGTTCTCCAATCTAATTTTTCTGACATACTCCTCCAGCCTGAGCTCCACACAGAGATGATCATAAACTTGATCTTGCCAGCACTCAGAAGTGTTCATGTTCATGAACTCTAACTTTTCTTTATCACAGCATAACTTCTTACCATTCCATTTTTCCCATTAACTCATGACCCCCTTCCCTATTATTCATCTTCATTATGTCATCCAATCTCTCCATCCTTTAATTCTTTTCCGGGACATCACTGGCTTGAGAGAAATGATTATTTCTCTCTTGTATTAATAACCAATAACTAAGGTTTCCCTCCTTTTCTACTTTCTCATCTAGAAATCAACCATTGTGAGAAATCTTAGGGAAAGACTTACCCAGGTTAAGATCTAGTCAGACAATAAAAGAAATTCTAAGTTGGGGCTAATGGAAGGATTCTTGCTCATTGTGTTTACTCAGACAGGTCTGGGAAAATGTGGATTCTCGCTTTTGTCAGACAGGTGATATGGAAATTAAATAAGTCTCTTCCACCAAGACTTGGATGATCCAAGTCATTTAACCTCAAGACCCTCATTGAAATATAGCCCAATTTCTCATTATAATATTTATTCTGTGTTAGCTAATCAGAGTTGATTGCCACCCTCAGGACATCTGCTCTTTCAAGCGCATATAAACTGTGAGTCCACCACCACTGGCATTCAAAAGGGCCGCTGACCTCTTTTATTGATAAACATGTTAGTCTTATTAATATAATTATTAAATCACTTAGAAAATACGTCTCTGGAATGGTTTAAATCATAGACTGAATTCTCTTCCTTATTCACCCATTGATAAATCAGTTCAACCCTATACTATCCTCTGTACTTGTATCCCTTGCTATCTTGTTCTTTCACCAGTCATGCCTTGAGAAGTCCCAACCTTGGATTGCTCCCTCCATCTTCTGCCTACATTCCTGTGTACAGACTTCTGGACAGAGCTGGAAAAAGTCACAAAAATCCTACTGATTGTGTCCACTACAAATTTATATAAGTCAACTGGGCCCTCACTGCACCAAGGCAATTCTTCTATACCTTCACATCCCACTTACCAAATCAGCTTTTACAAACCTTTTTATCCCCCCTTAAATTTCTCTTAACACTCTTTCCCTCTACCCTCTTAGTAACAGACCTTGCCTAATCACTGAAAAACTGATGTCATTCATTTTATATGTCTTTTCATTTTATATAACTCAGACACCCCAATGCAGTTAGGTAGCAAAATGCATGGTGTTGGAGTCAAGAGAAACTGAGTTCAAATCCAGTCTCAGACATACTTACTAGCTGTGTGATCCTGGGAATGTCACTTAACCTTGCCTCAGTTTCCTTATCTGTAAAACAGGGATAATAATAGCACCTACCTCCTAAGGTCATCGTGAGGATCAAATGATATAATTGTAAAGTGCTTAGCATACTCACATTTAATAAATTTAATAAATACTTGTTCCTTTCTCCTTATATCCTTCCTCCCCCATATTTCACTTTGCCAAGGCAAATGCATTTACATGCATCCTTGATCTTATTCCATCACATCTTTCCTCATAAATCTCCCCCTCTATCCCTCCTGCTGTCTCTCTAGTCTTCAATATTTCTCTACCTACTGGCCGCTTCCCTGCTTCTGACAGATACATGCATATTTCGTTCATCCTTTAAAAACCCTATTTGATTTTACAATCCCTACTAGCTATTGGTTCATATTTCTCTTTCATTTATCAGATAAATTCATAAAGGGAGCTGTCTACATGACCTTTCTCTACTTCATCTGCTCCCACTCTCTTCTAAACCTTCTTCAGCCTGACTTCCAATCTCATTCAACTGAAACCATTGTCTCCAAAGTCACTGATTATCCCTGAAGTGCCAATGCTAAAGATTTTTTTTTTTGGTGAATCCTCTTCCTTCCTGCTTTCTGCACTTAACATCTCCCTCTTTTGTATACACTGTCCTCCCGATTATTGTGACACTGCTCCTTCCTGCTTTTTCTCCTCTCCGACTGCTCCTTCTCAGTTTCCTTTGCCATATTTCCATCCATTCCATTCATATCCATGAGTAATCCCCTGGGCTCTGTTCTGAGGCCTCTTCTCACTTTCCACTGTGCTATCTCACTCAGTAATCTCATGAACTCCACATCAGTTCATCATCAGCTCCTCAGTCCAATAACCATCTTCATGAGATGATTCTCAGGTTTATATGTCCAGAGCTAGCATCTTGCCTGAGTTCTAGTAAGGTATCATTATCTGCCTTTTGAACATTTGAAGTAGACATCCTTATTTTTCTCCATAAGCCCTCCTCTCTTCCAAATTTCACTAAGATTATTGAAAGTACTACATCCCCCAATTAAGCAGGTTCATATCCTGGGTGTCATCTTGGATTACTTTCTTCCACTCACTCTATATATTCAATCTGTTGTCAAATCTTGTCATTTCTGCCTTCATGACACCTCTTGGATATATTCCCTTCAGTCCACTCCCACAGCCACCACTGCAGATTCTCATTATCTCGAACCTAGAATACTGGTAAAATTTTTAATAATTTGTCTGACATGATTATCTGTCTTAAAGTCCTTTCCATGTTTTCCTCCCTGATTTTTAGGTTACATTGCTCAATATATTTTTCCCATGGTGTCACCAATGATTGACATTAAATATGGCAAAGAATATTTAGGTGAAAATCAATGGAGAACTAGAAGCAATATTGTCTTGGGAGCATATTACATACCAGTGGGTCAGATATAAATTTTGATGGGCAGAAATATAAAATGCTAAATCTGAGTTTTAAGAAATTAATATCTCAAATGCAAGATCAGGGGGAGGTATAGTCAAACTAGTTATCGTCAAACAGATCTGAAGTCTTTTGTAGATTGCATGCTGAATGTGAGCAGATATAACGTGGTAACCAAAAATAATGACGTGATCATAGGCTTCATTAAGAGAGGCACAGTAGACAGAACAAAAATTAGAAGATGGTGCCGCCATCCTCTGCTCTGATCAGATCATATCTAGAAAACTCCATTTAGTTTTGGGCCCCACATTTTAGGATGGCCACGATGGTGAGGATCCTTGACAAGATGACAAAAATCAATCAAATGACTTAGGGAGAAGAAAAGAGGAAGCACATGATACCTATAAATATCTGAAGTACAGTCATGTTACACTTGTTTTATTTGATCCAAGAGGGAGCAGTAGTTATGGAGAGGCAAATATAGGCTCAGTGTAACAATAACATCAACAACAAACCCTTTTTTTTTTTTGCTTTTTTTTGGAGGGCAGTTGGGGTTAAGTGACTTGCCCAAGGTCACACGGCTAGTTTTTTTGTGTTAAGTGTCCGAGGCCGGATTTGAACTCAGGTACTCCTGACTCCAGGGCCGGTGCTCTACTCACTGCGCCACCTAGCCGCCCAACAAACCCTTCTTAATGAGGGTTATTTAAAAATGAGAAAGACTGCCTTGGAAAATAATGGGCTCCTCCTCACTAGGAATCTTAAAGCAGAGGTTGAATGATTATTTTAAAGTGGGTTCCTAAAAAGGCGTGAGTTGCGTTAGCTGGCCTCTGAAGTCCGGTCCGACTTTGACATTCCGTGATTCATCAATACTTTATTTTAGTTATGTAACAGAAGCAACAGCAGGAAGGACGTCACGAAGGGAGAAGGAGAATAATACTTTGAACTTCTTCCTCCTTGTTTTTTTTTAATTATAATGTAATGCCTGATGGTTAATTTTAGCCTGTTTATTTAAGCAACCCTTGTAACTAGGCTGCTAGGAGCTCCTCAGGGCTGGCCACACTTTCCCATTAGCCTACGCAGTGCACCACGAACCTCTCAGCGACTTCAGGAAAGCGCCCCCTCCTCTCTAACCCAAGTGATAACAGAACGTTCAGAGCTCGTCTTGTTTCTCGGCTCCGCTATGCGCTGCTAACAGAGATCAGCTCTACCTCACTCACCCTAACCTGAATTTGCTGAACGCCTACTATGGGCCCTGAACTTATTGGAGGGATGAGAAAGAAATACATAGTGGTCCCTAACACCAAAGAACTTAAAAAAGTACTTAGTAAGACAGATTTGTATGGACAAAGCAATTAGAAGACAATAAAAGAAGACAGAATAGAATTGAGCAAAAGTGTGTCCTAGTGCTGTCAGAAATGAAGATGAGAAAACATTGATTTCATTTTGTCTATTGTCTGTGAGTAGCCTGTCTCTAGTCTACAAGTTATATGTATTGCCTTTGTTGTTGAGCCATGTCCGACTCTTCATGATCCCATAGACCATAGCACACCCATACTGTCCATGGGGTTTTCCTGGCAATGGTCCTGAAGTGGTTTGCCATTTTTTTCTCCAGTGGGTTAAAGCAAGCAGAAATTAAATGATTTACCCAGGGTCACACAACTAGTTAAATATCCAAGATGAGATTTGAACTCAGGTCCTTCCTGACCCGAGGCCCTGTGCTCTATCCACTGTGCCATCTAACTGTCTTTATATTTGTTGCCTACTGCTCAACAACTCACGATATATGAGTTTTACCAATTTTCGGAACCATTAAACAAACATACCAGGTTTACCATTCAACAACCATATGATTTAATGAAGGTAGGATATTAAACAATGAATTCCAACTAGGCTTACTTCATAGCCTGTGTCATGCGTTTATGACCTGTAAGCCTAATTTGCAAGTTATGTTCAATAACAACTTGAGTAGCACCTTCATTCCAAGGAGATCAAAGAGGTCAGAGGCTCTTAAAGGAAAAGTCCCTTATCTGATGTCAGCTGAAAACCAGTTGGGCTGCTTCACCTCTGTGCAAACTCACTGGCTTGGAAGGTACTTGTTCCAACTAATTGCTCACATCATTGCTAATTCAGGGAAGTTCTTGCTCTTTTCTGGCCAGAGAAAGAAGTATTCCTGCTAGAAGAGTCTATTTTTCTTCAAAGATTGTGGGTTGATTTATAGAAAAGCAAGAAGAATGAGGAAAATGCCAGGGAGAGTTTTTTTCTGATGGAAAGATAGTGGAAAGAGAAAGTGTGACATAGAGGCCAGAGGGTTCACTTTGGAGTCATGGAAACCTAAGTGCAAGTCTTGCCTCTAACAAATACTGGGGATGAGGGGGTGGGGTAACCATGAACAAATCACAGCCTCTCAGAGTCCTAGGCCAGCTGCTAATCTGTATCTGTGAAGAGCTTCACCATGCTGATAAAATCCCAGGTACTGACAAAAGAAAAGAGGGAGAGAGAAAGAAAACAGGAAGAAAAGGAAGGGAAAGAATAAGAAGAAAAGGAGGAAGAAAGGAGGGAAGGAAGGAAGCAAGGAAGGAGGGGAGGAGGGAAGCAAGGAAGGAGGGAAGGAAGGAAGGAGGGGGAAGGAAAGAAGAAAGGAAGGGAGGGAGGAAAGGAAGAAAAAAATGAGTGCTTTAACTGATTTTTCATGGAAAATTACATACATAAAAGTCTAGAACTATATTCTCTGGATAATCCCTAGAGTCATATTAAGGTACATGATATAAATAAGGAGATAATAAGTATTTGGGGAAGGAATAAAATAAATTTTATATGGCACTATATATAATCTGCATATTGTTTCTATGTGAATATGTGTCTATATATCATAAAGTTTATTTCCCATAAATTTGCAAGATAAACCTTCAGAGATGAAGTAATGAAATGATTTGTTGACTTGACTTGATATGACATCATTTGAACAAATTTCTTTGTTCCAAAAGTGCTCAAAAAAGCCAGGGAAAGCAATAATGTGTTTTGGTTTCAAGGGAGAAGAAAGTGGTCAGGATAATGGAGGGTGGAAGTCATCTCAGTTCTCTCTCTTCTTCTTAGTGACCCAGCATCCTAGGAAATTATATAGGCTTGTTTGTAGAGGTTACTTACATCTCCCACCTGACCTCACTACACAATGTGATATCTGGTAAGTACCTAATGAAGTTTTCTGGACATGCAGTGAGTCAGGGCAGAGTCAGGGGAAAGATCCGAGTCTCCTGATTACAAGATCTAATATTAGATATTCTGTCTGACTTTTAAAGCCCTTTACAACCTGGCCCCCTCCTACCTTCTCAGTCTTCTTCCACCTCACTCCCCTCAAGTGACACTGGCCTCTTTGCTGTTCCTCATCTTCCAGCTCTGAATTTTTTCCCTACTGTCTCCCATGCCTGAAACTCTCTCCCCTCCCTTATCTCTGCCTCCTGGTTTCCCTGGCTTCCTACAAGTCTCAACTAAAAACTTCCCACAAGACTCTTTCCTCAGTTCTACTCAGTCTCAGAGCCAAGACACTAAGAAGATTATTGCCAGTTTATGATTAGATAGATAGACAGACAGATGGACTGACAGATAGATAGATAACAAGATGTGTGTCTGAACTCCTTGCAAACAGGCACTGTCTTTTACCTTTCTTTACATCCCCAGCACTTAACATGGTGACTGGCACCTGGTAGGTACTTAATAAATGCTTGCTCACTAACTAACTGATTCCCAATCAAGGTCTTTGCCCATTAAACCACACTCCTTCACTAAACCTCTCACACAACAACATTATATCACAAAGTCCCTGAAACCTAACAAAATGAACCAGCTCCCACATACATTTTGGGGGTGGGATGTTGCAATATTTCCAAAAATTTAATCTTTGGAAGTACCAGCATCTTGTTTGGTACCTTGGAGTAAGGAGAGATCTGGGTTCAAATCTTGCTTCCTATACTTAATTACTTACGTGACCACCACTAGCAAGTCACTTAATTTCTCTTTATCTCAGTTTTCTCATCTGCAAAATGAGTCTAATACTATTTACATCATAAAGTTCTTGTGATCAAATGAGATCATGAATTTAAAGCATTTCACAAATCTTAAAGTCCCCAAAGTTTCCATACAGGTTTAAGCTGTTTAAGTTTATCACATAATAATGATTATCTAGTCATTTTTCAGTTGTGTCTAACTCTTCATGACCCCATAGGGGGTTTTCTTGGCAAAGATACTGGAATCATTGACCATTTCCCTCTCCAGCTCATTTTACATATGAGGAAAATGAGACACACAGAGGTAAGTGACTTGCCCAGGGTCACATAGTTAGTAAGTGTCTGAGGACAGATTTGAACTTAGGTCTTCCTGACTCCAGACCCAGAACTCTATCCACTACACCACCTAGCATCCAATATAATGATTGAGATCATTATGACTGTTATCATTATCTATGATTTCAACAGCATGGGCACTACCTCCACGGACATGGTTAACAACCCCTCCATCCCTCCTTCCATAGACAGACATCCTTCTTATTAATAAAAGTTATCATTCCTTTAGTACTTTAAAGTTTACAAGGCATGTGTGTGTGTGTGTGTGTGTGTGTTGTGTGTAGTCTCGTTCGATCCTCACAACCCCATGAATTACTGTCCACGTTTTCTAGATGAAGAAACAGAGATTGAAAGATTAAGTGACTTGCCTTGGGTCACAAAGCTAGTAAGTATCTGAGGTCATATTTGAACTCAGATCTTCCTGACTACAAAGTCTGGATGGCTGTACAGTAGGTTATCTTGATGTACACATTGATAATGAGGTTGGCACACTCATTGCCAGAGCTATCTTAGTGTTTTGGAGGCTCAGAAGGAAAAGTATGGGAGAGAAGAGGTATTAAACTGACTGCCAAACTGAAGGTCTACAGAGCCATTGTGCTGACTTCATCGTTGTATGCCTGTGAAACCTGGACAGCATACAGCACGATGCCAGGAAAACTGAATGGCTTCCATTTGAATTGTCTTAGGAAGATTCTGAAGATCACCTGGCAGGCATGTTAAGGTACCAGACACTGAGGTCCTTACTCAAGCTAAACTGCCAAGAATTCAAACTCTGCTGTAGGGAGCACAACCCTGACAGGCTGGCCGTGTTAGATTGCTGAACACATGCTGGTCAAGAAAACTGTTTTATGGAGAACTCACACAGGGCAAGCGTTCACATGGTGGTCAGAAGCAATACAAGGGCGTTCTTCAGGTCTCACTCAAGAACTTTGGAATTGATTGTGTGACATGGGAGACACTGGTACAGGACTGCCTAGGATGGCATGCCCACTTCAGAGAAGATGCTGTGTTCTATGAGCAAAGCAGAATTGAAACAGCTCAGAGGAAATGCAGAATATACGGATTTGGAGAATCCATTCCAAATGTTCACATAGACTATTTGTGCCAGACCTGTGGTAGAGCATTCCGAGCTTGTATTGGTCTGATCAACCACAGTCAGACACATTGAAATGACTTTAGCATACGGATGTCATTAGAAAACAAAGGACAGCAACCAACCAACCAACTATTTTGCTGCCTCTATTCTTATCCAAGTTTTCTCATAAATCCTTCGTAGAGGATTTACAAATGTATCCCCAGGGCTATGTTATGAGGAGCATCCAATGTTCTGTTACTAATGTGGAAATCATTATCAGTGATAAACCAATGTTGAATCAAGCCTATTAAGATAGTCTTTACAAGAGACCAAAAAAAAATTAAAAATTGAATAGACACACCCCTGTTCCTTCTAACACAACCAGAATTTCTAGCCCTATTTCATTCCATGCTCAAACCATTAGGTATCAGCTAACTTGGGATGCTTGACTTACAAGAGGAAGTACAAATCTCAGTGAAATGGATGGTCACGTCAGCCCTTGATGGCTTCATGTTAGAGGGTGAGGCAGCTCTCTGAGCCTTCTTTACTCAGAGCAGATGTGTTTGGAATGACTCCTGCTGACAGGTCAATCACCTTTACCAGGCTGTCCCCTGAAAGGAGTGGCCTTAGGTGTTGTGGTGACAAGCAACAATTTATAAAGCCTGGAGCTGGGTGTCTTAAGACTGCCATTCATTGCTGCTCATTGAAGAATCCTGGGGTCCAGTGAAAAAAAGCATTGGGATGGGCATCAGAGGACCTGGGAAAGAGGACCTGGATAGAGATAGAGAAAATGTGAATAGTTTGGGCAATGGCAGGCAGAATCTGAAGGCAGTGGATAGAGCATTGGATCCCAAGTCAGAAAGACCCGAATTTGAAAGTCCCGAATTCAGAGTTAGACTTAGATACTTATATGTGACCCTGGGAAAATCAGAATCTTTGTCTGCCTTAGTTTCCTCAACTCTAAAATAGGAATAATTAAAGTACCACCTCCCAGGGTTGTGAGGCTCATATGAGATAATAAAGTGCTTAGCATGGTGCCTAGCACATACTTAATGAACTCTTATTCCCTTCCCCCTTCCAGATTTATTTTTAGTTGTTATAACTATCTGTGGAATACTTGGTGGAATTGGGAAGTTCATTGAGATGCCTTTGATTCACTTAAGATTCATATTCAATGACCAATACCTTCTCAGCTTGTATTATTTGACCTGGAAGTGATCTTAGGAATCATCAGACCTCAGTCCTTCATTTTGCAACTAAGGAAGCCAAGGTCCAGTGAGGGGAAGTGACTTAACCAAGGTTATACAGCAAGGTAGCTGCAGACCTGAGTAGAGTAGATTGTCGGTCTCCTGACTCCTAGTTCAGTCAGTGATCTTCCCACAGAAGGGGAAGGCTTTACTTCCAGTTTCCATCTCCCTTTCAGCTATAGGTTGGCTTTGTGCAAAGACATGCAAAGAGCCTGGTCAGATATTCCAAGTGTATTAACACACCCTGGGATAAGCATTACCGTTAATCCTTACTCTGTGCTATACAAGTCTATGGATTCATGAAGTAAAAGTGTTTGGGTAGCAGAAAAAGATTTCTAAAAGTAACTGAGCAAAAATAAATCAATGTTTTCTTCAACTAAAGTTACCAAGTAAACAAGTACTTAAAACTTCAAATTTAGAGACAGGGTTAGTACATTGCTCTTGAAGACAACTAATTTTGAGTTGCAAATTCTCTGCCTTCCTCCCACTCCTTCCCCACCCATTGAGAAGGCAATATGATATCAATTATGCATGTGAAGCAGTTTCTCTCCTTTAATGGATAGTCTTCCCTTTCTTCACTGATGCTAGAGGCACAATGCTATAAAAGTGCTTTTGAATACTATTAGGAATGGGCTTTGGCAGACTTACACTTATAAACTGTGATTTGAAGCTATAACCAAAGGTCAGTCTTTACCTTCTACCCCATAAGAGCTTATCCTGCTACCAACCACCACCTCATTACCTTCTGGCCAAGTGATTTCAATCCACCAAAAGTCACAGCGTTTCTGCTTCAAAGGTAACAGTTCCCTCTGCCATCTTGTGATAATACCACAGGGAGGTCAAGAGAAAAGGAAGGGAAGAAGAGCATCGTGGCCATTACTTTCTCATTATTTTACAGAATAGGGAGAAGGGACCAATACATTACTCCAAGTCTAGGGTTTTATTTTTCATTAAGCAATGCCAATTAGATTGAATGAAAAGCATTATTTAAAAAAATATTTGTACAGTGAAACTTGGTTACAATGTACACATTGCTATGCTAACCTCATTGTTTCATTCTGATCAAGTTTCACTCTCATCTCTGAAAAACTAATCCAAGTGGCATATATCAAAAATTATCTGCACAAACTAAACACCCTCTGAAAGAAAGTAAATAGAAATTAATGATGAACGGGGTGATCCAGAGTTGTAGGAAGTTGTTTGATATGGTGCTGCAAAAATCTAAGGTGGGAGTCAAATATGCTAGTCTTCTCTTTGAAACGTTGATTAAGACATGGCATGTGACAATGAAAGTTAGGAGAAATAATCAACTGTGAAGGACCTACAGGTAGGATCAAAGACAGATAAGTAATAACACTAAAGAAAGAAATGAGAAAGAGGGCAAGGAGAGGAAAATGCAAAAAAAAAATTAATTCCAGTGGTATATTTTTAAATTACAGGCAAAATTAGAGATTCTTAACATCAAAATGGTGGAAAGGACAAAACTGAAAAATAACCTTGAGATATAGGGTGACAGTTTACTCACCAAAGAGGAAACTACCCTTCTAGTTCACATTTTGCTCACGTAGATCCATTTCCTCAAAATAAAATGGAGGAACACTTCCCTATACATGAAAGGAATTCCCATTAATAGAGACCTCAAAACAGATGAACCATAAATTACAGATGACTTCTAACAGGGAAAGACCTTAGAAATGTTCAGTTCAATCCTCCCATTTTATAAATGAGGAAACTGAGGATTAGAAGGGTAAGGTGTTTTGCCCAACATCATACAGATAGCAAGTGACAGAGTCATGCTTTGAACTTAGATCCTCTCTGATTCAGTATGATTTCCATTGTGCTACAATTTCTGTATTAATTATGAGCATGAAAAATATAAGAACCTGGATGGGGCAGCTAGGTGGTGCAATGGATACTGTGGATGTAACTGGTACTCCCAGATTATTGGGTCTAGAATCGAGAAGACCTGAATTCAAATCCAACATCAGACATTTACTAGCTGGGTGACCCTGAGCAAGTAACATAACCCTGTTTTCCTCAGTTTCTTCACCTATAAAATGAGCTGGGAAAAGAAGACAAACCACTTCAGTGTCTTTGTCAAGAAAACCCCAAATGGGGTCACAAAGAATCCAACATGACTTAAATGACTCAACAACAACAAGGAAAGTAAGAGATTTAGAGTGGAGGTTCAGATGCCCTCAAATGTAGCAGTGGCTCCAAATCCTATGGGATTATGCTTCCAACCCAACACAGTCCATAGGTTACCCAAAGGCCATTGTATACATACTGAATAGCTTTATATTAGAACAACCTCAGAAATGTGGTAGGAAAGAAAGAGAAGATGGAAAAAAATAGCAACATAAAAAGACAGATCAAAAGTCTAATAATAATGTGGGAGACAATGTGATTTAGTGAAAAAAACACTAGGTTTGGAGTTAGAGGATCAGGGTTCCAATCCAGCTTTGCCACGGATTACTTGTATTACCTTGGGCAAGTCATTTAGCTTCAATAGGTTTCAATTTCATCAACTATCAAATAAGGACATTGCAAAAAGTGACTTACAAAGTCCCCCTCCAGCTCTAAATAGGTAATCACTTTGCAGTTCTTGGCCTCAACCTTGTATGTCAGTCCAAACTGAATAATCTGAAATGGGATTCAGTCACTCTTATGTAATGTTGAATAGGTGCCATGTGCTCAAGGTATGATTAGTAAACATTCATTGAGTTGAATGTTATGTAAATAAATATAAGCAATCTAGATATGGATTTTAGAGACCTATTAAATGGAGGAAGAATACTAAAAATAGAATCATATACTTCTATCAATCAATAAGCATTTATTTGGTAACTACTATGTGCCAGGCACCATGTTCTCATTTTTCAGTCATGTCCCACTCTTGGTGATCCTATTTGGGGTTTTCTTAGCAAAGATATTGGAGTGATCTGCCTTCAATCTCCAGCTTATTTTACATGTGAGGAAACTGAGGCAAACAGGGTTAAATGACTAACCCAGGGTCACACAGCTAGTAAGTGTCTGAAGCCGGATTTGAACTCAGGAAGATAAGTCTTTCTGACTCTAGGTCAATCACTCTATCCACTGTGCTGCCTGAGTACTCACTATTGCATGTGTTGGAATATAAATCAAAGAATGAGATAATCTAAACTCATAAGAAGCTTATTTTCTAAGGGAACCGACAACAAGTATATAATCAAAACATGCTGATATTATATCTATTGTATAGATTGTATAGACACTGTATAGATATTTAGTATTAGATACTGTATAGATATATAGTATTAGATACTGTATAGATATATAGTATTATATATAATGATATAACATATTTATCTATCCTATATAATGTGTAATATCTATTCTATAGATAAAGAAAATAAATATAAAATACCTAAATGCAAGATAGTTTGGGAGGGTGGACACAAGCATTTGGGATCAGGAAAGACTACTTGAGCTACATCTTGAATAAAGACAGGAATTCTCTGACGTGGAAGTAAAGAGAATGTGCATTCCAAGCATGGGGAAAGATCAGTGCAAAAGTGTGGACATGACAGCTTGAGTGCCATATTTGAAAAATAGACAGAAGGGCTTTTCAGCTGGCTCATAGAGAGTGAGAGGAGGAGTTATCTGGAGTGAAAAATAGGTTGGTGCCAGGATACGATGGGTTTAAAAAGTGAATCAAAGTTGCTTATATATTCTAGAGGAACTAGGGAGCCACCAGAGTTTGTTGAGTAGAGTAGTGACATGTTCTTTTTTTTCACTTAAGAAAAATCACTTTGTCAGTAGTGTGAAGGGCCCACTAGAATGGAGAAAGACTCAGGCAGAAAGACCAACTAGGCTGTTGTTTTAAGAAGTGATGAGAGCCTGAACACAGATGGTAGCTGTGTGAGTAAAAAGAAAGCATTGGATGTAAAGATGTCATGGTGGTAGAAACTGCGAGAAGTGGAAAATGATTGGATAGACAGAGTGAAGGAAATTAAGGAGTTAAATGTTATGAAAGAGTCTAGAAGAATGACAGTGTCTGACAGAAATAGGGAAGGATGGAAGAGGGAAGCATTCAGTGAAGGAAAAACGTTCTTTTCCTTATCATTTTATTGAGTTTAAAACGTCTCCAGGACACCCAGTTTAAAAGGTCCAGTAGATAGTTGGTGAACAGGCAACATGGTTTTATGACCAAATCATAAACAGAATTATTGAGGAGTCCCCTAATCCACCCCCTCCCTTTCCTTAGAGCAAAATGGAGGCTTCATTGTGGAACGATGAGAAAGAGAAGTCCTCAGAAGGTAGATACTTCATTCTTACTTAACTACACAAAGCATGTAGGCTAAATTTCTAGACTTTTCCCACTAGCATCTTAATTTCTTAGTTACAAGGTTGTTTTTCACTTCCATCGCTGCCCCTTTGCCCAAAATGAGTAGAGTAGGGGAAAGGGAAGGAAGGAAGGACAAAGGAAAGAAAGAAAATGCATGTTAATTGAAAAATCTTTAGAAATTTTAAGTATTCTCCACCCTTTAGTACAGTCTTCCAAGAAGTCAGAAAAATGTTTATTTACTCTGGATTGATATAGCCTTACCATGACAGATATTTCATAAGAGCACACAGTATAAGAAGAGCGTTGCTGATTAGAGGGCGACCATTCCGGATGTCGACTTTCCATTAACTTAATATAAGACCTGTGGCAAACAGCTTGACCTCATTGTATCTCAAGTTTCTCATAAGCCACGTAAGAATAGCATTACTTAGCTGAGGATTTATTGTAAGAATTACATGAAATAATAGATGTGAAAGTGTCATACAAAGCTAAACTTTTGCGCCTGTTATTTCTCAACAACGATATGTTGCTATGACTAGGTCCGGGGGTGGGGAACCTGTGGCCTCCAGGCCACTTGTGACCCTCTAGGGACTCAGATGAGGACAGGTCACACTTGAGGACCTAGAGTGCCGCATGTGACATCCTCAAGTGTGACCCTTTGACTGGATTCAGCCCTATAGGGCCACACATGACCTCGAGGTCACAGGTTTCCACCCCTAGACTAGGAAATATTGAGGTATTGTGGAAAGAAGCTCTGCTTTAGAGTTAGGAAGTTCTGGGTTTGGGTCTTGCTTCTGACACATTCTAGTTGTGTGACTATGGTTTCGTTATTTAACTTCTCAGTGGTCCAAACAACATTCAAAGACTATAAATTGTAGGTAAATTGCTCCTGGATATTGGTCAAAAAATTTTCCGCATCAAAAATTCTCTACATGGATGTAATCATAAATCTAAACCCCACCTTTATCTTCTTCCTTTCAAATAGAGATGGGGAAGTGAAGGAAATAAACATTCATCAGGCACCTACTATGTGGCAAATACCATACTAGGTATTTTACCAGTATCATCGACACAAGAACCCTAGGAGGTAGGTACAATTATTACCCTCATTTTAGAATTGAGGAAACTGAGGCAGAAGGAAATTAAGTAACTTGCCTAGGGTCACCTAGCTCATGTCTGAGGCTGGATTCAAACTTAGATCTTCCTGACTACAGACCCAATACTCTAACCACCATTGTTGTTGTTTGTCCTTCATTCTCAAAGACCATGACATCAGGGAGGCAATGCCACGACATGCAAATGAATTGGGTTTAAGTGAGGGAGGACTGCACAAAGCCACCAGCCTCACTTTCTCCTCCAGAGCCATCCCGATCCAGGAGTCAGATATAGATAAGGGTAACTACCACTTAGCTGGCTCAAATAGTGTTAGATGACAAATTTAGAAGTAGAAGGGACTTTAGAGCTTATCTAGTTTAATACTATCATTTTATAGATGAAGAAAACGAGGACTGGAAAAGTCAAGTGATTTCCCTTAGCTCCCAAAGCTAGTAAGTTACAGAGTCAAGTTTCATTCCCAAGTCCCCTTCTCCAGACTCAGGACATCTAACACCTTAGTATCATCCCTTAAGTGCTATGTAACTTCCTGAATAGAACTCAGTACTTTCTTTTTCTTTTTTTCTTAAGCAATATGATATGTTTCTTTTATCTGGAAATTTAATTAGAAATCTATTCACCAACACAGGACAGTTGCTGAATGTTATTTATGATTATGATTATTATATATTAATTATATACAGAATTATTATAATGTTGAATGCATTAAAGACAATAGTATTCTCATTTTTCAAGCCTCCATTCAACAGGAATTCTATTCTTTGCACTAAGGACTTTCAAAATCATTTCCTGATGCCTAAGGCATTCTTTCTTTCTCTCTTTTATGAAGAATTCGCTGTCAAGTGAGCAGCATAAATTTGACATATTTGACCTTCAGTGTTGGAAATCAGATAAAAAATCTACTAAAATGAAAGAAAAAACTAATTAAATAAAAACAATAAAGCTGTTAATTGTTTTTTTTTAAACTAACTTCACTGTCCCTTATTTCTCTGTATTCTTATTTTCACTTTTTATATTCTGTTTTCCTCTCTCTCTTTTTATCTTTCCTCCTACAGTCAGGATTTCCACTAAATAAATACCCAGCATGAGTTATTAAGTCAACACCTGCTTCTCATACTTAAAAGGGCACCCAGTATCTTTGAATTCTCCTGGGCAGTTTCAATCCAAACAACCAGGATGTATACTTTAAGAATTTAGTAATGACCCCTCAGGACCTTCACAATGAACACTGTGAGTATATAATGAATAACTTGGCCTCAGACAAATGCACTCCTGCAGACTGGCCTGCCCACTCAGCTAGAGAACTGTTCACCATTTGTATCTCTCTTATGGCATCTGTCATAAGCTGCCTTGTCTTATAAGTTACTTTTGCACTTGTCAGAATCCCCAAATTAGATTGTAAGCTCTGGCAGATACCAACTGTGTACTCATTTTTATGTCTTCTTTAGACTATTGAAAACTTGTGATATTGTGTTATTCTTTAGACTTGCACAAGCAAGAGCCTCTGAGGCAAATTCAAATAGCTCTGAGGAGTGGGGCGATGCTAATTCACACAAAAAGAAGCCTGTAGCCCCATATGGTTTTTTTTATATTTTTATTTAGTATGTTAAATATCTCCCAATTACATTTTAATCTGGTTCAGATAACCCGAGAGGGTTGTACCCACATTTGACCCCTCTGATCATCTGTAGGGAATCCCTTGTGGATGTGTACTCTAGGCTAGGTCTCCTTGATGACAGTTGCCAACACCTCTAGGCAACCAATATCTTCATGTTTTAATTTTGTTTATATCAATAAACAGAGGGTTATCGAAGTTTGCTGCTATTACATCTTTTAAGGAATCTTCTGTAATTTAGACATTTGCCTAGGAAACATTTTGTTGGAGAATAACTTTAAAGGAAATTTTAATTCTTCAAATCAAAATTTTTTTTATAAACTATAGGCACAGTGAAATCTCATCTGCACTTTCCTGTAAACTATAGGAATATATATGTATAAATATATATGTATGTATATATATATGTATGTATGTGTGTGTGTATGACTATAAACACATCTGCTATGAAATGTAATTTGCAGAAGTCTGTATACTTCCTACTTGTACCTTCATCAAGGGTGCCTTTAATATATAAGTGGGTTTTTCTCCTAAGTGCTTTGTAGATAAAAATAAGAATACAAGTGGGTAGTTTTCAATATTATTGTGGTCACCTTTGGTAAGTAACAATAAGGTCTTATTTCTTTTCACGTCTTTGGTATACTTCTCTCTTTCAGATACGTTGAGAGTTGGTTTCTTTATATCTTCAAAACTGTATTTCCTCCAGTGTGGACCTCCCCTTTTTATCCTTGGTTTATTTAATCCAGCTGCATTTTGTTTTTATGTGTACTATTTCTACTTTCTCCTACATATGTCAAAATTTCACAAGGTTCTTTGACAGATGTGACAACACAAATAACTTTGTTTGACAGCTTTCAGACCATATTAGTATTGAGAAGCACAAAACTATGAGTTTAGTGCTCACTAAACCTGTTCAGTACAGTCATGGAAGATGCCCTGTTCAAATATAAGAGGGATACCCCATGGATGCTGAAGTCCTTCCACATGCACTTGTATTTATTTTTTTGTTTTTTTTACAAACAGAACTTTTTTTAAATTAAATTTTATGTTTATTTTTAGTTTACGTCATTCATTTCCACAAGATTTTGAGTTACGAATTCTCCCCATCTTTCCCCTACCCACCCCCCCCAAACATGGATCCCACTGTATACCCTCTCCCCCAGTCTTCTCCCTCCTGTATCTTCCACCATCTCTCCTCTCACTTTCTGGTAGGCCAAGATGGATCTCCCTACCCCAGTGCCTGTATATCTTATTTCCCAGTTGCATGTAAATAACAAGAATAATAAGTTTTTTTTTAAACATTTGATTTTAAAACTTTGGATTTCAGATTCTTTCCCTTTCTCCTTCATCACCCACCCTTACTGGGAAGGTAAGCAATTCAACATAGGTTGTACATGTGTAGTTATGCAAAACATTTCCATAGTGGATACATTCTGAAAGACTGACTATATTTCCCTCCATCTTATCCCACCCCCCCACTTGTTCTATTTTCTACTTTGACCCTGTCCTTTTTCCAGAGTGTGTGCTTCTAACTACCCTCTTCCCCAACCTGTCCTCCCCTCCATCATCCCCCCTCTCGTTCCCTTCTCCCCTACTCTCCTATAGGGCGAGATACACTATTTAGTGTGTATATCATTCCCTCCCTAAGCCAAATTCAATGCGAGTAAGGTTGACCCTTTCCCTTTTGCCTCCCTGTTCTCCTCCATTGCAACAGTTTTCCCTTGCCTCTTCTATATGAGACAATTTACTCCATTCTGTCTCTCCCCATCTCCTCTCATTATATTCCTCTCTCATCTCTCAATTTCACTTTTTAAGTAATCCCATCCTATTCAATTGATCCTTTGCCCTCTATGTGTACCTGTACACATATATACACACATACTCACATATGTATTCATACACCCATATACCCTGCTATGTAGACATATGTATATATGTGTGTATGTGTGTGTGCATATGTACGTATATATAACATGTATTTATATATTCACACACATTTATATTCCCTTCACCTATCATCATACTGAGAAAAGTTTCATAAGTTACAATTCTTATTTTTCCATGTAGGAATGTAAATAGTTCAACTTTGATAAGTTCCCTTACGATTTCTTTTCCCTGTTTTACCTTTTCATGCTTTTCTTGCTTCCTATATTTGAATGTCAAATTTTCTATTCAACTCTGGTTTTTTCATCAAGAATCCTTGAAAGTCCTCTATTTCATTGAATGACCATATTTTCCCCTGAAACATTATACACAGTTTTGCTGGGTAGGTGATTCTTGGTTTTAATCCCAGCTTCATTGACCTCTGTAATATCATATTCCAAGCCTGTTGATCCCATAGAAGCTGACAGATCCTGTGTTATCCTGGTTGTGTTTCCACAATTTTCAAATTGTTTCTTCTTGGCTGCTTATAATATTTTCTCCTTGATCTGGGAACTCCAAAACCTGGCTACAATATTCCTAAGAGTTTTCTTTTCGGGATCTTTTTCCAGAGGTGATCAGTGAATTCTTTCAAGTTCTATTTCACTCTCTGATTTTAAAATATCAGGGAAATTTTCCTTGAGAATCTCTTGAAGGATGCTAAGTTCTGTTTTTGATCATGGCTTTTAGGTAGACCAATAATTTTCAAGTTGTCTCTCCTGAATCTATTTTCCAGGTCAGTGTTTTTCTCGAGGAGATATTTCACATTACCTTCTATTTTTTCATTTGTCTGTATCTGTTTAATAGTATCTTGTTTTTTCATAAAGTCATTTGCTTCCATTTGCTCTACTCTAATTTTGAAGCAATTATTCTCTTCAGAATGCTTTTGAGACTCTTTTTCCATCTGGCAA
>CM053595.1:214196079-214247794 GCA_028646575.1 Pseudocheirus occidentalis
AGAAGAGGCAAGGGATAACTATTACAATTTTACTTTCAATTACTCTCATTGAATTTGGCTTAGGGAAGAAATGGCATAAATGCTAAACTGGGCATCATGCCACACAGGAGAGTAGGGGGCATGGGGATGAGAGGGGGGAGGGCAGGGTCTGGGGGGAGGGATGCTGGAAGCATACACATCAGTAAATTGACAGGGACAGGGTAGAGAACAGAACGCGGGGAGGGTGGGGAAGAGGGATAGGAAGGAGAGACAGATGATCACTGTCACAATATGTCCATCATGAAGATGTCCTGTATAATCACACATCCATAGCCTGTATTGAATTGATTGTCCTTCCAGTGGGGGTGGGTGACAAGGGAGGAATCGAAAGAATCTAGAATTTAAAGTTCTCCAATACCTGCAACTAGGAATTAAGGTATACAGGGGCTGGGGTAGGGAGACCCTCCCTGCCCTACCCAAAAATAAGAGAGCAGAGCAGGGGAGGGACTTACAGTATGATCGCTGTTTTAGGGTTGGGACAGGGGCAAGACGGGGAGAAAATGTGTAATTCAAAAATGTAATGATAATGAATAATGTAAACAAGAAAACAAATAAAAACTAAATTAAAAAAAAAGAAGCAGCTAGCTGTTGCAGTTGATAGATCATTGGGCAGAAAGACCTCCATTTAAATCTAACACTTACTAGCTGTGTGATCTTGGAAAAGGATTGTCCTTAATTTTTTCACCTGTAAAATGGTATAATAACAGAACCTACCTTGAATGGTTGTTGTGATGCTAAAATAAGACGGCATTCATAGAGCACTTAGCACAGTGTCTGGCACACAGCAGGCATTATACAAATGCTTATTTCCTTCCCTTCCCCATTTTGCAAGCAAAGAAACTGAGACTTGAGTTAAGTGGCTTGTCCAAGGTCACATAGCAAGGTAAGATCCAAACTTCTGTCTGACTCTCAATCCAGGGTTCTATTCCCTATATCTCTTAGCCAGCATATGCATTCGATGCATATTGTGTCAAGGGCTACATTACCTTTAAGCATAATGTAGTCAATATCTTTCTCCATCAACAGCATCAACTTGTATCGTTCCGTTATTTGAAATCGTGATTGCAAACTTCTGCTGAGAGTCTCCTAAAGCATCAAACATTGTTCTAATTCCTCATTTTCACTGCATGTGTGTCTCTATATTTTAAATGGGTTTCTTCCATGTGGCAATTGCAGGGGTTTTTTTTTTGGTTTTGTTTTTTTTTGTAAGGTTTAATGTTGCTTTTTGGAACCGTTTTTGGATTTTGCCTTTAGCTTCAATTTCACCCAAGACAAATGTATGGATATGCAAAAATTACTTTAGAAACAGGTATTAATCATTTCCCCTTGATTTAAGACTTTTCAGAGTTTTCTTACCTGCTGAAATCCATAGCTTTTCATACGATTGATGGAATCTGCCAACATCTGCTGAATATTTCTTGATGAACCGGAGGGTGACTAAGGATTTAATGACCCAGATTTGCTATTATTATTTTGCTTAGCACTCCAATTTCAAAAGAGACAGATGAGGGATTATTAGCAAAAGCTCAGCAATCATGGGGGTGAGAGGGTGGAGAGTACAGAATAGTATTGTGGAAAGAGAACCATACCTGGGGTCAGAAAACCTGTGTTCAATCCCTTAGGGTGAGTCACAGTGTTAGGGTAGTCTTTGGAAACTCTAAGTAGCTCCCAGAAATAAAAAAATATTGTAGATCTAGAGTTTGATGGGACCTCAATGATCATCTAGTCCAATCCTCTCATTTTACAAAGGAGGAAACTGAGACCCAGAGAGGTAAAATAACTTTCTCAGTGTCATGAAAGTAGTACATGTCAAAGGCAGGATTTGAACACGGTTCCCATGACTCTCAAGTCAGTGCTCTTTCCACTCTTTGTCAGCATTTCCTTTAAAGGCATGAAGTGGGTATTAAGATTGTACTAAGAATGAATCACGATCATAAGCCCCAAAAATTACAGGAGGAGGAAATCTTAGTGTTAAGACAGGTTTAGGGGAACCTCAGCCTCCACTGGGCACAGAAGAGATTTTTGATAGAAATTTATCAAAGCAATTCCCAAGACCACAAGGGACAGGCAATGCTACTTTACATTGCCAGAGAAGGTTGCTGTACAGACGTGTGTGTGTGTGTGTGTGTGTGTGTGTGTGTGTGTGTGTGTGTGTGTGTGTGTGTGTGTGATACCTCCCAAGGCAAATGATAAACTGTCTTCCCTTGCTGTATATAAAGAGGCTTAAAGATCTTAAGGACTTTATAGATCGGGGAGGTTTTGTTGTTGTTTTTCCCCACAAATCTATTTAATGCTAATCTTAGAAAACATATTCCATTTTAAACAAAATGTGATAGCAATATACAGTGTTCTCCAGAAACCTTTAGAAGTTCTACAGGGTATAAAACTTGATTTTTGCCACTGGGCACTCCTTGTACATTTTTCTTTTCTTTTCTTATTTCTTAACTTTTAGGTTACGACATTCAGTTCCACAGTCCCTTGACTTCTAAATTTTCTCTCCCCCTGGCCCCCAAAGTGGCATACAATCCAATATAGGTTCTACAAATACTTTCATATTAAACATTAGTCAAGTTGTGAAGAAGAATTATAACCAATGGAGTGAACAAGAAAGAAGGAACAAAACATAAGAGAGAGCACGTAGTTTGCTTCAATTTGCATTGAGACTCAGGAGTTCTTTTCTCTGGATGTGGATAGCCTAGATCAGGGGTTTTTAACCTTTTGTATGTTGTGGATATAGTTACCTTTCCATAAATTCTCTATGCAGATGAAATGGTAGGTCTATTGGGTAGCCATTTGGTGAAGTCTAAATGCGTAAAAGTACATCCTATTACAAAGTAAAGCAATTATGCTGAAATACAGTTAATTTTCTTTTAAATCATGGATCCCTTAGGGTCTGTGGACCTCAGGTTAAGAGCCCCTAATATAAATAACTTTATACAATGATTGCCTATACTGATCTTTGCAAAGAAATGTGCTCACTCAGAGGAAAACAGATCAGACCAGAGCTAACAAACGGCCATGAGGGCCATTTAATATTTTCTATAATAAACTTGGAATTTTGCTTCAAAGATTGTGTGTGTGTGTGTGTGTGTGTGTGTGTAGATTAGTTTAGAAAAAGCCTTGGATTTATCCTTTCTTTTCATTGTTAAAATATATAATTACCCACCTGGAAATCTATCCCTACCTACATCCCTCCAGATCCATACTGCTGAGACCTCAGATTCCTTTCTAGGTCTGCTATCCTTGAATTAGCCCAATCTGCTACCTTTCTGACCCTAGTATTGATACAATAGGATATGTTTTAAGCTCTAAACAAAGCCATATGCATATTTTTGGTCTGGACTTGAAATTTTCTTCCTGTAGGAAAATTCCTATGTAGCAACTTCTTCCACCAATGCCCACCAGCAACTTGTCAGTAATTAAGTCTCAGAGTCACTCAGAGTTTAGAATATTTGCCACTTGGGTCCAAATCCTGCCTACAGTATTTACTAGCAGAGCAATTTTGAGTCAACGCCTCTTTGAGCCTCAATTTTCTTATCTGTAAACTGTACACAATAGTACCTATGGCACAGGCACAGGCTTGTTAGAATCAAGGTGAGACCATACATGTAAAGTGCTTGGCAAAATTTAAAATATTACTATATAACTTTAAATTCTTATTCCTTCTAATTCCAAGGCTGATTCTCTACCCCCCAATTTCATGCTATACAAATATATAATTTATAATAAATTTATTTATAGAATTTATAATATTTATAATTGATAATAAATTTATAATTTAAAATAAATTTGTTTTATAACAATTTTTATATTTATTTATAATAATTTATAATAAATCTGTTACTTTAATAACCTTTAAAAATTTGTCAGCATCCTAAAGTAACAAACAAATGTTAAGTACCTAAACCACAATGATTTTTTAATTAAGATTTTTTAGAAGGCATGCCCACATACAGAATGATTATTATATATTAATATTATTATGTACTACATATAAGTAATGTAATACAGAATATACATAAATGCTATGCTTAGGATTTGTACTACATTTATAATAAGCAGAATAAAATTATATAACTATATATGCTATAAACTATAGAGAGAGAATATGATAACAATATATTATTCTCTCTCTTTACTCTCCATAAATAATCTCATAAAACATTTCAGTGGTTCCTTTAAGGGGTTTATGATCCCATTATCACGGTTACTTCCTCTTACAGAACACATCACAATCTATTCGCATCTTTTCTTTCCACAGAATTCTTGCCAAAGAGGATTTAAGTTCAGTCAACCTCTGATAAATTACTACATTGTGACCTTAGTTTAAACCTTATCTATAAAATAAGGGGGTTGTACACATGGCCATTGAGGTCCCTCCCAGTTCTAGATTTATGACACTGATTCTTCCATGGTTCACGCATGGAGGATCTCCCCAAAGAAGCCTTCCAATAGGACCTTTTGTTTTGATGTAGCACTCTGGATGTCAGTCCATTCATCACCCTTCATTCTCACTATGTCACTGGCCCACTACCGTTTCCATTCCTTCTGTTGCAATGGAAGAGACCTTTTATGCTATTCATACACACAGATAATCATTGGTAACGTGTTCCAGCCTGCTTACAATTACCCTTTAAGATACCCCATGATTACATAATGAACTAAAGTTTTATTTTGAACTAATACAGAGTTCCACAGAGAATTTAAAAAACACCACAGTTGGATTAATGGACTTTCAAAGGTAAAGATGTGATTTATTCTAACATTCCCAGAAGGAGAATTCTTTACAGTTAAGGTGTACCTTTGCATTCTAACAGAACTGACACTGAACCCCAATGCTGTCTCTAAACATCACTATTGATATGCTTTCAGGTGAATGCAAACCATGTTCCTATTTGTGAAATGAAGGGCAAAGAGGCCAAGAATGGAGGATTTTTAAGTATTGCCTTGCAATTTTGTCCTAGTTGCTATATCATAATACACTGCTGCTGATTCTCCTAGACTCAAAATTTTGAACTAAAGAGGTCTTCAAGATAATAAGGG
Source organism: Pseudocheirus occidentalis (assembly GCA_028646575.1). Classification (NCBI taxonomy): domain Eukaryota; kingdom Metazoa; phylum Chordata; class Mammalia; order Diprotodontia; family Pseudocheiridae; genus Pseudocheirus; species Pseudocheirus occidentalis. The sequence continues at coordinate 214,201,162 of CM053595.1, forward strand.
CTTATGCACAGAGATTTAAGGTTTGGAAAGGGCTTTATGTACATTGCATTATTTGATATTCTTTCCATTTCTCCTTTTTATAAAGGAAGGAAATAGGAGTCCAAGAGAAGTATCTGACCCAAGGTCACACAGCAACTATGAGTGCCAGAAGCATGACCAGAATCCAGGTCTCCTGATTCCCTTTCTAAGGTTGGTACCATTCCAAAGGGCAAAGAGTTCATGCAAACCTGTTAGTTTCCATTAATAAAGAGAAAAAAATGTAGAAAGAATCATCATGGAATAGCTACCTAAAACTCATTACAAAAAAAAAACCCATCCCAAATTTGGAACCTAATAATGTCAAGAGCCGACAGGTTTGCTACAAACGCCATGCCAGAATAAAGGAAGGATCAGTGATTTTCATCAGCCAGGTACTACAGAGGGAAGACTTTCCTCCTACCCTCTGAAGCTGGAAATCATCTTTTACTTAGCCAGTGAGTCCTAGGCACAGAGAGATGAAGTTAGGCTAGTGACTACAAAGCTAACAAGTGTCAAAGGTGGAACTTAGACCATGTCTTCGTGACATGGGTCATCCACCATGCCAGGACTCTCTCATCTAGTTGTAAGACTCTATACACTACCAAGGCTGGGGAAGCTGTAGCCTCGAGGCCTTGGGTGGCCCTCTAGATCCTTGGGTGTGGACTTTTGATCGAGTCCAAGTTTTACAGAACAAATCTTTTTGTTAAAGGGAATTGTTATACGAAGTTTGGATTCAGTCAAAGGGCCACACTTGAGGACCTAGAGGGTCACATGTGGGCTCAAGGCCACAGATTCTACACCCCTGCTCCACCATGCTGCTGGTACCATGCCAGAATAATTCACTTTAATCAATTTCTAGGACTTTAATCTGTACTTTTTGGTATAATATTAATAGCAATAGTAATAATAACACTATTGGGTTTTTTTTTCCTGGACCTATAATCTCATTTGCGTAGAGAACTTACAGTGGGGAAATTATCTACCAATGCAGAACAGCAACTGTTTGGGAACTTAGTCTTATATTTCTGTAAAAATTTAATGAGTGTTAAACAAATGTGACAGGCTCAAACATATTTAAGAAACTGGGCTCTAAAAAGACGCAGTTAACATTGTATGCAAAAAGAATTATCTCTTCCCTGTAGACCCTTTGTCATATGAGATGGATCGGTCTCATTATATTCATTTTTAAAACTGGTTTGAGAAATACTTTATCTCTGACTTCCAAGTTATCTTTAAACTAATGCCCACTCATTTTTTATCCCGTGATTTTTAAGAATGACTTTTAGCAGTCATGCAAATGCAGCAGGGCTGCATGCTTGATGGCTCCTTTTCTGGGGGTCTTGAATTCTGGACTTCCAACATTACACAGCCACCGCGGTATCTTTTTAGTTCCGTAAGGTCCCTGCTGCTCTAGGGAGAGGTGGGCAGAAGAGGTAGTAGGTTAGGCCGACTACCTGGGGCCAAGGACTGTTATGTCATTGTCTCCCTGGAGTAAAGCTCAAAGAAGCCCTTGAGAAATGCATGTGTAATCGTATATGCCTGACATGTGGGATCCTAGTGCTAGTGCTGGAAGGGACCTCAGAGTTCACATAGTCAAATGCCCGCTTTCATAGCTGAGGAAACTGAGGAACAGGGAGGTTAAGTGATTTGCCCATGATCACATAAATAGTGGGTTTAATTAATGCTTCCAAATGAGTGATTAACTGAAATGAAGCAATGTGCGTCATGGAGCATCTGTTTTAAATAATGTGACCTCAGGTGAGTCACTTTTTCCCTTTATGTTTCATTAAGTTTCCTCAACTACAACTTGAGGAGGTTGGACTATATAGAAATCTAATGACCCTTCCAGCTATAATATGCTCTGATTTTATTAAATGGTAGTTATAACAATGTTGGCACGCTAAATAAGAGAGGTCTGGTTAATCCCAGGCATATAAAAAATTCTTATTCTTCAGCTACTCCTGCTTGCATGCAAACCAGTTTTAGTTGGTTTGTTTTGTGTTGTTTCTTCAAAGGAGGAGTTCTGCCAAAAATGTTTTTTCTCTCATTCTACGTGAGGCCAAGTAACGGGTCTCACAGAATTTTTCACTTTCCAACTGGTTATCATGTCTTTCTTGGAGAATTAATCTAACCACTAGATATAGGGGCAGCTTATCTGAAAATGGGCTTTCTGATTATTTTTTTAAATCTACCTAACATTTGTCTTAACTGAAAGCTGTAGACTCCTGTCCTCCCTCCCCCATGACTAGCATCCTCTGCAATACAGCCATCTTGTACTGAACACCTGTACTCATGTTGTGTGTACTCTGTATTCACTTAAATAGGTACAGAGGCAGCACAAACTAATGAATAAAGAGCTCACTTCAGAACACTCTGGGATTATATACCTGCCTGGTGATGCTGGGCAAGATAATATTAATAATTTATTATTAGTATTATTATTATAGATAACATTTATATGGGCCTACTAGATAGCACAGTGGACAGAGTTCTGTATCTGAAGTAAGACTCATCTCTGGGAGTTCAAATCCAGCCTCAGACACTTCCTAACTATGTGACCTTGGGCAAGTCACTTAACCCTATTTGCCTCTGTTTCTTTTTTTTTTTGTAAAGAGTTAGAGAAAGAAATGGTGAACCACTCTAGTATCTTTACCAAGAAAACCACAAATTGGGTTTTAGTTCAATGAGGAGTTGGACTAAACAGAAAATATATATGTGTGTGTGTATCTGCACACACACACACACATATAGCACCTACTGTATCCCAGATGCTTTGCTAAGAACTTTACAAGCATTATCTCATTTGATCCTCACAACAACCCTGGGAAGCAGGTCCCATTATTACCCTCATTTTATAGAAACTTGAGACAAACAGAGGTTACATGACTTTGCCAGGTATACACAGCTAGGAAGAGTCTGAGGCTAGATTTGAACTTGGGTCTTCCTGACTCTAGTCTTGGCACTCTATCTACAATGCCACCTAGCCGCCCTAACTAATCTCTAGTTATTAAGAATTGCTAGTTTATTTGGAGCAGAGTCCCTTGGGCTATGTTTCTCCTGGGGGATGGTTATTTATTGAAGAAAACTGAAAAACTGGAATAAATGCTATAAATTATACTGGGTTGTTGTATTTTTTTTTTGGAGGGGAGAAGGCTAAGCAATTGGGGTAAAGTGACTTGCCCAAGGTCTGTAAGGTTCTTTGAGATTACAAACTCTTTGGGGACGTGAAGGTATCTTCTTTGTCCCTTGAATAAGGCGACCTCAGGCAAGTCACTTCCTGTCTTCGGGATTCACTCAGTTTCTTCATCTCCAAAGTGCAGAGGTTGGATTCTGAATTTCCCTTCCAGATCTAACAGTTTACGATTTTACCTTCCCTTCCACTCTTACCCAGTGATATCATTGTTCACAGTGCACACTTGTCCACATGTATATGTGCACAAATACACATATATACATACACACATGCTTAATATTTACTGACTAGACCAGACACGGCACAGAGGACACTATTAGATGCTCACATAATAGTAATTAGCTGGTAAAAGCAGGGGGACTAATGATGTAACACTCTGCTGAATGTGATCAGGTGTCCATATATAGCAGCCTTTACTGTATTCTCCTAAAATCCCTTTATTTAGCTAAAAACAAGACATTTCCCAGTCAAAATCCGAAGTGTAGAAGATAGCTCTAATCATCTCAAAAGCAATATGCAAACATTTCTTTCTAACACCTGATATTCTTAAATGCCAAAAGCTTTTTGCAGTGAATACAGAACCCAGAGGTCAAATAATCTTTTTTTTTCAGCAGAATGATTAAATGCAAACTTTGTTTGCATTACAAAGGGTTTAGTTATTATTTTTTGAAAAATATCTGAGTTTAACAAACACCAAATGAAATGAGCATTTCCATATACATAGCAACCTGCAACTTCTCCACCCCCCCAAAAAAAAGGATTGCAGATGAAACTAGGAAATTCACTTATGGATATCTTTTTTTTAGATACATAATAAATCCAACATATAACTTTCAAGGTTCTCATATCTATTTGTGATTATTTTTCTGTCCTTCTAAAGGATTTATTTTTTTAAAAAAACAAGCAAAACAAATTTGAGGGCATGACCAAGAGCCATGTGCACCACCTTGCTCAAAGAGTTGTGAGGAAATTGCTTTATAAACTTTATAATACCACATAGATGTTATGCATACCAGTCTCCTATACCTTCTATAGTTATGGTACTTTAGAATGGCAACTGACTTTCAGGATGGCTGCTCTTAGTAAATAAGTTCATAAAATACCTTCTGAAACATAGGATCCTATAATTTATAGCAGGAAGGGGCCTTAGATGACATTTCATTTAACCTCTCATTTAACAAACAAGGAAATTAAGGTCCATAAAGGTTAGTGGAAGATTAAGTTACATTCAACATATTTTATTCCAATTCTCTAAGAACTGGCAATTTATAGTAGGAAACTATGTATTCTGTTATCCAAAATATTAACTATAACACCCTCTCTTCTACCAGTTTGAAGAGAAGGGAGTTTACTGTGACAAATAAAACACTGCATTTTGGACCATGTCCAGGTTAAAACAAGGGAAGAAATGTATTGCTGTAGGTCTTGATTCAAGAGTTGAATGATACTGTATTTTGATAAAGTTATTAGGGAGTCTTGATGCAAATAAGACAAAGACAGTAATTTTCCTAGAGCTGCAGATTAGTGGGATGGAACAATTGGAAAACACGTTTTACTGCTGACAAAAGAATATTAACTCTGCACAGATAGATTTCTTCTGGAGAAGTAAATGAGGACAATGGGTATCCTCAGGCAGCTTTTCCCCCTTTCCTTCCATTTTTTGTAAAGGTTCCTGGCAATCTACACAAGGCACTCATCAGCATGCACTAATTTAAAATTAACAGTGAACCTATACATGGCATGTATTTATAGAGTATCTTTTATTTTGAAACAAGTTTTCCTCTTGGGCCTATATTTGTTAAGTGGGTGGTATTTTAAAACTGCATGGCACACCAGTTTATTGGCTTTCAACTGTGCTCCTCTGCCCGCAATGGAGAGGCTAAGAGGAAAAGATAAGGTAGAGGTATCTAAGGGGTTTGGAGAAAGGCTTTTCAGAAAGTGGAGAATGTGCAGGAGCAGAAGTCAATCTCATATCTATAGTCACTATATAGTGAGTGATAAGTAGAGATACATGGGCTCAAGAGAAAATAGAAGCAAAAAACAAGCAAAATGAAAACCTCATAAAATTTTAGAGATAAATACACTTTTGAACATGGAAGTGCTATTACAGACACAAATATGAGAAGCAGAGTCTGCGAATGACATATCGCATGCAAATGAGATATTAGCCTTTCACAAATTGTGTAAATCCCAACTGCAGTTGATTAAAAAAAAAGCAGCTGCCTAAAAACAAACCTACATCAAGCCCCCTACCCAGCCCTCAATACACGTACCAACTTTACTAAAGTGTACTGCAGCCTCTTTAAGAGCAGCCATCAAGGGCTGTATTTATTATTTCTTTTGAATCAGTACCCCAGTAGCATTGGAAACAGAGATGCCAATAAATATTTAACTATGTGATGACTGTTATTTTTGTCCTTTGTTTTTGCAGAGGACCAATGACATCACAGGGTGATGTCTTGACCTGTGCGTGAAATGAATTTAAGGGTGGCAGAGTTGCACAAAAGTGGTCAGCCTCACTCTTTCAGAGTCATGGAAGTCCAGTGGCAAGACCAAGGTCAGGATTGCTGAGATATGGTGGGTGACCCTGGCATCAGTGTCTGACCAAGCTCTGCTTCACCTGCCTTCATGGTCATTGGAACCACCTGCCCATTTTGCTGGTAGAAGTATTCACATGTTTGGGGTAGATACTCCTCTAACTCACCAATGAGTCTGAGACCCCTGGGTTACCCTCAACCTGGTTTCTGCCAAGAGGGTTTACTGGGGTGTGGCAGCTGGGCATGCTACAGCTTCCTGGAGCCAGGTAGACTCCAAAGGTGAATGAGCAGCCCTGAAAAGGGCTAGGCAAGCCCTCACACCAGAGGTGCTAAGTCCTCCTTGAACACTCCCTACACACCTGTCTGTGATTAATCAACTGCTGTAGAACAGTCATGAGGGTTAGAATGTACTTCAAGATCTTACATAGAACTATGTGTGTGTGTATTCTTCAAGCATGTTCTAAACATAGACACACATACATACTATATACACATACATACACATATAACTCTATGTGACATACCCTTACATACTCTCACATTCAGACTTGGGATCTTCTTTTTCCTAAGGGTTGTTTTGCCACATGTGGAAAAAAACTTGAGTTTTCAGAACTTTAGATATTTACATCTATCACACCGTGGTCAGTATATTGCTCCATATGGATTAGCACTGCGACCCAGCCCATTTCTTATTCAACTATCTTTACAGGCAGAAATCACCTGCCTACGTCTGCCTCTAAAATCTTCTCCCTACATGCAAACAGAATCGGTTTCAACTCAAATGTCCTTCCTTCCTTACACTCACGTCCTTAGTCCTTTTTTTGTTTTGTTTGCAAGGCAACTGGGGTTAAGTGACTTGCCCAGGGTCACACAACTAGTGTTAAGTGTCTGAGGTCACATGAGGACTCATGTGCTCCCAACTGCAGGACCACTTCTCTATCCACTATGTCACCTAGCTGCCCCATAAAGTATCATTCTCCAAAAACCACAACTATGACATTTTGTACGGTTCTACAATATGAACCATCTCAGATAAATATTTTATCCAACAGAAAGAGCTTATCTTATGGCTTAGAGTCAGAGGAGTGAGGTTCAAATCTTAGCTCGCCTATTTGCCACCTGGGCAAGGCACTTGGGGCTTCACTTTCCTCTGTAAAATGGAGATATCTGATGGTCCATTTAAGCTCAAAACCCCATGATCCTATGACCCTCTGGTGACCATGTACTCCACTGACTCAGGCTCTGTGGTTTGATGAATAGTATTATAATTACTTCTCTGTTCTTATCTGTTATGGGGAATAAATTATCTCACTCTTCTCAATGATTCCCCTCCCCACCCACACATGCATCCACACACTGATGCACACAGAAATGATACTGAAATAAGTCTAATTCAAAAAACAACTGGGCTTCTTTCTGGTGTGAATTAGGAATACATCCCTACTTCACTCAAATCTCACATTTTTCACTCACCTGTCAGAAATGTTCTTCCTGTCTTTATGCATAGCATCCTTTCTCAGGATTTTTAAAGACAGGCTATACAGACCATGTACTTTCTCCTCTGACAATCTCATTTGCTCTCAAGACTTCAATTATCACCCCTTTTTTGCAGATGATTACATTTATATCTATAGTCCTGAAGATTTCACTAGCTCTAGAGTTCTCTCTTTCTAGATGCCCCACTGACACCTTTGGAAAGAAACTTTTAAATAATACAGTCCTACCCCTTCATTTTACAGATGAGGAAACTAAGTCAAAGAGAATTTTAGCAACTTGCAAATCACACGCTTAGGAAGTGACAAAGCAAGGGATAGAATCCTGGTCTTCTCTCTCCAAATCTAATGCTCTTCCCACTCTAGTGCCCTGTCTCTCCAAAGTAGATCTGACAGAGTTGGATTCTGTTGTGCCTTCTGAAATAGTACAGGAGTACAGAAATGAAAGGAAGCTAGACTGCTTTTCTTCAGCACATAATCATTAATGCAGTGCTCTAAGATGCCATCTTTATTTCCTCAACAAATAAAGTCAGGAGCACTGCCCAAGGTTGGGGGCAGGGAGAGGACAGGGGTAGGAGAGAGAAATCTCCTTAAAGTATCTTGGAGGTTTATGGTATCGCCCTGTATGTCTAAATCATTTTTTAAAAAAAGGATCTTGGAGGTTTTCCCTCTCCCTCTCCCTCTCCCTCTCTTTCCCCTTTCTCCCTCTCTTTCTCCTTTCTCCCTCTTTCTCTCTCCCTTTCCCCTGTCTCTATCCTTCCCTCCCTTCTGTTCCCTACCTCTTTCCCCACCCACCCTGGTTATGAACCATAAAGTCTTATGTAGTTAACCCAATAAGAAGTTGAGCAGATTAGGATTCGTCATTTTCTTCACAAACATGCACATACTTGGCACATCCTTCAACAATTCAATTCAACAGTGACTGCTGTGTGAAAGACACTGCACCAGGAAGCAGTGATATAAAAATGCACATGCACACACATGTTCTACTAGGTGTGGAGGCAACACGTACACAAACAAGAAACTGCAAGATATTGATGAAGTAAATGCAAATTAATTGGAGGGGCACTACAAACTGTGGGGATCATGAAAGGCCAAGCAGCACTTGAGGCAGACCTTGAAGGGAGCTAGCTGTTCAGAGAGGTGGAGGCAAGGAATGGGAGTGGTGGGAAATGGAATGTCCTGCAAGGATGGAATACGGCATGCATGAGTGTAAGTAATGTTAATTCAGCCTAGAAAAACAGAATCAAACATTAGAGCTGGAAGGGGGCTTAGCAACCGTCTAGTGTAACCCAAGCCTGAAAGGAATCCCCACTACAAGACACTTGATCAATGGCCAACTTGCCTCTGCTGAAAACTCACTACTGGTTAGGTCCACTATGTGAAGGGTCTTAAAAGTCAAACTATAGAGTTTATATTTCATCCTAGGGACAATAAGGGAGCCACTGAAGCTTCAGTCAGTTACCTTATGGTTCTCATCACTATCCCTGTGATTTCCCTCACCAAAACAACCCCTTCCTGGGCACCTAATGTGTTGTTTTCCCCCATTAGAATGTAAGCTTCTTAAGGGCAGGAAGTGTCTTCCTTTTGTATCTCTAGTCCCAGTATTTAACACAGTGACTGGCACATAGGAAATATTTAAGAAATTATTTTTCATTCATTAATTTATTCACTCATTCATTCATTGTTGTGCTGGGAAATGACTTGGTCAGACGTTCTTTAAAAATATCAATTTGGCAACTGTGTGGAGCAGTGACATCAAACTAAAATAGAAACGAAGCCACTAAACTGTACACAAAGAATCCCTGCCATGGCATATTGACATATGAAAACCATATTTTAACATTATCTATGATCTATTGTATTTTTGTTAAATATGTATTTAAGATTTGCATTTTAATCTGATTCAGACCTGCTCAGAAAAGTTGCAGACCTCGGGCTGCAAATGTTTGACATCTCTGATGTGGAGGATGCATTGGTGAAAGGAAACCGTGGAAATATAGAGAGGTTATAATTAAGAGACTATTATAATAGTTTAGGCAAAGGGTGATTCAGGCCTGAAGAAGGGTGGTTGTTGTGTGAGTAGAAAGAGACAGAGGCAAGAGACTCCACAAAAGTCAAAATGACAAGATGTGGCAGCTGAGCAGATACGTTGGGTAAGGGCAGAGTCAAGATTGATTCTGAGGTTGGGAGCCCTCTATCAATCTTCCAGCCCTTAGGAGGGAGGTGGTATTCTTGATCTCAAGAAGTAAACTAGAAACAGAGATGGACTGCCTGGACTTTTTTTCTTCTTTATACCCTCACTGTGACTTTATCAGTTCTCTACAGATGACTCCCAAAGCTACATATGCAGCCTTCTTCAGTCTTCCAAGTACCAGACCTATATCACTTACTGCCTTCTGGACATGTCTACTTGGATGTTCTGCTGGACTTAGCTTTATAAAATTTGAGCAGAGAATAATCCAAGTAATCCACTCCATTCCCCCCGACCCCAGAAAATCCAGACAGTGACAAAGCCAAACCTTTAGCTACTACTATGCAAAAATAGAAGAATAAATATCCAGAATGGAGTTCATAATAGTAATTACTGATATTTACACAGCTATTTAGTTTGCAGATTCCTTTGCATTCATTCCCTTCCTTGAGCCTCACTATGCCCTGTAAGATAGACATGAAAAGGTTCATTAGCCTAATTTTACCAACAAAGATACTTAGGTTCACAGATAGGCAGAGTGACCTGCCCTCATTCATACAGCTATGAACTGTGGAAAGCAAGATGTGAGCCCAGGCTTTCCTGGCTCCAAATCCAGCTCTCTCCATAGGCCCATCCATAGATTCATAGAACAGAGAATGAGGGATAGGATTTATGCTTTCAGTGGTACAGGGAACCCCCAGGTGTAGAAATTCCTATCCCGATGCAGGCTGGCACCTTCCTGAAACTTGTAGTCTCAGAAAATTTCCTGAAGTGACTTGCCTAGGTTACATAAGCCAGTATGTCAGAGGCCAGACCTGAATTCAAGTCTTCCTAGCTTTGAAGCCAGCTCTCTACACTTTGCCATGTTTTCTGTCATAGAATATCAATTCCTTATCCTTTCTGAGAAAGGTTTGTTCTTTGCAATTCGGTCCCAACCCTTTCCTTCATAAAGTCAACCAGCTGTTTTCAAGAGATCAACACTAATGACAGTAATGTAGACAGCAAGTTTACATTTGCTGCATATGAAGCAAAGAAGAGAGGAAGACCCCAGTTGGGAATTTGTTCACTACAGCTTTAAAAAACAAAACTCTTTAATTTGTTACTTAAAAGCACACATTAAATTATTAAGAAACAAACTGGAATTAGGGCCAGTAGAGTCTGGTGATCCCATTTTGCAAAATTAAGGAAAGCTCATGAAGTTTCCATTAGGAAAAGTCCATTTGAAATGCTCTCTTTTTCTTTGGTTTTGTCAGCAGGTTTGCATTTATGTAACAGATCTCTAAACAGGCAGTGTCAGACCTTCTCCTGGCACCTCCCACCCACAAGGGCAGTTTCTAGTCCCATTTACTTAGGAAGATATGAAAGGGAAGAAGCAAGCTCACATCTCTTTATCTGCCAGCTCCAAGGTCCTTTTTAGACTTTAAATCCCAGATGTTTGTGTTCTAAATTTTTTATCTTCACATTTGTGCTGCATGGCCTACCATGATGGCCACTTTTTTCCCCAAAAATAAATGTGTAATCCTTTGGAGATAAACATCTAAGAGTCAACAGATAAAATTTTACTCAAGGCCCTTTCACTGACAAGGACAAAGTCTGCCAGTTGATGAATGAGGTCCCAGCCCCACATACTACTGGTGACCAGAAAAGCACAATGGAGCTAACCTTTGAAATTAAAATACAGGCTGCCATTTCTCCCATCTATACTGGAGAGCAACCTCCTTTTTTCCTCTCTGTATTCCTCTCCAGAGGACAGAATCACAAGCCTACTTTCAGCGTGCTTGGGGACCTTCATTCTGTTCCCAAGAAAAATCCAACTCTGTTTGGCTTTTAAAGCCACTCCTAGTCTGGTCCCGCCTTTCCAGGCTTCTCACATTTTATTGTCCTCCAGGTACTCTATAATCCAGCGAGACACTGGTTTCCTTGCATTCCTCTCCATCAAGATATTCCATCTCCCCCATGCCTAGCATACACCCCTTCCTCATCTAAGCCTCCTTACGAGTGTCACTTTCTGCAAGAAGTGCCTTCTTTTTGAGGTTTTCCAATTTATTGTATGGATACATATAATATGTGTACATATATACATATGTGTGTATTACATATGGGGGGGAGATGCAGAGAGAGTGAGAGAGAGAGACTGCATATAGCTGCTAGCATGTTACTTCCCCTGCTGGTCTGCGAATTTCTTGAGAACACGGATTGTTTTTCACTTTTATTTGATATTCTCAGTGCTTAGCACATTGCCTAACACTGACTGGCTCCCTACAAATAGCCACAGGTAGTATTTTTCCTACTTTCTTTCTCCCTAGGGGGACCTGAGGACTAGGGGGTCTTCTTTAGAGTTCTCTTTCTTTCACAGCTGTAGCCAACAGTCCAATTTGAAAAGATGACAGTCAGACTCTAATATAAATCATCACCTCCTGTCAGAGAAAGATGGTTTAGGATCAAATACTCAGGGTATTTCTAGTTTGGGCAACAGCACCCTTATTGAACAAAGAGTAAGTAGGTACATAATCTATTGAGAGTTTTCTTAAAAACATCAGCAACTCTAAGTAAGACTGCCAATTGAAGAGAACATGCTAACTTGAACTGGGAGAGCAAACTTCCTCATAAGAATGTAAGCTGGTACCATGGGGAGGGGGGGGATCGGGTGGGGAATGGGGAGGAAGGGGAGAAAAATCTATAACTGAAGTGACTATGGAACAGAATCTTGTAACCTAAAAGTAAACAAACAAGTTAATAAAAAAAAAAGGAAAAAAAAAAGAATGTAAGCTGGTGCTTATGGCCGATGTCATGATTAACCTAAACATTATAGGAAATACAAACTCAAAGAGGGGCCTTCAGTATGTCAGCGAATAGTGTCTTTGGAGGGTTCATGGAAGTATATTAGTGGAAAGAGGATCCACATAGAAGAAATGCTAGTCACGGATGGGAATATGCATTTTGAGTGACTGTATCTACTAAATTATTTAAGCATAGAATTACAAAATCTCAGAGTTGGATGTTAATTCTGGAATCATAAAAGTTCACTTTATGTGAATAGAAATCCCCTCTTCATGTTCAGGCTGTGAGCGAGCATTTGTTAAGCACCTCTTAGATGCTAAACCCTGCACTAAGGGAAAAGAGGAACAGGAATAAGCATTTCTAGAGCACCTATGGTATACAGGCGCTGTGCTAAGTGCTTTACAAATATTATTGTATTTAATTCTTACAGGAAACTGAGGCAGAAAGGCAAGTGACTTTCCCAGGATCACAGTGCTAGTAAGTGTCTGAGGCTGGATTTGGTCAAGGTATACAGCATTCTCTTTTTTTCCCCTTACTTTGTATTATTTCATAATACATACATACATACACATGTGATAAGATGATCGAAGATATCAGAATGTGATCAATGAAGACAATTCTTTTTGTATGTACACCTTTTATCCAAAGTAATTTCAAATTTATATTTAAATATTTTTGTTATTGTCCTAGTCTACTCCAGAAGTTTGGGGACCTAGAGGAGGTTTCACTAAAGAATGAGATGGATCAGTACTGCATAAAGCATATCGGTACTCATACTAAGCAAGGTGTCCAAGGCACAAATGAGATGATTGAGCATGGAAACATGAAAGGGCAGGGGAAAAAAAAGGTGAAATACAACCAGAGAAGATGTTGGATCCTCAGGTGGGATGATCATTGTCAGGCCACAGCCAGCGATAGTCCTGAGAGGCTATGGCAGACTTGGCATACCAAGCTTCACCAGCTTCCCATCACTCCTCTTAATTGATGTATAAAACAACTGTCTTCCTATTTTCACATGAAGGCAACTCACTAAGAAAAATGAGGGTTCTGGGTTTTATAGGGAAGGGGAAGCGGGTTCTTGCTGAGATGTCTTACTGGTTTCCCAAATCTGATATCAGTCTGAGAGAAGCTAGGGATTGGTCTGTTATTCTGTGACTGTATAAGCCCAAGGCACAGAAGTTTCTTGAATGGGATGTGGAAGTCTATAACAAAATGCAAGGTGGGAGTGGCATCCAGAAGGAAGATGTGAGTCCACAGGAGGGGAAGACTGCTGCATATGGTACCAGGGGCTCAAAGAAGTCAAGAAAAGAGAGGAGGATTTGTTTTTAGTAACAATTATATGAGGTTAAATTTCTAATAAAATTTCTTATAAAATTTATTTTAAATTTATAACCAAAAAATATAATTTTATCAGGTAAGGCCTTGTCTTAGACCATTACAAATATCAAATTGTGGGCTAGTTAAGAGGGATCTCATTACAAATGTCATAAGCAATGCAAAAAAATATATAACATCAAAGAAAATCCCCAAATTACAGTGTTTAGACCACAGGTCTAAATGTGGCCCTCTAGGTATTCAAGTGCAGCCCTTCAACTGAATCCAAAACCTGAGGACCTGGAGGGCTATATGTGGCCTTGAGGCCTAATGTTCCCTACCCCTGGTTTAGACAGATGGTCCAACTCAGCAACCTAAGCAGAAATTTGCCTACCAGCCTATTGATTCTTAGTGTGAATTTAAATCTCTAAAAGACTGATGATCCTGATGAAAAATGTGCTTTCAATAATCTCACAAGTCCAATGAATTGCTTAATTAGTCTATGGTTCCCTGATCAATCCAGGACAAAGTACAACAGAACTGACATTTCCACTGTTTTGGAAATGATGCATCTGTTCATGTAGCCTCTAATAACATTAAGTTTTTCAGTTTGGGTTGTTTTTTTTTCTTTTTTTTTTCTGTCTGCAGGTCATGCTGTTGAATTAGCATGAAATTGCAGTCCACTAAAACTGCCAGATCGTGGCACAGGAAGCTAGCTATAACTCCCCTGGTCTGTATTTATGAAGATGGTTTTTAAAACTCAAATATATAACCCTACATTCACCCCTACTGCAGTTCATCTTATTAAACTTGTCCCACTACTCTATCACATTGGGATCTTCTGATATCGCTACTGGCTTTATGTCATCAGCCAAAGTGGTAAGCATACATTCTATGGCTTCATTTAAATCACCAATAAAAATGTTTATGACTCCACTAGATGCCTCCTTCCAAATCAATACAGACCCATCAAATCCTGCATACAGGTTTTTCCATAACTCATCATAATGAATATGCTTGTTTACTGCAATAAGAACTCGGACTTCATTTATTCATTCAGCAAATAGTGATTTGCTGTCTACTACATACAAGACACCGTGTTAGACACTGAGTAGACGAAGATGAAATACAATTATCCCTTCTACGTCATGACTTTCCCCATGATGGTTTCCATATATCTCCAGTCAGCATAAGAAATTAAATGGGGATTTGGGGGGAGTTTTGCAGAAACCACAGGTAACATTCAAAAGCCAGTAGACAACACAGGAAAGGTTTAAAACTCAGAAATGCATAAAATATATGCTTAGTGTTATATAATATCAACATATTTTATTTTTTAATACTATAAACACCCCATAAAAGAAAAAGAAAAAATTCAGACTTCTTCTCTGGTATGAAGGGAGGACCAAAAAATTTTACACATATTTTCCAGATTATAGAGTCCTGCTCCCCTAACTCTTGTGACACAGAAGAGATAACTGTATTCCTGATTCCTTCTCTCCAAAGAACCTGCATTCTACTTAGGGAAGGTGGAAAGTTTTATTTTTTATATTACTAATTTAGGTATCAGAGTTCATTACCTTCTCCAGATTTCCATAGAATGAAATTCATTAAATTATAACCCTTTTGTAGAAATCTGTCTGATGTATCCTGCTCAGATTTGGAAAATAATTTATAGTGTTCCATTCTAAAGACTTTAATACTTACCGAGTATATAACCACCCCTGGCATCTCTTCCAGATTTCAGTCACAAAATGTCAAGTCTATTTGGCTGTCCTGCTCTTCTCAAGCTTGACATGTCTAAAGTCAACGTGATCATTTCCTCCCAAATGAGCTGCCTCTCTTGCTTAGCAATTTCTGTTAATGGTTCATTCCTCTCTGTTCCCCAGGTTCAGAATCTCAACAGTTATCTCTGGTTCCTTTGCCTCCCTGGAGCCCTATATCCTTATACATTATGGATAGCACCCAAAGTTTTAAAAACTAAAAACAGAAATACTTTTAGCTCACTGTTAATAATGGCTTAAAGAAAAATAACGTGACAAAATGTAATTATTAGTCAGGATACCAGTTCAACTTTACACTGATCTCTTCTCTTGAGGACCTTACCCCCTTATCATATTGCTGATCTTACCCTACCAAGCATCAGCCTTGGATCATTCCCACCATCTCCTGCCCTCCCTTCTTTACCTGCTGCTGAACAAAGCTGGAGAAAATGATGAACCCATGCTGACTGGATGTACTGCTGCAAAGTTTTATTACATAACTGGGTCCTCACTATAGCAAAGCAACACTTTTTTACCTCCCGAATTAACTCGCTACCCCAGGCATCACAGAAGTTTGTCCAAACTTTTTCATCTCTCTTCAAACCTCTCATGGCTCCCTCTACCCCCACCCTCATAGCTGAGAACTTTGCCTCATTTTACTGAGAAAAAAATTGATACCATCTGTTGAAAGCTCCCTCTTCTTCCCTCTGCCAGATAATCTTGCCACTAATCTCTTCCTTCAGTCCTGACTCACAGAACCAGGTGGCTCTTCTCTTTCCATGGTAAATCCCTCTACATGCACACGTGATTCCATTCCCTTTCACCTTCTCCAGCAGATTGCCCCTCTGTCTCTTCCACTCTGTCTCTTCCACTCTATCTTCAGTCTCACCCTGTCTACTGGCTTCTTCCCTCTTGCTTATAAACATCTACATGTGTCCTCCAGCCTCAACCCTTACTTGATCTGCCCATCTCTGCTGGCTGATGGCTCACATCTCTCCTTTTTATGACTAAGCTCCCTAAGATCATTTGCAATAGAAAATTCTGCTTCCTTTCCTCTAGCTCTCTCAATTCTCTGCAGTCTCATCCATTATTCAACTCCAATGACTTTCTCCAAAGTTACCAATGATTTCTTAACTGCCAAGCCTAATGATCTTTTCTCAGTCCTCATTCTTCTTGATATCTCTGCAGACTGACATTGTCAATAATCCTCTCCTCTCTAGATTTTTGTGGCACTACTCATTCTTGGTTCTCTTCCTGTCTATCCTGTTCCTTCAGAATCACCTCTGCTGAATCTTCATTCAGATCATGCCCCAAAACTGTGAGCACGACATTCCCCACCTACTCTGGCCTGAGCCACCTTCCCTCCCTTCCTCTTCTCTTCTATTGTCTTCTCTTCTCATCCTCTTCTCCTCTTCTTACTTCATACTATCTCACTTCATGATCTCATCAGATCCCATCTCTAATTTGATGATTCTCAAATCTTCTTATCCACCTCTGTTCTCTCTCTCCTGACCTCCTGTCTCATATCTCCAGTTACCTACTGGACATTTCTAATTGAATGCCCAAAGACATCTTTAACTCAACATGTCCTTAACTGAACTTAATATTGCCCCACCCTGAACCAAGCCTTCTTCCTAAATTCCCTCTTATTGTTGAGGATACTTCCAACCTCCAAGTCACCTAGGCTTACAACTTGGGCATCATCCTGAAACTTTCACTCTCTCTTTTTCTCATTACCCTTACCTCCTGTGGTCAAGACTTATGCATTTTACTTTTATAACATCTCTCAAGTACCCTGCCTTCTCTTCTCTCACATTGCTACCATTCTGGTATAGTCCTTCATTATCTCCTATCCAGACCACTGAAATAACCTGCTAATTGGTCTTTCCACCATGAGACTTTTCCTACTTCTGTCCATCTTCCACTAAGCTGCCATTTTCATCACAAAATGATAAAGATGCCACTAAGTTTCCTAAGCTCAGGTCTGACCATGTCACCCCTTCTTCCCACACTCAACAAACTATAGGAGCTCCCTATAAATTCCAGGACCAAATAGTAAATCCTCTGTTTGGTATTTAAAGCCCTTTATAACCTAACCCTGCCCCATCCCTCAACATACAAAGGCACACACCTTTCCCATGTTCTTGTACTTTGTGTGTCCTACATACACTATGATCCAGTTGCACTGGTCTCATTGCTATTCCTTGAACAAGACTCTTCATCTCCTGAATCTGGGAATTTTCCCCAGCTGTTCCTCATGCCTGGAATGCTCTCCCTCATCACCTCCACCTCCTGCTTCTCTGATTTTCTTCATGCACCAGCTATAATCCTACTATTCCTTTCTATTCTAGTGCTCTCTCTGTGTTAATTATTTCCCATTTATCCTGTATATAGCTGGTTTGCTCAGAGCTGTTTCTATGTTGTCTCCATTAGACTTCGAGCTCCATGAGTGAGAGAAGTAACTGTCCTTTGCCTTTCTTTGTAGCTCCACACTCGGGCACAGTTCCTGGCACATAGGTAGGCACTTAATAAATATTTATTGATTAGCTGACTATCCATACATAAATATGGATATAAATAAGTAATAAAAGGTAAATAAATAATAAAAATTTTGATGACTATTTAAATAGTCTCAAAAACATTCTCCCAGCCTAGCCTGGAGACCAGATTATGCATTGTCATAAGGAAGTAATTTTGCCCTTGTTTTCCATAGGATTTTATCAGCTACTGCTTCCTCACTCCTACCCCTCATTAGGCATGATCCTGCCGCTTCTCTTTTTTTTTACACATGCAATCAGTCAATCAACAGACACTTATAAGCACCTACCATGTATCAGGCACTGTGCTAAGTGCCAGTCATACAAAAAGAGGCAAAAGACAAACCCTGCCCTCATGGAGTTTACAGTCTAACAGGAGAGACAACATAAAAAAAATACATACAGAGCATACTATAAATAGCTTTGTATATATGTGTGTAAACACACACACACACACACACACACACAAAGCAAGGTTATGTAGGAAAGAATTAACAAAGGGAAGACACTGGAATTAAGAGGAATTAGAGAAGGCTTCCTGTAGAAGGTGGGATTTTAGTTGGGAATTAAAGGAAGCCATCTAGGTCAGTAGACTCCCAAAGTGATGCTCTTTAAGTCTATTCTTGATTCCTTAAAATGCTGGTTTTTACTCACATAAAAGTACTTGTAGTGGGAGGGAGAGAGGTGCCTCAATATGTTATCCTCAAATTATGATGACATTTATGTGTGATAGAAGCAGGGAGCAAGAGCTGGAATAGTTCTACATTTTTTAAAAGTCTCCAATCACTATTTTCCTCTCTCCCTAAAATTCACCTGCATGCATTTATCTCCTGCTTTAAAAAAAAAAAATCTGACAATTTAATAGAATTCTAACAAATGGAATTTGCCCTCCCTGGGACAGTTCTGATAGGGTGCAATGATAAGTAGTATGTATATTTAACTTTCAGTTTTATTCCTTTATTCTCCTGCTGAAAATTTTTGTCTGTAACCCACGTAAGCATAAAGAGCGCTCTACACATTTTGTGCTGCTGATAAAATTCATCATTTCCCACCCACCCAAACACATCTCTTTTCCAGACTTTCCTGTTTCTGCCAAAAGGATGATTGCCACTGCCCTACACAGCCAGCTGCCCCTTTAGTGCAGGCCCTCATTACCTCTCTGAGATTATTGGGCTGTTGTCCTTGAGTCATTTCAGTCACGTCCGACTCTTCATGATCCCTTAAGGGATTTTCTTGACAAAGATACTGGAGTGGTTTGTCATTTTCTTCTCTAGTTTATTTGACTGATGAGGAAACTGAAACAAACAGGGTGAAGCGACTTGCCCACACAGCTACTAAATGTCTGAGGTTGGATTTGAACCTGGGTCCTCCGGACTGGCTGGCACTCGGTCCTCCGGACTGGCTGGCACTCTATCCACCGCACCACCTAGCAGCCCCGAGATCACTGTAACAACTGTCTAACCGGTCTCCTTGTTACAGTCTCTCCCCGCTCTAAGTCCATCTTTCACACAGTGTTTTTCCTTAAGTGCATATCTAACAGTGTGACTTCCCTTCTCAATCAGCTCCAGTGGCTTCCTGTTGCTCTAAAAATCAAACATAAACATCTCCATGTAGGTTTTAAAGCCCTTCATAAATTGAACGCCAGAGTATTTTTCCAGTATCGTTGCATCTCACTCCCCTTCTTGCACTCGGAGATCCAGCCAGAGTGGCCTTCTCTTTGTTCTGTCTCTTACCTCTGTTCCCCTTGCCTGGAATGTGCTCCCTCCTCACTTCTGCCTCAAAGACTCCTTCCCTTCTTTCAAGACTCTGCTCGAGCACCACCTTCTACATGAAGTCTTTTCTGATCCTCTCAACGGTTCGTGCCCTCCCTCTCAGACTACCTAGTATTTAAGGTCGTGGTATTTATTTGTATTTATTCTCATTACATTAATCCACACTTTTGTTGTCGTTCACTTATTTTCAGTCATGTCTGACTCTTCGACGCCCTGTTTGGGGTTTTCTTGGCAGAGATACAGGAATGGTTTGCCATTTCCTTCTCCAGCTCATTTTACAAATGAGGAAACCGAGGCAAACAGGGTGAAGTGATTTGCCCAGGGTCACACAGCTACTAAGTGTCTGAGACCAGATTTGAACTCAGGAAGATGATTCTTCCTGACTCCAGGCCCGGCGCTCTATCTATTGTGCCACCTAGCTACACCTGTATGTTCTTATTCATATCCTTTTTGTCTTTTTCCTTAGAATGAATGCAAACTATTTACAATGAGGTATTGTCATTCATTTTATTTAAATCACCAGCACTTGGCACATTACCCAGCATGTAGGTGCTTAAAAAATACTTAGTGACTGTTTAATTGATGTTCTTTTTTTTTAAAGTAAAGTGTCATTTATTTATGATGAAAATATCGAGTTAAAAACAAATTTGCACCAATAAAACTTTTCTCCTTCCCCTTATCTTTCCCCTTTTAAAATAAAAAATTAGCAACAATTGTGGGGTGGGGTGGAACCAACCCTAAGATAATATAATTTTAGGACTGGAGTTCCCAACCTAATTTTTAAAACAAAATCTTCACAAATAGTTGTGGGTTTCAGAATTCCCAGGTGTGTCTAGACCCATACAACCCTACATGCCAGTCATCATTTCAATCACACAATTGCACAGATTCATTCATATTTTAGAAAAACCTCTCCCCACCCCATAAATGTACAAGATATTTAATCTCTAAGCCCAGAAATGTCTAAAGTCAAGAATCCTCAAATTAGGGGGGTAACAACTTTCCTTATCCCCTCCCCCAAGCTAACCAGTTTTAACTTCCAATTCCTGGTTAAAATGTCCATCAGATTTGAGCACCTGGGGTGAGATTTCCCAAGGCCTTAGAGAAAGCTCCAATGAAGTCCTTTGGGTCTGGGAAGGCAGAAACTCTTACTAGAAGGCAAAGGTAACCTCAATCAAGGTGGGAAAGAAACTGGAATGAAATCAGATCTGTGGGAGAGACAGTAGGTCTTCCAGTTTCTACAAAGACTGAGTTATCTACCTAAATTTCTGGGCAAAGTTAATGGCTTTCTGGGCTAGAATCATTGCAAACTAAATAATCAAAATAAAAGCACAAAACATTATAATTTTCTTAAAAAATGAATCAATTGGGGCGGCTAGGTGGTGCAGTGAATAGAGCACTGGCCCTGGAGTCAGGAGGACATGAGTTCAAATCCGGCCTTAGACACTTGACACACTTACTAGCCATGTGACCTTGTGCAAGTTGCTTAAACCCCAATTGCCCCTCCAAAAAAGCAAATAAAAAATATATATATATAAACTTATTTTTAAGAGAGCTAGCTAGGGCAGTCAAAAGGGAAACTAGATTTTGGGAAGAAAATGATCAATTCAGTTTTCAACACTGTTTTCATAGATCTAGAACTGGAAAGAGCTTTAATGATCAGCTTGTCCAACTCCCTAATTCTACAGATAAGAAAACAGAGAGACCAAAATAATATGTAGCAGAATTAGGATTCAAACCCAGTCTTTTGTAGTCCCAGGCACCATGCTAAGTGATAGTAATACAGAAAGAGGCAAAAGACAAACCCAGGTCCTTTGACTACAAATTCAACCTTCTTTCCGCTGCAGCATGCTTGGGGACTGTTCATTATTAGGTTTTGGGTCATGGAAAGTCAGTAAAAATTTTAGAGAGAGTTTTCTTACACTTCTCCCTCCAGGCCATGTACTCCCTAACTCAGTGACACTGGCCTTCTGGTCACTGTTGGTAGGTGATATTCCATCTCCTGGATCCGGGTGTTTTCACAGGCTATCCCCCCATATCTGGAATTCTCTCCCTTCTCATCTCCATCTCCAGACTGCTCTGATTCCCTTAGGTCCCACCTGGATTTCTGCCTTTTGCAAGATGTCTTTCCCAATACCCCTTAATGCTAGTTGCTTTCCCTCTCCACTGTTTCCTGTTAATATCTGTATGTGTTTGTTTGCATGTTGTCTCCCTGCATTAAGCTGGGAGCTCTTTGAAAGCAGCAACTAGATTTTTATTTTATTTTAGCTTTTGGCTTTTTTCATATCCTTAATGCTTAGAACAATGTCTGGGACGCAATAGGTGTGCTTAATAAATGCTTGCTGACTGGACTTGACAGAGAAGTGTCATGCATCACTCTATGCAGCAGATATAATTTGATATATAGAGATTCTTGGTAAGATGAGGAACTTTATAATGAATTTTTACTACATTTTCTAAATGTATAATCCAGGAATCAAACAGCTTTTTAGTTCTCAAGCTTCTTAAATATGTGAAACTTGGAACAAAATGCTAGAGCTTAAAGAGAACTCCGAGATGATCTAGCTCAACTCTTTCATTTTAAAAACAAGGAAATGGATACCCCAAGAAGTGACCTAATGTGTTGAAGGTCATCCAGGGCAGAGGCGTTAAACATGGAGCTTCATGTGGACCACAGCACTCCAGAGTTCAGTCCTGATCAGATTAAAATGTAGTTTCTCTCAAATTTTGATGTGTTATTGTATTAATAATAATTAAAAAAGAAATAGATAAACGTGTGTTCTAAGTCAACATGTCTTTCAGGGATCCTTATGCATGGTTTAGTGGCCCCCATTTCTAGCTGAGTGTAACTCCACTGGTCTAGCCAGTCTGCCATGGCAAGAACTAGAGCACAGGTGTTAGGTTGCCTGGTATTTTCCAATGGATTCTCCTTCTGAAACAGAACCCTAGAGGTAAACTCAGTTGCTTGTGATTCAGATAAGTTGTGCAAAATCTGATCTACCTTTTATCATTGCTTGGTCTGCATTGGTACACGCTGGGAGGAGCAGAGCTAGAAACTTTCCATAAGCATATATGTGTGTATGTGTATGTATATATGCATATATGTGTGTTGTATATACATATACATGCACATACTTATACACACAAACACATACATATAAATTTGCCTCAGTATCCATGTGGATAAACGTAGCTTCCCAATAAATCCTGTGGTGATTGCCAAGGGCTTTCTCAGTCTCTGTACTCAGTCTCACGTTCTTCTTTCCGGTCAAGTCATTCCTCAAACATACAGTTATGGGCTCTGGCCCACAGCCTTCAGACCCACATGGATAGATCCTTTCAGTTCATAGGCAAAACTCACACTGGCTGCCAGCACTGCCTGTACCTTTCCTTCACTCTCTGTTCTCATGCCAAATGCACAACCAAAACACATAGCAGTCACTTGCTCTCCCTCTCTCCTCATGCTGCTGCATTCAGAGCACCCAGGCTGGCCTCCGGCCACCTCTAACACACACACACACACAAACGCACACACACGCACACACACGCACACACACACACACACGCACACACACACTCTCTCTCTCTCTCTCTCTCTCTTTCTCTCTCTCTGTTGTGTGTGTCTCCCTCCCATCCCCCTTTGTCTCTGTTTCTCTGTCTCTGTTTCTTTCTCTCTCCAGTACTCCATCCTTAAATATGCCTTCATGGAGCATAACAAAGTTTTCCCCTGTAACGACAAGTGATGGTGAAGAAATCTTTCCATTCAAAAGGCAACCACTACATCTCCCTTCCCATACAGTAGCATTTCAAGCTCCCGGCACCAATCTCCCCCACAGAGCCCCCAAAGTCTCATTCCTTCCCCTCTTTCTTCCTTCTGAGGTGGCTGGAGGATGGGAAGGCAGGTGTGTGTGGCAATACTAGAGAAGAAACTTCCAGGTTCTTGCTAAGATTCTTGTTGGTGAGAAAACTGATCATCTCTTGCTCTACCGTCATCTGCTGGATTGTTGGGTCTATAGATTAAAAACTTATGGGTTTGTCTCAGTGCTTCCTTTCCAGTCCTCTCTAGACCTTTCTGTTGGCCATTTGCTCTGTTGTTTGACCATTTTTCGGTTATTCTGGCTCTCTGTGACCCCATTTGGGATTTTCTTGGCAGGGGTACTGGAGTGGTTTGCCATTTCCTCCTCCAGCTCACTTTACAGATAAAGGAAGCCAAGATAAACAGGGTTACATGACTCGTCCAGGGTCACACAGCTAGTTAGTGTCTGAGACCAGATTTGAACTCAAAAAGATGAGTCTTCCTGACTCCAAGCCCAGAACTTCATCTACTGTGCCACCATGCTGTCCATTTACTAGGCCATTTGCTCTACCTCTACATTCAAGGCATTGAGGCGTGTTCAATCACGCCTCTCTTATCCTGACTATGTCTGTCTACCTGGAGTGGAGTTCAGAATTTATAAGGCCTACCCACTAGATTTTCTTTCTCACCTCAAGACCATCATCCTCAGAGCAAGAAGGAGATTAGTCAGCAACTTCCCCATCTCACTCCTCATCTGGACCACTTTCAGGTATTTTCCCCAAGTGCACTCAAGTTCCTGATGCTGTTGAGGAAAAAGGATATTGAATCTTCCCCTCTGAGCCTGGGGACTGGCACTGTCCAAGTCTCTAATCATAGCAGGGGTGCTACTTCCTGATCATTGAGTCAGTTGACCTGGGTCTTCACATCAGAAATATGAGTCCAACTGATAGCAGTACATGGATCCCAGGGGAAATAAGAACTTAGCTCTGAGAGAACTCAGAGACCATCTATTCTAATCCATAACTAACCAAGAATTCTTTCCCCACAACACTGCCAAAGGTGCTCAAGCCTCAGGGTCTGAAGACCTCCCAGGAGGGAAAACTGAGTGAGATCTCTGGAGTCATCTTTGGTAACTATTTCATCTCTCCTCTCTCTTCACCAGAGAACGGGACTCTGCCCCTGGAGTTCCCCTGGGCTTTGTGGGACTCTGCCCCTGGAGTTCCCCTGGGCTTTGCTAGGCCAGATTTGGCATTACCTTGTTGGACTCTAGACTTCCACCCATAGCTTACAGCCGCACCAAGTGAGTCTGTCCCCTCTTAACCCACCAGCTCTCCTGTATATGTTGTTTTTCTTTTTTTCTGAATTTATTTTATTTTTAGTTTGTTGAATAAAAGATGGCAGAGTAGGTCAGAAATTTCCAGACTCTCTAGATTTCCTATACATGTTGTCTTCCTCTCGCCTTCCCTTACTTGAGGGTGTTTTGTCTAGAGGAAGGCAAATTTTGATGACCAAAAGCTACCTACTTAACTTGGGATTTAGTGGCTAGATTTCTTTCTCAAAGACCAAGCCTTAAACCTAATTCACTCTGGATCTAATGGAATGGACAACAACAGGTCCCTGCCCAAGTACCACTTAATAGTTATTTTTGGGCCTTCCTGGCTCAGAGTGAATGTCAGTAGTAACCACTTCTCTTTTGGCCAGCTACCCTGAGGGTCTTCCTCTCCCAGTTAAGATTTTTTTTTAATAAGGGGCCATCAACTCACTTTTTAAAGAGGCCTATTCACTGAATGGGCTTTATCTCACTCTAAGTGAGTACCTAAAAAGGCCTTAGCCTAAAAGGGCCAGGGTCTCCCATTGCATCCTGGGTCATCTCCAGCCATCCTGATGAATATCTAGTCACTGTACTGGGATGACTCTAGAGGAGAAAGTGAGGCTTGCATTGCCCTCCCTCACTCAAATCAAAATCAATTTCAAGTCACATCATCATCTCACTGATGTCATGGTCCTCTTCAAGAACAAAGGACAAACCACACAATCTCAAAGTGAATGTAAACTTCTTGGGGACAGAGTCTGTCCTACTTGCTCTTGTCAGTATGCCCAGTGCTTGACATGGCAC
Organism: Pseudocheirus occidentalis; assembly: GCA_028646575.1. NCBI lineage: Eukaryota > Metazoa > Chordata > Mammalia > Diprotodontia > Pseudocheiridae > Pseudocheirus > Pseudocheirus occidentalis. The sequence continues at coordinate 214,226,676 of CM053595.1, forward strand.
CTAAGACATAGTGATTGTTAATAAATTTGCTCACTTTTTCTTTTCCCTTCTCTCTGTCTGTCTCTCTCCTACAGAGAAGCTCACCTTTCCCATTCTAAACCTGGGACCAGCAAGTCTTTCTCTCAAGCCACATCCAAATCACACAGTGTAACCACTGCCCTTCCCTTGTTCTCACAGCACTCAGGCTAGTTTCCATCTACTTCAAAACCTCATACATCAGTTTTCTGGCTACTTAATGCCTTCATGCCTTTGGGAACTGTAATCCAAAGTTCTTCCAAACCCAGGATGTGCAGAGATAATGAGGAAAGCCTCACAGCTTCCAAAGTTCTGAGAGAAATTATTATTTTCTATTATATTAATAACCCATAATTAAATTAGAAGCAAGACTTTTTCTCTTTTATTTCCTCATTTAAGGCTCAACCCTTGTAAAAGGTCAGTCAGTCTCTGAAGGACATGGCTGATTGATGAGAGTGCTCTAACCCAAAGGGAACTTGTTCTTCAGTCTTGGACCAGACCCCACCTAACTAGTAGACTTTACTTCTGTTTACACTCTAAATAGAATTCAGTCTAGGCGAGTCCTTGCCCATAGAAAATAAGCCCCTGTCCTTGTAACCCTCCATTAGAATTTAGGGTAACTCAGCTTATGAAAGAAAACCGACCAGAGAGGTCTGGGTGGTGATGAATTCCCCTGTCCAGATTGCTGGAGGCAGCTAAGTCTCATAATCAAACCCTGTTCTCAGCAGGAAGAACTGAAAATTCCTAGCTCACCTCACCTGCTCATTAAGTGTCCAGCAATCAGGGTTGAACTTCACTTGCTAAGGGCATCCCCTTTTACAAAGGTATTTAAAGCATTCAGTGTCTCCATTGGGGGGGGGGGTGGTTGGTAATTGAGAGAAACCATGGACCATGCATTTATTGAATATTAGACACCCTAATCAGTAAATTATTAATTACCCAGAAACTCTCTGTAGGGTTTTTCATTCATCACGGTTCCCACTAGTAGCTCAGGTGTGACATCACCCCACTCTGCATGCCTGGGGACATTGGGTCCTCGATGCCACTGGCTAACTTCCTGCCTGCCATTCCTATTTATTGCTATGGTTCTATCTCTAAACTAGATCATGTTTGGGAGGAGCTAAGCCACTCATCTTTGTGTTCTGTGGGACCTGTATTCTCATCCCAACCTCAAAATAAAGGAATCCCAAATTTTATTCTTGATGTTGCCTTGTAAAACTTAGAAGCCTAGTGAAAAACCATATATGAAAAATGGATGTCCATGTCTGTTTTCAGTAAGCAGCAAAAAAGTCCAATTTGAAAGATTAAATGAAGTTAGGAGCCCTTGCAATCAAGAGGATGTGGCCCTACCCCTACATAATAATAATAATAATAATAATAATAATAATAATAATAATGATAATAATAATGATACTAACAACTTTATATTGTGCTTTTAAGGGTCTGCAAAGCATTTTCTGGTCTTGTTCACCCTGTTGTGTTCTGAAGGTCTTTTTCTTTTTTGTGGTCTGGATCTGTGATTTTTTTTTTTTTTTCAAAATGAATTCCCACTCAGAAAACACCTGGTTAACTTTTCTGCAACTTAAGAAGTCAGAGACTTAATGGGGTTCTGTGAGGATGCCATTTGCCCAGCATCACAGTATATTCCAGGGTTGAACCTGAAACCCAGTCTTCCTGAGGTCAGCTCTCTATCCAGTTTGCCACAATTCCTTTGCTCCATCTTCCTAAATTCTGTCATTTTTAGCATTCATAGAATGGAAAGACTCACCTGGATTTTCTCTTCTTCTGGTGTTGAAGCTTTCCTAGTTTCAGTCCCTGACTCCTCATTGTCTATTCTTTTAGAAGCATTAGGGACCTCCCAGTCTCCCAACACTTTTGAATCAGAATGCAGCGACGGAGGCTTGGAAATCTTGAAGGATTCTTTTGCTTGAGTTTTTCTGAAAAGAAACAATACAGGAATTATCTTTTTTAAAAGCCTTTCAACTTTCTGGGCTATTCAAAATGGGGTGTCCACGTTTGAATGAAGTGAATGTCTGGCAAGTCTAAAGTTTAGCTTAGCAACCCTTCACTCATGCCAAAAGGCAACCTTCCTTAATAAGATAAATGATTCCTTTGGAACTAAGGGACCAGTTATTTTTATAAGAGTCAAAGAAGCTGTTCATAGCATTGTCAACCCTCTGAGACTGAGCTGGACTCCCCCCAAATCTGCTCCATTATCTTTCCTTTTGGTTGGGTAGGGTTATTGGCAGAGTGAACCATACCACCAACAGGAAGCAGAGCAGAGGTGGAAGGAAAGATAGAGGCCAACATCTTACAGCCCACAGAGGCCTTGCTGTATTCTGAGCATCAGAGTAGCCCCCTCTTCTGGCCAGTATTCCACACGAGTACACTTTCATTGTGCATTCTTGGGCTGCTACTCCTGGATGGTGTAGCAGGCCTATGGACCAGAATTCATTGAACGCTGGAGATACTATTTACGTTCTGCTTCATTTTTATGGGCTTGCTCTTGAAATGAACCCTCTGCTACATCTCTGTGAAACCACACAGGCGATCTCTATATACACAAGGACTGAAAAATCCCTTTGAATGTTAACAGTGCCCTACTGGAACCAGCCAGTGCTCATTCTGATGCTTTGCAGTCACAAGCATCAGGAGGCACTTCTCAAAAAAAACCTCTTTGACCAAGACCTCAAGGTTTTTCATCTCTTTCCCCCTCCTCCAGCTGCAGGTGAGAGCAAAGAGCACCTTTTTATCTGCTCTGAAATTTTCTCTACCTCTTACTGAGAAAGCACCTCACAAGGGAAACATCCTCTCCCTCGGGGCGGGGAATCCCGTACCTGAGCTCCTCTGCTTCTCTCTCTGCTTGCTGCTGCACCCTCTCGGCAATAATTTCATCACAGATGACGTCATAGGGCTTATCTAGCTGGTGTTCTCCCATTACCCATACCCAGACTTCTTTGTCCGCTCCAAGCTTCCAACTTACAGTTTTTCTGTTCTCTGCAAAAGCACAAAGAAATCAGACTAAATAATAAATAAAACAAAACACTAGATTAGTAGATATATCTACTGAATAATATAGTGAATAGTAAATATATCTTATTCAACAGTCTATTGCTATTTCCGGCTATTATAATATCTAGCCTCTTTAAAAGGGCTGGAAGATTAGATAAGACAAAGCAGACTTTTTATTTTTTTGTTTCCAACTTGCCCAGTATAAGATGTATAATTATATAGAGGCAGAATAAGTAGGATAGATAAAAAAAAGAAAGTTAGGTAATGATAATAACAATAGTTAACATTTATACAGCACTTAAAGGTACTAGGCTAAGTGAATAGAAATAATGACCAGCATTTATAGAGTGTCCGGCACTGTGCTAAATGCTTCACAGTTATCTCATTATGATTCTCATGATACCCCTGGAAGTAGATTCAATTATTATCTCCATTTCACTGAAACAGGTTGAAGTGACTTGCACAGGGTCACACAGCTAGTAAGCATCTGAGGTCAGATTTGAACTCAGGAAGAGGAGTCTTCCTGGCTCAGCACTCTATGTACTATGGTGCCAGCCTCCAAAAGATGATGCTGATAAATAGATGATAGATTGTGCATTCATCAAACACCATGTTCCAGGCATTGTGCCATCAGGAGATGGATTTATTAGCATGTGTTTATAAAATAGTCTATGGGTTTCCTTCATGTTGATAGTCTCATTTTGTGGGTGGCAAAGTTTATGCATGAATAAGTCTAACATCTTGAACGAGATGACATAAGATAATTGGACTGAAATGAGAACTGGCAACCTTTTTAGTATCAAGGCCACAGAATCACTTTTCCTGAACATGTCCTTCCAAACGTCATTATTTGTTCTCTGGTGCTACTTGTTTGGGGCAGCTAGGAGGTGTGGTAGAAAGAGGACTGGCCCTGGAGTCATGAAAACTCACATTCTCGAGTTCAAATTCAGCTTCAGATACTTACAAGCTATGTGACCCTGGATAAATCATTTCACTCTCTCTGACTCAGTTTCCACATCTGTAAAATGGAGATATTAGCAGCACCTACCTCCAGGGTTGTTTTGAGGATCAAATCACATATTGTTTGTAATGTGCTTTGCATTCTTAAAGTTCTATATAGGGTATTCCAAAAATCTTAGTCCCAAAAAGACTTTTTGGGTATCATGTATAAATATTAATTATTATTATTTCTATTGTTATTTCTGGAAGTTACCTGGCCTCGATAGAACCAAAGCCAGGACCTTGGCATTATTAGAACCACACTCTAACCAACTGATCTAGCTAGTTTTGACCTAGATCCCTGGGGTCCTAAAGAAAAGCCCAAACAACACGGAGTCTTGAAGTTGTGGGCAGCTGACACCTGTGGACACTGGCTATGCTTCATGTTATTCTATGGGCCAGGAAGTAAGCAGTACTTTAAAGTTTGAGTTCACACCAGGCTCGCGGCATTCAGCACATAAAATAAAAGAAGTGTGCCGGGTGAAGTGTCCTCATGTAACTTTGTCCACTGAGACATCTGAGCTCCTTCAAACCCTTTTGGAAAGAGGTTCCTAAAACTAAGAATTGTTTAGTTTTTTTTGTGTGTGTGTGTGTGTGTGTGTGTGTGTGTATACATGTGTGTGTGCGCAATAGACACCCAGTACTTTATAATGAACCTCTAAAGGCACTCAGAGAAAAAGATTTAAAAGAAAACAAAATCACATTGTCTTCTGGACATAAGACACTTAGTTATATTTATCATCCAGGAGGGAATTTCCTGCTGATGACTTCATGAAAGGGATCTAGAAAAGGCAAAAGGCACTGAAAAGGGAGGGAAGGGGAAGCAAAAATAGCAAGGATACCTGAATTCTTGCATACAATCTAATGTAGATGATAAACTTCTGTGTTAATACTAGCAATCTCCTGCTACTATTTCAAGAATCTCCAAAGGATTGATTGGCCTTAGGAAGTCAGTATTATTAGATAATACTGACTTATTATTTTATTATTAATATTATTATATTAATTATCTAATAAACCTCTCTGGGGTGTTTTATTCTTTCTGCAATTAATAAAATTCCTACATTTATCTCTCATCAACTCGTTCTTTATCTAAGGATCTCTAAAGTCATTTAACTCTGCTTGTCTCAGTTTCCTCATCTGTAAAATGAGCTGGTGAAGGAAATGGCAACCTATTCCAGTATCATTGCCAAGAAAACCCCAAATGGGGTCAACAAAGAGTTAGACATGACTCAACAACAAATCAGCAGACTCAATTTTTTTCTTTTTTTCTTTACCACAAAAGAAAGAACAGCGGAGGATAGATAAAAGATAGAGAAGTAATGTGGCACTCTATAAAACTGGTATTTCCTCTGTTCTGGATGCACTGCTAAGGCATGTAAGCCTGTGTTTCCCAAAGGAGGTCACCTTTGAGATTCACAGTGTCAGTAGCACAACAGACAAGGAATTCCAGGGACAGAAGCTGTAGCGGCATCGGGCAATCAGAGAGGGAATGGAGGCATGGGAGAGGAGGGAGGATGAAGGAAGGCATAGAATAATGGGGGAAATGGGGGAAAATTCAGGATGGTGAGGGTACTTGAAGGGAAAGGGCCATGCCTAAAAATGGAGTACATGAGGAGCCAGAAAGTTTGACGTAAAACATGAAATGGAGGCCAATGCTAAACAGAGGAGTAGTGAATGGGAATAATCATGATGACGTTGTAGGGATCAAATGAGCCAAAATATACAAAGCACTTTGCAAACTCTAAGGCTCTGCACAAAATGTTCGGAATGATAACAAATGTTGTTTTGAAAAACTATTAAATGCTGTTTTAAAACTATAAAAGTTTAAAACTGTACTAAGACTTTTAGGTCATCCTGTCAATAACTCTTAAATATAAAAACCAAGCATAAGATAATCATCATTAACATGTAATTAATTAACAGTGATTAATATGTAATTATTGAATAAATAGGCTAAAATGATTATTGATATTTATTTAGTACCTTAAGACTTTGCAAAGTTCTTTAAGTATCTCATTTAAGCCTCATAATAACCCTCCGGGTAGGAACTCTAGGAATTATTGTCCTCATTTTACGCCTGTAGCTACCAGCAAGTATCTGAGGCAGGATCTGAACCCAGGTCTCCTTGATTTCCAAGTCTAGTACTACATTCGCTCTACTTCTTAGGCATCTGACAACTGCTTTCATCTCACTTTCTACCTAGTTTCTCTCATGGCTCAGTTCCAGTATTTTTTTTAATATTCGCAATCTCTCACTCCATCTCTTTCCTACCTAAAAATGCCAGCCTTGCTACTCACTATAGGTGTGACCTCAGCCTCAGTTTCTTCATCTGTAAAATGAGAGGGTTGGACCAGATGCCTCTAACGCCCCTTTCAGCTCTAAATCTACAATCCTATGTACCTAAATTTAGATCGACCTTGCACTCACAATACTCTTCCCATCAACTGACTGGTCGTGTCCAACCGAGTTCTCCGATGGAGGCCAAAGAGTGACACCAGAAAGAATGGAAGGACATGAAACGGGACATTAATAATTACTTAGCAAACGTCTAAGGCTGAGAACTAATTGTAGTTACAACTGAGCATGAACATAGACACTGAGACATGGGAGTGATCGTATCAGACTCTGCAGGGAAGATAAGAAGAACCATCACAGACAGCAGCCACATTTCTATCCCTGCAATGAACCTCATCAAGGTCAGCTTGCAAACAGAGGCGCTCATTACAGGATACTCTGCAAAGAGTGACCTAGCATAGGCTGACACTAACTAGGACTCTGGGGTCTGCTTTCTAGCTCCAACCTGCACATCACATACAATTCTCCAACAGCAGACAGAAGGGTAATAATAATAATAATAACAACAACAACAATGATGAGCATTTATGAAACACTTCAAGTTTTTTTAAGTACCTTACAAATATTATCTCATTTGATTCCCATAACCACACTGGGAGGTAGGTGCTGTTATTATCCCCATTCTAGAGATGAGGAAACAGGCAGGCAAAAGTTAAGTGACTTGCCCAGGGTCAAACAACTACTTAAGAAAAGATTTAAACTCAGAACCTCCTGACTCCAGGTCCTGTACTTTATCCACTGCACCACTCAGCTGCCCTACAGTTAGCCAGAGTGGGGTGTATATTTGATAGCACAATAGTCTTCTAGTAATTCCTTTGTCATTTTTTTTTCTCTCCTGATCCAGACCTGTGGATAGAGAAGGATGCTTCTTAGTTTCTGACTTCTGAATTTAGGGGATTGCTATGGCAACTGCCCTCTCCCAAAAAAAGCCATTAGGTAAATGGGTCAGTTTCTCCTGAGGAACACTGAGAATAAAGACAGAAGTCTATGCTTTATTCTTCTGTAGCCTTGACTCTCATATTGGTGGCGTGCAGCCCACTTTCAGCCCCACATGTGACCTTCATCTGAGAAAAGCTCAGATCCAAGATGAGATAATGTTCGTAAAGCTCTTTGCAAACTTGAAAGCACGAGGTAAAGGTTAACTGTTGTTATTAGCTGGAAAAGGTATTTTAATAAGCAAATAACATCTTAGAGTTATTATGAAAATGCTTTTGATCTCACAGGTCCCCTGAGACATACTGGCGGTATCTAACCAATATGACCATGGCCAAGTGTTAGTATCCATGCTAAGTATGCATGCCCAGAGAGTTCTAAAGATGAGTGAGGGAGTATCGGCAAAACACTAAATTCCCATAAAGAAAGAAGTGTTCTAAAGCAGCCATTCTCTAAGTGAGGTTCATGGACCACCGGCGTCCCCGAAATCTTTTCAGGGAGCTGACTAAATAAAAACAATTCATAATACTACTAGAATGTTATTTGCTTCTTAAAATAAATGCTCTCTTTTACAACTAATAACAATAGCTAAAATTTATGTAGTGCTTTAAGACTTTCAATGAGCTTTACAAATATTGTCTCGTTTTATCCTTACAATAATCTTATTAGATATTGTTATTATTCCCACTTCAGAAAATGGGAAACTGAGGCAGGCAGAGGTTAGGCAACTTTACTGGAGTCACACAACTACTAAGTGGTTAAATGAGGATTCAAACTCCGGTCTTTCCGGCTCCAGGTCCAGCACCTTATTTACTGTATCACATGGCTGCCTCAGCCACATATTGTGATTCTAGTTTTTCTTCACATACTTCAACCAAAAGAGCATATTTTTGAACCCAGATTTGAACCCAGAAACAACTATGAGAATCTTGCAGTCTTCTATTAAGCCAGATACTAACTAAATTTGTAAAAATTTATAAAACAATGATGTTTGTCTCACTATATTTTTCGCTTGGAAAATATAGTTATTTAAATATATATGTATATATATATTTTTTTTCTAGATCTTAATATGTAATAGGATTTATTATTACTTTGAATCAGTTAAACAAATATTTTAATTATTTCTCTATTTTACTGTGATACTAATGCACTGTTATGAACTGATCTAACCATTCATGAGAACAACTTAGAACTATGCCCAAAGGGCTATAAAACTGGGCACACCCTGTGATTCAGCAATATCACTACTAGGTCTGTATCCAAAGGAAATTTTTATAGTATTTTATTTTTTCCAATTATATATAAAGACAATTTTTTAAAAAAAATTTTGAGTTCCAAATTTTTCTCCCCTTCCTTTCTCCCTCTTCCCCAAATGGGCAATCTGACATGTTATATATGTGCAATCATATGTTTCCATCTTAGTCATAATTAAGAAAGAAAAGCAGACCAAAAGGGAAAAAAATGTGAAAAAATAAAGTAAGTGAAAACTGTATGCTTTGATCTGCATTTGGAATCCATCAGTTTCTTTATCTTGATGTGGAAACATTTTCCATCATGAGTTCTTTGTAAACTGTCTTGGATGATTATATTGCTGAGAAGAGCTAAGTCATTCATAGCTGCTCATCACACAGTGTTGCTGTTACTGTGTACAGTTTTTTCCCTGGTTCTACACATTTCACTTTGCATCAGTTCTTACACATCTTTGCAGGTTTTTCTTAAATCTGCCTGCTTATTACTTCTTATTGCACAATAGTAATCCATTCCATTTGTATACCACTTCTTCACCTATTCCTCAGCTGAAGGCTATCCCCTCAGTTTCCACCACAAAAAGAGCTGTTATAAATATTTTTGCACATGTAGGTTTCTTTCCCTCTTTTATCATCTCTTTGAAATATAAACCTATTAGTCCCAAAGGGATTTTTTTAATGGGGGAAAGGACCTATTTATTAAAAAAAATATTTATAGCAGCTCTTTTTGTGATGGTAAAGAATTGGAAATTGAGGGAATGCCCATCAATTAGGGGATGGCTGAACAAGTTTTGGCATATGCTTGTAATGGAATACCATTGTATTATAAGAAATATTAAGCAGGATGATTTCAGAAAAACCTGGAATGAACTGATGCAAACTGAAGTGAGCAGAACCAGGAAAATATTATTCATGGTAACAACAACATTATGGGATGATCACCTGTGAATGATGTAAGTATTCTCACCAATATAGTGATCCAAGACAATTCCAGAGGATTCATGATAAAAAAAAATGCAACTGACATCCATAGAAAGAACTGATGGAGTCTGAATGCAGATCTCAGAATACTAGTTTTCACTTTCTTTTTTTTTTTTCATTATTTTGTCTGCGTTTTCTTTCACAACATGACAAATAGGAAATACATTCTGCATGACTGTACATGTACAATCTATAGCAAATTGCTCACTGTTCAGGGAGGGAAAGGGGGAGGGACAGAGGGAGAATTTGGAACTCAAATTTTTAGAAAATTAATGTTTAAAAAATGTTACATGCAATCGAAAAGACAAAATATTATTAAAATTTGGTTTAAATTTTAACTTCTAATAAGGTAAATATTAATAAATATAATCTACATTAGAAAGTTCTTTGAAGCCCTTTAGTAATTTTTAAAAGTATAAAGAGATACCAAATTATTTTTGAGAGAATAAAGGGCTCTTGAGACTAATAATTTTAAGGACTACAGCTCTAAAGAAATAGGAGGAACAATTTTACAAAATGAAACATTTTGCAAAACATTGGCTTTACTGCAACTTCAATTACCTATTAGACATGGTTCTAAGAAAAGAAACGACTATTTAGCCAAGGCTGTGGATCTAAAAAAATGAAGCTAAGGTAGAATCTGGGGCCACACTTACCTAAGGAGACCAGATGGGTCCAACTTTGGTGTATACCACTTTGCTGTTAAATTAAATTTCTGTAAACTTTGAAAAATTCTCAAGCACCAGTGACTAGACCCACTTAGCTGGAATGCTAAGTATGTAAGAGCCAGCTTGGAGTCATCTCAAGTCTGCTCCGGAAAAGCTGATTGTGAAATTTTCAGTGGGAGCATTTATAATTGAGGAAGTGGTAAATGTTAAAAATCACTTAACTTGTCAACTTAAGAAAATGATGGAGAAAATAGTAATAGTGTAGATTAAACTTAAAAGTGTGTCATGTTTTAGAGAGTCAGTTGTCAAACATTTATTAGCACAACCCTGACTGGGGCTCTCCATCACTAATTCTGGGTCCTAGATCTGAGGAGTTACTTAGCATAGGAAGTACTCAATAGGCATTACCTGAAATAAGTTTTTTTGTTTTTATTTTTTACCAGTCACTTCTAGGCAAGAGAATTTCAATTAAAGCTCAATCAAATTGAAGAGGAAGCTAGCCCAGATTTGGATGGATAAGCTCCTTGAAGGGAAGGGCTGTTTTTGCTCTTTCTTTATAGTCTTAGCACTTAGTACATTGCCTAGGATACGCTAAGTGCTCAATGAATGCTTGCTGATTAATTGAATGGAAAAGAATTAATGCAATGTAAAGAGTACCGGATCTAAAGTCAAAAGAGCTGGGTTCAAATTCTAGCATTTCCATTTACTATCTTGTGACACTTCACAAGTAACAGCTCTTCGGGGTTTCAATGGCCTCACTGAATAAGCAGCAGGTTGGACTAGATGGCTTCTACAATGCTTTAAGGCTTACAAAACATTTTGCATGTTATCTCATTGTGCTCTTAAGAGCCAACACAAGATCACTAATTCAAGCTTACTTATTTCCAATCTGTCAATTTATCCAAATAAATTTAGGGTGAAGGGAAGAAAAGAGGAAGGGAAATTATTCTGATGAATCAAGTCAATTATAGAGAATTTCAGAAAAGAATGACCACTTTAAGTGTAAACAATATCTTAAAATCAGCTAAGCCCTCTCTGCAGCTGAGGAGCTGCACTCTGGGGAGTCTGGTTATCTGAATGCCTTTCCCTTTGTATCTGTATTTTTTCTTGTATGTTTCCCCCATGTCCTGGAGGAGAGTTTTGTGCATGGAGCTGTACTATGTGTAAGAAGCTAGAGATCTTAAAATACAGCACATTGTTATTGTTCAGTAGTTTCAGTCGTATCTGACCCTTCATGACACCATCAGAGGGTTTTTTTGGGGGAGAGGGCATAAGGATACTAGAATGGTTCACATTTTCTTACCCAGATCATTTTACAGATGAGAAAATGAAGATGGGCAGCTAGGTGGCACAGTGAATAGAGCACTGGCCCAAGAGTCATGAGGACCTGAGTTCAAAACTAGCCTCAGATACTTAACACAAAACTAAGCACATGACCTTGGGTAAGTCACTTAACCCCAACTGCCCTACCTTCACCTTCGGGAAGGAAGGAAGGAAGGGAGGAAGGCAAAGGCAAACAGGATTAAGTGACTTGCCCAGGGTCACACAGCTAGAAAGTATCTGAGGCTCCATTTGAATTTCCTCACTCCAGACCCACTGTATCTACTGCACCACCTTGTTGCCCCAGGGACAGCATATATCAAAGGGTTAGACAGGGATGGTGCTTTGCCTAAAGGTCAGTGACACTTATGTCCTTCCTTGACAGCTCCTTCTGAGACCCTTGTCTCTCAGGTATTTTTTTTTTATCTAGAAGTCATAAGATCCTCTCAGTCCGAAGTTGTGGGGCTCAGACAAAGAAGGTACCCAAGCTTGCCTTAGAGAAGTCTTCAATTACTACCATCTGATTTTAAATACCTATGATGTTTGTGTTCTTAACAAATTCTTTTTATCTTAAGTAGGTTAAACATTCCATCTGAAAGCTTGTTTTAACCACTTATTGGATAATCAAGAGCACAAAAAGTAAATTTTACCTCAATACCAGGAAAGAAAACCTAGAAGAGAGAATAAAGTGGAGTGTTCAGCAAGTGAGGAAACCTGGTTTCAAATCCTACCTCAGATACTCATTAGTTATGGGGCTGCCAGAAAATCATCTAACCCCTCTGTTTTTCAGGCAACCCTAAAGCTTATGGGAGTGAAATGAATTATAAACATGTTACAGTCTGCTTCAGTGTAATCTAATAAAATAAAAGGTCCTTGACATACCAAGCAGTTGAATTACTGGGAATGTTAAGTTGGTGAAACAAGAACTGATGAGGTTTTACTGTGTATAGTTTTGTTTTTTTTGTTTTTTTTTTTTTGCTTTTTGGAGGGCAGTTGGGGTTAAGTGACTTGCCCAAAGTCACACGGCTAGTTTTTGTGTTAAGTGTCTGAGACTGGATTTGAACTCAGGTACTCCTGATTCCAGGGCCGGTGCTCTCTTCACTGCGCCACCTAGCCGCCCCTTACTGTGTATAGTTTTAATTAGATTTTGCTCCTTGCATAATGTTTGTTATTTCACAGGAGCTCAAGTAAGAATGCCTTCTCCAAATAGAAGCCACCATCTATCTCTATCATCCTTCAAAACAGTTAAAAAGATTTTTAATAAATGTAATAGCCATCAACAAAAATAATCTTACAGAATAAGTAATAAAATTTTACAGACTCTTTAGCATTTATCAAAGCAGAGACAAATTAACAAGTAACTATAGATTGGCTCTAATCCAAATGTGTTTTTCCTTCACTTGTGTGTATGCATGTATAATCATGTGTATGGATGTGAAATACTTACTCCTCAACATATATACACACATATGCAAAAAGAAAGTACAATTAGGTTCATTGTTTAGTCATTTTTCAGTTGTTTCTGACTCTGTGTGACCCCTTTTGAGTATTTCTTGGCAAAGATACTGGAGTGGTTTGCCATTTCCTTCTACAGGTCATTTTACAAATGAGGAAACTGAGGCAAATGGGGGTAAGTAACTTGCCCAGGGTCACAAAGACTCGCCTAGTCTTCCTGACTCCAGGCCTGGAACTCTATTCACTGTGCCACCTATCTGCCCTCAATTTGGTTCAAAGGACTTCAATTCTAAACCTTGCTCTTCCACTTACTACAGCTAAGTGACAGAGAATAGAGCAATGGATCAGGAATCAGGATAGACCTGAATTCAAATCTGATCTTGGACACTTACTAGCTGTGTGACCCTGGGCAGGTCAGTTACCCAACTTTGCCCAATTCCCTCATCTGTAAAATGGGGATTATAATAACACCTAACTCCCATGGTTATTGTGAGGATAAAAGGAGGTAATGTTTGCAAAGTGCTTTGTAGAATTCAAAGTGCTATGTAACTGCTGGCTATTATTATTATTACTTTGTGATCTCAGGCAAGTCACTTCATTTCTTCAGGCCTCCGTACCCTGTTTTTGTAAGTTTTGAAGACAGTGATCTAGAATTTCTAAGTAATTTTTTAGGTTTCTTCCAGTTCTAAATCTATGATGCTATTATCTTATTATATCTATATTATGTATGTATAGATATGTACATTTGCATAGACATACATTTTTTTGCTTGGAATCAATGTTAACAGAGATCTTGTTTTCATAATCTCCTTTTGGAACATTTCCTATACATCTTTCCATAGTTTTTAATATTTTTCAAATATATCCTTTTTTATTAGGACAAAATATATAGAGATATTTTTAAAATTGGTTCAAAACTGTGATTTCAAAGTATCATACATCTACAATGTGGAATGAATACCCTAGAGATTCCCTCTCATTTTATTGATGAGGAAACTGAGGCAAACAGGGTTAAGTGACTTGCCCTGGGTCACACAGATAGAAATTATCTGAGGCTGGGTTTGAACTCAGGATGAGTCTTCCTGACTCCAGGTCCAGGGTTCGATACACTGTGCCCCATTCCAACATTCTCATTATACAGATGAAGAAGCTGAGTCCCAGAGAAGTTAAGTTAGTTTCCCAGAGTGACACACTGAGTAAGGGGGAAAACAAAAATTTGAAAGTAAGGTCATCTAACTCAAAACTCCAAAACTGAAGGTATAGGTCAAGAGCTAAAAGGTCCCCCAGACACCATCAAGTCCAACTCAGATGAGGAAACTTGAGACGCAAAGAGGTTAACTGACTTGCCCAGTTCACACTACTAGTAAACATCTGAGGTGGGATTTGAACCCTCATCCTCCAGAATGCAAGAACATCACTCTGCCCACTATTACCACTGTTCTGTTATGTCTTTCTGCTATAGCTTGCTAGCCACAGACATTACATGACTTGGCCAAAGTTATAAAGAGAATAATCAATAGAGGTGAAATTTAACCATCAACCCACTCGGATTTTTGTCCAATGTACTATAGTTCCCATGAGGAAACTTCCTCTACTAATACTTATAGAAAGCTTTCCTGCAACTTTTTAGTCTTGTTGGGGCACAGAAAGGTTAAATGGTTTGGCCAGAGTCACAAAGCCAGTATCTGTCAGTGGTGAAACTTAAATGCAGGCATTCTACTTTATGAGGCTGACTCACTATCCACCATACCAGGTTGCTAAATTAATATACCATGACATATTCATACACTCTCCAAACATTATGGGTATAGTATATTTCCAAGTTTTTTTGTTTTCTATGACAGACAAGTAGCTATGAATATTTTTGTATGTTTTGTTGTTCTATTGTATCCTACTCTCCATGACCCCATTTGGGGTTTTCTTGGCACAATACTGGAGTAGTTTGCCATTTCCTTCTTCAGTTCTTTTTACAGATTAACAAACTGAGGCAAACAGGGTTAGGTGACTTGCCCAGGATCCCAAAGTTTAGTAAGTGTCTGAGGCTGGATTTGAACTCATGAAGAAGTCTTCCTGACTCCAAGCCCAGTGCTCTATCCACTGCACCACCTAGTTGCCCCCATTTTTTGTATATCTAGATGCTTTTAAATGATATTTTAGGATAAAATATTATCCATGGAATCACTTCATCAAAGGATAAAATCAGTGTTTTTAAAAAATTTATTATAGAATATTTTTCTCCAAAAAGGATCTACCAGTTTAAAGTCTAACCAACAATATATTTGAGGGCTGGTATTTTTTCAAAACAACATCTAATTGTATTGTTTTTTTTTGCTCTCTTTGCCATTCTACTGAGCCTCGCATGGAATCCCAAGTTTGTTTTGGTTTGTATTTCTCATCATAATGGAATTTATCATGTAGTTATTATCTGATCATGCCCTTTGA
Organism: Pseudocheirus occidentalis; assembly: GCA_028646575.1. Taxonomy (NCBI): domain Eukaryota; kingdom Metazoa; phylum Chordata; class Mammalia; order Diprotodontia; family Pseudocheiridae; genus Pseudocheirus; species Pseudocheirus occidentalis. The sequence goes on from CM053595.1 coordinate 214,242,109, forward strand.
CACACTCCACTGGGTAATATTACTTTTACGGAGATATAGAAACACACACATGCATGCATATAAGTTTCTGTGTGAGTATATATATGCATATACAGGTGTGCACCCTCATGCACATATATACACCTATATATGTACATGTATATACATATGTATATAATTCATAAATCTTGAATGTCAGACCTTTACCTGATATATTAACTGCAAATATTTCCCCCCCATTTCAGTTCTTTGAATTTTAAGAGTATAGTTTACTATTGTACAAAAATATTTTATCTTTGCATGACCAAACCCATCAGTTTTGTATTAAATATTTTTTCCATTATTTGGATTGATAAATGTTTTTATTCTCCATAAGTTTAAAAAAAAGGGGGTTTCCCCTAGTTTTAATTATTGTGGGTATCAGCGATTCAATTAGTTATTGTGCCACGAGATATTGGTAGGTATAGGTCCAAAGCCATTTTTCACCATCTAGCTATGCAATTTTCCCAACAGATTTTATTAAATCATAATTGCATTCTTTTATTTCTAAGCATGGATTTAGCAACAGCTAACTTCATACATGAAGTGATGTTGTCTCCAGAAATGAAGACTTAGCTTCAAGTACCACCTTTATAATAACAGCTGTGTCACCCTGAGCAAGTAACCTCTCAGTGTCTCCAGGAAACTCTCCAGGTCTCGAAATTGCTAAGGAGAGGTCGAGTGGCATGGATGGCAATTTCCCATTTCAGACTTCCCTATACAAATAAACACCTTATTTACACTCGTTTCTCTATTCTCCATCTATTTTTCTAGTTTTCACATAGTACATAATGTTTTAAAAACTCACATTTATAGAATAATAACAGCAACACTTATATATTGTTTACTGTGTGCCAAGTGAAATGATAAGCACTTTCACAATTATCATCTCATTTGATCCTCACAACAACCCTGGGAGCTACCTCAATACCTACTATTATTGCAAAAGAGGAAACTGAGGCAAAAAAGGCTAAGTGATGTGCCCAATGTCACTCAGCTACTAAGTGCTGGATTTGAACTCAGGTCTTCTTGACTCTGGGTCTGACGCTCTAACTATCCCACTTAGCAAGCACTTGGAGGTTTTAAAAAGCGAAGATAGCGAAATATTAAAATTATTCCCATTTCATATATGAAGATATGAGACTCAGAGTAGTTAAGTACCTTGCTCTGCAGCATGCAGTTAGCATTACAGCCTGGAAGTAAATGTAGTTATCCTTACTCCAAAGACTGTGCCTTTTCTACCATAGTACACTGCCTCTAAATCTGGAAGGATCACTTACTGTTCCCTGGTTTTCTTTCTCATAGTTCTTGATATCTTACCTACTTTTCTATATTAATTCTGCTATGGTTTCATCCAATTCTATGAAAGAGTCCATTAATATTTGGGCTCTTATTGCACTGAACCTATAAATTAGTTTGGGAAGAATTGATACTTTCACTAGATTTCCTTGACCTAACCATGACCAAGGCACATCGCTCTCCTTTTTCAGTTCTTCCTTGATTTCTAGTGATATTGTTTTGGTTAACGGCTCTTGCATGACTTCACAAGTTATTATACTTGTACATACTTGATGTATTTTATTGTTATTATAAAGTTATTTCTCTCTGGAATTTATTTCTTTTATTCTTGTTTGTGGCTAATAGCACTGCAGATTATAACTGTAGGTTTATCTCATATCCTGTTACCTTCCTCAACTTGGCAAATTTGCTAAAATTTAAAGTTTTGCCACTGATTCTGTAAAATTCACTTGTGCAGAAAAAACCCTCACTGATTTCCTCCTAGGTACTACTGAGAGACAGCATGATGTAGTGGATAAAGAGCTGACTTGAGAGGCAGAAGACCTGTGGTCAAGTTCTGCCTTCATATATACTGACAATATAAACCTGGTTAAATCACTTAACCTCCATGTAACTCTCTAAGACTGTAAGTTACAAAGCAGGGTGTTAGTAAAGGGAGTGTCTTCACTGGAAGTTCCCAATATCAATGACATCACAGGTTTGGTTAAAAATAATAATAATAATAATAATAATAAATAACAAAAAACCCAAGCATTATGTGAAAATGTATTAGTTTCCTCAAATCATTAGTATTTTATTTGACTTTTTAAAAAAACTTAATCTCTGGTTATTCTAGTTTTTTATGATTTTCAAAAATAAACGGAAACAATTTTTGAAAACTACTTTAGGGGAAAACCTAAGAATGGCACACTGTATTTTCTTCTTTATGTGGGCAGAACAATCAGTAAGTCAGTCAATAAAACATTTATTAATGCCTACTATGTACTGGGCATTGTGCTAAATGTTTAGGATACAAAGAATGGTAAAAGTCATTCCCTGATCTAAAGGAGCTCGTGGTTTAATGGAGGAAACAAGCAGATTAAAAACAAAATAAATTCTAAATAGTCAACAGAAGTAAGGTGCCAGAAATAAGGAAAATTAGGAAAGGCATCCTGTAGAACAGCCAAGTAAAATTTGTAACTGCCATTCTGAAGTTCTGGTTAATCTTGTCATTTGTTTTTTGTTTTTTTGTTTTTTTACTAAGTTATTTAATAATGAAACAAAACCAGTCAAATCAATAAGATGACTTCACCAGAGTTATCAAGAGAACCATGGGTGTATACACTGAAGGAGTTAAGGCACAGACCCCAAACTTTAGAAGTTTATTTTTAATACAATATAATTATATTCTATTTTATGAAGCACCATGTAATTGTGAATTCACCTTTCCTACAGTTCAATTGAATAAATAATTAAGTGCCTACTATGTGCTAGGCGCTATGCTATGAGCTGGGGATACAAAAAGAAGAAAATAACAGTCTCTGCCTGCAGGGAACTTACACTGTAATGGGGGAAGGGTGGGGAAACAACAAACCAGCACACATATATCTATATCTATACACAGAGGAAACAAACTATGTACAAGATAAATAAAAAAATAATCAAAACAGGAAAAGCGGTGGAATTAAGAGGGCTGGTTAAGGAAGGTTTTCTGTGCACTAGCACAATTCACAAAAATGTCCATGACTTCAGTAATAATGTTCTGTTATCAGATAATATAGGTATCAACAACATGATACTGAGGAGAAAGTAGCATCTGTGTATCATTTTAAAAGTTTTAAATCAGGCCATGCCTTAGGCAAAGCTAGAGCTCTAACATGTTAGTTCAGAAGTTTGCCCTCTTTTGTGGCCAGCTGGGACTCAAAATCTCTCCAATTTAGAAGGACTTTGGTAAAGCTTGAAATCCACAGGGATAGTGTGGTTTAGTGGAAAAAAAAAAAGACAAAGGGGCTAGATTCAAATCCTAACTCAACTACTCCATGTGTGACCTCACACAAGCCATTAGCCCCTTCGACCCTGGTTTTCTCATCTGTAACTAGATTACCTTTGAGGATCCTTCCAGATCTATGATCAAATGACCCGGTTACCTGAATTTCCCCTCAATTCAGAGGAAATGGATTAGGTGAATTAGTTAATGGGGAAGTCTCAGTGACTTAATGTATACCAACCCCTACCCCAAGCTTCTTCATTTCAGAAAAGAAGCTCAGGGAGAGGTTACATGTTAGGACAAATACATTCCTCCTATGATGCTCTAAGATCTAAGAAACTGTAGCATTTCAAAGAGCAGAGGAGAGAGATTTTGGCAGTATCTTCACTAAGCTTACTTTACCTGGCACATCCTGCAGGCTCCAGAGTATTCACACCTATGCACAGTCAGTCCTGATTTCAAGAATCATCTGCTCCAAGGTAAATAATAAGTACTATTTTGTGTGTATATGTATGTATGTGAGTGTAAAAGACCAGTCAATCAATTACACTATTAAAGACCAGTTCACATCATGTAATTTGTAAGCCAATTGCTTAGAAATAGCTCCTAGAATGCCCACTATGTGTTCCTGACTAGTCTAAGATTTAAAAACAAGTCAAGTGCGCTTTCCCACTGAGGCACTCACAGAACGGACTTTGCCTCCCAACAAGGAGAGTCAGGAGTGAGCTTACCTTTTTGGGGACTGGATCTCCCCGGTGATGCCGCCTCTTTTTTTTCCAAGGCTGCTTCTCTCTCTTTCCACCTGCGGATCTGCTCCTCCCTCATCTTGAAGAACAGGATTTGCTTCTGCTCTTCGCTGAGCTCAGCCAGCAGTTCAGGATCAATGTACATGTCTGACAGTATCTGCTTCAGCATGACTGTAGCTCCCGAAGGCTCCTACCCTTATGGCAAAGAGTCTTTGAGAATGGCCTCCAGACTTGGTCTCTTCCTAAGCAGGTATTCTTGGAACGTCCCAAAGCTTGCACGTGAGACAGATAGACACACGTGGGGCACCAGCAATGCAGGTATGCCCTGAGTCAGGGAAACTGGTCTCTGCAGCTAGGAACCATCCACTTGCTCAATGTGTCCGTCATTCGACCTGCAAAATTTAGCCAAAAAAAAAAAAAAGGCAGTCCACTTAAACCCCATTTTACAATTTACGGAAGTTAAATAAGGCATGGGGAACTACAAGGAAAAGAAAGCTGAAGCAAGTTTGGAGAGTTAGTGTTACCTTTATCCTTCTGATTTCCAGAGATACTGTATCAAAGAAACTTACTCATACCAGTTGATCCCAGGAAAACATTTAAAAAAAAATTAAACAGAGGTGTGGCTTACTCTTCACTGAGTAAACATTCAGAGCCAAACCAGTCAAGTATTTGGCTGACTCATAAAGAAAATGTTAGAGGAAGAAAGTAGAACAAGCTAAGTTCCAAATGATTTATTTAAAAAACAAAGAAAAGTTCTACAGTTCCACTAAAGCATATCTCTTTTAACTTATTCCCAAGGCTGATCTGTCTTAATCCTTAAAAAGAATAAAAATTGAATTGTAAGAAGCATTTTTTATTCCTCAGGCGTGATACTAAGTAACAAATATGTTAATATTTTATTTATGGAAGGAATGGTTTAATTTCCACACTGACCCACTGAAGACAGGAAAACATCACAGGTGTTGGGGAAATACTTCCATTCTTTTATTTTTGTTTTCAAAAGATTTGGCAATTACAAAGTTTAATTCATGCTGAGTCAGTCACTCTTCACACCTATTTACACAGTCATTCAGAGTTACTATAAGTTAATTAGCAGACGTGATGGTAAGCCTTTTTTTGTTTACTTGTTTGTTTTTGCTTTTTGGAGAAGGGAAGGTAGGACAATTGGGGTTAAGTGACTTGCCCAAGGTCACACAGCTAGGTTTTTATGTTAAGTGTCTGAGGTCGAATTTGAACTCAGGTTCTCCTGACTCCAGGGCCAACGAGTGCTCTGTTTACTTTACCACCTAGCTGCCCCAGATGGTGAGCCTTTTAAAAGTTTACACCTTTGATTATCATTTTAGGGGAATGCCTCCAAATGTCTTATTTCTCTAGGGTTTTTTTTTAACTTTTTAAATTAAGTTTTTCTAATGTTATCTTTTATTTTTATATCATCTGCATTTCTCCCTATCTCCTCCCATTTCCTTACAGAGAGTCATCCCTTATAACAAAGAATTTAAAAAGCAAAATAGAAAAAAAAATCAGCAAAAGTCAGTTATGATATTGGAAAAAGTCTGAGGTCACATGCAGTGTTCCATACCTAGTGCTCATTGACCTGTAGGGATGGACCTCCATCTTTGCGGGGGGGGGGGGGGGGGGGGGGGGGGGGGGGGGGGGG
>CM053595.1:214255283-214288983 GCA_028646575.1 Pseudocheirus occidentalis
TTGAAATTAGATCTGTTTAAGGAGAATTATTTTTCTTTATTGAGATACTTTTGTACATAGGAACTTAATCAGACAAGTAAGTGTTTATTAAGCACTTACAATATGCCAGGCATTGTGCTAAGCCCTTGGGAGTCAAAGAAAGGCAAAAACCATATAGACCCTGCCCTCAAGGAGCTCACAATCTAGTGGGAAAACAGCATGTAAATAAATAGTTATATAATAAAAGATATATACAGAGTAGGTGGGGAAGCTAACTGGGAAAAGCCTTCTGCAAAAGATGAGGTACAAGCTGAATATGAAAGGAAGCCAGGGATTCTAAGAGTTGGAAGTACAGAGGGAGAAGATTTTAGACATGAGGGACACACAGTGCAAAGGCACAGAGAATGGGAGATGGAGTGCCCTGTGTGAGGAGCAGCAAATGCACAAGTTTAGCTGCATTACTGAGTGTGGGGGGAGGCGTAAAGGGTAAGACTGGGACAGCTTCATTCTGCCCTGAGCCATAAGCCACTCAGAGGTTCCTTGCTGCCTCCTACTTGCCAGTGACTCAGTGCTATATTGCATCCCAAACATTTTTTCATGAGGGATGAGACAATTACCTCTTCATTTAAAAATTCTAGGGTAACAATTACACCGTGGAATAATTCCACCGGGGGTGACTCATAACTCTTAACTCTGCCAACTCCAGGATGTCCTTAACAGAGATGGTGCAATATCTCCTTCTCTTTCTTTCCCCATTACCTAGAAAACTCCCCCAGAAACCATAAGACCTTGCAAATGAGTCCCATTGCAGCAGAAGTTGGGTAGACTGTGTATCAGGAAAGAGTTCTGACTACCATTCTTTTGTGAGGTATTTTTATTTGGGAGGTAGGAGGAGGCAATTGAAGCTAAATGACTTGACTGGGGTCACACAGCTAATAAGTGTCTGATTCTGGATTTGAACTCAGGAAGACGAGACTTCCTGACTCTAGGTATGGTGTTCTATTTACTGCGCCATAGAATTGCCCCTTGGCCACTTGTGTTTTCAGAGGGATTTCAAGATAGAGGCTTAGGCAACTATCATTCATTGGGTGACATTTATTTGTCCTGAGGTATCATGCATTCATCATGCCATAGAGCTGTGGTCTCTTTGTGGATGGATGAAGGCTCTTCTTCTTCTTTGTTTTCCTAGTGCGGAGATCCAAAGCAGCAGATGAGAAGAGACGCTCTATTGCTAAACAGGCTAGAGATGACTACAAGAGGTTATCCCTGGCTGCACAGAAAGGGAAAGGCAGCGATGGAACCCCGGGCTCCCAAGGTGTTGCACAGAAACCCAAAAGGCCTCCTCTTCCACCCAAACCTCAGCTGCTCAACCCAGCAGGACCTCCCAGAAAACCTCACAGGTAGGCCAGAAGTCACCCAAGAAGCACAAGTACCAAAATTAGAAGACAGACAAGACATAGACAAGACCAGTTGGGTTTTTCCCATGAAGAAGGCAAGGGTGGTCAGCTGCTAGTACAATAAACCTGTCTGTTTGGTGCAGGGAAGTTCCAGCAAAAAAACCTCCCTCCACCAAGGAGATCATCAACTACTTTGCAACTGAGTCATCAAGAGTTGTCTGGAAGCACTGAGGGTCACTTTGCCCATGTCAAGAAGTCCCATGTGTCAGAAGTGGGACATAGAACCAAGTTGTCCTGACTCTGAGAGTAACTTTATTCATTTTGCCACACTGCCTTTTAAAAATGAACAGCCTAAGATAAAACTTAGAAAGTGAAATTCAATCTTGCCTCTAGTGCCACCTCCTTGATTAACCTTGGTGACTGTTTTTAATATGGTTATGATTGACCCTTAGTTACCTGGAGGCTGGTATAGTTGGCAGAGAGGGTGTGGTCTTTGAAGTTCTCTCCCTTTTTACCTCCTGGTCACTAATACTTCCCGTCAAAGGGCAGTAGAGAAGCTACTTCATCCAAGAAGTGAAAGGAGAAGAGTATTGGAGATAAGTTCTCCATTTCACTGTTCAACAGTGGCTCTTAATGGAAAAAGTAAATTGATCTGATTTCCATAATATAATGCAACATTTTCTATAGGACTTCAAAGTTTACCAAGAAATCCCACTTTCTTCATGACAACCTTTTGAGAGAGGTAGTACAAGTATTATCATGACCATTTTACAGATGAAGAAACTGAGGCTCTGAAAGCTTAACAGACTTTCCTGTGGTCACACAGATTTCCTCACTCCAAATCCTTTGCTCTTTCTACCACAATGTCCCCTCATGAGCCAAGGCAAAGCAGCAAAAGTGATCATAGTAGAAATTCAGAAATGACTATAAAAATTACTTGGTCCAGCTGTCTCATTTTACAGAATCTGAGAGTTGGAAGGGAGCTCAGCCATGACACAGGCCAATCTGTTCTGGAAAGGAAACCGTACCAACACATACCCGCCCAAGTAGTGAGTCCAGCCTGTCCTCAAAGACCCCAGAGAGGAACCCACTACCATTCCATTTTTGGATGGCTTTGATTGTTAGAAAGTCTTTTGTGATAGCAAGCCTGACTTGACAGCTTTTACCCCATGTTCCTTCAGATCTGGCCTCTTAGGGAGAACAGAACAAATCTAACCCTTTTCTAAATGACAGCCTTTCAAATGCTGGAAGATAGCTATCATATCTGCCCTGCCCACCCCGACACTCCCCCTTAGTCATCTGCAATCTAGACATTCCCAGTTCCTTCATCTAATCCTCATGCGATGGCACTCCAGTCAGAGAGATTGTGACTTTACTTAAGGTCACACAACTCCTCAGTGGTAGTGATAGGAAATGAAACCAGATCTCAAATCTCAGTCTAGTATTACTATCATCTAGGGGGCACCGTGTGCTAGAATGCTAGACATGGAATCAAGAAGACCTGAATTTAAACCCTGCTTCCTAGTTGTGTGACCTTGGGATAGTCACTTATTAACTGTCTCAGGTCCTCATCTGTAAAATGAAGATAATGCCAGCACCTTCCTCCCAGGGTTTTTATGAGGATTAAATGGGGGTAATATTTGTAGATACTTCAGACCTTAAAGTGCTATATACCTGCTAGTGATGATACTGATGATGCCAGGCTAATTCTGTTTACCACTGAAGTGAAATAAAAAGTGGATGGCAATTTCTCTCACAGATATGGCACAGTTAATGATTTGAAAATTCTCCTCTTGGCAATTAGGATGTCCTTTTCTGTGATGTTTAGAGGGAGTTTAGGAGTTTAGAGGGAGACAGGGAAAATTATACCTTGCTTTGGCCAGCTTCTGGTGGAAATGACAGTGGCATCATAGTAGAAATTTCCTGTCCCTCTTGTTTTTCGGCTAGAAAAGATTTTTTTTCCTGATTCTACTGATACAATTTCAGTGTTTTGCATTCTAGCTGGAGTGAGAGCAGTTAGAAATAAAACATGTAGGAAATGTGGTGAAAAGAATACTGGAGTCTAGCGAGTTGACTTCTCAAATCAATCAATCAATATTTATTAAATGCCTGCTATGTCCCAGGCACTGCACTAAGCCTCTCATTCTGGCTCCCCCCCTGACTTACTATGGGAATCGCTTTGCTTCTCTGAAGTAGTGTCTTCATCTGTAAAAAAAGTGGGAGAAGACACAAAGAAAGTCTCCTTTGTGGCCATTAAGCAAGCATTCCTCTCCTTATTTGGAAAAGGACAAAGGAGTTTGGAACTTAATGGAAGAAAATGAATGTGGCATCTCTATATTTTTGCTTTCCCTATTGAAAAGCTCCGGGCAGTAAGATTTCTTAGGCACCTGCTATGTGACAGGTGGTGTGGTAAGTGCTGGAGATACAAAGAGACAGAACAGTTCCTGCCCTTGAGGAGTTCACAGTCTGATGGGACGAAACAACATGCAAACATGAGTAGACTAACTACAGGATAAATAGGAAATAATCAAGAGAGGGAAGGCGCTAGAATTAAGAGGGTTTGGGAAAGGCTTCCTGCAGAAGGTGAGATTTTAGCTGGGACTTGAAGAAAGCCAGAGAAGCCAGCGGGTGGAGAGGAAGAGGGAGCACATTCTAGACACGGGGAGAATCAGAGAAAGCATCCATGGTCAGAAGAGGGAGTGTCTTATTTAAGGGATATCAAGGAGAACAGCGTCACTGGGGTGTAAGAAGATTATAAAGGCAAGAGGGGATGGTTATAAAGGGCTATGGATGCCAAGGACTTGATAATTTGATTCTGGAGGTTATAAGGAGCCACTGGCGTTTATTGAGTAGGGAGGTAACCTTCCATGCTTGGTTCACTTTGAGAGCTAAGTGGAGGGTGAGGTGGAATGGAAAGAGACCCATCAGTAGTAGGTTAGGTGTGAGGTGATAAGGGTCTTTGCCAGGGTGATGGCAGTATCAGGAGAGAATGGGGCATATTTGAGAGATGCTACAAAAGTAAAATCCAAAGGTCTTGGCAACAGATTTTAAACGGGCAGGGGGTAAGTGAGGAGTCAAGGATGACCCTTAGGTCATGAGCCTAGGAGGTTGGGAGGGCGGTGATGGCATGTACAGATTGAGATGTTTAACAGTCAGTTGGAGATGCAAGACAGAGAGTCTGTCAGCAGAGAGCCCCATATTGAACAGAGAGTTCAGTGATTGACACCTAAGCTCTAACCGTTATTTTCAGATTGCTTCATTTCACTAGAGACTGCAATTGGGGAAATAACATTTTTTTTCATGGCCCGGGGAAATCGATGACCAGAACATGAGTATCTTCTGCTTCCTTGGGAACACAATGCCCAGCAAGAACACACTGAGTTACTAGGGTGCCTTGGAGGACACTTTCCAGCCTCCAGTGTAGATTTTTTCACTTAATTGGTACAAGTGTCTACATGTGACCTTTAAACCAGACCATACTGGGGGAGTTAGAGAAACTCATTTTGGAATGTATCCACTTCCAAAGTTACTTTCAGATCTTGGTATATTATATATTGAGAATGGCAAGGATGATGTCTTTTATTTTACTCTGTACTTGGGGTTAGAGATTTTTCCTTAGAGGAACTCTGAAGGCCATCTAGTTCAACTTCCCCATTTTATAGCTAAAGAAACTGATGCCTAGGGAAGTTAAATGACTTGTCCAAGGTCACACAGATAGCAAATGTTGGAGCTGGGTTTTTGTTTTTGTTTTTTTTTTGCTTTTTGGAGGACAATTGGGGTTAAATGACTTGCCCAAAGTCACATGGCTAGTAAATGTGTCAAGTGTCTGAGGCCAGATTTGGACTCAGATCCTCCTGACTCCAGGGCCAGTGGTCTATTCACTGCGCCACTTAGCTGCCCCATGGAGCCAGATATTTTAATCCAGATTCTCCAACCCTAAATCACTCTTTTTTCTGCATTAGTATTTGTATTCATTTTTAAAAAATTAAATTTAATAATTTAATTATTATTTTTTATATTATTTAAATATTCAAATAATTATTATTTAAATTAAACAAATTATTTATTTAAATATAAATTATAAAATTAAAATTAAAAATTAATTATTTAAATTATTATTTAAATTAAAATTATTTAAATATTATTATTAAATTTAAAATTTTATTATTACCCTTTGTTTTTATACCACAGTCTTGTCCCTTTAAATATTTCTGATGGGAGCCTTCCTTATAACAAAGGAAAATATTGAAGCAGAGCCAACCCCTCCAGCAGCTGTGTGCGACAGCATCTCTGTCCTCCATATCTTTAGTACCCCACCTCTCCATTGAGAAGAATGAGATGAGTTTTATAACCTTCTCTGTGATACTGGGCTTGTTCATTTCAGTTCCATCAGATTCTGACTGCCTCTTAGTGGTTAATGCTTAACTTACGTAACTGCAGTCTGTGTAGATTGTTACTTTGGTTCTGCTTCCTTCCTTCCTTAGTTCAGTCAAGTAAGTGACAGCCATTTATTAAGCACCTACTGTGTGCCACAGGTCCTGAGCTGAGCACTAGAGATACAAAGAAAAAGAAAAAGCAAGCCTGTCCTCCAGAAGCTTACAGGCTAATGGAAGGAAGTAACATATGCATAGATAATGGAGGCATGTATAAGAAATAAAGAGTAAAAGGGAGGTTCTTATAAGTGAAGGCTCTAAACAGCTGAAGGGGCTGGGGGAGACCTTCTGCAGAAAGTGGCATTGAGCTGAGTCTTCAAAGAAACCAGGGATTCTAAGAGCTGGAAGTGAGAAAGAAGAGGATTCCAGGCATAGGGGAACAGAGAGTGCAAAGATGTGGAGGTAGGAAGTAGAGTATCATGTGTGAACAACGCAAGTTGGCACCAGAAACTCATAATCTTTCTTCAACTAACAGGGGACAAGTTCCCATACAAGTACAGACTTTTAACATGTCCTCAAGAGTTGAGTAAATAGTACTAGAATTAGACCATTAACACAGTCAGAAGAATTGCCCACAATCACCTGAAAATAAGACTAATTCATAAAAATTTAAGGGCAGTATTTGAAATAGATATCACTGTAGGAGTGTGGAATGAAAAAAACAAATTAAGCTTCCATGAAACTCTTTAGAAACTTTCATACATGTCTTCTCATATGAATTCCACGTTTGTAATTTGTTATGGTGCAATGTTACATTAATAAATGATAGCGTTCCAAATTCTCCCTCCCCTACCCACTAAGAAGGCAAGCAATGATATCAATTATATGTGCAAGACCATATAAAACATTCCATGTTAGCCATGTTTTTTAAAGTAAAAAAAAAAAAAGGTGGGGGGCAGCTAGGTGGTGCAGTGAATAGAGCACCGGCCCTGGAGTCAGGAGGACCTGAGTTCAAATCCGGCCTCAGACACTTGACACACTTACTAGCCATGTGACCTTGGGCAAGTCACTTAACCCCAATTGCCCTCCCAAAAAAGCAAAAAAAAAAAAAAAAGTAAAGAAAGTGAGAAAATTATGCTTCAATCTACCCTCAGAGTTCATCAGTTCTTTCTCTGGAGCTCAATAGCATCTTTTCATCTTGAGTCCTTTAGACTTGTCATAGATTGTTGATCCCCTGGTTCTTCTTTATCCATCTTATCTTCATTTTGTATCAGTTTTTCTGAAATCCTTCCCTCGTCATCACAATCATATACCACAGCTTGTTTAGCTATTCCACAACTGATGGATATTTCCCCCAATTTCCAATTCTTTGCCACTACTCCCCTCCATTTCCCCTCAACTTTAAAAGTTGTTTCACATTTTCCTCGAGTCTTTCTTCATGAGAATTTTCTGTACTCTACCTTTCCCTTCCCTCTTTTCCCATTCTCTCCTCCTCATTTTTAAAAATCATAACATGTTTGACTCATACCCATGCCCTCTCTCCATGTAAATTATCCCACTAACAATAAAATTCTTATGAATTAAGTGCATCACATTCCCATGTAGGCATGTAAATGGTTTAGCTTTATTGATTCCCTTATTATTACTCCTTCATATTTACCTTTTTATGCTTCTCTTGAATTTTCTGTGTGAATGCCAAATTTTTTATTCAGCTCTGATCTTTTCATCAGAAATGCTTGAAAGCCCTCTAATTAATTGTCCCTTTTTCCCCTTGAATATCCATTCTCCCCACCCCCACCTTTTCAGTTTTGCTGGACATCTTTAAGGGATATCAAGGAGAAGTGTCACTGGGGTGTAAGAAGATTATAAAAGCAACCTCTTTTGCCTTCTGGAATATCATATCCCAAGTCCTTTGCTGCTTCTTTTTTTTCCCCACTTTTTGGAGGGCAATTGGGGTTAAGTGACTTGCCCAAGTAAGTGTGTCAAGTGTCTGAGGTCAGATTTGGACTCAGGTCCTCCTGAGTCCAGGGACGGTGCTCTACTCACTGAGCCAACCTAGCCCGCCCCCTTTGCTTCATTAACATGGAAGCTGCTAAATCTTGTGTGATCCCGATTGTGACTCCATGATACTTGAATTGTTCTTTCTGGCTGCTTGAAGTATTTTCTCTTTGACCTGAAGTTCTAGAACTTGGCTATAATATTCCTGGGAGTTTTCATTTGGAGATCTCTTTCAGGAGGCAATTGATGGAACTAAGATACTGGGGGCGTTTTTACTTGATAATTTCTTGGAAGTGTGATGTCTAGGCTCCTTCTTTAATTGTGACTTGGGCCCCTGGGTCCCTAGTGACTAACAGCACAGCACTCTCTCCGGATCTGGGACCAGAACTTCACGTGGGCAATTGCCAGTGTCAGCTGTACCCAGTGCAGCGAAGTGTCTCTTATATCTTTCTGATGAGTTGTCTGACCTCCCTCCTCTGCCCCCATGTCTCTGGAATGAGAGCTTCCAAAGCTGGTGGACCTCCACCCCATTGTTACAGACATCTCCTGCCAGACTCCCAAATTCTCTTGGGTTGGAAAAAGGTCTCAGCTTGAACTGCTGTTGGCTCTGCTACTTCAAATTGGGTTTGAGGCGTTATTTTAAAGTTGCTTAGAAGGCAATGTTGAAAGAGTTCAGTTAGACTGCTCCCTCTAATCCACCATCTTGACTCTGCCTCTTTTAAAACAAACTATTTCCCAATTGATGGGCATCCATTTTGTGTCCAATTTTTTGCTATTACATAGAGTGCTACGATGAAAATGTCACATGTGGTAGCCTTTTTTTTTTTTCTAGAAAAGCACTTGGAGCTCTAAAAAAATTGGAACAAAGACAGTTAATATGTCTGGGAAAATAAATTCAGCACTTGCAGATTTCAATTCCATTAGTATTCATAGCAATTTGTAGTTGATTGATCTCTAATGATTTTTTAAGGGACACCTTTTAATCAAGGCTGTTAAGAATAGCCAGGACCCAAATTCACTTGTAGTCTCTGTTGGAGTCTAGGCACTTCTTGACTAAGTGAAACACAATATGTTTTCTAGCTTCAGGGTATAAAGCTGGCATCTTTAGGGTCTATGTTTTATACTGCTATAAGAAAATGCCTTTTATAACTCAAAATAGAAAATTTCAAAAGATGGACCAAATCCCTTGGTATTCAGACTTTTGTATATGTTGAATTTGGTCAAAATTATGATCTTCAATGCGGATTATCATTGTCAGTCACTTCTATCTTTTCAACAAACATGGAGAGGCAGTGGATAAAGAGTGGACCTCAGAGTTAGGAAGAGCTGCCTTTGATAAATTCTGATTGTGTTACCTTGGACTAGTCACTTAAACTCACAGTGTCCCCAGACAACTCTCTACCGCTGTAAGCTGCAGAAAAGGTGCCAACCTGCATTTGTAAAGGGGGTTTCCTCACCTGGAATTTCCTATACTGATGTATTCAGAGGTGTAGTCTCCCAGGTGCCATTCTACATTGGTAAAGGAAGTGCCTCATCAGGAGCTCCCAACAGTGAAATCTTATGTTTTATCCAAGAAAATTCATGGACCATCTGCACAGTCTCCTGGTCAGAGAACATCAAATGGCACATTCATTCTGAGCTTCACATTTTTGGGGGAGGGCGTTGACAAGTGGAAGTGAATCCAGAAGAGGATGGCCAGCATGGTGAAGGGATGGGAGACCATTCCATGTGAGGACCTAGGAATGAACTAGGAATGGGTAGCTTAGAGAAGAGGAAACTTTGAGAAAGGGGTGGGGAACATGACTTTTGTCTTCATGAAGTTAAAGAGCTGAAATACGGAAGAGGGATTAAGCTTATTTGCTCACCCCCAGAGAATAGGAAAATAAGCAAAAGTTAGAAGTTGCAAAGAAGCAGATTTAAACCCATTTTTAAAAATATCTCCTACTTCCTAATAATTAAGAGCTGTTCCAAAATGGAATGGTCTTCCTTGAGAGCCCCCTCACCAGAAGTTTTAAAGCAAAGGCTGTTTGGCCATTCGTTAGGAAAGCGGAAGTGTAGATTCTTATTCAGGTATGGGTTGGACTATGTAGTCTTGGAGATGTTGAGGTTTATAGGAGTTTTAGATGAGATCACCGAGATAAAGAATATATAAAGAAAAGAATAGAGGATTTTAAAGGGGCTAAGGGTTTGGAATGAGGGTAGAAATAGGATGAGGAGCCATTAAGGGAGATAAGAGGAATAACAAAAAGTAGAAAAACCAGGAGTGCCATATGACTAAGAAGGAGACTATTTCAAGAGGTATGCTGCTTAGTGGCTAGAACAATTGCCCTGGAGTCAGGAAGACAGGGGTTTAAATTTGGGCTTCAGATTCTTACTAGTGTGACCCTGGGCAAGTCATTTACAATCTGTCTGTCTCAGTCTCTCAGCACGTACCTCCCTGGGTTGTTAGGAGAGCAAATTATGTCATTTTTGCCAAACACTCAGTGCATTGCTTGGCACAGAACAGGTGCTTAACAAATTCTTGTTTCCTTCCTTTGAGAAGAAGTAGTTAACAGAATCAGAGACTGCAAAGGACAAGGAATAAGAAGATCTGAGAAAGGATTTTTGGATTTAGGACTAGCCCACAGGATGGGCTGCTAGCACAGGTTCTTTGATTTGCTTTTCTAAAGGAAAAACAACTTTAAAGGGTTAAGATTTTACTTTTACAGACAGATAAGTAGAAAGAAGAATCAAGGAAAGAATTCAATAGACAACTGTCTAAACAGAGTAATAGATACCTAATCACCAAACCAGGGAGCATCAACATCTGGGTTTAGGCACAGCCGAGGGGCTCCTTAACAATAGCTACCCAGACTCTGTCTGACCAAATCACAAAGCAACATCCTTCCCACAAGTGAGCCCAAAGTAAAATACCACCCTCCCACCATATATAGTTTTCAGTTAATAGAGTCAGAGTCAGGAGGCCTCACAACCCACGGGACTCAGTGCCTAATTGGCTCAGTACCAAAAGGTGTGAAAGCCTTCCTGCAAGCAAGCCTCCCCTTAAGCAAACTCCTCCCCCAAGGCAATACAAATCTCCCTAAATGTATATAGTTTTCATTTGATGGGCTCTATGTGACTCAGGATGTGTCACAGCTGTGAACTGGGCCAGAGCTCATAGCAGCGAGACATCCATAATTAAAATACCTGTATGCCTTTAGACCTGGGAACATGACCCCCATTCCAAAGGAAAAGGGGAATAAATGTGGTCACATAAGCCTATAAATGGACAGGAAAGATCTTATATTCCATTAACCCTATAGAAGGTAATCTTTAAGACAGTGGTTTCAGTAGAGTGATGAGAAGAATCCACTTATAAGTGATTTAGTGGTGATAGTCAGGAGGCAGAAAGAATGAGTGGTACACTATTGATTTTTTTAAAGAGTTTGCTGGTCAAAGGAAGCAGAAGTAACCTAGTGGCTCAATGAGTAAGAGAGTCAAGCGAAGGTGTTTTGAAGGTGGTGAAATCTCCATTTCTTGGGGATACAATAACCTTTTTGTAGACTGAGGAAAAGGAGCCAGCTAACACAAAAATATTGAAGGCATAGAGCTGTGCATGTTCAGGATACAAACAAGAAAGAGGGCAACTGATGGACCAATCAGAACAGATGGGAGGGACAGGGATGAAGGACACAGGGAGAAGCACTAACCTTGGAAAGAACTGACTTTCTCCTCTGAGAAATAAGGGAAAGAAAAGAGGACAAGTGAAGATATAAAGACAAATTTGGACGTGGAAATTAGAGAAGAAACAAGAGCTGACAATAGATGACCTTGATCTTCTCAAGCAGAAATTCCCTCTCAATAGAGGTTTTGAAATGAAGAGGCAATAGTTTCTTAATGGGGACATTGTAGAAGACATTCTTGGTCATACATAGGTTGGACAAAATGACCTCTCAGGTCCCTTCCATTGGGGATGGTATTGGGGGCTTGCAGAAAAAAAATAAATTTGCAATAGTCAAAGAAAGAAATGAAAAAAAGAGACAAGTTGATATGAATAAGAGGATTTCCAAGCAGCACTGAGAGCTCAAGATAGTTATATGGCATTAGTTTTCACTGGAACCAATTAGCACCATTGTATTACTTTACTTGACAATCTAAGAGTAGAAGTGAGATAGCAAAGAGTTGCTGTTCAAAGATGAGCCTGGATTTTTCGTTTTCTACTAAACGATTCAAGCAAAACAAAAGGGACCTGATTCACTGGAAGAATAAGCTGAGTAGAGAAAGTGGAGGTCATGATAAGGGTAAAAAAACACCAACCTTAGTAGAGTTGTGAAGGAGGGAGAGGTGGATGGATAGGACGTTGTGATCAGAGAATGGTATTTTAGGATTTAAAACCTTGGAGATATGTGATTCAGAGTGTTCACAGGATCCAAGGCATAGACATGCTTACAGGTGCTTAAATGAATTGAGTGTGAGGAGTTGAAGGCATCAAGATCAAGTTGTTGGGGAATATCATCAGAGTTGGAGGGGCAGATCATGAGGGTGGGTCTGAAGTCATGAAAATAGAAGGAGAACGTCTTAGGGAGTGAGAGCTGGTTTTAATAAGGAAGAGAGAAAGAGAGGCTGGTATCAGATACCATGGAATTCACAAGAAGGGGCACAGAAATAACACTGAGGAACAAAGACTATGTCCACCACTTCAGGAGAAGCTTCCATTGAAGACAGGGCACAAGGGACATGGTGTCATCAGAGGAAAGTAAGGCTTCATTTAATGGAAGGATCTGGAAAATATGTTTAAGGGAAAGGCAGAGGATGGAATGGGATTGACCTTTGCCCTAATCAGCTTGTGGTCAAGCATTTATGGAGAACCTGCTGCGTATGGGGTACAGCACTAAGCATTGGGAATACAAAGAAAGGCAAAGAACAATCTCTGTCTTCAAAGAGCATACGGTTGGATGGAGAATAAATAACTAGGTATATACAAGATACATACAGAGTAGCCAGAATGTAATCTTCGAGGGGAAGGCATTAGCATTTGGAAGGATAAGGAGAGGCTTCCTGCAGAAGATGGGCTTTGAGCTGGACCTTGAAGGAAAGAGGAGGGGGCAGAGCATTCAAGGCGGGGGGGACAACCAGGCAAAGGTAAAGGGAAGATCGATGGAGTGTCATGTTTGAGGAACTTTAAGGAGGCTTTGGTACCAACATTTAATTCAATACCTGCTTTGTCTTTTTTGTATAAATCTTCAAGTGCCCTCATTTTTGAAGATATCTTTCAAGTGAACTAAAACCTTCAAAGTAGAGAAGAGGGAGAAGGAAAGTGAGCCAGAGAGACTAGTGGAAGCAGAGAAAAAAAAAGAAACGGAAGGATGAAAAGGTTGAGGCAGGAACTGACTTAATTTGATTTGAATGCTTTGCTTACAAATAGGTTCTCTCCAGGAAACTTGTGCTAAAGGCAGTCTCCACATATTAATACTTAATTTCTCAGATTTTAATTGGAAGCTAATGAAGCTCCCAGATAATATTAAAAATGAATTAAAGTAAACACAGCAGTTGGTCATACCCACGGCTCCCTTAAATTTTCATGACATTTTTGTCAGGCATATCTGTCAGGATGGCTGGAAAGATACAGAAAAGGATCTGTTTTCTGGTCATGGGGCATAGTACCAAAAAAAAATCCCATAGTACCTCTGACTGGGTAGCTTGGGCTTTTAAATGCATGTTGTATCCCGTGAAAAGAAGATATTAGCTTTATCTATTGTATTAAATCTAACTGAAAATATTAATCCTTTGCAAATGACAGAAATCAGGGAGTGAAGAGATCTGTGTCCCACTCAGCCCAAGAAAACATCATCACATGGTTTAAGGAGGAGCAGATCCCACTGAGAGCCGGCTTTGAGAAGAATTCAGACACAATTGCGCCATGGTTCCATGGTGAGTACTGAAATCTCTTCAGTGTGGTCCCCATTACCAGCAGAAGAAACCCGAATCCACAGATACCATTGTTACAGGAAAGTGTTCTCTTCGACATGCTGACCAAGAGATTTTCAGAATAATTGTCCAGTCAAAGATTATTCTGGATTTCTTTGTATTCCCTGTTTCCTAGGGACCAACTCATCAGCATGAAATTTGTTAATAAGCAGTGAATAATTTTATGAGCCCTGCACATACAGGGTTAATTTGACAATCCAAACAAATGATCTCTGACTGAATGAAGAGATATACTCACGTTGCCTTTCCCAAGCAGTCCCATAGGAGAAAGTTCCACCTCAAAAAAAACTGGAGTAGCAGAAACAATGCCAGGCTGGGATTCACAAGACAAGCATTCTCATCCTGGATCTGTCATAAACCATTTTTATATCTGCCCTCTTGGAGTCTTAGTTTTCTCATCTGGAAAAAGTGTTGATTAGACTTTATGATTTCTCAGATTCTTTCCATTTCTATGATTCCTAGATTCTGGGTTCTTCTGGGTAGTTGAGGTTGCAACCAGTGATAGGGGCTGAGTCTGCAAGCTTGCCAAGAAAAGTATCACCTTGAACACAATTACTGGGTGCAGTCTGAAAAACTTCAAGTTGGTGCCAACTCTGCCAACTGAGCTCAAGCTTCACTCCCTACTCTTTCCACTGTTTTAGGTTTCAGCAACAATGATAGCCAGTCTGCTTGGCCCAGATATTATTTCTCTAAGACTAGCTTGTTGCCTGACCAGATGTATACCCCGTTAATGCATTTGTCACACATTCAACCATAAGCAAGTAGTTAAAAAGAAATACAATTCAAGTTTTATATCTAAAGTGAGTTCAAACTGAGGTTGCTAGTTTGAGTAGAGATTGAAGCCTGAGATGCCATCCCAAAAAGGGGAGGCCCTTTTTTTCTTTTAGACCAAACTATTATGTCCAGGGTCCCCCTGGTATTCTCTGCTTTGGAAACAGAGAAGCTATGAGCCTTGTTCCCTTGGCTGAGAGTCAAGAAGACCTGAGTTCTAATCCTGTATCACACACTTACTGGTTGCATGACCCTGGGCATGTCACTTAATGTTGCCGAATTTCAGTTTCTTCATCTGTAAAACAAAGCTAATAACAACAGCTACCTCTCTGCTGCACCACATAGAGAAAGTAGTTGAAGGGTGAAGTCAGAAGACAAATGACAAAAGGTTGAGAAGTGAGAAGAGAGGAAGTGGAAGCAGTGAGAATAATGCTTCTGTGTGTGTAGCAGAAGACAGCTTCTAATAAGCAACACAATAAATTGCCAGTAGGTCACAGATCAAATATTGATTCGATTTTTCTTTCCTTTGTGGGGGCACGTTAGGTATTGGGGATTGAAACTGATCTTGGGAGGCATTCTTGTAGCAAGAAGCCTGGGGCCTAGATCCTTGATGGTTTCTCTGTTTACATGTTTCAATATAGCATCATAGCTTGGTTGGTTGGTTGGTTGTTTTTTAAATAACTGATGAATTTTTTAGTAAATACCAACGAACTTGGCAGTAAAGGCTAGGTGTTCATTTGTCAAGGATGTCATACATAGAGGGAAGCCATGCTTCAGTTGGGATTGGACTAGATGCCCTCTGAGACCTCTTCCAACTCTGACACTCTGATTCCACGTATTCAGAGTTTCGACTGACCTAAAAAATACATTTCAATCATCAGTTCTATTTGAAGCATCAATTGGCAGCTGTGAGAGCATGAGTAAGCCAGAAGCCCAGTAGAAACTTACAAAATACTGCTTAAAATTTTTGCTGCTCCAGTCTAACAAAAAAACCATCAAAAAATCAACCCAAGATTCTTGCATTTTATGTACAGATGTTATATCGATGTACCATTGTAATAGTGTCCTTGTTGTTTACTCAAACATTTATCATACTCATGTTGCCAGCGAAAAAGAAGTTCTGTACCATAAATCATTATCTTCAGTTTGAGTGAGTTAATCAGATTTCACAGGCTTCTACAGAAAAGAAAAGATGGATTACATCTAAATAATTCATTCTACTTTTAGCACTTACATTTATTCTCTTTGCAACATAATTGTTTTTTCATTGGTGCTTTAAAATCTTAGCTGGTGGCCTTCCCATATTGATTTATCATCTTTCTTTCTCTGTCCTTCACTCTGTGAAATACCCTTTTATAAGTTGTTACTTAAATTTTCTTTTTCTTATCTCAAATAATCTCTTTTCACATTTTTTCCTTTTCTCCTAATTAGACAGCAGTTCCTAATGGCAAAATTTGACCATGTTCTAAAATTTGAATGAAAATGGTGTGTTAATAAGTGAGGAGGTTTTGTTTTGAATTTTGCCTACTGTGACAGTATTGTCTGAATTTTAACAGAGTTAAGAGTCTAACCTGTCTTGTATTTATTGAACACCTACTCTATCCATTGAGTCAGACAAGGTTCTTTAGCGTACCCGAAAAGACTTGATTCAATTTACCTAGCATATTCTGAGCACTACCATGTGCCATGTGCTGTGCTGAGGATAAAAAGAAAATCAGGAAATGATCTTTGGTTTCAACACTCTACTAGAATTATAAGATGTGATAAAAAGAGGATGTTAAATTCCACAAAACAGAATAAAGAGATTTATAAAGAAAAATTTATTTTCACACTTATCATTTCTGCATTGCATTTCTTAAAGACAAACAAGAAATACAGTTTCTTCTTCTGTCTCAATCTGTGTCATCTTATACCAGTCATTAGCTTCAGAGCCTCTCATGTCCATTATTTGATATCTCTATAGGCAGAGAAATTTCATTACAGATCACATCCTATTTCAACAAATTTGAATGAACAAGGCTAGTTGTTATTATACTAGATATTTTTGCATCAAATATGACTCAAAATAAATGGGTCATTGACTTAGTAGACAGTGTAGTATACTGTAAAGGGCATCAGCTTTTGAGTTGGAGGACCTGGGTTCAAATTCTGCCTCTTATACTTGCTCTCCATGTGATATTATATAAGTTCCTTAACTCTCCTAGACTTTGGACTCCTCATCTGTACAGAAAGAAGGTTAGACTGTGTGACATCTGAGGTCTGTTCTATTTCTGAAGCTGTGATCCTTTGATTCTCTGATTAGGGCTTAGAAATCTATATTAGAACAATAATTATTATAGACTTGAAAAAAGTCTCTCTTCCTGTATATATACATATATATATAATTTTTATATAATTTTATAATTTATATATATACATATATATAAAACATTGTCAGTAGGTCACATATATGTGTATGTGAATATATATGTGTATATGTATATATGTGGGCATATTGTATATAGATATAGACATAGATAGATATCCTTCCTGATACCACCTAGATGACGTTAAGTCGGTACAACAAGGATCCAGGATGTCATTGCTGCGGAGGTTCCTTCCACCATCACAGATCTCCAAACCTCCTTTTCTTAGTAGATAGTTTTCAGTAATGATAATGGCAATTATTGCTTACTATGTGGCAGGAACTATGCTAAGTGCTCTACAAGTATCCCATTTTATCTTTCCAACAACCCTGGGAGGAAGGTGCTGTTATTCCTGTTTTACAGATGAGGAAACTGAGGCAGTCAGTGGTTAAGTGACTTGCCCAGGGTCACAGAGGTAGGAGGTATCTGAGGCTGGATTTGAATTCAGGTTTTATGACTCCAGGATGACTGCTTTATCCACTGCTGCATTTAAGTGCTAGGTGCTTGAGTGTCAGCTGGTCTACAGCCATCCCCTGTTCATATGACATCCACTTTTGCATGTCCTTTGCAGAGCTTGTGAACTGCTGTAAAGCAGTTTGGTGCAAGAGAAAGAATGCAGGGTTTGTGAGAAGAGCTAGGTTTGAAGCAGGTCTCTGCTATACTACCCGTGTGACCTCGGGAAGGTCATTTCCTCTCCCTAGACTTCTCTCTATAATGAGGGACCTGGATGAAATGACCGTTCAGATTAATTCCAGCTCTAAATCCATAAAGTCTGCCTTCCAGGGGCTTGCACTGGGTTGAGAAAGGGAAGCGTGTGCTTCACACCTGATGCATCCGAGAACAGTTGAGTTGTTAGGTGTTGAAACACACACATACTCCTGATATTCTTACATTCCTCTGTCTGACCATAATCATTTATCCTTCCATCTCTGGCTTCAGTCCCTGGCTCCTTCTAAACCACTTAATCCATCCTCATTGCAACATAGTCAATCAATTACTCCATCAAGCAGCAAGATTTTTTTTAACCATCTCCTTTGTGTCAGGTGAGAGGCGATGTGGATCAGTGGATAAAAAGAAAGACTTGGGTTCAAGTCCTGCCTGTGACACAGTGAGACCCTGGGCAAGTCCTTTTCCTTCTCAGTTCTCCAGGAACTTCTCCAGGAAGGTAGCTTTCTTTAAGTTTCAGAGAAGGGGCCAACCTGCATTGGCAGAGGCAGTTTCCTCATGTGGGCATTGTCTATACCTAAAACAGGTCCCGTCTCTCCTATTCCTCTCACCTCCTGTGTGCCAGTCATTGTATTAGGCACTAACTTTCCCTGTTCTTCTTGCTTTCCCAGTCCATTATCCTTGCTCTGGCCTCAGTTGAGCCTTTCATTAAGCAATTCTGATTACCCTGTCTTCTGCCCTTGAGTCCCTTAGCCTCTTGTCCTGTGGCTTATCATCCCTTTCAAACCCTAACTATGGATTCCTCCCACCATCTTTCTTCTTTGCTCCTGCATATACTGTGATGAATCATGAGGGTAAAGAGACCAAAAGTCACATTATTGTGCTGCGTCTACTTCAAATACATCTTGCCAGAGCCTTTACTGCTATACACTAGTCCTTTTATTTGTTCATGATTGAGTCAGTATCCCATCCTGCAGAGCATCTGTTCCAAATCTTCTCTCCATATATGCCACTCACAGTACCTCCTCACTCGCAACAGAGGATTCTATCAAGTATTCTTCACTCAATAAAATAAGGTCATCACATTGCAAACTCCTTCCCAATTCTCAATTTCTTTTTTCCCCTTTTTTGTCTTTATTAATTTGTTTGTTTAATTTTAGTTTACAAGATTCAGTTCCACAATCCCTGGAGTTTCAAATCTTCTCCCCTTCCCTCTCCCATGGTGGCATGCAATCAAGTATAGGATCTGCAAATACTTTCACATTAGTCAGGTTATAAAGAAGGCCTGGGTGGCTATGCAGCACAGTGAATACAGCACCAGCCCTGGAGTCAGGAGGACCTGAGTTCAAATGTGGCCTCAGACACTCAACACAAAAACTAGCCATGTGACCTTGGGCAAGTCACTTAACCCCAATTGCCCTACCTTCCCCCCTCCAAAAAAAAAAGCCAAAAAAAAAAAGGTCCAATCCTCAATGTCAAAACACCACACCATCTTCCTATTCTCTCCTCTTTTGCTCTAGTCTCAAAGGAAAGAGTGGACTACTTTGTCCTTGCAAATATCAACCTCCCTAGTTGTATCCTTAACCCCAACCTTAGCTGTCTCCTCTGGAAGTTTGCTCCTCTTCCTGTCTCTGTCTCTGTCTTTGTCTCTCCCTCTCTTGCCTTTTTTTTCTTTTTAATTCTTAGATTCTTTCTTTTAAAAATATTTTCTTTCAATTAGCAAGCATTTTCTCTTCCAGCTCCCTCCCCCCAATAAAAAAAAGAAAAAACAAAACCCTTGTAACAAATATACATAGTCAAAAAAATTTAATTCCCTTGTTGGCCATCCATGTCCAAAAATATGTCTCTTTTTCTGTACCCTGAATCTCTCACCATTCTCTCAGGATATAGATAACATTCTTCATCAGTTTCCTGGAATTACGGTTGGTTGCTGCATTGATCAGAGCTGCTCCTTTACTGTTCAATCTCTCCTAATACAATGACTCTTTCCCTCCAACTTCCAAACATATCCAACAGCTTCCAAATAAATCCTGCCTCCCATCATTATAAAACCTTCACTTTAGCCTCATATATCTCCTGCTATTGTTCAGCATTTTCCCCTTTCCAACCAGATTTCTTTTAAAAAACTGCCTTCATGAACTTGCTTCTACTTTCTCACCTCATACTCTCTTCTCAACTTAAAACTTATCACATGGTGCCTTCTATTCTCATTACTCAGCTCAAATTGCCTTCTCCAAGATGACTTCTTCTTAATGGTCTTTCCTTATTCTTTCTTGACATCTCTTCAGGATTTGATACTGTTGACAATCCCTTTACTCCTGGTCAATCCTCTTCCTGGTACTTTTGTGATGGGGGCCATCTCCAGTCTTCCTGATCTGGATCTTGCCATGGGACTTGGTGGCTCCAGGGGAGAGAGTGAGGCTGGTGACTTTGCAAGGCCCTCTTTCACTGAAATCCAATTCATTCGCAAGTCATGGCATCATTTTCTTGATGTCAGGAACTTCAAGAACAAAGGATAAACACCACCACCATCTTTTGTGATGCTGCTCTGTGTAGCATGGTGTAATGAATATGGCCTTGGACTTGGAGTCAGGATGATCTGCATTTAAATCCTGTACTAGATACTTACTATGAGACTCTGGGTAAGTATCTGGGCTTCTCTATGCCTCCACTTCCTCATCTGCAAACTACGGAGGGTGGATTCAATAGACTCTGAGGCGTCTTCCATATCTAAATATACCTGTATGATTTCTTCTCCTCAGTCTCTTATCTTTCTTTTACCTCCATTGCCAGCATACTGTACCCTAGGCTCTGTTATAGAACCTCTTCTCTTTTCGTTTTTCTACCTTTCTTCCCTTCCAGTGGAGTCACCTGTCACTACTATGCTAATAATCCCCAGATCTAGTATCTTTTCCCAGTCTCCTGAACTTCAGCCCTCCGTCACTAACTGCATGTGGGATATCTCCAACGCCTGGACCCTACACACCTCAAACTCAACCCAAGACAGAACTCTTTTTTTTTATCTTAAGCCCCTTTTCTCTGCATAACTTCTTATTTTTGTTGAGAGCACGCCCCACTCACTGGTTTCCCAACATTGAAGTCATCAGGAAAACAATTCCAATCAAGAGAAGAATGGGATTTGTTTAAAGAGACTGAGAGGGATACTCACCAACCAACTGATATTTTTAAAAGAATGCACAGAATATAGAAACAGGGCTGCACAGAGGACAACTAGAAGAGTATATCCCAGTCATGTTAAAGATAGTGTCGGGGGCTAAAACTCAGAATGAATTGAGGCTGGTGAGGGAAGCTCTGACCAGCAGAGGTTTTCTGTTTGCTTTTGGGGGAAGGGGCTGAATGAGAAGAGATAGGATTTAGGCTTGGGGGTAAATGGGATGAGGTTAAGTGACATCAGAGAGAAGGAAGAGGTTCTTATTTCTCATTTTATTTCCATGTTGTCAGCCAAGAAAAATGACATTTGCATTGGAAAACAGAACAAAAATGTTTTTAACACAGAGTTGACACCCCAAGTAACTAAAGAAATAGTAAAAGAGAATCATTTTGCTTTTGATGAATTCAAGTCACCTCACCTAGATGGCCTTGAATACTGAGAGAACTGACAGGTGTAGTTGCTTATTGAGATACTATTTGCAATACTTGAAAGACTGTGGAAAACAGGAGACTGGAGGGGGCCACAAGATTGGAGAAAAGCAAATGGTTTTGCCAATTAAAAAAAACCCTGCCTTCCTAATCTATATTTCTTCTTAGAGTCTTTTCACCTCTTTTCCTTATTGTATCTAGTTACTTGTTTGGCTATAATAATTTTTTATAATGTCAACTGAACTGAACTGGCCTCTAACCTGTGGGTGGCTGGAGCCAAATAGAGCAGGCTAGAGACAGGAGAGTCAGGAATCAGACAGAAGTTTAATTTCAAAGTGAGGGGAAGAGCTTACAAGCAAGGAGTCAAATTATACACATGTGTGAGGTCCCATCCCTTGTGGGGGGACCAGCTTTAGTGTGGGGAGATCTCAGTATTTACACCAATGGCTATGCAGTGAGCTGTAACCCTGACAAAGAGGGGTATAACAGTAACAATGAGACAAGTCTGATTCATAGCAGGGTGTCATGACACGAACATAAATACAGCAGGTGCTTGTCCAAGCTCAGAGAACACCTGGTGCTGGTTGAAGCAATACAATAATTATATGAAACAATTCTGGGATTTTGCTTTGGCGGAGATCATCCAGAGGGTGAGCACAAAGGATTGTTATGCCAAACTCAGGACACAGCCTGATTGCAAGGCCTTAGCTCAGGAAAACAGGATATCTCCTAATATCTTGACAATAGTTTATAACAAGAAATAAGAATGAGCTCTGACATTCATGTGTATATCTACTAATGAATGTCAGGTATCTTCATGCCTAGTAGAGTGACTCAATTTACCTCATGCTGTGACAACAAAATTAGGTTATATATTGTGACCTCTTTTAACCCACTTGAAGAGGTATATTTCTATATATGATTAATTACATAGACTGACATGCTTTGAGATTCCATGGGTAAAAGCATCACAAAATAACAAATGAAGCCCTTTTATGATGAAGCTCCAAGAGAACTCACATATTCTGGTCCATCTGTTCATTCATTCAAAGTGGATTCATCTTGTGCTTCTGTGTAGTAAGCATGTCATGGAAGGGGGCAGGGAGAAGATCAGGAAAAAGCCACAGGAAGTAGGAGACACAGTTCCTGCTGGTGGGAAGCTTCCGTGTTACTGGGGACACATACATATTTACATGTAACAATCAAGGGCAGTTGATCACAGAGCAACCAAGAGCTAAGGGCATGAAAACTGTGTCTGTCACATAATTGTATAATTACAATGCAAAATGCGTTCATTAAAGTCCTGTTTATACCTCTCTGGGAAGGCTTGTCCTTTGTGTTAGGAAGGATTGTTCTGCCTTTTTGAAAGCTGTTACTCATGATGAGAAAACAAGAAAGTGTTTGATTTTCCATCAATATTCTATTAGCAGGGGCGGCTAGGTGGCGCAGTGAATAGAGCACTGGCCCTGAAGTCAGGAGTACCTGAATTCAAATCTGGCCTCAGACATTTAACACAAAAAACTAGCCGTGTGACTTTGGGCAAGTCACTTAACCCCAATTGCCCTCCAAAAAGAAAAAAAATTTTTTTTAAATATTCTATTAGCTTACATTTCTTTGCAGGGACCTGGGCTTTTTTTTTTAACTAACAGATGAATTGTTACTAAAACTAGCAAATGACTGTCTATTGAAGAATAAGCAGATTCTTCATTAATTGACTTTCTCATTGTTCTTCTTTATTAAGGTATAAATTCATCTTTAAACAATCATCATCAATTGTTATCACCACCGTCATCATAACAGCTGACATTTATGTAGAATTTTATATTACATTTATATTACATATATTACATATCAACAAAGCATTTCATATAGATTATCTCATTTAGTGGTGATAACAAGCCTATGATTTAGGCACACCAGGTATTTACTGTCCCATTAGACAGATCAGGAAACTGAAACTCAGAGAGGCTCAGTAACTTGCCCAAGATTATACAGCTACTTAGAGCAGGAACTAAAGTCTAACTCTTCTGTCACTTTCTCCCTATGTGTGTTTTGTACTTCATTAGGACACTTCTAGAAATGTGATGGGCATTTTATTAACATGAATTTAAACCAATTACAAAATGTTTCTATCGTCTTCTTTTCTCCAAGGACCTTTGTTACTGTCTTAGCAGGTAACTGAGCTTGTCCTTGTCCAAATGCATTAGCATCTGTATTTTCTTTTCCTAGCTGCTTAGAACAGACTTTTTACATTTATGGTGTATCCAGCATATTCCATTCCTAAGCTATATTGATTGCTTCTAGCTTTGGCACATCCCTTAAATTCTTCTTTCTCCTCAGGGGTAAATCCTATTAGTTTCTGTGAAAGCAATTATTCTCTGAAACCTGAGTTACCTAGAGGTCATTTTCTTTGTGGATTCATATTTCCCTTCTCCCCTCCCACACTTGCTACCCTGGCAGTTCCCAGCCCTATGGGTAGATCCCACACAGCATATGGTTATGGATATATATAAGTATATGGATATATAAGTATATATGCACATATACACACATATAGAAAACATATAAATACAGGAGCTAATGTTAAAGAAGACACACTGAGTGACTCTCTAATTTTCCTTAACCAATGAATTAACCTGAGTCAGAAGTAGTAACTCTTGAACTTAAACTCACACACAAATATATGCATGTGTGTATATGTGTACATATATACAAACATATATTACTGTGTGTATATGTGTACATGTACATGCATGTGTGTACCAGCATACAAACATATATTATTATGTGTGTACATATGCATGCGTGTATGTGTATATACAAACATATATCATAGACATACATGTTGTATGTATATATGTATGTGTGAATGTATGTGTATATTTTTCACACACATGTAAAACAGCAGCTAATCTTAAGGAAGACACACTGAGTGTTACCTTAATTTTCCTTAACCTATAAATTAGCCCAAGTCATAGCTCTCAAACTTTCTATAGATAGATATAAACACATATCCATATTTACACACAAAGACACACAATATACATATATGTATGGATATGCATGCAAACATATACGTACACACATGTTATGTGCACAGATGTATGTCGATCTCTCTCAACATATATATAAAACAGCAGTTAGTTTTAAGGAAGACATATTGAGTGCCTCCCTAATTTTTCTTAATCTATAAATTAGCTCAAGTAAGAGGTAAATAAATGCTCTCAAACATTTTAAACACTGGACTGGTAACCTCTGGCCTCTATAATCTTCAACATTCTGGGAAGAATCCTTCATCCTTCAAGGGAAGAAAGCAGCACAGCCAACCTCAAAATCCTTCAAATCTCTCTTTTCATGAAAACAGTAACAACAACCACAATACATTTCTAAAGATCTTAAAGAGTATGTGTTCACAAAAACCCTATGGGTAGATAATACAAAATCACCTTGCACCTATTTTGAATAGATAATTTTGTGTGCATGTAACCCCTGCCCCTAAAAGGAATGCAAATTCCTCAAGTGTGGCCTGTTTAACTTTTTTTCCTTCTATTTCCTGCACCAGCAAAGACAAATCATAACATCTTGTTGTTTGATGGGCTGACTCAATTCATTTTATAGCTGCTGAAGATGAAGTTTATAAAGTTGATATGAATTGTCCTAAATGACATAGCAAGTAAATGCTGGAGTCAGAATTTGAACCCAGGTTTCTGAATCTTGAGTCTAACATTTTTTTTTACTACTATGCCACTAATTATGTGATTTTACGTTTATTTTTTGAAGCCTTTTCCGTCTGAATGTTCAAATAGATATATAAATTCTGCTTCATTTACAATACATATATTTAAATATATGATACCTACTTAATATCTTAGTCAAACTGGAGTTGAGAAGACCTGAATTCAGATCCTGCTTTGGACATTTATCAGCTGTGTGACCATGGGCAAGTGAGTTTCCAGTTTGCCTGTGAAATGGGTCCATTAATATCTGTCTACCTCATAGGGTTGTTATGCTCAAGTAAGATGATGTATTTAAGATATGTATGTTGTGAACCTTAAGGTGCTATCTAAATGTCAGTTATTATGTTCAGAAGTAGAATTACAGTAACAGGTAGTGAAAGTCCTTGGTGGTTTCAGGCTACGTAACAAAGAGAGGTCAGAAGTTGACTTGGTGGTAGTTAGGCCACTGTGTGGTGCCCTGTCAGGTGCCAGCAATCTGTTCTGTTCAGTATGAATACTGTACCCACTATATCCTGCCCACCTCCATTCTACCAGCGCCTCCCAGGTCTCTAGCTTGGGCCTTCTTCTCTTCTTCCCTCATACCAATTCTACCCAAAAGAGCACCAACAAATGTGTTTCCTTTTTCCTCAAAGTCCCCCAGATGAAGAAAGAAAGGTCTTTGCAAAAATAACACTCGTATTTCCTTTTCAATCCCTAATTTATGTGGCAAAACTCTATTGAACAC
Source organism: Pseudocheirus occidentalis (assembly GCA_028646575.1). Lineage (NCBI taxonomy): Eukaryota > Metazoa > Chordata > Mammalia > Diprotodontia > Pseudocheiridae > Pseudocheirus > Pseudocheirus occidentalis. The sequence continues at coordinate 214,280,901 of CM053595.1, forward strand.
CTTCTCTGTGCAGGATGCTGTTTTAAGTGCTGGGGGTAGGGAGGAGGGAGTCCCATCACTGCTCACGGGTTCCATTATTGTCTCTATGCAGATAATTCCCAGATCTCCATACGCAACTCTAATGTCTCTCCTGAACTCCAGTCCCCAAAATGCTTTTTGGGCATCTCATGGTATATGACCCATAGACACAGCAAGCGCAACTCATCTTTTCCCCAAAAGCTTATCCTCTTTCCAGCTTCTCTATTACTGTCATGTTGCCCAAACAAAATTAAAATAATTGAGAAATATTTAATAAAAATACAGTAAAATATAGATAACATCAAACATTAAAATGAAATCAGTATTTGGCCTAAAGGGGCCCTTATGTATAGATTAGTGTTTCCCATTTCTCCTTGAGTTTGATGCTTCTCATCAAGAGCATCACCGTCATCCAGGCCCAGAGAGTAACCTCTGGGTCATCCCTCACCAACTAACACCCATCCTGCGTATCCCAATTTTGTCCTTCCTATACCTTCATAGCATCTTCCATATATGTCCATCTATGTCTTCTTTACTCACACAACCATCAATCACTCTGGTGTGGACGCTCATTACCTCTGGCCTAGAATATTTTGCAATAGTCTTTTCATTGATCCCTCTGCCTCATCTCTCCCTGCTCAACTCTATTTCCAGTCAGCTGATTTTCCTAAAGTCTAGATCTGACTGTGTCATAAACACACACACATACTCAATAAACTCCAGTAGTAGTTCCCTATTAACTTCAAGATCAAATATGAAAATGCTTTGTTTGGAAACACCATGCCTTTTCACTGGCTGTCCTCCATTCTGGACTGTCTACACATGCCAATGTAAAAAGTATCCCATTTTCTGGAGTTTTTGCAAGTGTTTCCTTCACTTTATTTAGAAGCCAGTCAAATAGGATCTGAGAAAAACTTAGAGAATCTTATGTTCTCAGTGCCAAATGAATCAAATGGACTCTAGCTTTACTGCCTCTAATCCATCCTAAACACTGCTGCCAGATTGGACTTTCTGGTCTCCAGATACAATTCTCTGATCTCCCTGAGAACCTTCAAAGAATCCTCACTGCCTGCTGAATAAATTCTAAAATCTTTAGTTTGACATTTGAAGCCTTCTGCAATCTGGTTCCATTCTGCCTTTATTTCCTTCGCCCCATTCCCTTTTATCTACACTGTATTCTGGCAAAACTGAATTACTCACTATCACCTGAGACTGCCCCAAGTTTTCAGTCAGAAGCATCTTTGTCCACATTGTTCATTACATAAAATGACCTCACTTCCTTGCCAATCTCTGCCTGTTGATGTCACCCATCCTTTAAGATCCAGATCTAATGTCATTTCTTCAATGAGCTAATTTCCCCAGGTGGAAGAGATTTCTCTCTTTTCTGATCTTAAGTCCTTTATGCTCCTTTTATGTTCTTGCATTCTGATTTATGGCTTATTTATCCATGTACCCCCACCTTGTCTCCTCCAGAACAGTAATTTATCATTTTTCATTCATTTATCATTCTTCTATTGGCTTCCCACAGTGCATTAGACATATGGTGGGTGCTTATACATGTTTATTTAAATACATGACAAAACGAAATCTAGTGCTCTTGTCATCCAACTTGCCTTCCTTCCTTTTATACTTTGTTCACTGATTTCTTGCTCCTCACAACAGACAGTATTGAGTACTCTTCCTTTAGAAGACATGAGAAGGGAATGAGGAAAGAAAAAAGGGCTAAGAACTCTCTTCAAGAGAAGGGAAACAATGAGGAAGCCCTTAATTAGGCTCTTCTAGCTATGGCTCAAAGAGAGAGGGCAAGGGTTATTTAGAATCCACTTCTACCCAAAAGAGCACTAACAGATGTGTTTCTCTTTCTTTCTCAAAGCTCCCAGATGTGGAAGGAATAGTCCTCGGGAAGATAATATTCATATTTAATTTTCAAGCTAATTATATTTATTCACTCATTTATTCAGCAAAAAAAATCATTCTGTTTTGTGCAAGACTCTTTTAGGTGCTGGGGGGAGGGAGTATTGAATACAAAAAATAAAAATGAACTCTGCCTTCAATGATTTTATATTCTGTGGGTACGGAAAATAAACGGAAGTAGATTCTAGTGAGAAGGGTTTGAAGGGAGGGATGGCGATCTTCATGAAGAAAGATCAGTGGGTAGAATTAATGCACAGGGTGAAGAGGAAAGCACTCCAGGCAAGAGGAGCACAGATGTGAGAAAACCTGGGTGGCACTTGGAAAAGAGCAAGTTTAGTTTGGCAGGGACCTAGGATGTGTGAGCACTAGGCGTTAAGACTGTGAAGGCAGCTTGGAGGATGACTGTGGAAGCCTTTGAATGCCAGCATTAGGGATGTGAACTTTAGACAAGAGTGATCCACTGAAAGCTTTTAAATAAGAGATAGATCAGAGCTATGATTTAGAAAAACTAATCTGGTTGTAGACAATAAAGTGGATTAGAAGAGGAAGATAAGGGGCGCTAGGTGACACAGTAAATAGAGCACCAGCCCTGAAGTCAGGAGGACCTGAGTTCAAATTTGGCCTCAGACACTTAACACTTCCTAGTGTTGTGTTGGGCAAGTTGACCTTGGGCAAGTTGCTTAACCCCAACTGCCCTACCCAAAAAAAAAAGAAGAAGAAGAGAAAGATAACAATAGCTAGCATTTATATAATGTTTTAAGGTTTACACAGCATTTTACAAATATTATTTTATCTCAGCCTCACAGCAACTCTGGGCAGTAGGTGCTATAATCATCCCCATTTTGCAAATGAGACAACTAAGGCAAACAGATGTTAATTGACTTGCCCAGGAGAGGAGAGAGGTTGTTAAGAATAAGCCAGCTTAACATCAGTCTACAAAACCTAAATAATGAATGATACATTAAATATGAAATTTTTGCCCAATAGCCAATATTTTCTTTTGCTTTTTGGAGGGGCAATGCAGGGCATTTGGGGTTGTGATTTGCCCAAGGTCACACGGCTAGTAAGTGTTAAGTATCTGAGGTCAGGTTCTTCTGACTCCAGGGTTGGTGCTCTATTCACTGTGCCACCTAGCCGCCCCCAATAGCCAATGAATTGATGGGCTTCTGGAAGGAACTGAACCCCATCCATGTTGCTGTTCTTGCTATAAATAAAACTGGACAATATTAAGATATTTTAGCTAAATGGAAGGACAGCCCAAAAGTTCAGAGAGCTGAGTAGAGGAGTTGGTAGAGTTTGTTCCATCATGTTCCCAAAGGGAAAAAGGAGCATTATTTTGTGGGGACACTTGCTAATCTCCCCTCACCTTGCTTGTGATGAGTGGAAGCACCATTTGTCACAGAGAAAGCAGCTGAGAAATTCTACAAAGTATTTGCCAGGATCTTCCAAACCAAGTCAATATTTCTCAATCACCAGTGACTTCACTGTAAAGGGAAACATTGAAGATACGAAAAATATATTGGAAAATAGGGTTGTTGTTTTGTCCTTCCTTCTTGAAGAGGACTGTGACATCAAGAAGGTGATGTCCCAACAGAATTTAGAACAATTCCTGTGTATCATTAATTTCTTGATAAAGAGTCAGCAGATACTGGACATGTTGAGCACCAAAGAGGTATCTGCTTCTTCACCCTCCTACTTCCCCCCCCCCAAAAAAAATCCGAACAGATTCTGTCTGGCAGGAAACAACTGTTAACTGATGTGAGAGTAATTTCAGAATCCACGTTGTGTATACAAAGTCAAAATCAACTCCAAACTAGGAATAAAAGGAAAAAATTAAAAAGACTTTGATACTTCAATAGTTTCATAATTACATCAATGCCAAAACTTTCCCAAATCATGCCCATGTAAAAGTTAGTGTACATAATTCAACAATTCCAACCTGACTTTCCACGTGCTGAAGTATATCATTAGTGGGGGAGAAGGGGGTGGGGAGAGAGACAGAAGGCGGGGAAGGGGAAGGGTGGGATTGGACTCCATCCTTCTGAGAAAACGGTGATATATACCTTGCCCTTAGGAATCACAGAAACTGAACATTGGAAGGGAATTCAGCAGCCATCTAGTTTAACCCATAAGGAAATTTCTCAGACTAGAGATCATGACTCCCCAGAGGTATCTTTTGGAAAAGAACTTTGGACGTAGGTGTAGTTCATTAGCACATCCTCCTGTAACTGACCCTAGGGAATTCTTTCAGAAACATCTCCCAGCTTTAAGAATCTATGAGTCTTGTAACTCACAGCTCTTACTAGTGGGACAGGGCTCAAAGCTACAATCAGAGAACATTTTCCCCAATCCGATCAATAACCTAGACTTACTTCTATTATATCTTGATGCCTCCCAAGTGGCCATTACTGTCACTTAGCTTCCATATTAGGGCTCCCTTAGAGATCCTTTCTTTCCCTTTCAAGGAAACTTTCATTCTGGTTGTTCCCTCTTGCTGCCAAAGCAGTATCTCCAAGGCTGTGTCTCCCCACACAGTGTCTTTGTGTCAGCTGCATTCCAGATCAGGTCTCTTAAGCCTATAGCTGTCCAAACATAGTCTGAAGAGGTTCCAAGGATACTTGGACTTCACAAGAGTTTGAAGGGGCAAGGGGAACACAAATGTCTCTGATTACCTGACAAAGCTGCTTTTCACTACCATATGGAGATGCTAAGCATCCCCGGACTTTTACCCAGCTTTTATATTAAAGCAATACTGATATTACCCTGATTTCTTCCTACCCCCAACCTGCTCTCCTGCAAGGTGTTCTGCATCATCACTGTATTTTCATCTCTGGTCCTTTGTTTCCTCCCACTTCCTCTCCTCCTTCAACTTTAGTAGACTGACAAGAATTAATGAAAATAATATTGGGCTCAGTCAGTCAAGTCATGAGTTCTAATCCCAGTTCTGATATTTACTTGTTGAGTAACTCTGGTTTAAGTCACGTACTGCCTCAGTTTTATCATCTGTAAAACGGTAGAAATGATACTTGTACTACCTATTATCCTACTAAGTTGTGAAGAAAATACTCTGTGAACCTAAAACTGCTGCATAACAGTCACTTGTATCCTCTGAGTTGTCATGTCACTCACAAATAATGTCAAAGATAATGAAATATGAGAATAGTCAATATAGGAAAGGCCATTGAAAGATGAGTATGCTAATGCATTATTGGTGGCACTGCTGATTGGTCTATTGGAAAGCAATTTGGAATTACAAGAAGAAAGTGACTAAAATGTACATATTTTTTACCATAAAATTCTATTGCTTAGATATATACCTGAGGAGGTCAGTGACAAAATAAAGGCTCCATACACAACAAAATATTTAAAGTAGCTCATGTTATAGTAGCAAAGAACTAGCAACAGAGTAAATGCCCGTTAACGGGGCAATGACTAAATGAGTTGTACAAGAATGTAATACAACTTTACTATGTTATAATAAATAATGAATAGGATGAAAACAATAGAGCACAACAAGTCTTATATGAACTGATAAAAAGGAAGCAGAGCCACATTGCCACAAAGTAAATGGATAGATCAACAACAGAGCAATCAAACCTGAAAGCTGTGAAATTATAATGACCGGCATAGTTTTGAGGATCTCTTTTGACCCCTTCCCCTTTAAAAATTCATTCTTATAAGGGATGATTCTCTGGGAGAGGCTGGGGAAAAGATACATGGGGAATGTAGGGGACAGAAAAAAAGGTTTTAATAAAATTATTTTAAAAATAATGAATAACTGTTAAAAATAGACTAAAGTCTTTAAAGACCTAATCATTTTTAAACAGGACAAATAAAGGAAATATCTTTTCCTTCTCCCTTTCCCACCCCCATGTAAAGCCTGTAGGTGTTTTTGAAGGAGATAGTTGTGAAGTTGGAGAGTAGAATATTATTATTGCCTGCTCTGTTTTCAGGTGCAAAGCTCTGATAACTACCATAGGGGGACAGGGTCCCAAAATCTACACATGAAGAATCTGGTGGTGATGAATATTACAAACAATTTCCCAAACTCTGCAGATGAATAATTTGTAGCCTAGATTTTTACTTAGTTTTTGGAAGTCCCATTTACATTCAGATCAAATTCAGGTTTTTATAGTAGGCATATTTATGAAAAGCTGTGTATACAGTTTGTTGTAAAGTAAATTATACTTTAAATACACTAGAACTTACCTCTATAAAGGCATCCCTTTTTAAAAAGTGAAAAATAAGTCTCTATGCGTGCACAGATACACATACATATCTTTAAAAATTTAAGTAAAATTTGAAAGTTTTAAAAACTAATTTTCTTCTAAACGCTTCTCTCCTCTTCTCTCCATCTTACCCATCCACCCCACTCCCAAATAAAATATCCTTAAACTGGTCCTACCTTTTGACTCAGTGATACTACTCTGAGGTTTATACCCCAAAGTTGTCAAGTAAAGAGGGAAAAGACCCATATGTACAAACATTTTTATAGCAGTCTCAATATAGCCATTTAAATGTATCTGTGTGCATGCATGTAGTTCTAGATGTCAGGTTTGCTTTAAAGTGGATATATTTGTAGACATCAAATTATCCAGACCCTCACAGTTTTGAATTCTTTGGAATCACTGCCCATACTGTCAAACCATTATTGGCGATTCACCATAAAATGATTTCATTGTGATCCAAATATGGAAAGGGACTTTACAGTGCCTGCTGACAGATGTGCTGTTTAGGTAGTCAGTGTGTATTATAACCTAATCATATCTGCACAGGGTTTCTTACACTTCTCCCACTCTCAACCCAGTTTAAGAAGCGCTGTAAATAACCACATTACCTGTTTTTGAGGAGACTTTGCCCTTCCACTTGGGTTCGGCTATTATTTTCCATTACGATTTTTATCTTAGGATCAAAACGAGTAAGTGACAGGTCAGCTAGGTGGCACAGTGAATAGACCACTGGCCCTGGAGTCAGGAGGACCTGAGTTCAAATTTGTCCTCAGACACTTGACACGCTTACTAGCTGTGTGACCTTGGTTGGGCAAGTCACTTAACTCCAACTGCCTTGCCAAAAAAAAAAAAAAAGAATTGTCAAATGGGACCCTCTGCTTCCTCCATAGAAATAATAAGGAATTTCAGGTTTTATATACAGGGGTCTTTTTCTTCAGCAGATTCTTGCTTTTTATCCATCTACGTTCTGTCTGCTATATTGTATTTGAAAGAGCCCAGCTTGGGTGTCAGAAGATCTGGGTGTGAGTCCCTGGCTACAGGCAAACTTCTTTTAATTAACTTTTGTTTACTTTTAGTTTACGTCATTCATTTCCACATGATTTCAAATTACAAATTTTCTCCCCATCTTTCCCCTACCCACCACCCCAAAACAGCGATCCCACTGTATACCCTCTCCCCAAATGTGCTCTCTTCTATATCCTCCCCCATCACCCCACTGACTTTCTGGTAGGGCAAGATGGATCTCCTTACCTCAGTGCCTGTATATCTTAATTCCCAGGTGCATGTAAATAATAATGATAATAATAATAATAACATACACACACACACACACACACACACACACACACACACACACACACACATATATATATATATATATACACATATACTTTAAATTCTAGATTCTTTCCCTTCCCTCATCACCCATCCCCACTGGAAAGACAAGCAATTCAATATAGGCCATACATGTGTAGTTACACAGGACATGTCCACAATGGACACATTATGAAAGACTGACTATATTTCCCTCCTTCCTATCCTGCCCCGTCCCCCTGTTCTACTCTCTACTTTGTCCCTGTCACTTTACAGAAGTGTGTGCTTCTAACTACCCTCCTCCCAACCCTACCCTCTTTTCCATCATCTCCCCTCTCATCCCCATACCCCTTATTCTCCTGTAGGGCAAGATACCCAATTTAGAGTGTATGTCATTCCTTCCCTAAGCCAAATTCAATGAGAGCAAGGTTGACCCATTCCTTTTTGCCTTCCTGTTCTTCTCCTCCATTGTAACAGTTATCCCTTGCCTATTCTATATGAGATGATTAATCCCATTCTGTCTCTCCCTGTCTCTTGTCATTCTATTCCTCTCCTACCTCTCAATTTCACCTTTTAAAATATCATCCCTTCCTATTCAATTGATCCTG
>CM053595.1:214289483-214337322 GCA_028646575.1 Pseudocheirus occidentalis
GGCAAGATACCCAATTTAGAGTGTATGTCATTACTTCCCTAAGCCAAATTCAATGAGAGCAAGGTTGACCCATTCCTTTTTGCCTTCCTGTTCTTCTCCTCCATTGTAACAGTTATCCCTTGCCTCTTCTATATGAGATGATTAATCCCATTCTGTCTCTCCCTGTCTCTTGTCATTCTATTCCTCTCCTACCTCTCAATTTCACCTTTTAAAATATCATCCCTTCCTATTCAATTGATCCTGTGCCCTCTGTCTATGCACACATATATACACACACTCACATATGTATTCATATACATATATACACTGCCATATAGACATGTGTATGTATACATACATATATACACATGTATGTATATGTATATGTATATGTATATGTATATGTATATGTATATGTGTATATATATATATTCATTTATATTCCCTTCACCTATCCTCATACTGAGAAAAGTTTCACAAGTTACCATTATCATTTTTCCATGTTGGCATGTAAATGGTTCAACTTTGATAAGTTCCTTATGATTTCTTTTCCATGTTTACCTTCTCATGCTTCTTGTATTTGAATGTCAAATTTTCTATTCAGTTCTGGTTTTTTCACAAAGAATACTTAAAAGTCCTCCACCTCATTGAATAACCATATTTTCCCCTGAAACATTATACTCAATTTTTCTGGGTAGGTGATTCTTCGTTTTAATCCTAGCTCCCTGGATCTCCGGAATATCATATTGTAAGTCCTTTGATCCCTTAATGTAGAAGCTGCTAGATTATTATTAATAATTAATTATATAATATATAATAATTATATGATAATAATTAGTTATCCTTATTGTGTTTCCACAGTATTCAAATTCTTTCTTCTTGGCAGCTTGTAATATTTTCTCGTTGATCTGGGAACTCCAGAACCTGGCTATAACATTCCTAGGAGTTTTCTTTTTGGGATCTTTTTCAAGAGGTGATAGGTAAATTCTTTCAAGTTCTATTTTTGCCTTCTGGTTCTAGAACATCAGGGCAACTTTCCTTGAGAATTTCTTGAAGGATGATTTCTAGGTTCTTTTTGTGACCATGGCTTTCAGATCATCCAATAATTTTTTAATTGTCTCTCCTGGATCTATTTTCCAGGTCAGTGGTTTTTTTCAATGAAATATTTCACATTGCCTTCTATTTTTTCATTTGTTTGGATCTTTTAAATAGTATCTTGATTTCTCATAAAGTCATTTGCTTCCATTTGCTCCACTCTAACTCTGAAGGAATTATTCTCCTCAGTTAGCTTTTGAGATTCTTTTTCCATTTGGCAAATTTGACTTTTTAAGGCATTCTTCTCCTCACTGGCTTTTTGGGCCTCTTTTGCCATTTCAGTTCATCTATTTTTTTTTCACACAGCTACTAGATTTGAGTTAATCTATTTTTAAGGTGTTATTTTCTTCAGTCAAGTTGTTGACTCTCTTTTCATGATATTCTTGCATCATTCTCAATTCTCTTCCCAATTTTTCCTCCACTTCTCTTATTTGGTTTTCAAAATTCTTCTTAAGCTCCTATGGCCTGTATCCAGTTTACATTTTTCTTGGAAGCTCTTGGTGCGGGATTCTGACTGTGTTGTTTTCCTCCTGTTCCATGCTTTGATCCTTTTTGTCCCCAAAAAAGGAATCTAAAGTTGGATTGCTGAGCTTGGTTTGCTTCCTTTGCCTGTTCATGTTGCCAGTCAATTAATTTGATTTTTGAGCCACAGTAGATCTCTGCTTCCGGGGGGGGGAGAGAGCTTTGTCCCAAATTTCTGGGGTTTTTACAGCTGTAGGAGCTATTAGGAGGTGCAGTCTCTACAGCCTCCACCAGCTTTGGCTCACTGAAAACTCACCTCAGGACCACCACCCAAGACCATGATCCTGATCCAGGCTGGTTAAGGCAAGAGCTCTTAGCCTCTGAATGGTTGCTTGGCCAGCCTGCAATCTGTAGGCAGGGACCTCTGAAGCAGCCACATGGAGGTGGCTGCAGGGCTACTGCTTCTGCTGCTTTCTTGACCCTGGGGGCAGATGGCTAGACCGCTTTTCTCCCCCAAATTTAGCTGAGTTCCACTGACTTCAGTTTGTCCTTGTTTCTTATGGATTGATAATTTTGGAAACTGGCACAGCTGCTGGTGATCCACTCTGCAGAGTGCTCCAGCTGCGGCTTTTCCTCACCATGCTGTGGCTAAGCCACGGTTTCAGGCCGGGCTGGGGTTGGTTCCCAGCACTCTGTGATGGGCCTTTCCTGTCCTGTCTGCCGGGCTGCCTTCAGTGGGAGCCTGGTTTCTCTGTCACTCTGAGTTCTGGAGTCCTAAAACTTGCTTAGAGTCATGTTTTATAGGTGTTTGAGATGGTTATGATGGGAGTCGCAGAATTCTCCTGCTTCTATGCTGCCATCTTGACTCCCTACAGGCAAATTTCTTAATCTCTTTAGGCTTCAGTTTTCTTATCTATAAATGGGGATACTTAGCATTCCTGCCTAATAGAGTAGTCGTAAGGAGAATGGTTTGTGAAATGTCAAATGTTCTAGAAATGTGAGGTGCTCTTATTTCTTTAAAAAATTGCTGCTGCTGCTACTAATAAGAAGTGACTTTTCACTGTGGGTTCTAGGCATCCTATATACTTCCACGCATAGATAATCACTTCCTAAAGTTTCACAGCCTCCAGGGCTTAATCTCTTGCCTTTTTTAGATTTCAAGCTCTTGAATGAAATCTGTTTCCTGTTTCAATCCTTTCTTACCCTTTACAATGTCTTAGTGGGATTGGTATGTTAAATACTTTATAATATCAAAAAGGGAAAAAAGATTAATACCTTTTATTTTGCATCTAGCTTCAGAAAAAAAGGAGAAGGAAGATAAGACTGTCAGTATCACTTACCTAAACCTATAAAGTACAGTTTCTAATGTCTCCTGTCTAGAGAGGAGAAGTAAAGCAAGATAGAGGGAGTTCAGCTTGGGTCTGTGACTGGTACAGCAGGACCACCCTGTCACCATTTGCCAAATCAATCAAGTAAACAAATGTCATGGGTCCAACATGCAAGACATTCCTGGTTCAAATCGCAAGCCCTGATACTTGCTGCCTGGGTGACCTAGGGCAAGTCACTTGACCGCTCCCTGCTTCAGTTTCCTCACCTGTAAAATGGGGATAATAATAAGTTACCCTATAAATTGTAACTGCAAATTGGGCATAATAATAGCCACAACCCTTCCTACTGGGGTTGTTGTGAAGATGAAATAAAACTATATTTGAAAAGTGTTTAGTACAGTCCTTAGTGCATAGTAGGTACTTTTTTTTTTTTTTTGCAATTGCAAATATTTGAATAAGTGTTCTCTGCAAGGCATTTAAAACACCAGTTTGTGAGGACAAACTCCATTGGAGAGAGAGAAGACAGAACGCAGGTAGCCACGGAGCTGAGGAATTTTCTTGATCTGGGGCAGGATCTGAAAATCTACTGTTTTCTGATCAGCCTTGCGCTGCTCTGTAATCTCGTATTTCTCTTTTTCTGTGTCAAAACTCTCTCCTTGGTGTCTAGGTTTACGGAGCCTCTTCTTCTTGAAGTAAGCATCAGTAAGATGATTTGGAATTTTCACACCTTAAAGGTTAACTGGTAGAGGTGGCAATGACAAATTTCTGATGGGTCCTTCTCAGAGGAACACGGTTGATGGTCAGAGGTCCAGTCACCAGTAGCAAGCCACTAGCCAGCTGCTTCAGGAAAACCACTCGCTTGCCCCTGTGGCGGCCAGTGAGCATGATCAGAACAGTGCCTGGGGTGATGCTAGCTCAAAGTCTCCTCTGAAAGGCTTTTTGCCATGACTTAGCAGCTTTCTAGGCACATCCTCAGTAAGGTAATACCTAGGCATTTTGCGAATCTTTACCACTCGAGTTCCTCCATTCTTATCACCAACAACAGGCTTTGAGATAGTCGCAGGCACTTTTTCCTTCTTCTTCCTTTCAATCCGGGTTTTGGGGGCAGCGTATTTCCGCTTGTACATGGCTCTCCGGGAATACATGGCAGACCTGGAGTATCTCCCAATCCCTCGGGCCAGGACTGGGTTCCGACTGCAGTGCTTTCGAGGCTTTTTGACCTTTTCAGCTACATCTTCCTTTTTGTTCTCTTTTTTTTCCTTTTTTACCTTCTTTTCCTTGGGTGGCTTTTTGTTGGCCATCTTGAGAGACGGGAAAGAGCCATAGTAGGTACCTTTAAAAGGCTTATTTCCTTTCTTCTTTCCAGTAAGAAAACACCATTATTTGCTGGGGTTTGGGGTTGGGGAGGGACATGGAGAATTCGACAGGGTAAGAGTTAAAGGATGCAGTGGCATTTGAGTGTGGCTTTTAAGGAAGGGGAGGAATTCAGTAGGGGAAAGATATAGTGATTTAAGTATAGGGAACAGGTGAAGAAAAGTAATGAGGCAGAAAAGCCTGGGTTATGCCAGGGCTGCACCAAGGAGTCTGGTTTGGCTTCATAGTGAATGTACTGGAGGGGAGTATTTTGAGATAAGGCTAGACTGCAAGGCCTTAAATGCCAGGCCAAGGAGTTTGGACTTCATCCAAGAGCAACACATCTATTTGTTTGAGCAAAGTATCTACAGTTATCTCTTCCACATCACCTCGCCCCTGTCATTTAGAAAATCCACGTAAAAATTTTTTTGGCCCTCCCTTTATACCAGAGGAAAAAAAGATCTGATTTTTTTTCCTTTTTCTTTTATGGGGGTATTTATGATACCCTATTGTAAAATTTGTGTTATGTATTTGGCCATAAGCTCTATGTCATCTTCTGGCCTCATGCATCATCTGCAGCTTCTGCAAAACTCCCAGAAAATTCCCATTTAATTTCTCATGCCGACCCATGATATATTGAAACTTTGACTGGGAAAGCTTCGATGTGGAAGGGATAACTGTGTTAGGTTTAAGGCACTGTACCTGTGCAAAGTTTCCACTCCTGTCCCTCTCCTCCTGCCACCTCCTCCTCCTGGAAGATCATTCTGTCGCCTCGCCTTCTCTTCCTGTCAGTCAGTTCCTCCTGGAAAGTGTCTTGTATTGAAGTGCCCAAGCTAGCCGTGTTTCTTCCTTTACTTTTCCCTTCCCCCTCTTTTCATTCCTTCCCTGTGTTGTCTTTCCCCTCTAATGTAAGCTCCTTGAGGAAAGGGACTTTTCTCCCTTCTGTCTGTACCCCAGTGCTTAATAGTGTCTAGCATCTAGTAGGCACTTAATAAATGCTTGTTGACTACAATGAAAGCACCAAGAAGAGGAAGGGAAGAGGTAACACCCTACACTTTTTGGCACTCCGTGGATTTTTCTTGGCTATAAGAGGAAATAATTGCTCATGAGTCTTCATCCCCTTCCCTAACATTCCTCTTCTCTAGGAAGGGAAGAATAAACACTTATTAAGCGCCTACTCTCAGCCAAGCACCGTGCTTGACAAATATCATCCATCTGATCCTCACAAAAGCCCTGGGACATAGGCACCATTATAACCCCAATCTTACTTTAGAGGAAACTGAGGCAAACAGAAGTGAAGTGACTTACCTGGGCTCATATAGCTAGGAAGTGACTGAGGTCACATTTGAACTCGGGTCTTCCTGACTCCAGGCCTAGCACTCTTTCCGCTGTGCCACCCAGCTGCCTTAAGTTGGGGATATGATATTCCACGTATAGAACTGGATTTGGAGTTGGAGGACCTGGGTTCATACTCCAGCTCTGCTACCGTGTGATGCTGGGCAGATCCCCTCATTTCTCTGCACCTCAATTCTGTACCTGCAAAATGAAGGGTTTGAACTAGATGGTCCCCAAGGTCCCTTCCTGCTCTATTGCCATGATCCTCTGACCAAGGTATCCCTCTAAGGTGGATATGAAAAGATATCAGTAACCATTGCTCTCCACATGTCTATTCTTCTATCCCCAACAGTAGCCTTACTTATTCACTGACAATATGTGGTCCTCACAGAAGTTTGGGGAATTGATCCATAACCTGTTATTTATCCCCGTTGTTCCTGGAAAAAAATAGGAAAGTAAATGTTGTCTCAGGTACAGTAAAGTATCTGTGACTAATGAAGTGACTGAATTCAGCTCCATTTGATTTCCAAATGGCCAGACTTCATGAAAGACAATAGATATGTTCAATTTGGTAGTGGGCGTCAGGGAGTGGAAGCAGGTCCTTTTCTTCTCTTGCAATTAAGGGCTTATTGGTAAGAAAAGAAATGGAATTTGCTTTTCTGTTTTACGTCTAACAGCCTTTTTCTACATGGATTGCTTGATCAGTCAAGTACAATTCCCAATTAAAGGTGAAGGACTATTTTACCAGGGGTGGTGATTACTTTGAAAAATATTAACAGTGACCTAAGAAAGCAGCCTAGAATGTCAACAGGGTGCTATGTGTATAGAGGGTGAAAGAAGAGTTTCTTTGTGCTAGAAATGGAAATGTGTGCTCTCCAAACGCTCCAAATAAATTGGAACCTTGAATAATTCAGTGCCTTAGGCCGTCTTGTCCTTGGGCTTTTACTGCAGTGTCTGTGTATGGATTAAATATATAGAAGGATGATAAGAATTAGAAGGGAAAATGGGAGGAAGCCAGAATGAAACCTTGTTCATCAGGGAGAAGACTGATCAGAAGTAGTCAGATGTCTGAATTACAAAAAGAGAAAATCACCAGTTTTATGACTTCCAAGGGTGATGAGGTATTGGGAGGCCATGAGTAGTAGTAGAAAATGCAACCTTGTTAGGCAACCTTGGTTGTAGGTTTGTCCTTGTCACCAGGTCAAATTCTTGCCCTACTGATGGTGAACAAGTCACTAAGTATCTCAATTTCCTCATCCCCAAAATGAGGGGGTTGCCCTGTGCTCCTTTTAACAAACTGATGGACAAGGATGATGATTTGCAATTACCATATGCAAGCAAGCAATCAACAAGCACTTTAAAAAATTCTATTTTATTTTGAATTATTAATATTATTGCCAAATCTCTCCCTCCCCATTTCTTTCAAAAACTCTTTACAAATATATGTGTATGTGTGCATATATATATATATATATACACATATATACATATATATGTGTCTATCTATGTATCTGTCTGTCTGTCCGTCTGTCCATCTATCTATCTATCTATCTATCTATCTATCTATCTATCTATCTATCTGTCTGTCTGTCTGTCCGTCCATCCATTTGTCCGTCAGTCTATCTGTCCATCTATTTATCTATCAATCTATCTATCTATGTGTGTTTATAGTCAAGCAAAACAAACTCCTGTATTAGCCAAATATAAATTGTAGCTTATTTTCTTGGACAAGTTGACCATTTCACATTTCTCCTTTATATAGTACATTTGCTTAGATACCCCTTTTCATTTAAAACATGCAAGCAAGAAAGACAGCTTAGAAATAATGTTGAATTTGCTGTATCCTTGGAGGAACAAGCAATCTTTCCACAGAGTAGATTCACAGCATATAAGAGCAGTTTTCTTTCTCTTTTTGTATATGAACATGCTCATTTTATTTGGTGTTTGGGAAATTCAGCGGGTTTTTTTGTAAGGAAATGAGATTTTTAAAAAGGAAAGCTCATAGATAGGAAAAGAAATGTCATCCCTGCCCAGTTATCACAAATATGTGATACTAATGAGATAATGATTTCTTTAAAACTGCATTTCAAGGTAGAATTAATAAGAGGGGGGAGGGGATTAAAGTTGATTTGTTTTTTGTCTGAAACTCACCTGATCTATTCTATTCACGGAGTGGGGGAAGAATTTCGGTGTTTCTTCTCTAGTCTGAGGTATGTGTTTTGTTTTGTTTTTTCTTCTTCTACAGGAATTCTTAGTCTAAAGAGAGCAAATGAACTCTTGAGTACAGAAGTCCCTGGAAGTTTTCTCATCCGAGTGAGTGAAAAAATAAAAGGCTACGCTCTGTCTTACCTCTCGAAGGACGGACCTAAACACTTCCTCATCGATGCCTCCACTGACTCCTACAGCTTCCTGGGGGTTGACCAACTCCAGCATTCCACTCTGGCAGATTTGGTTGCATATCACAAGGTAAACCTTTATATATTTATGTCCTTTCCAAATAATCATTCAAAGCAATCCGGTGAGCATTTATTAAATACCTAACTGTGTGCAAGGCGATGTGTTAGGTTACAGAAATATAAAATAAGGGTGAAACTGTTCCTGCTCACAAGGACACAGATAGGGTACCTCCTGAACAGAGATAAGCAGTCATTCCCCTAGGCAGAGAGCTCTAATTGCTGAGATTCTCAGCAAAGACTTCATAGAGGAGGAGGCATCTATCTGACCTTTGCTTTAAAAGAAACTGGGGGAAAAAAAAGAAAGAAATTGGGGTGGGGGTGGTTAGAGGGGCAGCTAGATGGTATAGTAGATGGAGGGCCAGGCCTGAAGTAAGGAGGACTCGTCTTCTTTATTTTCTTTGGAGGGGGGAAGGCAAGGCAATTGTGGTTAAGTGAATTGCCCAAGGTCACAAGCTAGTAAAGCGTTAAAGTGCTTGAGCTCACATTTGAACTCAGGTCCTACTGATTCCAGGGCCGGTGCTCTATTCACTGTACCACATAGCCACCCCAAGAGTCATCTTCTTAAGTACAAATCTGGCCTCTGACACTTACTAGCTGTGTGACCCTGGGCAAGTCACTTGACTCTGTTTACCTGTTTCCTCATCCGTAAAATGAGCAAACCACTCCAGGATCTTTGCCAAGAAAACCCCAAATGGGGTCATGAAGAATAAGACTAAATGAAATAACTAAGCAACAACAACAAAGGGGGGCTAGAATCAGAAATGAGGATGAAAGTACCATCTTTCCCCACCCACTGGGAAGTTGGGAAATAGCAAAGGGTAGAGGTATGTGGGCAGGAGATGGAGGTTATACCTGAGCAACAACTGAGAAGCCAGTTTGGTTAGAATGGAGAATGTGTGAAAGACACTTGATGTGAAATAAGATTAGAAAGGTAAGTGGGAGCCAGATTGTGAAGGGCTTCAGACGCCAAGCAGTGCAACAGGGACTTTCTCTTAGAAGCAATAAGGGGACACTGAAGAGTTTTGAGAAGAGGAGTGACACAGTCAGATACACATTTTGGGTATTCTGCATTTGTCAGGCACGAATGGAAAAATATTCTTCCTCTGTCCTGTCCTTTTTTCTTTTAACTCTCTAGGAATACTCTGTTGGGGGTAAAGGGTAGAAGAAGCATAAAAGGAGTGGTCTTCTACCAAATAGGAATAGAGTAGTGACCAACCACTGAGGACAGTATTTAAAAAGAAAGAGCTTGAGCGTGAAAGCGGAGGGATTTTCCATTCAAGGGACTTTCTATCTCACACACACTCCCTCTCTTTCTCCCTCTCTCTCTCTCTCTCTCTCTCTCTCTCATACACACATATATGTATGCGTGTGTGTGTGTGTATAAACTGTCATATGTGTATATGAATAGATAAATTTCTAGAAGGGAAAAATCTTTTAAAATATGAGAAATTCTTAAAACCCAAGATAATTTTGGGACATATGGCAACTGAAATCCTTCTGGGGACATGACCTTGTGCGTGTACCATGAATGCCCTGCTTACATAGTATAATCACTCAGATGGTTGGTTTTTCCAGGGTGCACGTATGTGTGTGTGCACACACATACACACACACACAGCTGAATGTTGTGCCTCTGTTTACAGGAAGAGCCCATCACCTCCTTGGGGAAGGAGCTGCTGCTCTACCCCTGTGGCCGGCAGGAGGATCCCCCTGACTACCTGGAGCTCTTTGAGTGACACCACCGGTCAGTTTTTGTCCTGCATCCTGCAGCTGAGCCTTTCTCAGAAGGAGCACTGCTAAAGCTCAGAATGTGGTATTTCTTCACTGCAGAGATGACCCCGATGTTGCTTAAAGAATCTCTGTTCAGTGCAGACTCTGAAGACTGATGTCAATGGGAATGCCCTCTTCTGGTTTTTGTTCTCAAAGGGAAGTCAGACTATTTCCCAAGTTCAGCAAAGCAGCTCATGTTGAGAGCCAACTTTACTGGACCACATGAAGAAACACATAGGGGAGTAGCCCTGGGGGAAGTAAGGTATCTTTCTAAAACCAAAATGATTACATGATATATCTCTTCTTTGCATGAGCTCTAAAGGCTGTTGCTTACTAGAACTCAAATTGAGTTTAAAAAATTATAATAAAGGCAGGCAGTGAAGTACTGTTGATGACAGGCTAGGTTTGTTGTCAGAAAGGCCTGGGTTCAAATTCTGCCTCTGACACATACAAGCTCTGTGACCATGGACAAGTCAATCAGCCTCTCAGTGCCCAAGCAACTGTCTAAGACCAGATGAGTTATCCCTCTATATCCCTGGAGAGAGTTTTCATACCAGAAGTTTCCTAACCAATTGTAATCATGGGTCCTGACTGAAAAGGGGAAGGGGAAGGGGAAAGGGAAGGAGGAAGAGAGGTGAAAGTTATTATACTCTTTGAAATCATGGAGGAAAGAAGAATGGAAACACTTCAAAAGTCTGAAGACAAAAATTAAAACTGAATGTTGGAAAGCTTCATCTCATTTGTAAATTAGTATGAATTCCAGGCAAATCACTTAAAGTCTCAGAGCCTCAGCTTTCCCATCTTCAAAATGGAAATAAACACAAACATCTGCCCTCCCTACGTCACAGGGTTTCTGTAAGGATCAAATTCCATAACTTGAGTGAAAACTTTTTGAAAAGTATAAAGCCTTAAGATGTGTGTGTATGTATATGT
The DNA here is from genome assembly GCA_028646575.1 of Pseudocheirus occidentalis. NCBI lineage: Eukaryota > Metazoa > Chordata > Mammalia > Diprotodontia > Pseudocheiridae > Pseudocheirus > Pseudocheirus occidentalis. Next base: position 214,300,195 of record CM053595.1, read on the forward strand.
GTGTATATATGCATATACATGTAGCTGTGCACATATGTGTGCATGTACATGTATGTACGTGTGTGCATGCACATATATTTGGCACATAGTATAGAATAATATTTTTGTGCATGAATATGAATGATTCTTTTATCCTGACACAAGTTACATTCACTATTCATGAATCAACCTTTCTGTTAATAAGGGGGACTTCTGTTTAGCTTCATAAAACTATTTATACATATGTGTGGATACACACACACACACACACACACACACACACATACACACACACTCAGGGAGACAAACCTCTCATTCTCCTGCTTCCTACGGCCAACTGTGACCCCTTACCAGGTTTGCCTCCATTGCCAGTGGCCCTCGGCAGATTGGATCCTAACTGGAGAGGAGGCTTTCCCAGGGTCGCTATGCAGTAAGAATCCCCACTACAACAGAGTCAACAAGTCATCACCGACCCTTTGCTTTGAAGATCTCCAGTGAGGAAAAACCCATTCATTAGCAAGGCAGCTGGTGTGATACAGTGGCTAGAATTCTGGTCCTGGAGTTAGGAACACCTGAGTCCAAATCCAGACTTGCACATTTATGAGCTTTCTGATCTTGTACAAGTTATTTAACCTCTGTTTGCCTCCACTTCCTCATATTTTAAATAGGGATAATAATCACACCTACCTCCTAGGGCTTCATAAGCATCAAATGAGATCATTGTAAAGCATTTAGCACAGAGCCAAGCCGACCACATAGTAAATGCTAAATGAGTGTTAGCTTATTATTACCATCTTTAAAGTAGCCCGTTCATTCCACTTTTTTGGACATCTTGGTTTCACCATTTTCTTCCTTCATCAAAGCTAGATTGGAATTTTTTTTTTTTGCCATTTTCAGCTACTCCTCCAAGTTCTGTCCCTACCCCAAATCTAAGCAAAACAAATCTGTTTTTACTTCCACTTGATGCCCTTTCAAATACCTTAAGAGGACTAGCATTTCTCCCCTAAGTCTCTAAGCTGAACATTCTTATTCCAGGCCCCTTCACTATCCAGGATGCCCTCCTCTGGATGCTTATCAATGCCCTCCCTTTGTGACACTTAAAATAATTCCTTCATTGACAATTAAGAATTGATAGCTACCTCAGAACCAGAATTATAGATTGTAGATTAAGGAACAGTAGAGATCATGGAAGCTAGCCCCCTCATTTTAGGCTTGAAGAAACTGAAGCCCTCAAAGGAGAAGTGACTTGTCCAGGTCACACAATTAACCTATAATGGTATTCTTTTCTTTGCTTTTTGGAGGGCAATTAGGGTTAAGCAACTTGCCCAAGGTCACACAGCTAGTAAGTGTTAAGTGTCTGAGGTCGTATTTGAACTCAGGTCCTCCTGACTTCAGGGGCAGTGCTCTATTCACTGTGCCACCTAGCCACCCCAATTAGTATTCTTTTCAAAGAGCCTCTTTGTACCAATTGAATGGCTCTTCATTCATGGAGTTACCAGTTGTATGATACTTTTTTTTAGTTGGATAAAACACAATTTGGGAAGATGACTTTAGGTATTTATTTTTAGTGGAGAAAGTTTTCGATTATATGTAATTCATTGTGTAGCTTTCCCAAAGTCATTCCATATATTTTAAAAAATACTTTCAACTTTTGCATAATTTCCTTAGCTCCTATTCCTGAATACAGTAATACACTGTGGTTGTGTGGTATCATGGACAGAACGCTGGACTGATAGTCACTGTTTAGCTTCGTGGCACCAACCCAGTTTTTTTTAATCCTCTCTGGGCCTCAGTGTACTCATCTTTAAAATGATGGGCTAGATGACCTTGAAGATCACTTCTAGCTCTAACATTCTATGATCTTATTGCTATTAAAGGAAAAAAATAAATCAATAACCTCCCTACAATCATTAATGAAAGGCAGCAATTGTACTTTCATAAAATAAGACAGCAATACCTTCTCCCAGAGACGTTTCCAAGGAGATCTGGAGATCATAAGAAAACGTGCACTACAAATGAGAACCACTGGGCTATGAAATGATGTGAGAAATGCACCATGACCTGAGCTGAATTAGCATGAGTTGGAACTTAATCCGTGTTCTGCGGTATGGTAGCCTTTGCTATTCAGAAGTTTGAGCTGAGAGTTGGGAAGGATGGGACACTTGCCCAGCATCCTTTGGCATGGTAGGGGTTGTTTGGACTTCATCGTAAGGCAATCTAAGGCTCCTTGTGTACAGCAAGAGACAAAAGCATTTGAAGGGGAGGAAATGAAAGAATCCTGTACAGAACCTGGATTTTGGTCTTGTTCTTCTGCTAACCAATTCTATTATAACTATGGCCAAGTCACTTCACCTTTCTAGGCTTCAGTTTACCAATGTATGAGATACAGTTTGGTAGGTAGAAGAACCCAATGAATAATGGAACCAAATACATAACACGCATGTGGAGTCTTTCTAGAGATTCATTTGTGACATAATTAAGGGGTGTGTATATATTTTACAAAAGCATTTCGTATGGATGTGTAATATGTTTATAAATAAAATACACATGTGTAAATATCACACAAGTATTTTTTGATTGACAGTTATTGTAAGTCCATAAGTTTTGAAAAAGGGACTGAAATTGCCTTGAAAGGATAAAGAATATGGAGAATAAGAAGACCTGAGGTCTTTCAAACCAAGGAGGGCTACATCCTTGCCCCAGGTTCAACTGTTGCAAAATTCCTAAGACTTCATACATGATTCCAGTGTGTTCAGAAATTACATGTAGCACTTCTCTTGTGAGTGTTGCTATGGAAACAAGATGTTTGGCTGTCTGGATGTCTGGTACAGTTTGGGGTGTGGGGGTCCAAATTCTGGGAAGGAGGAGACAGAAGGAGCATTCTGACATAGGCTAGGCTATAGGTGGTGCCGTGCAGAGAGTGCTGGTTGTGAAGTCATGAAGCTCTGAGATTTACTATCTGTGTGACTCTGGGTGGTCATTTAACCTCTATTTGCCTTGATTTACTCAACTGTCAAATGGGGATCATAAAAGCAGCTACCTCCCAGAGTTGTTGTAAGGAACAAATGAGATGATACTTAGCACAGTGCTTGACATATAATTGATGCTATAAAATAATCTTATTCTTGTTACCCATTCCGAAGAGAGGGAGACAGAAGGATGGTGCAGGGTACCAAACCTCTGGGTGTTGCCTTCCCTCCCCTTTCTTCCACAATCCAACAAACTCACAATACTGGGAAGCCAGGGCTGCTCTTCTCCTTCGATTCGTCCCTCCCTCCCCGGAGGTCAAGAGCTGGTGAGTATATATTAGAAAAGCAGCCAGTGGAAACTGCATTTCTTCTGACTTGCCTCCTGAAGTGGGACTGGCCCAAAGCTTGTATTTCCAATAAAGGGGTGAAAAATTTCCCCTCTCTTTAGGGGAATGAGAAGATGATTCTACCTCTGTGGCCCTTTTGTATACAAATGAACTCATCTTCCCCATGACTTCCCTTTCTTGCATTGCCATTGGGTTGTTCTCTCTTTTGAATAAAAGACAGTCTGGCAACTTCTAATTCTAGAAGTGATTTGTGGAAAAGTTTAGGTCTCTGGAGAGGGAGAGAAACAACCCCGAGTCAGTATGGACACGCAGTGACTTCATCTGAAGTCACAAATACAATGGAAGCACATTGAAATGCTGCCCTTCGACAACTGTAAGTTTCCATTTTTTTTAAAAGCGAGTCTGTAAGCAGACAGATGAATAACATGAATATAAATTGACCCCTTGGCCCACTGTAGGAGAGATAAGTAGAACCCATCCAGGCCCAGAAACAGAGGCTTTGTTACCAACGGATCCCTCCCTGAAAGAAAAGAACAATCCTAGAAATACTTTAAAAAAAAAAAAAGGACACAAAACTCTATCTGGCAAAGCAATATCCCTGTGTATGTTGTCAGAATGTGGGTACTTCTTGCAGGGTCTGACGGATGGATACCAACCCAACCCATGAGCTTCATCACTTTAGGGGAGCCCCTCATATGCTCAGCTGTCGACTGAATTTGCTTTTCCATTCATTCATTTATTCAAGCCTTACTTTGTGAAATGGGAAGATTAACTTGATCTCTGAAATTCCCCCTCAGTTCTGACAGTCCATTGACCCTGCTCTGCACCCCAGCCCTGGCTATGGCAGTGCCTCAATCGTTCTTACCCTCTGACCTCATTTCTGGGCTAGAGCACATAAAAACCCTGGAGAAAGTGGCTTAGGAGCAAGATTATTCTGCCACTGGGACCACCATGACCGTTCAGAATCTGGGTCTGCTTTCTGACTGGTTGTCTGCAAACTTTAGCCCTGGGTTCTGGACTTCTGCCAGCGTTTTTTGTTTGTTTGTTTTGTTTTATTTTGTGTTTCGGCCTCTGCTCACATCTACCATGAGCTCTTTGGGTGATCCTCGATCTTGCCTCTTTGGAAGTTATGACAGTTTTCTATAATTTATGGGCATAAAACAATACAGGAAGAATGTTGTATTAAAATGATAGGTCTTTGTTCCAGAAGAAACTTGGGGTCAGTAGAAGAACTTTGCAATTTCCCAAAGGCAATCTGACTTTCTCCTGTTAAGTTCTAAACCCAGTTCATTGTTTTGTTTTTCTTGCCAGTCTTTCTAAATCTGGTCTGTGGCCCTTCTACTCAAGTCCACTGTGCCTGGACCCCTGCTCTCCCCTTAATCCTCAGGCTCCTACCCCAGATTCCCTATCCCTACTTCCTAATTCCCCTAGACTCTAACCTGACCTGTTTGCTTATACTGCCTATGCTAATACTCCACTCCTAAAATCCATATCTCCACCTGGACTTTAGTCATTGGCATTCCTATCTTCTTGGCCAGACCTTCTAGAGCACATTATCTAACCAAATTCTTCAGGCTTGGCCTTGCCCACCTTTCTACTACCATGCTAATATCCTATAGATTGGAAAATAGTCAAGAGTAGTTCTTTAGCTGTGAGTGATGCTAGGAGGGCCAGGGCTGTCACTGGTTAAGTCCAAGCCCAGGAGAACAAAGATATTTGTGTGTGGTCAGATACACATCTTGAATATTCTGTATTTGGTTGCTATGAAAGATGGGTAGGAAAGAGGAGACACCAGAAGCAGGGGCTATTGTCCCAACCTAAGAGACAGGTGATAAAGGCTTGAATTCAGGTGGTAGCATAAAGGAAGGCAAGTAGCATTGACATAAAAATTCCTGTCCTCAGACTATATACCCATTTTCCCAATCAGAACTCTTAATTTCCTTTGGTGTGAACGAGATAATGTTCTTCCTCTCTTCTGCATTTTTTTAAAACTCCCAGGAGTACTCTGTTGGGGGCAAAGGATAGAACAGGTATCAAAGGAGTGTTCTACCAAACAGCAGTAGTGACCAACCAGTGAGGACAGAATCTTCAAAACAAGAGAACCTGAGCATGCAAGCTGAAGGATTTTAAGTTTAAGCGACTACATATTAGAGTTTCTGGATGAGAAAGCCTTAAAAAATGAGAAATCTTTCAAAACCAAAGTAATTGTGGGAAGGACAAGTAGAAGTCCACCTGAATTTAAACCATTTGCATTCCTATCTTGCTGACCAGACCTTCTAGAAGCCTTTATCTAACCAGATTCTCCAGGCTTGGCTTCTCCTTGCTTCTAATCCTGCTAATCCTACAGACCTGAAAAACAGTCATGAACAATTCCTTTAGCCTTCAGTGACACTGGAAGGGCCAGGGATGTCATCCTTAAGTCCAAAAAGGGAGAAAGGAAAAGGGGAAAGGGAAAGAAATGAGTATGGGAGAGTAAAAGAGGAAACAAAAATAAGGGGTGCCACAGTGTCCCCAGGACATGGGATGGGATTCGAGAGTCGGGTTCTAGTCCCAACTGCCACTGACCCTCTGCAAGCCGTTTTTCATATCTACAAAGTGATAGGGCTAGGATTTGATGATCCTTAAGGCTCTATGAGGAGGAGAGATAAGAAAGAGGGGCAGATGCTTAAGGGTAGTTAAATACCACCAAAATCAGACTGGGGTTGCTCACTCTTTGGCTAGAACATCAGAGATTAATTCTTTTGGCCCATGGTAAGGACAGATGCTGAGCCCGACTGAGAGCTGCATCCTGAAATTCTCAGGTCTTTTAATTATTTTTTTAAAGTCCTGATGCTTATTTTGTCATCCTGTAACTTTGGTCTGGGTCATCTGAACTTTGGGGGAATTCAGTTTCATCTACAAAAAGGGTGATACACTACTGTCTATCATACATGATGTGCACCTTTCATTTAGCACCTTGACATTTTAAAACAGCTCAAATTTCCAAATGCCGCAGGACCTTTGGACAGTACACCATAGGTTGTATAGCCTCGTTAAAAAAAACAATCACATCATTTCTAAGACTTTCTAGGTTATACTAGTAACACTAGGATGACTAGAAGAGGGTATAGGATTCATTTAATTCAATCTTTTCATTTTCAGAGTGCTAAAATTGGGGACCATAGAGATTAAGGGACTTTACCAAAGTCCCATAGATTATCATACATCTACAGTGATGAATTACTAAGAAGTAAAAATGATCTGTCATATATAATACCTTATAATGGAGAGGCAGAAATAAGGCAGCTAGGTAGTATGGTGGAGAGAGTGCTGGACCTGGAGTCAGAAAGACCCCAGTTCAACTCTGGTCTTAGATACTTCCTAGCTTCCTTTTTCCTGTTTTCATTATCTTCACCTATTAGAATGGAGGCTCCTTGAGGGCAGGAGCTACGACAGCTATGCTTTCTGTATTTTGCATCCCTAGAATGTAGAACAGATCCTGGCATACAGTAATAGCTTTATAATTTTTTTTCATTCTTTAGCATCTGAAAGGGCCTAAACTGTGGATTTGGAGGAAAGGATGCTTTCGATTAACCCCGGAAATCCTGACCACCATTAAAAAATTTTTTTTCCAAACAAATCAGTCAGAGAAGCTTAAAAAAAAGACAGTCAAGTTGAACTTCTAGAGATATCCAGTGTTAGAACCAAGCAAGTAAGCATTTATTAAGTGCCTACTAGGTACTGGGCATTAAGGAGAAAAAAATACCAAGAATCAAACAATCCTCGTTGTGGAGGAGCTCATAGAGGAAGTGTGTTGTAGAGGAAAGAGTTGAAGTCAGAGATGATGAGTTCAAATCCTGGCTCTGTCATTTCATTGCTTAGTATAGTACCCGGTACATAGTAGGTGCTTTAAAAATGTTTATTGAGTGAATGAATGAGTTACCTTGGGCAAGTGTCTTAATACAGGCTAAATAATGTTCAAGATCTTGAGGTACAGTTCAAGGAAGTACAAAATCCTAGAAGAGTCGGCAGAGACAAAGTCATGCAAGCCTGCTTTATTGAGGGGAAATACTCTTGATAACAAAGGGCAATCAGAGAGGATGGAACTGGGTCTACTGGAGAGCCCCAGCTAGAAGTAGGAGCCCCAAAGTATAAAGTTCAATGGGTTTTCTTAGGGTTCTTATCTTGGTCAAGCAGGACCATGTATTAAGGGGAGGGAGTGAGGGAGCCTGGACCTGGTAGAAATCCTGGGTAATTAATATTCAAATCTTTGGGGGAGTAGGGGCTTGTATCCTTTATTCAAGCCTTATTTTTAGAGAGTGACTCAGGGGATTTGAGCTTGCCCAGGCTTCTTCACTGGGCAGAAAGCTTACTAAAGTCCTTACAAGTCACTTGATTTCTCTAGGACTTTGTTTCTAGGCCACAATCTAGGTTTCAACTCATCTGTAAAATGAAGGGGCTAGAGCAGGTAACCTCAGAGGTCCCATCTAAGTTCTCAAGCTATGATGAAAATGAAATGCACTTTTCATTTAGCGCTTTGACATCTTAAAACAGCTCAAATGTCCAATCCCCACAGGACCTTTGAATAGTGCACCATAGGTTGTATAGACTTGTTTTTTTAAAAAATCACATCATTTCTAAGACTTTCTAGGTGATACTAATAACACTACTATGATGACTGGAAGTGGCTCCAGGACTCATTTAATTCAATCTTTTTATTTTCAGACTGGAGAAATTGGGGACCATAGAGATTAAGGAACTTTACCAAAGTTCCACAGATTATAAATATCAGAGCTGAAATTTGAATCTAGGTCTTCCAACTCTAAATACAGGTTATTTTTTATCTTGATACATAATTCTTTAGAAGGGGTTTTGGGACATTTTGTGTGCGTGACAGACACACATGACATATTAAATGGTTATCTGTGAAGTAACATGGCATAAGAGGAAAAGCCCTGGATTTGGAACCAAAAGACCTTGGTCCTCTAACCATGGCTCAGTGACTTGCTTTTCTGTGTGAATACTTAATCAAGTGATTTAATCAATCTGAGCCACACTTTCCTCATTTGCAAGTTAAAGGGGTAAGACTACATGGTCTTTGGGATCTCTTCTATCTCTAAATCCTATGACCTGTATTCTAATTAGTTTTCTGTTTAGTCCTAAAAATGCTTCTTCTGGCACACTCTACAGTAGCTCTGCATCTTCTAAAAGAAAACCCCTGAAAGCAGCCACTATTATGCTGGTGGTTTAAATTTCCTCAATCTAAAAATAAAAGGACTGAATTAAATGAGTCCTGCAGTCTCTTCCAGTAGTCCTACGGTAAGTGGCATCACGTAGAAATTCTTAGGAATGATATGATTTTTTTTTTAAATAAGCCTCTTTAATCTTGAGAGGTACTGTGGCATAGGGTATGGCTGTTCAGTTGTTTCACTTGTAGCTGACTTTTCATGAGCCTTTGTGGGGTTTTCTTTTCATAGATGCTAGAGTGGTTTGCTATTTCCTTATATAGCTCACTTTACAGATGAGGAGACTGAGGCAAACAGGGGTAAGTGACTTGCCCGGGGTCACACAGCTCGTAAGCGTCTCAGATCAGATTTGAACTCAAGAAGATAAGTCTTCCTGACTTCATACCTGGTTTCAAATTGTTTCTAGCTGTTTGACCCTGGGTAAGTCACTTAGCTTCTTTCAAACACAGTTTCCTTATCAGTAAAATGAGAGGGATTGAACTTGATGGTCTCTAAGGTACTTTGCAAGTTGAGTCAACAAACAATTATTAAGCATCTAGATCCCTGCTCTTAAAGAGCTCCCAGTCTAATGGGGAAGATAACATACAATCAACTATGTATAAACAAGATATAAACAAGATAAACTGAGGGTAGTCTCATAGGGAAGGCAGTGAGATTAAGGAAGACTGGGAAAAGCTTCTTGCAGTAGATGAAACTTCATCTGAGACTTGAAGGATCCCCCAAAAGTATTGTTATTTGCCCTTCATTTTTGAAGACCAATGACATCACAATGCTGAAGTCAAAGTATGATGTATTCAATTGACTGATACAAGTTTGTAAGGCACTACCACAGATTGGGCGCAGATGGTCTTCTTCAACTATACCAAACTGGCCTCTTAACTGTGAATGGCTAGAATGAACAGAGCAGACTAGAGACAGGAGAATCAGGAGTTGCACAGAAGTTTAATTTCAAAGTGAGGGAAAGGGCTTGCAAGCAATTACACATGTGCCAAAGCCCCACCCCTACTGGGGGGACCCAAGGCAGTGTGGGGAGATCTCAATACTTATGCCCATGGCTGCACAGTGAGCTGTAGTCATGACAATGATGGGTAACAGCAGCAATATGACAAGTTTAATTCATAGAAGGACTTCATAACCAGAACATGGATACAGGAGATGATTGTCAGAGCTCAGAGGGCACCTGATGCTGATCAAAGGAATGCAGTAATTATATGAAACAATTCTGGGATCCAGAGGGTGAGCACAAAGGAGTGTTGTTGTAGCAAGATCAGGGCACAACTTGCTTGCTGAGTATTTCCTAATATCTTGACATTTCCCCCTTTTGGCCAAAGGGAGGAGATCTACCCTCTGGTCAATAAAGGAGAGGTAGGTACAAGCCAAGATGCACAAGATACCAGTTGGGCCAGGGCAAGCATTCTTATCCCAGGGGATCAGTTCCTTGAGGAGACCTATTTGAGAAGTGTGTCTCAGATATCATTGATGGCCATTGTTTGGTTGCAAGCAGCAAAATGAGGGGGACCAAGATTGTAGAGAGAGAAAATGCCAATACATACTTGAAACAGGGCCTTGGTGGTTGGGAACGTAGCAAAAAGGAAGAATAGAAAAAGCTAGGACAGTATGTTCAGCCTCCATCTGGAATCTTGGGACAACCATCTCATCTGGATGTCAGCTGCTTCTGGGTCTGTACTAGCCAAACCTTGAAGTCCCTGGAGGATTCTGCCATCTACTCAGCAGCAGGGGCTTTCTTCAGATCATCTAGGAGTCCATACCTACAAGTTTGGAAACTGTGGGAGTAGTCAGAAATACCTGGTAGGGATCCTTAGGAAACATATAAGTTAACAATTGTGAGAATTTGAGGACCTGATGTCTCATCTAGTAATCTGGTCCCTAGATATCTTGTCTTGGACAATATGTTTCTTCTCAGGACAACTCTAAAAGGGGCTCTGCTTCTCTGGTTCCAAATCTAGAGGTTACTAGATAATTCTGCTAGCAAAATCATCTAAATTCGACTCTCCAGCTTTGAAACTTCAGAGAATCTCAGTTTATATGCCATTTGCTATTTTTATCATTACCTAAATCCTGTACTTGATAAAAGAGTATTAAAAAAATTCATGAGGGTCCAACGATAAAATGAGCTCTTTTGCCTTTTAAAACTATCAGACAGATACTTTAATAATGGGAAAATAATTTCACTTTCTTTACCATTATCAACACAATTTATATGTAAAATCTTAATCCAATTTTGAAAATTTATTACTAAAACTCATTCAAATGCTGAATTTCCATGACAGATAAATTTGGAAGCCAATCATATACATATGTATGTAGTTCTTAAAGAAAATACTCTAATCCAGTTGCTTTCTCAAAATTTGCTATTCCATTTATTTAGAAAACTTTTACATTATATTGCTGTCTTATTGCTTTGTTTAATCATTTCCCTTTAAGGAGGATACCATCCCTATATTATAATTTAACCACAAATATAGGCTAAAAATGTAAAATGTTCATACTTGCATCCTATTATAGTAACTCAGAGATGTTCCACTATCAATTTATTATTTAACAGAGCCAGTATTGCACTTACAAAACTCCTTGATTATGGCAATTTGCTATAAAAGGAAAAAGAGGGACATAGTTATAACACTGCCATATATCATAAGGGGGGGTGAAACTCCCTTAGACGTTACTCATATCTGACAAGTCACAGGGTGTTAAAAGCAATACATTTTCGGAAAGGAAAAAGTACAATGGGAAAATAGAGTCAGGAAGATCCTACCTAGGCTGTGCCAAGGTTGCCCCCAAAACTTTTTCCAGTCATAGACATCTAATTTTAGCAATTCCCAGACTGCAATATATGCCATTTTCTACTACTGGCTTCATGACAATTCAGAAAACTAGTCCTGTAATCAAAACTCAAAACAATAATAAATTACAGTCCCAAGAATTTTTATCTTAAGTAGAAAATTTTTATTAACCATAATTTATGTCTTGAATATCTTTCCCAACGTTTCCTTAGCAGTTAACATTTACTTTGTCCTTCATTTATAAATTAAAACTACCTATATTCAGGGTAGCACAGTGGATAGAGCACCAGCCCTGGAGTTAGGAGGACCTGAGTGTAAATTCAGTCTCAGACACTTAGTAGGTGTGACCCTGGGCAAGTCACTTAATCCAAATTGCCTCAAGAAAAAGAAAGTTAAAAAAAAAACTACCCATATTTTGGGGCTTCAGACATACAGCAAATACCTGATAGTTGACTCACCATTAATATATTAAAGCTATATCTTTAAACCACCCTATATAATTTCATAATAACCAAGAATTTAAAATGAAAAATTGCTATTATATATTATTATCTGCTTTATAACAAAATATACTTCGTGAAATATTTAACAGTTTTCAAATACCTATTTTTTAAATCACAAAAACTCAATTCTTGTGTAATAATCTCCAAAATAATAAGTTGTTTTGTGTAACAGCATTTCTGTTAAGATGGTCTCTCAAATTTCACCAAATATAAAAGACTTTAGAAATACAATAATAACACAAACAATATCATGTATTTAAAACATGAAACAAAACTTTAGATGACATCCGTTCGGTTAATTGCTTTTCTAAATTATCACATACAAAAGTGATTAGTCTTATTACCATTGGCATTTTAGACCCACTTTAGAGTTATCAGGTATGGAACAATTACATTCAATAAAAGAAATTATAGCATACTGCTTAGCATATGCCAATCACTGCATTATGCACATAACAGTCATTATATCATTTTGATCTTCACAACAGCTCTGGGAGGTAGGTACTCTTACTATTTTCTCTTTACAGATTAGGAAACTGGAGCAGAGATAACAGAACTTGCTTAATATTGTACAGCTAATAAATTTCTGTAACAGGAATGTATTTCAACTTTCCCTACATTTTTCTAGCATTTTTTCTCCTACACCTGTATTTGGGAATCTGATCTGGGATGAGAGGCGTTAACAAGATCTCTTGGCCTGGAGGAATCACAGGAGTTTCTTTGGTTTAAATAATCTTTTCTCTTTCCATGGTCAGAAATGTTAAATAAGGGTTAACAAGAGGTTGCTACAAGGTGCACCACTTACCTATATTCTTTTCTTTCACTCTGGGATTACTTCCAAACTAAATGCCTGTCTTTGTTGCCCTAGAACAATGACGCTATTACTCTTGCTATTTACTTTTACAACTTTATAAAATCTAATCTCTATTTTTCCTTAAAAAAATTCTACAGAATGGTATCCCAAAACTTATTAACTTATTTCAGAAGGGAATAAGTTGCTGGAATTATCCCAAATCCCAGGAGTTCTCTGCAATTTTAAAATGATTAATCTCTAAACTGCTTAATCTAACAAGATGTTTTCAGGAGTTCTACAACTTTGATTATCTGACTTTATTTCTATAATTCCAACATAACTGAAGCTGAAATGATGGGGGGGGGGTGAGGAGAAGTGTCTTGCAAGGTCTCTTATAACCTAATCTCTCACAGAAAGTCTAAAGTGGGAGTTAGTCCTGCTTACTGGGACAGTTGCTTCAGCTATGAAAGTTCATTAATATTCCCCAGTGTTCTAAACTCTTTGGCTATAACCCTTAGCAGTTTTTCTGGCTGGGTGTATTTTAAATCTTTCAAGGTAACAGAATCTAGCTCACAATACAAACACAGCACAGACATTTTACATTTTACAAAGATAACAAACACAAACAAAATGATAAGACGCAGAATTCTAACAAAGTGTGCAGTTACAATTCTAATTTTACAGAGACACATACTTGCCAAGGCATGCAGTTTAAGAAACAACAGAAGGGGCAGCTAGGTGGTGCAGTGAATAGAGCACTGGCTCTGGGAGTCAGGAGGACCTGAGTTCAAATCCAGCCTCAGACACTTAACACTTACTAGCCATGTAACCTTGGGCAAGTTACTTAGCCCCAATTGCCCTGGCTTTCCCCCTCCAAAAAGCAAAAAAAAAAAAAAAGAAAGAAAGAAACAACAGAAGTGTGTAGTTACAACTTTAGTTTTTACAAAAGCAGAGGCAGGCATAGAGGGGTGCAGTTTAGGAAAGGATATCCTTACCAGAGTGATCCAAGCTGAACTGGGTCAACAGAGGGGCCCTGGAGTTTTCCTCATAAATAATGGCAAGCTTGACCAAGATAGGAGGTTGGATGATTGGAGCAGACAAGGGTGGAGGATTCCCCAGATGAGATGGTGTTGACTCTGGAGAAATAAATCTCCAGTGGTGCCTAGTCCATTCCCACTGGTACTGGAGAGTTCAGTGATCAAGTTCTGTATCTAATCCCACTTCTACTACCAATTAATGTCAACAGAACTGAAATAGACTCTAACCTGTGAATGACTGGAGCCAGACAAAGTAGGCTAGAGACAGGAGAGTTAGGAATCTAACAGAAGTTGAATATCAAAGTGAGTGAAATGGCTTGCTTGCAAACAAGGATGTATTTTCCAGGGTCCTGCCCCTAGTGGGAGAACCTGAGGTAGCATGGGGAGATCTCAGCACTTACACCCATGACTATGCAGTGAGTTGTGGCCCTGACAATGAGAGGTAACAGCAGCAATGAGACAAGTTTGACACATAACAGGGTTTTGTGACCAGAACATGGGTAACTGTCCAGTGCATCTCAGAGCTCAGAGAACACCTGCTGCTGGTCAAAGCAATACAATAATTATATTAAACAATTCTGGGACTTTTCTGTGGCTGAAATCATGCAGAGTGTGAGAACAAAGGATTGTTGCTACTCCAAGTTCAGGGAGCAGCTTGCTTGCTGGGCCTTAGCTCTGGAAAATAGGGGAAGACATCTGTAAGAACATTGAGAGTGGGAGTGACTTTGGATTTGTGCAGCTAATTTTTCCTTTGTGTTTCTATGATTCTGCTTTGCTCATGGGGCACAGCACCTTCTTTGACGTGACCACATCATGATGGATGGTCCTGTGACAGACTTTCCCATGACTCACAGTCTATACTAAGGTTCCTCAGAGATACCTTGAGAGTGTCTTTAATATTGCTTCTTCTGACCACCATATTCATAGGTGTTGAAGGAGAGAGTTCAAGGCATGGGGAAAAAATCTATAATTCTATGATCTTACCTTCTGTAAAGCATAACATTTTCTGTTTCAAACTATGGACACAAACATGAGAACTCAGTTCTACAACAATCCAAAAGGAGGTAATACCACTAGCATGTAACTTTGGGGCTGTTGTGGGAGATGTCATTGTTTAATATTTTGGGGGGGAGGGGAAGCAATTGGGATTAAGTGACTTGTCCAAGATCACACAGCTAATAAGTGTCGAGTTTCTGAGACCAGATTTGAATTCAGGTCCTCCTGACTCCAAGGCCAGTGCGCTATTCACTGTGCCATCTAGCTTCCCCTATTGCTTAACATTTAATTGTTCACAATCTGTTCGTTTCTAATAGCTACCAAAAAAGCCAATGACCAAAGCCTCATACTAGTGCTGCTTGGGAACCATAATGTTCATGGGAGTTGAAAATCTTTCCTGCCCATTAATAGGCCTCTCATGGAACCCAACAAGAGAAGCTTGATTGGGGAGACTTGTTTTTCAATAAGGCCCACACCTTTTATTACTTTGTAATTAGGCCGTGGGTCACAAGGATTTTGATGCCCTCTGACCCTGAAGAAGTGTATATATACTCTGAGGTTAGCATTTTGCTTTGGAGCTCACTAATGGGAAGAGTATTTGAATGATATAGCCAGACAAGACTCTGGGTAACTATTAAGGAATCCTCTGGCTTTGAAAACCCAGATGTTGGTGCTTCTCTTTCTGGTAATTATGCATGTATTTAATGGTCAGACAGTTCAATCTGTCTGTTGATCTGTGATGTATGTATTATTTGGTCAGATGGTTAGAAGCAGTCTCTGTTGGTCTTTATGCTATTATTTCTGCTTGTAATTTCTGTTTGTACTTTCTCTGAAGGTCAGAGTGCTGACTTTTTCCCCTGAACTAAGTAAATGATATATATGTTTGATTAAAGTGAGATTGTTGATCCATATTGAGTTGCTATCCTTTAGAAAATCAAATCAAAAACCTGTGCTGGCAGCCCTCCTGTGTGCTAGTATTATTGGTTTTACATGCCCATAGCAATTGCAAGTAGCATTGTTGTTACAGGAATTCAAGGTGGAAAGGAGAATTGCCTAACAGTGCCAGGGGTTGGATATGTCCAGGGAAATCACCATTAGGTGCTTAGGAAGCAGGAAAAATTGTGGGGGTAAGCATCTGGTCAAGTAAGCAGTGAAGAAATGACCTAGGAAATACCCTTAGAGTAGGTGGGCCAAAGATCATTCTAGGGGACTACCTATGCAGGTGAATTAAATGACTTGACTATTCATTAGACTTATAGTAGACTTCCAACTTATTGTTTTCAGCATTACTTCCTTTTCAAAGTTAAAATGACTTGGTTAGTCCAGTAGAAACAAGCCTGCATTTTCAGACAGTTTAACTGTGAACACTTGGTCCTACCAGGGCCAAGAAGCAAGGGGGAATCCTTAGGAAAATATAGCCTTGTCAAGACTATTGGAGGGGGATTGTGCAGTAAAAGGAGAATTCTCTTGGTTACTCTTGAAATCTCTAGCCTTCAGGGTACCAGAAATGATTTCTTGGTAGTGGTCTCATTTCATATTTATTAACAAGGTCCTGGCTTTAATATTTATTATCTGTGACTCTCCTTGCTTGCAGAAATAAATAACCAAGGATAATACTAGGAGTCCCACTTATCTCATGGTGTCATTGTGATGATAAGAGGATATCAAGTCTATGGAATTATTATAGACTTTGTAGGTATCTGTGGAGATAACTTGGGTAAACCCTGAACAAATGGGAGTTTTTGTTTTTTGGTGTGTGTGTGTGTGTGTGTGTGTGTGTGTGTGTGTGTGTGTGTGTTTTAATTCAGTTAGTGGGAAAAAGGAGAAGAGGCCAAACTATTACCCTCAGGCTTAGCAATCAGCCTTTGGAGGAGCTTAGAGAAATTATAGAGTTTTCTTTGTCACACAGAGGACCCTAGAAAGGATCCAACCTGTCTAACTTTTATTGTGGCTTCAGTCCATGGAGGAAGCATGATTTAATAGAAAGAGAGGGAACTGGTGTCAGAAAACTTCAGCTCAAATCCCACCTGTGTGACCACAGGTAAGTCACTCCCCTTCTCTGTGACTCCATAAGACAAAGCAGTTCAACTGGATGGCCTCTCATCTATGGTCCCTTTCTAGCACTGGCTCTGACTCTGTACTCCCAAGACCACCTCATTTGTTTCCCAAAAGCAATCATCATATTATCCTTCCTTGTAGTCCATAAGGGAAACTATTTTAAAATCAGATTAATACCAGGTTTTCTTCCAGGAATACTTAAAACAAATGTAAACTCCCTGATTGTTGTCTTACTGGAGGAGCACACTTTCATTCAACACATATGTATTAAATTACTGCTAAGTTCAAGGCAGGATGGGTGATACAGATGAATAAGTCAGATTCCTGTCCTGGAGAGCTTATCATGTAGTAGGGATTGGAAGGCACATACACACAAAAAGCAGTATCTAGAATATAGGGCAGCTAGGAGACACGGTACATAGAGCACTCATCTTTGTGAGTTCAAATCCAGCCTCAGTCACTTACTAGCTGTGTGACCCTGGATAAGTCACTTAACCCTGTTTGCCTCAGTTTCCTCAACTGTAAAATGAGCTGCAGTAGGAACTGGAAAACCACTCTAGTATCCTTTCCAAGAAATTCCCCCAAATAGGGTTATAAAGAGTCAGACATGACTGAAATGACTGAACAGATTACAGTAAGTGTATAGGAGAGTGCCAGATTTATAATCAGAAGGCCTATATTCAAATCCTAGCTGCCACTTAACTACTGGTAGGCCCCTGAGGAAATCACTTCACATGTGTGACCCTTGGTGGAGGGGAGAGATTAGGAAAGGCTTCTGAGGTAGCACCTGAGCCTTGAAGGAAGGGAAGGTGCAATCATCCAGAAATACTGGGGGAGTCCACCCCAGGAATAGGGGGTGGCTCATATAAAGTTATGGAAACAGAAGAGAGTGGTTCCATGTCGGCCAAAACATAAAAGGGCACTCACAGTGAGCTGTGCCTGGAGTTGAATAGGAGGAAGAGAGAAGCTGGATCAGCCTTTTCCTATTATTCAGCTCTTGAACAATCCCAACCTGCCCCCTGGGCACATATGCCTCTATCTTTACCTCCAGTGCATATAGCATCATATTGCAGATGGTGAGTCATAGAACATCATGGTCTCCAGAGAATCAAAACTTTGGTGGCCCCCAAATTCAGGTACCAGTGCTCTGCTGCTGGGGACACAAAACAGCTGCAATGATTCCAGCTTCTAAGGCATATACTGTTTACAGAGGGGATACAATGGGGATACATGGTCATTTAAGGAAGGTTCCAGGCAATGGTGGATGGAAGCATTGCCAGTAATTACTTATGTAAAAGAATTGGCCTGAAAGATAAAATCAAAGAAATGTATAATTCTCAGAGCAGGGATTACTTAATTCTTACCCTGTACTCCCAGCTACTAGCATAAGGCCTTATATATGGTAGGTATTTAATTTTTTTTAATTGGAAAAAAGTGGGGGGGTTATGGGCAAAAAAAAGGAGCATGCATTTATTTGTTATTGTTGAGTCATATATCTGTTAAGTCCAACTCTTACTAATCCCATTTGGAGTTTTCTTGGCAAATATACTGGAATAGCTTGTGATTTCCTCCTGTAACTCATTTTACAGATGACGGACTGAGGGTTAAGTGATTTGCCCAGGGTCACACAGCTAGTAAGTGTCTGAGGCCACATTTGAACTCATGAAGATAAATCTTCCTGCTTCCAAGCCCAGTGTTTTCTGCACTGTGCCACCCAGCTGCTCTAAGCATTTATTAAGCACCAGCTGTGAACTAGATGCTAAATGTTTTACAAATACTATCCCATTTGATCCTCAAAACAATCTTGAGAGGCAGGTGCTTTCATCTCCATTTTACAGTTGAGAAAACTGAGACAGAGGTTAGATGATTTGTCCAGATACACAGCTAATATGTGACTGAGGCTGGATTTGAACTTGGGTCTTTCTGATTTCAGGCCTACCTCTCTACCCACTGTACCACCCAGCTACCTATAAGGAAAAAGAATAGACACCATCAAGCAGAAGAGAATCCCCCAAATGTTATATCCAGTTTGGGAATACATTGTCTGTGCTTTTTCTTTACAGCCAGATTCATAATTACATTGATCTCACTTTAGTATTAGGACTGACTTCATGACGTGTGCTAATAGGAGTTAGGGAAAGTGACCCATTACTATGGAAATATTTTCGTGACCCCATTTGGGGTTTTCTTAGCAAAGATAATGGAGTATTTTGCCATTTCCTTCACCAGCTCATTTTACAAATGAGGAAACTGAGGTAAACAGACCCAGCACTCTATTCACTGTGCCACCTAGCTGCCCTCAAGCTCCTAAAACTGCATTCCACTATTCTTTGGGGCTATTTCCAGTGCCATTCTTCTGGTGCTGCCTGGTATCCCAGAGGCACAATGCAGGCTGCCCAGAACTTCTTCCAACTAGCTGCTCTAAGTGATCTCCAGGTATTGGTCAGTATTGGAAGATGGAGCCCAATTGCCCAGTGAGCTGGCCTCCTGAACTCCCTAGCCTTGCTTAGGAACTACTCTGTCAATCAACCTAAGAGACTGCAATCAAAGTTGAGCATTGAGAAGGGGATCCCAGTTAGGGAGTAACAACAGTGCACTTTTGTTAATATCTTTCTTCTAAGATGATCACATTTTAAAAAATGACAGCAATGCATGTAAACTGTACAATAATGATTTCACTCAATCAACAAGCTATGGTTTTTCTGGTAACAAAGTATGGCTGTCAGAGTTGGATTAAAAGGAAAGCTGAGCGCCACAGAATCTACACTTCTGAATTGTGGCACTGGAGAAGACTATTGAGAGCTCCTTGGATAGCAAGGAGATCAAATCAATCTATCCATAAAGAATAAATTGAGGCTGTTAATCAGAAGGTCAAATACCGAAGATGAGGCTTAAATATTTCAGTCACAAAATGAGAAGACAGGACCCTGATGTGGGGACAGATTGAAGGCAAAAGGAAAAGGGGATGGGGGATGATGAGATGGATAAACAGTGTCATGGAAGCAACAAACATGAGCTTGAACCTTGAGAGATGGTGAAGGATAGAAGGGCCTGGTGTGCTATGGTCCATGGGGGCACAGAGAGTCAGATATGATTGAAGGACTGAATCACAACTTACACGCTAAGCACTAGGGATACAATGACCAAAACTATATCGTCTACCCTCATGGAGCTTATATTCTAATGGAAAAGACAACGAACACATGTACATGCACATAAATCATATACAAAGCAGATAGGAGGTAACTTTAGTGGGAAAGACGCTAGAGGCTGGGATGACCAGGAAATATCTCAAGTGAGTGGGTGGTGTTTGAACTGAATATTGAAGGAAATTAAACATTTAAAGAGTGAGCAGTGAGGAAGGAAAACATGTAAGCTATGGGTCACAGCCAAGGCAAAGACACCAAGTTAGAAAATGGAATGTTGTGTGGGAGGAATGGGATAAAGGCGCATTTGGCTGCACAAAAGAGTATGGAGACGGGAGTAATATGTTAGAAGGATGAAAAGGTAGAATGAGACCAGAGGGACAGAAGATTCAGACAGAGGGGGTGGTTAACAGGGCCAAATGCTGAGCAGAGGTCAAGAAAGAGGAAGACAAAGAAGAGGCCTTCAGATCTGTCAATTAAGGATCACTGTTAACTTGGGAAAGGGCAGTTTCAACTGGGTGATGAGGCAAGAAGACAGATTATTGGGGACTGAGGAGAAGTGTAAACAACAAGCATAGATAGATAGACCTTTTTCAAAGACTTTGGTGGAGAAAAAAGAAGATGTATAGGTCCATAGTTTGCAGGAATTGTAGGATTTTTTTCCCTGCAAGAATTGTAGAGATAACTGTGTTTGTTGGCAGAAGAAAAAAATGGATAAATAAGAAGAAATTGAAGGTTAGAGGAAGGGAATAATAGTGGAGGCAATCTGCTGGAGAAAAGTAGAAGGGATAAGGTCAAGGGGTTAGGTAGAGGAGTTAGCCTTAAGGTGAGAGATATTGTTAAGACGTTTTAAGTTGAGGAGAAGGGGAGAAGAGTAAACTCAAAGCAAATGATTGGTTTTCTTCATAAAGTATCAATCAAAAAAAAAATCACAGGGGAGGCTAGGTGGCGCTGTGAATAGAGCACCAGCCCTGGAGTCAGGAGGACCTGAGTTAAAATCCGACCTCAGACACTTGACACAAAAAAACTAGCCATGTGACCTTGGGCAAATCACTTAACCCCAACTGCCCTCCAAAAAACAAAACAAAACAAAGCACATTTTTAAACCACTTACCATGTACTAGGCATGATGCTAAATGCTAGAAATGCAAAAAAAAAAAAAAAAAGATAAAAACAGTCCCTGCCTTCAAGGAGCTCACATTCTAATAGATAAGGCAAGATCTTGTGATGAGAGGGTAGCTGTAGAGGGGTATTGTAGTAGATTAGGCCAAAAGCAAAGGTTTGAATGCTCTGTGTTAAATGGGATAAAGATTAAATGCCAGAGGAATAGAAAGATTGCCTTATGAAGTAAGGGATAATTGAGATTAGAAAACATAAATTTGTAAGGGATCAAGCCATCATGGCTACGTAACTTCCTTATCAGCACTGTTCAATGTTATATGAGTAGGAACGGTAGAGGAAGATGGTGGGAGTAATCCAAGATTGGGATTTGGCAAGGCTTGAGTGTCTCTAGGCCAAGGGAGTGAGGGATTTGAGAGTAGAGTTTATAGTATAGAGTTGGACTGATTCACTACGCAAGCCAGGAACATGACCAAGAAGAGTGAGGTTTGAGGAAAGGACAAAACAGATGACTGATAACTTTGGAGAAAACAATTTCAGCCAATGGATGAAGTCAGAAGTTAAACTGTCAAGGATGAGAAGCAAGAGGAGAAGTTGAGGCAATGAGCATAAAAAGTTTTTCCTATATTTTCCTATATTTTTCTTTATATTCACAATAAAAAAGTTTTCCCCTGTTTTATTATGTTTTATTATTATTTATTATGAAACTTTAGTTCAAATTTATATTTTCTTAGTAACATCTCTGACTTCTCTTATGTCTACATGACGTCAGTCATTATTTTTTAAATCAGACTACTTGTAGAGGCATCTTTAAATTGTAAGCTATTGAACTTGATTCTCTTCTTGAGTGCTGTGAAATAGATGTTCTTTAGTTGCAGAAGAAAGAAAGCACTACACTGGTAGTGCAAGCCCAAGAGACTCATCTCTTTCACAGGAGCAGAACCATATCATATTGGAAAGGACCTTCGCTGTTGTTTAGTTGCTTCAGTCAAGACCAACCTTTTGTGAATCCATTTGGGGTTTTCTTGGCAAAGAAAAAGCTAGTAAGTGTCCAAGGCCAGATTTGAATTCAGGACTCCAGGCCTGGCGGTCTATCCACTGGACCACCTACCTTCCCTACAATAATGGAAAAATATGCTGTTCAGTAGGGGTAGCTCCTGGTTCTGCCCTTTAGTGCCATACAAAAGAAAGTTTAATCAAGAACACCTGTGAAATACATGAAGCTTGCAATCTCATGTTCCTCCTGAGTCTTCTCTTCTCTAGGCAAAACATTCTCAGTTCCTTCAACTGGTCCTCATATGTTATATATTCAAAGACCTCTATCATCCTGGTTGTCTCCTTTGGGTGTACTTCAGCTCATCAATGACTTTCCTAAAATATGGTGGGACACCTAGGTGGTACAGGGGATAGAACACTGGGCCTGGAGTCAGGAAAACCTGAGTTCAAATCTGACCTCTGACACTAGCTTTGTGACCCTGGTTAAGTGTGACCACTTAACCCTGTTTGCCTCAGTTTCCTCAACTGTACAATGAGCTAGAGAAGGAAATGTCAAACTACTCCAGCATCTTTGCCAAGAAAACCCCAAATGTGGTCACTGAGAGTAAGATACAACTGAAACAATAAAATAACAAAAAAAAATGGTACCCAAAAGTGACCACAGTACTCATGATGTGATTTGACCACTTATCTAGGATATCAAATTACAAGCCTACAGTAGATTCTTATTCCTATTTTTGCAATTTTGCAAAAGAGTTCTAATCCCATCCACCTTGGGCTGACCACTCCCAGAAACACTTTTGCCAAGTGTCCTGGAAGGTTTTCTTCTTTCATGGGCCTCCATGAACAAGAGGGCCTTCTTGAGTGGCTGCTATGCTTACACTTTGATGTGATCTATTCTTTTGTTGGATATTTAAAAGTCAAATGCTTTTCTTAATGTAATTTATTAGGGTTACTACCTTTCCCACTTCCCTTTCTAACTTCTTGTGTATAACAGTGAGCCACTGGAACGCGTTTTGGCCATCTTGTAATCCATGGCTAAATGAGTGACTAATTAGTGTATAGTTAGCCTGAGAGAACACACTGAGGTCAAGGTCATGGATTCCCTCCTCATGTAGATCAGAGAGTCTGGTTCCTTTCTCTGAAAATGAACCATAACCCTGGTAAGCTGTTCTCTGAATGATAAGGGAAACTCAGAGAGAAAATGTGAGACCATCACGAACCCATCCACACTGCCAGAAAACTAAGTCTACAAATATAGCCTTCTGATGGGGAACATCAATGTTGAAGTTTATATTAATTATCTTTCCAACCAATGAAGTTCAACTCATGTTCTCCTCCAAGAAAAGGGAGGCCCAGATCATACATTTTGACCACAAAGTATCAATGCAAGTTTTCTTTTATTAGCTGTCCAATGCCATTAACATTCATGTATTGTGTTTTTATTTAAATTGTTACAAACTACTGGTACAGACCATACAATTCATGATTTACACAACACCAGCTTGAATGAACATGAAGCTTTTCTGCCATGAGTTCATGATGAGCAAACAGAAGGCAGGGAAACAAATCAGTAACTTGGCCCATGCATCTGTTTTTGGCTAATGAATCAACCAATTGAAAAATGAGATGTAGAAACCGTACAAAACTGGCCATGTTAAAACAACAATTTGAAACAGTTAGAAGACATGATTTCCAGAAGTGTTCCAGTAATGAAGGAGGACAACCGCTGATGAAAAAAAGGACTCTTTTACCTGTGTCCAGAGGGACTGGAATGAGAGGATGCACAAGAATTGGTTCCATTCCTTGAGACAAATCCATCGATTGTTCACAAAAATATATATATTTTTTGCACTTTAACTCAAGAAGGCCAGAAGCCAGGAAGAGCACCCTGCTTTGAAAAGAGATTGTTTGGTTCACACAGCTTGCTTTGGTTTATTTGAAGTGGTCCCCAGTTTTCCTGAGGAGAAATGTGTACAAAGAGTTTAGAATGTATCAAGAAATCACCAGCCTTGATCGACAGATTTTTTTTCCCCTTTCTGTCAAGGTAAAGAAATCTTTTTCTTCCTTTCCAGTGTTCAATTTCTTTCTTTCAGGAATACTCTCCAGATAGCCGTATCGTATCAATATGTCTCTTGCTTATCAATAGCCCCAAGCTGTGCATTTCACATTACTAAACTGTTTTGAGCTCAGTGCCTGCCTGACAGGATGCATCCATCCTTCCGCATCTGCTCTCATGTAGTTCTTGAGTTGTATGTTATGAACCTCTGAATATTCACATAATGCATCTAAAAATGTCTTCTGAAAAAAAACCCATAAAAATGTACAGGAAGTTGTGCTCTCTCTCAGTAAGGCTTGCAAATTGACATTTAAATAAGCAGAATATAAATCACAAGCAAAAAAAAGTGCACTTTTAAATAAAATAAACAAATGGAGACAGTTAAGAATTGCTACCAAACAGATGGACAGATTAATTCTGGTTAATCTTAGAAGGAAGTGATAAAATATATGTGTATGGCTTTTAATTTTTGGTTCATTTTGGTTTTGATTAGTGAATGCATAAAAGTTTCAAATGTCATATTTCCCTCCCCCCTCCCCCCAGCCTTTAGATCTTGCAGCTTTTGAGAATCTTAGAGTCCGGACTGAGATGTTCCTTCCCTTAGAAATAAATGTGACTGCCTCTCAGTCTCAGTTAGACACCGGCCTTCACACATTTAATGTCTCAAGGTACTCCTTGAAAACAACAGCTCCCATCTTACTGAAATTGACACACAGTAAATAATCAGAAAACTCTTGTGCACTCATCTGCTCTGAACCTCGCAATCATCTCTGCCTTTGTCAGACATTGCCAAGTAAATTGGGGCACTTAATGGAGGCTTATAACGGAGTCTTATTAAGCTTCGTGCAGGCAGAGAGAGGTCATAGTCATTCTCCCCTAACCCCGGATCTATGAGATGTTTTGTTGTCGGTTTTTTCCCAGTCTTTCACTAAAGCCTCCTCCCAGGCAACAGTGACTGTTTCCATAAATCTCCAAGAGAAGAAAAAACCTCCCAAAGAACGTCATGTCTTTTGGCTGCTTGTCTTCTGTTTCTGTTTCCTCAGGTGAGCCTCGATCTCATGCCTGAACACAAGCATCCCCAGCTGCCCGTGGGATGCCTCATTCATGGCCTTGGATTGCATGCACATTTTATACTGTTCAGGGGTCAGCTCGTCCACACACTGCTTCTCATGCCAAAGGTGGAAAAGCCCCCGCACAGGAGTCCGGACCACAATGAGGTTGCTGTGCAGGTATTTTCGGTAGAGGTGCACATCTTCTCCTCCCCAGCCTTTGATGTCCAGGTCAAACCCACCTGCCGTAAGGGAAGCACCCAGGAAATCATGTTATCTATACATGTTTATATTCCCACTTGCAGGTACAAGTACGTCATGGAAAGGGGACATTTCTAAGAAGCGCTCATATACATTTTCACCTGTTTTAGAATCTCTGTTGTGGTCTGTATCCTCTAGGATTCTGAAGACCACCTCTTACTTTCTACCCTATTAGACAAATTAAGGTTATGGTTTGAAAGTATAAGTCAGTATTACAGTCATTCTTTTGGCTGTTTTGAGGAACTGAAGGCAAAAGTTGACAGCTAGAAGGGACCTTGGAGTTCATTTGGCCTAACCTCCTTCATTTTATATATGAGGAAACTGAGGACTAGAGAGGTTCATAGAATTAAAAGCTGAAAAGGACCTCAGAGGTCATGAAGATGAACTTTCGCCCTTCATTTTACAGATGAGGAAACCAGAGAAGTTAAGTGGCTTGCCCAAGGTCACAAGGCGGTAAAGGACAGAGGTTGGATTTCGAGTCCTCTGACTCCAAAGCCAGTGCTCTTTCCCCTATACTATGCTGCCTGCCACGCTTGATGATGCCATGGTTTCAGGCTCCTATTGAGAAAGTTGTAGCAACATCTTTACATCTTGAATCCTTCAGAACCAAATAATCATGTAAAAACACCATGTGGCTTCCATTTGCTATTGTGAATAGATGAATGGATGTATGGATGGAAGGAAGGAAGGAAAGAAGGAAGGAAGGAATGAAGGAAGGAAGGAAGGAAGGAAGGAAGGAAGGAAGGAAGGAAGGAAGGAAGGAAAGAAGGAAGGAAGGAAGGAAAGGAGGAAGGAAGGAAGGGAGGGAGGAGGGAGGGGGAAGAAAGGAGGGAGGAAGGGAGGGAGGGAAGGAGGGAGGAAGGAAACACTTATTAAGTGCTTACTATGTTCTAGGTGCTACACTAAGTGCACAAATAAGCTCCTGTCACCCCTCCATTCTGGACTGTTAGTTATTTCATAGGCTCTATCAGGAGGTAGATTACTTCCAATTACATTCAACAAATCCAATGGCAGATACTAGTCTTCAGACTTTACTATTGCTCAGCAAAATGATATCTGCTTGTTGCAAAGCATTTTTGGTAGGTTTCTGACCAATTTATCATGTACTCTGAGAATGTCTATCATTCTTCTTCATCCTCTTTGGTAAGTATAAACCTTTCTATAGCTAGCTTAGGGGGATGGGTCCTGGGTTTCATTAGTATTATATAGATTTTTTTTAGAATACTTTCCAAATCTGTTACCAGTGTTAGATGCACTGACTTTTGTCCCAGTCCCTTTTCCCTCTATAGAACTTTACAAATCTTCCTAAAAGATTTCTATTTCATAATTCTGAAAACACATCAAAACTAATATTGTATAAGTGTTAATTGTTTTTTAACACATTCTTCACATTCAACTTTGATTTCAGAATGCTAGTATATCTTTTAACATCTTCACCTACAGCCTTGTCTTTAATATCCTTGTGTTTGATGAATCCTGTCTTGTTCTTAGATAAATAGCAGCAGTTTCATCAAGGTGGCCTCTGTGTTAGCCCAATCAGCATTATTACTAGAGCCCATTTGCTCGCCCTTTGTAACTACTGTAGCTGTCTCAGGGCACTAAGAATCCCTGCTGGTCATTTATTACCCTGGCTGGCATACCCTGATTTCACCGTTGCCCTGCTTCTCCTCAGGACACAGATGGTGGTTTGGGATTTTAGGAAGTTGTGCTTGTTTTTATAAAATTTAAAGGACATACAAATAACAAAGCATTTTCCTCACAACAACCGCGAGATGGGAAAACAAGATCCACAGCATTACATGCTTTGTCCAAAGACACACAGTTGAGGGGTGGCTAGGTGGTGCAGTGAATAGAGCACCAGCCCTGGAGTCAGGAAGACCTGAGTTCAAATCTGGCCTCAGACACTTAACACAAAAACCAGCCGTGTGACCTTGGGCAAGTCACTTAACCCCAACTGCCCTCCAAAAAGCAAAAAAGAAAAAAAAAACAAAGACACAGTTAGCAAGTACTAGAACTGAGATATGAAATAAGTTCTCCTGACTTTCAGTCCAGTGCTATAGGTTATAAACCAAGTGCAAAGCACTTTCCCCATATGCTGTTTGCCACTGTTTCTTCAGAAAGTTGGGTTAAACTTTGTAATTTTAAAAATTGATTTTCTGTTCCAAATTTTATCCACCCTCCATTTCCTTCATGCACTGAGAACATATATGTCTGTGGATTGTACATATATAATAAACATGTGACATAGCGCTTTATGAACTAAAGGAAGTAAGGACAAATAGAGCCCTTGCAAAGAAAACTTAGTTACAGAATTATAAGTTAGAGGCTAGAATGGGAATGTTGCAGAAAATAAATACTGAAGTCATAATAGCCTTCACACTTAACAGAAACATCTTCCTTCCTTGATATACTCAACATTTTCCTCAACTATAGGTATGCCCTTGCTTTTAAAAAAATAGAGAAATGACAAATGCCCACTGACTTGAAATGTAAATCCAAGCTAAATAGACACGTAAATTGGAATATGTACTATTAAATAATTAATTGTTGGGGACGGCTAGGTGGCACAGTGAAAATAGAGCACCAGCCCAGAGTCAGGGGACCTGAGTTCAAATTTAGCCTCAGACACTTAACACTTATTAGCCGTGGGACCCTGGCCAAGTCACTTAACCCCAATTACCCTGCCTTCCCCCCTCCAAAAAGCAAATAAATAAATGAATGAATGAATGAATAAACAAATAAAATTTGCTTCTAAAAAGTATTATACACATACATGGTACTTCCTGTATGTTATGATAATCTGGGATTCTCAATGGCTCCATGAATGGCCATTATGTGTTCTTTCTATTCATTTCCAAGATGGTCACTCTAATTCAACACATTGGAAAGATTACTAAATTGGGCTGGAGTCCGAGTTCTGCCAGTAACTTACTCTACGTCTTTGAGAAATTAATTTCTCCCTTGTTGGGATTCAGTGTTCTTCTCTAAAATGAACAGGTTGTTTTATATGGTGTCTGAAATCCATTTCCATCTCATGTGTGCCATGGTTTTAAAGCTCTGCATGCTTGGAGATACGATCTTGATCTGCAAGGCAGATGACTTTGGGGGGTGGGTTGGGAGGAGAAAGAAGAGATTGGTGGGGAAAGGTAATGGGAAATCAGAGCAAATCCAACCTGCTGCTGGAGCCAGCCCAGACAATGCAGAATTAGTAGCATCATCTTTGTATGCAGAAGACATACTGTTAATTATTGTTCGAAACCCCAAAGGGGCACCATAAATAAACTGGAAGCATGATATTGCTTTTCCTAAGGCTTTCTTATTTTGGTTTGTTTTTTCCTTTTCTCTGAGCCTCCATTTCCTGGAAAATATCTAAAATCAGCATTGGGACAAACAAGTCTTTGGATCTCCATGATTTCTGATCATGTTCCTTCCATTCACCTCCACATACAATAAAGTACAATAACAACCTCTGGGTGGCAGTGCAGAAGTAGAATTCACTAAGACAGCTTTTCTTACCTATATTGATGAAGTCTGACCGATACTGACAAGTCATTCCAAATCCAAAGTCTCTCCAAAATCCAGTTTCCTTTTTTATAACCTGAAAGGGGAGCACAGTAGTTTGAATGGTGGGAGGTGGGGGTGGGGAGTGGGAAGGTTCGTTTGAAACAAAAATAAGTGAGAATTCACAGACCTACAAGAAAGGTATACTAAATATGGTATCCATCTTACTGTGGATCATCTGCCCACACCCTTGAATCAGAAAGAAGGGCAAATTCTCTTCCTTTCAGTTAAGGATACAGTAAAAGGATAAGTATAGGATACAGTCAAATTGTCCCAGCTGAAACAATATTGTGTAATTTTTGGAACCAACAGCTACAAAAACTAAAGTCAAGATTCTTCAGTGGCTCCCTATCACCTCTAATTTTCTGTGCTTAAAATCCCTCTGGTTCCAGCTCATCTTTCCAGACTTATTTTATTTTGTTCTCCTTTATGAACTCTACATTCCAGCTAAACTAGCCTATGTGATGTTCCCTGAAACCAATATTCAATCTTCCACTGCCATGCCTTTGCGTAGCTATCCCTTCCTATATACTTTTGCCTCATAGAATCTATAGCTTCCATCTCAGTTCAGCTTAAGTGCTGCCTCCTATAGGAAGGCTTCCTTGGTCTACCCAGTTGTTGGTGTTCTCTTCCTCCTCAAATTACCTTGTGTTTGCTTACAGTATAGGTTTATATATTTTGTATCCCTCACTTTTAAGTTCCTTGAGGATTGAGGCTATTTTTCATTTTCACTTTTATATATCCAGAATCTAGCAGACTGGCTTGCATAATTGCATGTTGCACGGAATAATAGCTAGCATTTATATATTATGTATTAAAATATGCAAAACACTTTACATGCTGTGTTATTTGACTGAATTGAAGGTATGGTCAAGGGAAAAACAGAGACAGACACAGAGAGAAGAGAGAAAGAAAGGAGAGAAAGACACAGAGAGAGAGAGAGAGAAAAAAATGAGAAAAGAAGAGAAGAGAAAAGGAGAGAGAAACAGAGAGAAGGGGGAGAAAGAGGAGAGGAGAGATGAGAGGGGGTGGGAGAAAGAGACAGAGAGAGAAGGAAAGAAGAGAGAGACAGAGACAGAGAGAGACAGAGACAGAGAGACAGAGAGAGAGCCCACAAATTTAGGAGCAACTAAACCTAGTAGAAAAACTGTCTTTACCTCAGACCCAACAGGCAGTGAAGGAGCATGGCAAGAAGCCAGGGAGGGGCTTATGAAACCAAGGGAAGGGTTGGAGAACAGCTCAGACACAAAGAAACTCCCTGAAGTACCCTCCAGAAGTACCCACCAGAAAGAGCAGAGGTGAGGGAGAAAGGGAGCAGTTCCCCCATGTTGTTAGTTTTAAGAAAAGAGCATTTTTAGTCTGAGTCCCAAATACAGATGGAGTCTATTCATCTCAAAACTATTTTCTTGCTAGGCTGTTCCAACAAGCATCTGCATTGTGCCAATACGCAGTCGGCAGAGGCTATTCGGCAAGAAGCAGCAGCATGTGTTAGCAGGGTGACCGCCTAGCTTTGTCCAGCTCTGTTTAGTGATATGAGGGAATGCCCTTTAGTGTTCTGCAGAAGCAGCCAAGCTATGTTTCATTTTCACAATGCCTTCAAGAGAGGCCTAAGGAGTCACTTTACGTCTCTGGGCCACAGTTTTTCATCAGCAAAATGATGGGGGTCAGACTTGAAGATTTCTACACTCTCTTGTAGTTTTCAATATGTGATGGGATGCTCCTATGATACAGGGCTGCTTGCTTACATTAACTTTTGTTCTCTCCTCCCTAATGTACTATATCTCAGCCTCAGGATGATCTAGAAGCAGATGTGAATGTTATTTACACATCAAGTTGCATCCTGCACCATTATTGTGTTTTAGGTTTGGTTAAGGGAGAAGGCAGATCTTCAGGAAAGAACGGCTTTGTTGGCAAAGGTTGTCTCCAGTGGCCAGTTTCCAGGATGATGTCATTTGACTTTGGAACAAAGAATTGTTATACAACATCTCCAACGTGGCAGGAAAATCAAATTAGCACCAACTACAAAAATTCTTAAATGCAGGAAGTCCTGGAGAGATGCCATTTTGGAATTCTTGGTATGTACCTGGTTGTGCTAAGAAATGAAAAACCATTCAGTTCCTACTCTTAGCTTAACATTCTGTCCAGTCCAGGCAATTCCCTGGTTAAAAAAAAAGGCAGGATGAAATACAATTACCTTGACTTGGATACTCTGGAATTTAAAAGATGATGTCAGACTGAAGGATGAATTGTACTTAGGAACTATGTGCTAGAGATGTGCTGGCTGAGGATCAAGAGTCTGAGCTCCAGCAACAATGGATTCAATTTCTTTTTCGGGGCTTCTTGGGTGCCAAGAAATGTCACTTCTTTATTGACTGGTGTTATGTAGTTCTTGGTCCTGTTGTCCCCAAACTGTTTCATGACGTGAGGAGGTACACTTCAGTGCTCCCACATTGCTGAATCATAAAATGATTCAACCCCTTCACAAGGAAGCAATCAGTCAAGATTTAAGCATCTGCAGGCACTGCGCTAAGCTCTAGGGATGGGGGTGGGGGGGAGGAGAGGCAAAAGACAGTCCCTGCCCTCAAGGAACTTACTGTGTAATGGGAAACAGAACACACAGAGAAATAGAGAGCGCAAACCCTGCACAGGACAAATGGCAAATAAACGGAAGATGGAAAGCACTGGAATTAAGAAGGTTTAGGACGGCTTCCTGTAACAGGTGCATTTTAGTTGGGACTTAAAGGAAGCCACTAGTCGGAGGACAGCAGGAAAAACCTTCCAGGCAGGGGGGACGTCCAGAGAAAATGCCTGGTGTTGGAAGACAGAATGTCTTGTTGAGAGAACAGATAGGAGGCCAGTGTTACCGGATCAAAACATACATTTTGAGGAGTAAGGTGTAAGAAGAACGGAAAGGCAGGCAGGGCTAGGTAATAAAGGCTTTGAATGCCAAATGAACCATTTTGTACTGACTCCTGGAGACAAATGGGAGCCACAAGAGTGGGAGTGTGGGAGTGTGTGTGTGATCAGACCTGTGCTTTAGGAAAGTCACTTTAGTGGTCGAATGGAGGAGTGACTGGAGTGCAGAGAGTCTTTAGGGAGGCAGACCCACCAGCAGACTGCTGCATTAATCGTGGCATGAGGTGACAAAGGCCTGAACCAGGGTGACGGCTGCGTCAGAGGAGAGAAGAGGGTGTATTCGGGAGATGTTGCAACAGTAAAATTAGATGGACTTTGGCAATAGCTTGGATATGGGGCGGGGGGGGGGGGTGGTTAGAGGTAGCGAGGCATCCAGGATGACTCCTAACTGGTGGGCCTGAGGGATTGGGAGGATGGCGTTGCCCTCTCCAGTAATAGGGAAAGCAGCTGGGGAACAGGGTTCAGAGGTAAAGATAATGAGTTCTGTTTTGGACACATTGTATCCAGGACTTCTGCTCCCTTGTAACCACAAGTGCTCCTCTCTGTCCTGGAACTGCAACTCAGAATTGAACATAAACAATATTGAATTGAATATAAACAATGGAGTTTCCAAATAGGGCCCAGTCCTGTACCACCTACCCAGTGGTAGCACAGAGGTCCTCTGTAACATCATTCTGACCAATTTTCCAATCTCCTTACCATCTCTGGGCTGAGAGTTTTCAAACTTGTTGCTTCTGCTGTCTCTGCTGCCTCCAAGCCCCATAGCTGATTTTGCTCCCATGTGTGTTCTGGGCCAACCCCTACCCCACTGACATAGACCTCTCCTTCTGATATTCTAAGTTATGTTGAACTGGAAAAAGACTTACCTTGACCTTGTGTTAGCAATGCTGCTGCAGAATTTTATTTGAGATGTTATTTCAAAATTGTTTGGAGGAGAATATTGGGAGGGCTTAGCTGTGGTGCTAACTCTACTTTCCCATCCTAGCTCTGCCTGAGTCTCGAATTTTGACATTTTGATTCTCAAAGTCTGAATGCATAGATTATGACTCCTAAATTTTAGCTCATAGATTTGGCTCTCAAATTTAGACTTATTGACTCTTGAATTTTGACATTTTCACTCTTTGAACTTTGACTCCCACATTTTGACTCTCAGACTTTGACTCTTATTATACTTATTTTGATTCCTGAATTTTAACTTCCAAATTTTAACATTTTGAGTCCCTGAATTTTGACTCCCAAATTTTGCCAATTTGACTGCCAAATATTGACTTTTGGATTTTAACTCTCACATTTTGACTGACTTATTTTGACTCCTGAATTTTGACATTTTGATATATTGAATTTTGACTCCCAAATTTTGAATCTCGGATTTTGGCTTCCAAATCTGACAATGAGACTCCAAAATTTTAATTCTTAGATTTTTGTTCCCAATCTTGACATTGTGACTAATAGGATTTCAACTCCTGAATTTTGACTCCCAGATTATGACATTTTGAGTCATTGATTTTGACACCTTGATTCTGACATCTGATCCTGAATTTGACCCTCATATTTTGATCCCTAAATTTTGACATTTTGACAACCAAATTCTTGATTTTGACTCTCAAATTTAGACTTTTTGCCTCCTTGATTTTGACTCCCAATTTTTGATTCGTGGTTTTTGGCTCCTGAATTTTGATGTTATGACTCTCAAATTTAACTTCTTAGATTTTGACTCTGAATTTTTGATATTCTGACTTATTAGAATTTGCCTCCTGAATTTCAAATTGTACCACATGCCATTTTGACTCATTGACTGCAACATCCTGATTCTGAATCTTGTATTGTGACTTCAAATTTTTACTTTAGGACTCATGAATTTTCATGATCTAAGTTTTGTTGGGCAGGAAAATTATTTCATTTCATCCTTTTGTTGGTTCTGCTGCTCCAGAATTTGTTTTGAGGCATTATTTAAGGTTGTTTGGAAGGAATTTGAGAGAGCTCCAGCAAGTCCATGCCTTTACTTTGCCACCATGGCTCTGCCCTTTCCAATTAATTTTTAATTCTTTCCTGAAAGGCCCTTTTTAAATTTTAATGGCATTGTTGTCAGTAAAGGATCTGTTTAGTATTTTTGCTTCTTCATTCCGTCTTTCCACATTGTATTATTTCTCACCTGGCTAAACTGCAAAAGATGATGATGATGAACACTTTCTATCCTTCCAATCACAAGAAAAGTTTTGCTGTATCACAGAATGGTTTGTTTCAAGTAAACAAGCATTTATTAAGCATCTACTATATGTCAGGCATTATGCTAAGTTCCAGGGATATAAAGAAAAGGGAAAAAGTCCTTTCTTCTAAGAATCTCACAATCTTTCTTTTGAATAATATATTCAAGAATGGGTCCAGACCTCATCTCCTCCATTTTTTCCAGTAAGCCTAATATAAATTATCACACATATCCTTTCACTGTTATCAGTAAGCTTTTAGAGCTAGATGAAAGCATTTGTCCTCTGGGTTCTCACAACAGAGGACAAACAACATTCAAGCAGACACACACATAAAAGCTTAAAAATATACACCAGGTCCAGAATGAATACTCAGGTATGATTGAGGGATAAATGCCTTTTAGTGATCAGTAGCAAGGGAATATGTTTTCTTGGATAAAGATTAAGGAGAGAATCTAGAATTCTCTGTCCTGATTGAATAGAGTGGAACAATGTTCTCAGCTCTGATTAGTCTATAAAGACTTTATGAAAGAGATGAAGTCAGTGATGGACTTGTTAGAATAAGCACTTACTTGATGGAATGAGAGAACAGAAGTAGTGCAAATATAAGGAGAAACACAGAGACAGAGTGGGCTAAGAGTAAAAAGGAGATTTCTGAGCATTCACAGTGGTGGCAGTCTGAGGAGGATGTTACATGGGGCATGGATGTAATGTGGGGCACCTGGTGATGAGCTATGGATCACACAGGAATTGTCATGGACTTGACCTATAATACAGAGGGGAGCCCATATAGGGTTTCAGGGAAATGACTAGCATAATAAAGAGTTAGGCAGAAGAGTTAATTTTGGCAGCAGTAATAAAAATAAGCCAAATGGGGACAGGATGGTCAGGGTGGAATTGGGGCAGGGATTTAGGTGAAGAGTAAGTTTGCTACAATTCAGAAGCAATAAGAATGGAGAGTCAGTTATATAGAGATAATTGTCCCTAATAGGTCAATGACACAGAATAAAACAAGAGTTAAAGCTTTTTCTTCCTTCTTTCCTTCCTTCCTTCCTTCCTTCCTTCCTTCCTTCCTTCCTTCCTTCCTTCCTTCCTTCCTTCCTTCCTTCCTTCCTTCCTTCCTTCCTTCCTTCCTTCTTTCCTTCCTTCCTTCCTTTATTGCCATTGTTGAGGAGAAAGCAGCACTAACCAACCCAAGCAGAGTACAGTCATGATAGGAGGAGCAGCTCTCTCTCTCTCTTTGCCAACCAATATAACCCAATAAGCATTTATTAAGTGCTTATTATGTGCAAGGTCCAAGGTACAGTGCCAGGAGCTGGAGATACAAAAGAAAAAATGAGAAATAGTCCTTACCCTCAGGGAGTTTATAGTTTAGTGGGAAGAAACAATATATAAACAGATAAGTGCTTGCATGATCATTTGAGCAGGAACAAGTGGATATTGGAAGGCTTTCCATAAGGAGATAGCACATGAACTAAGCTTGAAAAATGCTAAGGATTCTAAGAGGCAGAGGCAAATGGTCTGTATAGTCTGAGTTGATGTCAAGGCTCACTCTTGGGTAAATAACTAACTAAATGTTCCTAGAGAATAGGAGCAGGGGTATCTATCTAGCAATATATAAATAGGAATAAGTTCATCCTCCGAGGATGATTATAACAATAATATGATTATCTATAGCTTTGAGCATAATAAAATAGTAGCATTATCGATTTAGAATTGGAAGGACCCTTAGAGGCCACAGAGTTAAATTCCCTCATTTTTACAGTTGAGGAGAATGAGGCTCTGAGAACAAATGGAACCATATGTACAAAAATATTTATAGCAGCACCTTTTTTTGTAGCAAGCAGATGGAAACTAAAGGGGGTGATCATCATTTGGAGAATGGATGAATAAGTTCTGGTGTTTGAATGTAGTGGAATACTGTTGTGTTATAGGAAATTACAAAAAGCATAGTTTCAAAGGAACCTGGAAAGACTTGTTTGAAATGACTCAGAGTCAGTGAGCAGAACCAGGAAAAAATTTACATAATAATGACAACAAACAAATTTGAAGTGTTTAAGAACTCTGGTCATTGAAGGGACCGACTATATAGTTCCAGAGGACTGGTGATGGAAACATGCTATTCACCTCCTCACAAAGAGTTCACTGACTGTAAATGCTGAATTACACATACATTTTTGGATATCAACAATGTGGAAGTTTGTTTTGCTCAAATATACAGATTTGTTTTGATGATTTTGTTTTTCTTTTTTTCCCCATTTTTGGGGGGTGAGAAGAAGAGAAAATAAATGATTATTAATTTTTAAAAGTTTTTTTTTAAAAAAGAGAGCAACTGATATGCTTTTACTTATCTTGTTCTGCATTGCCTTTTGCAGGTCATGACCTTTTTCTTATTTTGAGGAAAATAATCCCACAGCATTAGTTGAGCAATATTCTAATAAATAGAGTCAAATTAGAAAATGATGTTTTTTTAAATTTTAATTTATTTTCTTGTCATTTCCAGTTTTGAGTTACAAATTTTCTCCCCTTCTTTCCCCTACCCCCAAGCCCAAAACAGTGATCCCATGGTAAAACCCCTCCCACAATCTGTTCCCTTTTATGTCCTCCTCCAACGCCCCTCTAACTTTCTAGTAGGGCAGAGTGGGTCTCCCTACCCCCTTCCCTGTATGTCTTATTTCCCAGTTGCATTTGATTGTATAGCTTTAATGTCTAGATTCTTGCAATTCCTCCCTTGTCACCCATTCCCACTGGAAGGAGCAGCAATTCAATACAGGCTGTACATGTGTAATTACACAAGACATCTCCATGGTGGGTATATTGTGAGAGGCTGATTGTATGTCCCTACTTCCTATCCTGCCCCCCCACCTTGTTTTGTTCTCTACCCTGTCCCTGTTCCTTTACTGAGGTGTGTGCTTCCCATCACCCTCCCCCCCCACCCCTCCCTTCACTCCATCACCCCCCCCTCATCCCCATCCCCCTACTCTCCTGTGTGGCAAGATACTCAGTTTAGAGTTTATGTCGTTCCTTCCCTAAGCCAAATTTAATGAGAGTAAATGAAAGCAAAGTTGTAACAGTTATCCCTTGCCTCTTTTATATGGGATGATTA
>CM053595.1:214337822-214361251 GCA_028646575.1 Pseudocheirus occidentalis
CACACACCCACGGAAAGAAATCATGTAGGATATTTACACTTTGATACCCTGGAAGCTCATTTGTTTTGTAAGTTCAAATTCAGTATTTCTAAAACTTGAACACATCATCTCTCCCTACCTTTAGCAGTGAAAGTTCCTTTCTCAATTTGCTATTTCCATCAATGTTACCAGCGGAGTTGTAAAAGAGATTTCTGTAGAGCAGTTAAGGGGTGCTTAACCTTTTTGTTTTTCATGGATTCCTCTGACAAGGTGGAAAAGTCTATAGACTCCCTTCTCAGAATCACGTTTTTAAATAATTGAAGGAAATGTTACATTTCAGTTAGAGGCTAGTGAAAATTAAAATGTGGGTTTTTCCACCTATCCAAGCCATCCATAGACCTTGAGAGGTCTTGTGGACCTCACTGTGGATCCCAGGTAAAGATCCCTGTTGTAGGGCTGCAATTTAGATGAGATGATGTCTGAGCTCCTGGGTTCAATTATTATTTTCATTTAATGACTGAGGCTCCCAGGATTGCTAGCTGAACTCTACAGTAATGGGGAACTCAGTAAGTTTCTTTTTTGATTGTTTTATTTCTTTAAAACCCATTTTTATTTAATAAGATAACAAGACTAAGGCAGACACACCTATGTGGTGATAGATAGAGTATCCATGTCAGGGCTTAGTATGGTTTAGGGATGGATGACAAGAGTGTATTTGTGAGCAGGCTGAGAATAAAGGGGAATAGCCATGGGAGATTCATGCCTGGGCCATTCTGAGTCAGTGTAGCCACAGCAGCATCTAAAACTGAGTTAGAAAAGAAATATGTCTTGCTATCCTGTCAAGAGCCAGAGCAAATGGATGCACTCAGAGCATCAGAGAGGATGGAATATAAGCCTTAGCTAATTAGAATTCACCATCCAAGTTCAAAACCTCCAACTCTCTGTGGTCATGGATTGGGAAAAAAAATTTAAAGGAGACAGAACTGGGAAGATTATTCTATCTTTGGCAGGAACAAACAAATCAGTCACTGTAAGAGAAAGCTGATGAGACCCACAGTGCAGGAGTAATCAATCATTCAACAAGTATTTACTAGTACATGCTATGTGCCGGACACCTTTGCCTAGTCAATGGGCATGCAAAACTAAGAGACCCTGCCCTCAAGGAGACTATCTGTAGCAGGAGAGACATATACACATAAATGCAAAATAGATACAAGGCGATTTTCCTGGGGAAGTCACTAGCAATGAGAGAGAATGTGAGAAAGTCTAATGTAGAAGGTGTTGCCTAAGATGAGTCTTGAAGGAGACTAAGGGTTCTAAAAGACCAGTGGGAGGATGGAGGAAGTCTCCTATCCTAGAGATGGGGGACAGATAATACATATGAGGGAAGGGGGTGAAATGGAGAGTTACAGAAGGGAAATATAAGACAACCAGTTTGACTGGATGGTGGGGAAGCAAGAAGGGAAGGAATGTATCTACAATAAGACTCAAAAAGTCAGTTGGGGGACAGGTTGTGAAGGGCTTTAAAATGCTAAATAAAGGAATTTACATTTGATCCTAGAACTGAAAGAAGCCCCTGGAATTTACTGAGATGGAGAATGTGATGGTCAGGTCTGTGCTTTAGTTAAGATAATGAGATTTAGTTGGATAGGGTCTTCAAGCTCAGCTACAGCAGACCTATTTTGCAGATGAGGAAACTGAGGTCCTGAGAGTATTCTAAGGTCACAGGTTATAAGTAGCAGAGGCAGGATGCAAACCCAGGCCTTATAAATTTACACTCAGTGTTCTTTCCAGAAAACCACACTGGGGTTTATGAGGTGTTGATTTAGTATGGAAAGGGCTGGTGGATAACAGAGAGAAGCATCCTAACCCCACCATGTCTATGAGCAAAAATATTAAGCTCACTTATGATTGTCTTCTTAGTTAGAAGGGAGATAAAGGAGACACTATGACTCTGACCTCCAGTATGGCACCTCCTTGGAAGAGGCTGGCAAACAGCCCAGGCTAAATCTTTAGTATCTCCCCTCCAGATCACTCCATGAAAGTGTCCACTCAAATTCTCAAAGTTCAGAACTTCTGATGCTTCTCCTCATTTAACCACCACCATCCTCCACCTCAAAACTCACTCCCTATCTCCTGCTACCATGGTTACTCTTTTCAGATCCCTAGACCAACCACACACACTGCCTTGCTACCCCTAAAATACTTAGCCCACACTCTATCCTACAGTTCATATATGCATACCAGCCTTAGTCTTTCTCATTAAATAAGTCCCCAGAATGGACCTGCATGTTGGTGAGCTCAACTTGATTCCTATCAACACTCTAGAATATGTTATTAGGACAATCATTTGAGAGCACTTAGAATGGGAAGCAGTGATTGCTAAACAAACACCAGCATGGCTTCATCATGAATAAGCAATAACAGATTAACTTCATTTTTTTAAACAGGGTTACTAGACCAATATCTAGGCAAAGCATAGATAGATTTTCTTGGGTTTCATGAAGACATTTGAAATACCTTTCATGATAGCTATGTGGAAAAGATAAACATGGTAATATAGCTGGTAGATTCAAAACTTACAGTATAATCAGATACAAGGATGAATGATGAATGGCACCACTCAGCTTTACTTAATATTAAAAAAAAACTTAGTGAATACTGACGTATACAATGCACTCTGATAGATGGGTGGTACAGAAAGGTTAGCAAGAGATACAAATGAGCAATCTGTTCTCTCATTAAGTTAACAATCTAGAAGGAATTAGAAAACACCAATGACTACTACAGTACAAGACAGAACAAGACATATGTCATAATGGAGGCATCAGGTGGCTTCCTGTAGGATACAGTATGAGTTGGCTTTGAACTAGCCTTGGAAGGAGGCATAGTATATCTCATAAATAATAGTCAATCCAACATCTCTGTGGAAGGACAACGTTGTGTGCCTCTTTAACAATCTGGGTGAAGTGCCCCAAAAAGAAGCTTGTCACTTTTGTAGCCTCATTAGACACTGTAGTTGATTCCTCTGTTCAATTTGTGGCATCTTTTCCTAATGGTCTGTTTTGATGTCTTATAATGGTGTGAAGATGACTGCCCCCAGGGGTTTGAAGTCTCTGCCAGCAGACTACAAACTCTGATGGGTCCTACTCTGAGCATGGCTACAGTACCATGCTATGTGCTGCTGTGTGAGGACCAGTCTCACTAAGCTCAGAGAAACTCATCACCTGGTGATGATTTTTTTTTGTCCACAGAAACTCAAAAGACATTCAAATGAAGTCTGAATGAAAACTTTCAGGGATGGTATAGGGAGAATTCCTAAGGCCCTTCTCTACTTGATGTTGTTACTGATAACTAAAATCAAAGCATAGATCATATGTTTATCTATTTTACTGAAGACATAAATATGGGAGGGATAAGTAACATCCAGGGTGACAGAATCAGTATCAAAAAGACATTGACAAGTTACAATGGGTTAAATCTAATATGATGAAGTTTAACAGAGATAAATATAAAGTTCTATGCTTAGATTAAAAAACAAAGTGCTACAACAGGATGGAAAAGATATAATCAGACCATCACAGTCATAGTTTTTGAATTGGAGGGAACTTTAGGAGTCCATATGGACTAATATCCTGATTTTAAACTGAGGCCAAAAGAGGCTACATGGCCTAATCTATGACAAACAAATATAAACAGCAGAACAGGCATCTGAACCCATGTCTTGTGAATTCAAATACAGTACTCTTTCAACTATGAGACATAGCTTCCATGTGAAAAAGTTTTGGGATTTTAAGGGACTATGAATTTAATGTGACAAGTGAGTGATATGACCTAGTAGTCAAAAAGGCTAATATAATTCATTTGGGTTTTTTGCCTTCTTGTTCTGGACTTGTGAATTCATCAAGGGAAAACAGCTCCCTAGTAATGGAAATTCCCTCCACAGAGGCAGATCAGAAACATCTTTTAATTCTATAGATTTAGAGAGTTGCCAAGGACACTGAGAGGTTTGTGTTTGATTGCACAGCTTATTTTGTCAGAGGCAGGACTTAAACCCAGCTCTTCCCAAATCTAAGGCCTGCCCTCTATCCACTGTGCCACACCTCCTCTTTTAATGTGATCTTTGGCTACTATTGTAAAAGAAGTAGAGTGTTCAGAATGAGAGAGACAATGGTCCTGCTTCACTCTGCCCTGATCATAATACGTTCAAAAAGTTCTACTTTGTTCTAGATGCCCCATCTAAAAGGTCATGCTCTATTCTAGATGCCCCATCTAAAAGGTCATGCTGTATTCTAGATGACCCTATCTAAAAGGTTATGCTCTGTTCTAGATGCCACATTTAAAAAGGGACATTGACAACCAAGAGTACATTCAGATGAGGGATAAGATGATGAAGTCACATGAAGTGATGCCCCACTGGAATAATTTCTATTTGAAGGACTATCACATGGAAGAGATATGAGTCTTATTTTGTAGAACTATGGCCAAAGGATAGACACCAGTCTAATTTTGACCCAATATAAGGAAAATAGGCACCATTCAAAACTGGAATGTTCAGATTTGAACTCCCCACCTCACCCAGAGGTGTTTAAGAAGAAGCTTTAAGTCCACTTGACCAGGATACTTACCTTAAAGGGATTCCTGTTCAGGTACAGGTTGGACTGAATGACCTTGGAGGAACCTCTTCCAAGTCTGAGAGGTCTTTGATTCTTTCCTCCATTTTACAGATAAGGAAACTGAGTTTCAAAGAGGAGAAATAACTTCCCATTGCCACAAAGCTAAATGGTAAAGGTGGGACTAAAACCTGCTGTTTATCAAATCGGTTACTTTTTTCCATCATGACACAAACAGGGGATTGTGGTATTTCAGTGAGTGAAGAGTGACTTTCAGCTGGGTCACCAGGGAAGGCTTTATGGAAGAGACAGCATTTAAGTTGAGTCTTGAAGGATGGGTAGGATTTTAATGGGCAAATATTGGATGAGGAAAAGTATTCTAGTTGGAGGCAGAAGCAAGAAACCACACGGAGAGGTCAAGGGAAAGGGAGTCAATTTGAGCAGTTCAGTCTTTCCTTTCATTCCATTCACTGGTTCATTTTTAATTCAGCAAACCAGAAACTTCATTTAAAGGAAAGTGCCCAGGCCGGCCAGGTTCATTCCAACATTCCTCTCTGGGCTCCACTCCTGACTGTTCAGGGTTCTTTCTCCACCAAATCTCAGTACTGGGACCCTCCTTGCCCTCCCCCCACCCTCACCACAGCTCTCCCATCCTAAGCCCTTGTGATCTCCCCTTTCCACATATAAGCTTTCAAGAGCAGAGACTGTCTTTCTTTCTGCTCGTATGTGGATTCCCAGCACTTAAAATGAGAAAGACGCGGCCCCTCCCCATCTAGACTAAAACTCTCATTTTGACAATAGTACTTTTATAGGCACTTAGTTACTGGCTACTCTAAATCATTCATTGTGTATGTTGTGAATTTATTTCATATCATTGTAATATGCCTTTTGGGGATGTTTCTGGTGCTGTGGATATCGTTCTGAGTAAGGGGATGCTCTAGTACAGGAACTTAACTTATACTTTTCCCCAACTGAATGAACCGAGATTCCTTGTACTTTCAGGTCACCTGGTCAATTAAAGGGTAACTGATGTCTTCCCCACAGGCAAGTGCCTTCCTTCTGTTGCACCTGCCATTCTAGAGCTGGCACAACTGGGGTTGGTCTTTACTGGTATAATTATAAGGGTGGGGAAGAGCTCCTGGCTACTGGGGAAGAAAGGAAGCAGGTGGCAGGCATCCAAAAACAGGTATTTGGCAAAAGGGGGAGAAAATCCATCCTTAACTATTTCTTGTTTTACCCAACCTGTGCCTTTTCTGATTGTTGGAGAAGAGAATTATGAACTCTTCTAAATTGCTGTTTAATTAAAAGAAACTGGAAAAT
This sequence comes from Pseudocheirus occidentalis, assembly GCA_028646575.1. Taxonomy (NCBI): domain Eukaryota; kingdom Metazoa; phylum Chordata; class Mammalia; order Diprotodontia; family Pseudocheiridae; genus Pseudocheirus; species Pseudocheirus occidentalis. The sequence continues at coordinate 214,343,735 of CM053595.1, forward strand.
CTGGAATTCAAATTTTAAAAATGAATGTCAATTTTTTAAAAAAAAAATAAAAACATTCCTAGGCTATGTAATTAAAAGGAAGAATTATCCTTCAACAGTCATGCTTACAGCTGGAGACAAATGACCTGGTAGCAGCCCTGGAAAACATAGGTGGCATGGCAAAGGCCCAGACTCCAGGTTTTCATGAAGTCAAGAGACTTCTCCTGGTTTTCTGACCAATGGAAAAGATCCCTGTCATAGCCCTTCCTCCTATGTCAACTCATACTTGCCCTCCTCTCTTCTCTTTCTATCCTATCTTGCTTAGTGAATTCCTCAGTCCTCATGGGTTCAATCGTCATCTCCACGCAGACAATGTTCAGATCTATTTATCAAGCCCTAACTTCTTTCCTGACCTCTATTCTCATGTCATTTCAAACTAGTCATCTCATAGGCATCTTTTTTTCATTTAAAATATTTATTTACAAAAGCTATTATTTATTAATACAAGCAGAGGTGTCTCATAGGCATCTTAAACTCAAAAAGTACAAAACAGAATTCATTAGCTCTCCCCACCAAACTTTCTTTCTTGACAATTCTATTATTGGCTAGGGCACCACCATCTTCTCAGTCACCCAGGTTGGCAGTATTGGGGACATCCTCAGCTCCTCATTAACACTCACTACACTTAGCTAATCTGTTGCCGAGCCTTCTTATTTTTTACCTTCACAGCATCTCTCATATCTATTTTCATTTTCTCTATGGTTATCACTCTGGTGCAGGCACTCATCACCTCATTCTTAGACTATTGCAATGGACTGCTGGTTGGTCTCCCTGACTTAAGTCTTTCCCCACTCCAGGTCATGCTACACTCAACTGCCAAAGGCATCTTCCTAAAGGACAGGACTGACCATATCACCTACTACCCCCTACTCGGTAAATTCCAGTGACTCCTTGTTACCTCCAAGATCAAATAGAAAATATTTTCTTTGGCTTTTAAGCCCTTCACAATATGGCCCTTTCCTAGATTTCCAATCTTGCTTTAATGCCTTCCTCAAATTCTGTTTCAAACACACTATACTATTTTTGCTGTTCCTTGAAAACAATACACCACCATCTGACTCTGCCTTTTCATTGGTTCTTCCCTCACTTCCACCTGGCTTACTTCATGTCTCAGCCAGAATCTTACCTTCTATAAGAAGCCTTTTCCACTCTGCCCAACTCCCACCCCCATCCCCCACTAGTGCCTTTTCTCAGAGATAATCTCCCATTTAAACTGTATATGAATTGTATGTAAGTAGTTGCTTTCATGTTGTCTGCAATTAGAATGTGAGATCCTTGAGATCAGGGACCATGCTTTTGCCTTTCTTCATAACCCTAGAACTTAGCACAGTGACTGGTACATGACAGGTATTTAATAAATGCCTATTGATGATGATGAAGAAGATGATGATGAATTGGTGCTTGTGGAGTTAGCAATATACAGTTTATACCATCCCTGTTATCCAACTTGCTCTTAAAACTGTGCTGAGGACACTTTCAATGAGTCTACAAAGGATAAGGGAAAAACCCTAATATATTCAGCCACAAAAAAGCAGGTATTTGGTCCACCTGAGGAATACTGTGTAAAACATTAGAAATAAAAGAAAAACAGCAAGACAATAACTTGTCCCTGGGTCATTTCTGTTTGAACCTCATCAAACAAGAGGCTGATGATGAGTAAAAATAATCATTAATAATTATTAACAGGAACCCTGCTTAATAACCCTAACTCTCATTTTATTACATAGGAAATTAAGCAGGGTAAAGTACATGGCATTCCTGTCATTCTCCTTGCTATTGGAGCTGTGCCAAAGACACTTTCAGCGACGCCATAGGTGATGAGCTTATATACCAATACTCTTATTCAGTTACAAAAAAAGGATGCTTTAACCCACCTACACACAAGTCCACAGAATATAGATATAAAATAATGATAGCATGATAGTAGCATGTATTAGGAGGAGCATTTCTACCTGCATCAAAATGGTGAGAAAAATGAGAATCATAATTGCATAGGAGTTCAAATTCAATTCAGCAAACATTTATTCAGTACCTGTTATATTCAGGACACTGGGTTTTGTGTTGATTACACAGAGGTAATACATGACCCTACTTTTAAAGAGCATACAAATTAAAGTGGAGGAGGGGGTGGAGATAAGCTTTCTCTCCTTCTGGCTAAGATCGAGGACACTGCACATGGCCATAAATAATAATGATATGTGGCAGAATGCAAGAAATACAGAGAGAGGTCTGGATAAAGTGCTATGAGAGAGTTGAAAATAGAGGTCAGGTTGAGCTGTAGGGGCCAGGGAAGACCTGATGAAGGAGCTGGCAGCCGATGGTATCTGGGATGTTGCAGAGGCACAGATCAGACAAAACAATCTCTGACGATTAGACAAGCCAACCACCAACTCACACTAGGACTTGTCAGGGTACAAAAGATAGAGAAGATAACTCTTGGTTTAAAACTTGACTTTTACTTTAAATTAAGGCAAATTATAATTTAAATTAATAATAATAATGATGATGTTAGTTAACATTTATATAGCATGAACTGGGTGCCAGATAATGTGCTAAACACTTTCTTCATAAGCATGATCTCATTTGATCCCCACAACAACCCCAGGAGGTAGGTGCTCTTATTATTCTCGTTTTACAGGCGTGGAAACTGAAAACAGACAGCAATTAAGTAGCTTGCCCAGGATCACACAGCTAGCAGGTATCTGAGACTAGATTTCAACACAGGTCTTCCTAACTCTAGATCCAGTCTGAGAACTTCAAGATTTTCCTTTTGAGTTCACTAGAGACATTGTGAGGTATAAAAAAATATGTTAGGAATCACTGTTTGGGAGGGTATGTCCTATTTCTTGCTTCCACCTGTGATCCCAGGGTATGAACCATTAGGAATGAAAATCAGGTGCAGGGAAGTTAATTTGGGTTATTGCCTGTAATGATCCTAATTCTATATGCAGTAATTATCTCACACCATTAGGCACTTAATAAGTATTTTGGGCACGGGTGATGATGATAATGATTTTGATGATGAAGAGAAAGCCTAAAAAGATGTTCTTCCTGCCCATTCTATCCCCAAAGAAGCAGGAGGGGATCCGTTGAAAAATGTAACTACTGTAGCCAGTATCTAGATAAGTTTTAATTTGGTTTTAATAACAACTTATATTCATATCAATTTTTAAATAGATTTCAGTTTTCACAACAACCCTTAGAGGGATGGAGGTCATTCAAGAATTATTATCTTCATTTTACAGATGAATAAAATGTAGCTCAGAGTGGTAAATGGTGAAGTCACATGTGTAGGAAGTATCAGAACCAGGATTCAAATTGAGATGTTCTAGCTTAAGTCTCGTGGTGTTTCTCTTGCATTAAATAGTCTCTGAGTCAATGATTCAGACACAAAGAAATCTTAGCCCTTTTCTCTAAAAACAGTCAAGGTTAGATAGCAACAAGGTCTGTAACCTTGGGATATCCATGGTATTAGCCCGAGCTCTACTTTCCTTTATGAAAAGCTCTCTTCTGTCTGAATGGTCAGTGTGTCCTATGAGCTGTCACTTACCTGGGAAAAGATTAACCATCTCATGTTTCATGAGCCTTATCTCAGATAAGATCCCATCTCACGTTGACTTTTATCTATTCCTTGGCTAAACAGTGGTGAAGGGACTCCTTTGCAAATGTAATGTTCCTGAAATAAACCTTTCTGCCTGTTTTGCTCTTGGATATACAGATGAGAACTTCCAGTGATACTTGTTAACCAAAGCACTTCAAAAGAGGCCTGGTGTAATGATGAACAATGTGCTCCAGAAAGTGCCAATAATGAAAACCTTGCTCCTTCTGGGGCAGCATAATTCCTCACTGCCAAGACCAGCATCCTTCTTCTTGTATGTGCCTCATAGGTACAAAGATCAGAGCCTGCCAAATGATGCTTTCTTTAAGTCCAGGTCTGGACAAAGACAAATTAGTAACATAGTGAATGCAATTAGCTGATCAATAATCTCCTAGACTCCATTTTTTTTGGTTTGTTTCTTTTAATACCATCATCAAGGGCAATTAGGTGATTCAGTGGATAGAGGACCAGGCCTGTAGTCAGAAAGACTCATCTTCCCAAGTTCAAATCTGGTCTCATCCACTTAGTATCAGTGTGACCCTGGGCAAGTCACTTAACCCTGTCTTCCTCAGTTTCCTCCTCTGTAAAATGAGCTGGAGAAGGAAATGGCAAGTCACTCTAATATCTTTCCCAAGAAAACCCCAAAACGGGTCACAAATAGTAAGACACAACTGAATAAAATTATACCCTCATTCTAAGACCAAATCCTCATTTGCAGCATGGTTTAGAAAAAATAGCACATATCTACGTCCTAAGTCTGAGTTCTACCTGGGATCCCATGGCATGAACTCTTAGAAAATCAGAGTCAGGTGCAGGGAAGTTAATTTGAGTTACTGCCTATAATGATGTACTGAAACATAAAGTTCTCCTATAGTAATTAGAGTAAACACCCAGGGAGGGAGAAAGTGAATGACCTGCCCTGCCAGCCACAAAAATGGATCTTCAGTGTATACTTAAAGCAAAAGCTTCTCACTTAGCTGGGAGAGTCTGACTGCAAAAAATATCCCAAAGTTTAGTGCTCTCCAAATAATGCTAACATCAGGAAGTTCAAGTTCAAAGCTCACAATCAACTAACATTTACATTTCTGCATAGAGGAAAGTCATGATATATAGAACTGACAGTCTCTGCACTTTCCACAAAGGACTGTCAGCAGGAAGAGAAAGAAAGACATGAGAATAATAATACCAGGAATAACTAATAATAATAATAATAATAATAATAATAATAATAATAATAATACCCAGCATTTAGATAGCACTTTTAAGATATGCAAAGCACTCTATGAATTTTATTTTTTAGCTGATTTTATCCTCCTAACAATCCTAAGAAGTAGGTCCTGCTATTCTCTCCATTTTACAGATAAGGAAACTGAGGCAGGCCGAAGTTAAGTAGTTTATCCAGGCTAGGATAGGAAGTATCTGGGGCTAGATTTGAACTCAGGTCTTCCTGACTCCAGGTCCAGTGCTCTATCCATTTGCCACCTAACATAACAGACAAAGAATATTAATAAGCAGGTCAACAAATAGGATAACTACTCCCATCCATGGATAGAGCATTCACAAGCATTGGCATCGATGCCAATAAACATCTACTGAGTGCCCCGCTAGTAAATTTGTGCTTGGCCCAGGGTGTACACAGATTCTACCCCAGCACCAAGTAGAGTGTGTGTGCATGTGTATAATACATGTGTGTATGTATGTGTGTGTAAATAGTCTGTATGTGTGTGTATAGGTGTACATACCATGTCCTATTCTTGGTCACCCCATTGGGGATTTTCTTGGCAAAGATGCTGGTGTGGTTTTGATATTTTCTTCTCCAGCCATTTTACAGATGAGGAAACTGAGGCAAACAGGGTGAAGTGGCTCACCCAGAGTCACACAGCTAGTAAGTGAGTGAGGCCGGAATTGAATTCAGAAAGATGAGTCTTCTGACTTCAGGCCTAGCACTCTATCTACTGTGTAACCTAGTGGATAGGATGGGATGGGATGGGATGGGATGAGATGGGATGGGATGGGATGGGATGGGATGGGATGGGAGGGATGAGATGAGATGAGATGGGATGGGATGGGATAGGATGAGATACGATGGGATAGGATAGGATAGGATAGGATAGGATAGGATAGGATAGGATAGGATAGGATAGGATAGGATAGGATAGAATAGGATAGGATAGGATAGAATATAGTATAGCATAGCATAATATAATACAATAAAATGTAATGTAATATATATGGCACCAAAGGAGTGGTTTAGTCAGTGAGTATGATGGGCGTACAAAGCTGAGACAGTTTGCTGACAGCTGAGGTAGACAGGAAAGGTTCCCTCAAAAAGAGAGGACTTTAAAAATGAATAGCACTTAGCCAAGCAGAGGGTAGAGCATTATTCTGGGACCTGGGGGTGAAAATAGGGAGAGCAACAATGCAAGAACAGGGCTTTCTTTAAATATGCCTCCCAAAGTGAGTACTCCAGGAAGGCTGTAGTCAAGATTGCATGTAAGGCATGAGTTCTTGAGCTTTTTTGTTTTTTGTGCTATGGATGCCTATGACAGTCTGTTGCAGCTATATGCAGCAGATCCTCCTCAGATTATCACTTTTAAATAATTGAAAGAAAAGCTAAGTTTCAATTAAAGTTCAGTGAGAATAAAAAGATAATTTTTCCTACCAAAATTCACAGACCCCCTGAAATCGATCCATAGATCCATGGGGTTAGGGAGAGGGGTCTATGGATCCCAAGCTTAGAATCCCTGACATAGAGGATTAGGGAGATACCCCCTAGTCCAGAAGTCTGTTCTTCCTCCTCTGTCCTAATTCACATTGTACGTTCTTTGCAATTTATATGTCTTATTTATCTTTGTATTTTCCTCAGTGGTTAGGACACAATTTTGCACATGGAAAGTGCTTAATAATTTTATTAAATTGAATTAAATGGAGATGAGATTGGGCCTGACAGTTTCAAGTTAGAATTTGTAACCAGTTTACATAGGATCTTGAATATGGACTAAGGAATTGGGACTTGAACCAGTAAACAGAGGGAAGCCACTGAATCCAATCCAAATCCAATCCAAATAAGCATTTATTAAGGTCATTCTCTGTGCACAGAACAGTGCTCAGTGCTGACAATATGACGATACAAAAAACAGATCCTGCCTTTGTGGAGCTGACATTTTTGCTGAGGGAATATATGTAAATAGATAAACGAATATGTAAATATATGTAAATATATCCACATAAATATATATACACACACATGTATATGTGTGTGTACATATGAAATTTGAGGAAAGAGACAACACTAATAGTTAAAGGAATGAGGAAAGGCTTCCTAGAAGAGCTGGTACATGAGCTGAGTCCTGAAGGAAGCTTGGGATTGTAAGGGATAGAGGCGAGAAAAAAATGCTTTCCAGGCATGGGAGAATATTTTGGGCAAAGGCAGAAAGTAGAATATCAAGTTTGGAAAACTATGAGTCATTCAGTTTGGTTGAAAGATAGAACACATGAGATAAATATGGGAAAGTATATAGGTCAGAATTATATTGGGAAGTGCTTTAAATGCCAAGTTGAAGAATTTGCATTTTATCCTGGAGGTAATAGGGGGCCACTGAAGGTCCTTGAGAGAGAGTATGACGTGGTCAGACATGTGCTTTGGGGAAGATTATTTTGGCAGCTGTGAGGAGGATGAATTGGAGAATGGTGGTGTTGGAATGAAAGAAAAGGAGTTATATGCTAGGTATGTTGTGGAGGGAAAAATCAATAGCAAATTGCATGCTGTGACACAATCCAAGTAGAGTTTAAGGATAATTAAACCAGGAGATGGGAAGCAGGGCCTTGTCATATTCCAGGACTAAGTTCCTTTTTATCAGGGAAAATTTCAGAGGGGAATGAATATGGAATATTTATGAAATAAAAGGAATATGCTATTTTGTTGGGTTAGGGGAGAAATAATTTGGGTGTTAAATAACAGACTGCGTAATGCTTAGACTTTATCAAACGCTATAAAGTCAGTTATAACCAGCTATTCAGTTGTCTTCAAGGTGATATACTTCCTATCCAGGAGCCAACTCTTTATTTTTCATTTTAATGTACACACATGACAAAATAATTTAACTAAAGTGCCATTGGCCCATCAATGGTACAGTAACACCAGTCACTGCTGCCCCAGAGAGTTCTATGTGAAAGACAGCTCTGTCTACCTGAGGCAGCAACATTCAGCAGGAAGTGGTCACAGAAGCCAGAAGTAGAGAATTTCCTAGTCACTCTCTGAGGCAATTAATTAATCAATCAAATAGCATTTTTAAAGTTCCTACTATATGCCAGGCACTTCCCTCGGAGATCTTGTATTCTATCAGTGGAGACAACATTTACAAGCGTTACTGTTGTTACTGAGTTATTTCAGTCATATCTGACTCTTTGCGACCCTATTTGGCGTTTTCTTGGCAAAGATACTGGAGTGGTTTGCCATTTCCTTCTCCAGTTCATTTTACAGATGAGGAAACTGAGGCAAACAGGGTTAGGTGACTTGCCCAGGATCACACAGCTAGGGAGTGTCTGAGTTCAGATTTGAACTCAGGAAGAGGAGTCTTCCTAGCTTCAGACCTAACACTCTATCCACTGTGCCACCCAACTACCCAACTATATAAATAGTATTAAAAAATATTCTCAAATAGCCTTACACTTCTGAATAACCTTATCAACCCATCTCCTGATAGAGAGGAAAACTGACTGAGAAAATAATTTTTTTTGGAAATAGCCAGTATGAAAATTTGTTTTGCTTGACTGTCCATATTTATAACAGGGATCTTGTCTTTCTTGCTTCCTTAGTTGTGGTTTGTCCTTTGTTCTCAAAAAGGATCATGACATTAGGAAGATGATGCCATGACTCGTGAGTGAATTGGCTTTAAGTGAAGGAGGGCTGAGCAAAGTCACCAGGCTCACTTTCTCCTCCAAGGCCATCTGGGTTCAGTGGCCAGATACACATCAGGATGACTGGAGATGGCCCAGGGTGCAGTAATGGGAGGGGAGAAGGGGAGAAGGGGAGAAGGGGAGAGAAGATGTACTGTTGATGTTTTTAAAAAGATTTTTCTTTTTCAGAAGAAAATAAGGCTGTATTTTTCTCACCCAAGCTCACGGACTCCCTGAAATGTATCCATAGTCCTACACAGACCCCAGAAGAAGAACCCCTGCTTTACAGCTCCATAGCTAGTTTTGAAGAATTGTCAAAAGGTAAGGGGATGTAGGAGGGAGAGGAGGTAGATAATCATTAAAAGAAAAAAAGAAAAAAGACTAACATTACCTCATATTTCTTTTCTTTTTTTTTCTTTTTTGCTTTTTTTGGATGGAGAAGGCAGGACAACTGGGGTTAAGTGACTTGCCCAAGGTCACACAGGTAGTTTTGAACTCAGGTCCTCCTGACTCCAGGGCCAGTGCTCTATTCACTGTGCCACCAAGGCACCCCTACCTCATATTTCAACATCATTTTGCTATTTACAAAGCACTTTCCTGAATAGATTATGCTCATCCTTTCCCCCAACCCTCTTTGGAAAGGTTCTGTGGAATTATGTAGGAGATCTGGAAGAGAAGATTTGGGAAAGGTTAATAAAGAAGGGCAGGTTGGCAGCCACTCCTCTCACTGAGAATCTGACCCAGTGGCTAGGGAAGACGAGCTCCTGTCCACCCTCTTCATTTCCAAGAAGTGAAGACACCCGAGCTGCCCTGAATTTAGAGTGCACTGTGTTAAAGGGTGATTTAATTTGTATTTATTACAGTGTCTGTGAGGTGTTGGGGCCTCAGAGGTCACCTTGTTCTACATCTAGCCTGGCTAAGGACTCAATGACCTCCAGGATGGTCGGACAGGTTATTCAGCTCTTTCTGGAAATGTCCAATAAACTCCCTACCATTGCTAGATAACTGCTTACTGAGGTTTCATTGGCTTATTAGTTGTGTGACCATGAACAAGTCATTTCACTTCTCTGGGCTTCAGTTTGTTCATCTGTAAATGGACAGATTAATACTTTTGCTATTTGCCTTACAGGAATTATTACTAGGAAAAGTACTTTATAAAGCTCAAAGAACTACAGAAATTCAAGCTGCAATTTCATCAAGCAAGCTAATGTTCAGAATCAGTGACAGAGCTTGGAACCTTACCTAGTTAAGGAAGAAAGAAAGAAAAAAGGAGGAGGGAGGGAAAAAGGAAAGGGTAAACAGAAAGAAAGGAAGAAAAAAAAGAAAGAGACAGAAGAAGATATAAAGGGATAGGAAAAAAGTAAAAAGTCAGAAAGACAGAAGGAAGGAAAGGAATAAGAAGAAAGGAGAGAAAGAAAAGGAGAAAGAAAGAAAGAAAGAAAGAAAGAAAGAAAGGGAGGGAGAAAGAAGGGAGGGAGAAAGGAAGGGAGGGAGAAAGGAAGGGAGGGAGGGAGGGAGGGAGGGAGGAAGGAAGTAAGGAAGAAGGAAGGAAGGGAGGGAGGAAGGAAAGGAGGAAGGGAGGAAGGAAGGAAGGAAACAAGGAAGGAAAGAAGGAAAGAAGGAAAAGACAGAGGGAGGGAGCCCTGCCCTCAAGGAGCATACATTCAAATAGGGGAGGGAAATACACACACACATACAGCATACACACATATGTGTGTATATGTATATATCTATATATATGGGAGATGTAGCCAGTAAGAACAGAAAAGTCAGAAGGAATGATGACTGGAGTCATAATGCAAATGAGCGAGATGGTCAGTTAGGTTGGCCTAATTGATATGTCCTTTGCAAGAATGACAGTGTTAATTAGATTACTGTTCTCAGAGCTAGGATCTGACAAGTGGGGAAGGGGAAAGGAAGGAGCAGAGAGTACCCAAGGTGGCAAATGGCCTATGACTTTGACCAGACTACCTTTCTGGAGAACTCCCACCATTAGGGGAGAAAGTTGTTGGATCCTCCTGCGAAACGCAAGCAGTGACTTCTTCTTCATTCCCCTGCTGACTTGCACGGCTCTCCCCACCCACAACAAGTTCTACGCCCTAGGTCGGCTCTCAGTAGTACTCTCATGCTCTAGACAGAGGTAAGATAGAACTAAGACAATCTGACTTATGGAAAAGAAACAAAGTCACAGGCAAAGTGCAGGATTTAAATAAATGCATCTGCTGTTGTGAAACATGTGAAGTTTATCAGCAATTAGCCCATAGAACATTGCATTAATTATAATGTCTTCCTACTAGGTTGGACAAAAGGTCATCCCAACATTTCAGATCATTATAAACCATTTATGATCATAAGATTTTTAGAGTTGGAGGAGATTTTAGCAGTCACCTAGCCTAATACTAACATTAAACAGATGAAGAAATGGGGGTTCAGAAAAGTTAAAAATGTATATCAGCGACCATAGCAACCAAGGGAAATAAAGGCAGTATATTGCACGGCTGAGACCTTCTAGTTCCCAATCTAACAATCACCACATTAGGTTGCTTCCTTCAAATACAATGCCCTCCACTCTGGGAGTGCCCATCTTGTTTTTCTAAGGAAAAAGGTGGCCACCAGCTAATGGTGCTTCTGAAAGCACCATCACAGAGGAAGGACAGCCAGCAGATTCATAGAGAGGGCAAAGAAAGGAAGTAAAGTAAACAGAGAGACCAATGGTGACCAGCTTAACAGTTCAGAGAGCAGGGGAAAATCAATGAGGCACACACAGACCATGTATGCTTCATTGATTTCTGCTTCTCATTGTTCCTCCTCGGTGGCTACGGTTGTATCCTTATTGTACTTTCTGCTACTAGGCAGGTCTGAGAATCAGCACAGCAAGTACTTATGAGGACGCATCCTTCACAAGCCGTAGGGCCTGCTGTGGAAATGGGGCAGTTGCCCACGGTTTGTCTGCTAGTTCTGCTGCAATTTGTCCTTGTCTAGAAACAAGCCTGATAAACAGTGATAGCTACAGAATTCCCTTTAGAGTGAGTTTTTAATGGGCTGGAGAAAAGCACTCAACTAGAAGTCGGGAGACCTGATTCTGAGCGATGTTGTGAGCAGTGTGATATGGTGGTCAAAAGAGCTAATGGCATGTGGGGTTGCATTAAGAGAGGTCCGGATTAAGGAGATGAGGTCCTTGTCAAACCTCATCCGGAGGATTGTGTTTAGTTCTGGGCTCCACAGTTTAAGAGAAAAGTAACCAAGACAGAGCCTCGATCTGCTGGTAGGGGATGTGATATGAATGATGATCCAGAAAAGAGACAGAGAAGTAAAGGTCAGACAGGTATGAGGAGTACGAACACAAAGAAGGTGTCTAGAACAAAGCTGTCAACCACATCAGAAGTCTAGAAAAATGGGGACTGAGAAAAGGTCATTAGATTTGACAATTAAGAGAACACGGGTAGCTGAAGAGAGCTATTTCAGTTGAGTAACGATGTTGGGCACCAGATTGCAAAGAACAGCATGACTTTACTAACTTTTTTGCTAAAAATAGATAGATTATAGATTAGATAGATGATAACCATAGCATACCCTTGATCTGCCAGAGGGAGCTGGGTGGTGCAGTGGACTAGCCCTGGAGTCAGGAAGACCTAAGTTCAAATCTAGCCTCAGATGTTTAGTTGTGTGACCCTAGACAAGTCCCTCAACCTCCATCTGCCTTAGTTTCCTCAACTGTAAAATGGGAATAATTTCCATGCCTACCTCCCAGGGTTGTTGTAAGGATCAAATGAAATAATATTTGTAAAGTGTCTTGTACAGAGTGGGCATTTAATAAATGCCTCCTTCCTTCCAAGACCAGGACCACTTAGCATACTCTCCAGACCTCAGAGACTTAAAATTCCTTAAAGGAACAGAAACAGCTCTGACTGTGGATTTGGAGGACCTGTGTTCAAATCCTGCTTTGCTGTCTTAGCTTATTACCTGTATGACATTAAGTAGGTCACTCTGTGTTTATCCATATGAGATATCTATAGATCCAAATGAGAGGGCTAGACTACCTGGTCTCTGCAGTTCCTTCCAGTTCTAGATCTATGATTCCTATATGCTAAAACTCATGAACTATTGTTATTTATTACATAACAGACCAGGTAGCTCGGTGGTACAGTGCATAGAGTGCCTGGGCCTGGAGTCAGGAAGACTTGAGTTCAAATATAGTCTCAAACACCAAGCTCTGCGACCCTGGACAAGTCACTTAACTCTGTGTGCCTCATTTTTCTCATCATTAAAATGAACTGGGGAATGAAATGTGAAACTACAGCAGTATCTTTGCCAAGAAAACCCCAAAAGGCGTCATAAATGAACAACAACAAAAGACACCCCTTCATTCAAGTTCCTTTTTTCTGATGGCTGATCTGTTGACTACTCCATAAAACCATGACAGTCCATGACAAGACCTTGTTTAAAAGCTTTCCATCCTCCTTAGTAGATTTCAGTTGGGATCCTCAGCCGACCCCCTTTGGTTTCTCTTTTGTCTCTCGAAATGCATAATGAGTGAACGTCAAGGGACTACGTCCCTTTGCTAAGAGGAGGGAGATCTGACTGGGCGCATCCTTCTCTGCTTCCCTGGCTGTGACTGAGACAGAACTAATTACAGAGCTATGTTCTTTCTAATTCCCACTCTGCACATGCAAACCTCTAAAATCTTTAGTGCTAAAAAGAATGATTATATTCAGTCATGCAGAAGCCCAAAGAAACCTAAGCTTCCCAACCCAGCTGCTCCAGGGAGTTATCACATCTGTCAAATGTGTCAACTCAACACAATTAGGACTGGTGTCAGGCAGGGTGATCTCAGGGGGAAGAATGAGATAGAATCTTCCCTCCTTTTCCTTTCCTCCTCCCTTCAAGCTGCCAACCAGGCTAAATCACACCGTTCCCCACACTAGGAAGGAAAGCCAAATCACAATGTAGCTTCTCCCCACAGCCTATAGTTTGGAGAGGGTGGTTCTCATGCAGTACTCACTTGGAAGTGTTCTCCAATATTCCTTTGACTTCACTCATTTGTTCCTTCCCAAAGTAAACCACAGTGAGGTGGACTCTCCCATCTTGTTGGATACACATCTCCCTGGAAGACCAAACACAAGTCAGCCCTGTAGAAATTTGGAGTCCTCTTCTCAGAGCAGTCAGTTTGTCAATATGCAATTATTAAATTCCTGCTATGTGCTAGGCACTAAGCTAAGAGCAGGGGATACAAAGAAAGGCAAAAAAGACAGCCCCTGCCCTCAGGGAGTTCACAATCTAATGGGGAAGACAACATCCAAATGCATATGTACAGAGAAACCATCTACAGGACACACAGGAAATAATCAACTGAAGGAAGGCACTAGAATTAAAGGAATTGGGAAAGGGGGTACGTTAGCTGATACTTAAAGGAAACCAGGCCTCAGCATTGGCAGTGCCAAGCATTTTGTTTTCCTGAAGAGCCAAAGGGACTTGCATTACAATGTGTACCCCAGAGGAAGCAAATAGGGTCGCAGATGGAGCAAGCTGTATGTCATACCACCACTAATGTCAGAATAGAACCTTATGAATTTGTGTAATATGAAAAATAAACATGTATGGGGCCTTGGGTCAGAATCCTCAGGACCTTCAATTCTTTTCAACTTTAATCCACTGAACTGATTGATTGATTGATTTTATATAGTATTTTCCCCCAATTACATGTTAAAATAATTTTAGCAATCCCTCCCTCCCTGAGATGGTAAGCAATCCAATATAGTTTAAATAAGTTCAATCATGTAAAACATCTCCATATTAGTCATGTGTACAAGACAGAAGAACGACAGGAAAGAAGGAAGGAAGGAAGGAAGGGAAAAATAGCATCCTTTATTCTGTATTTAGACAGTATCAGTTCTTTCTCTGGAGGTGGATAGCATGCTTCATTGTAAGTCCTTTGGGATTGTCTCGCTAAGAATAGCTAATGTCATCATATAACATTGCTGTTACTGTGTACAATGTTCTCCTGGTTCTGCTCACTTCACATTGCATCAGTTAATGTTAGGTCTTTCCAGGTTTTTCTGCAATCATCCTGCTTGCCATTTCTTATAGCAAAATAATATTCCATCATAACCATATACCATAGCTTGTTTAGCCATTCCTCAATTGATGGGCATCCCCTCAATTTCCAATTCTTAGCCACCACAAAAATAGCTATTAATGTTTTTGTCTTCCATTTCTTTATACATAGTGGCAACAGGATGTAATGGAAGGTGCCTAGGTGCTTTTAACTCCCACCCACCCAAAGTCCTTCACATAAAGAGATTTACAAACCTCAGAGTAGTATAAAATGTCAGCTATTTCACATCTATTATCTCATTTTATTCTCTCAAGTAATTTAAAATAATTTTGTATTAACTTATTTTACTTTTTTTTCATGTTCACTATCTCCTTTAAACTCCTCTATGACTAATTTATAGATGCTTTAAGCATTATTCCTACTTTAAAGATGGGGAAACTGAGACTGAGGGAATTTAAGTCAACTGACCAAAATCACTCAGCTGAGAAGTATGGGGGGGGAGGAAAGATTAAAATTTGGATCTTCTAGGCTTGAAGTTCCATGCCCTGTTCCAATGCTACTCCTCCTCATTTTTTTTTCACAACCCTACGAAGTAGGGAAGTTTGAACCTTTATTTTATAGAGGAGTAAACTGAGGGACAGAGATTATGCCCCTTTCCTGAGTTAGTGTAGGAGCCAAACTAGATCCCCTTTATGTGCAAAACATGGCAGCTGGGAAGACTGGTCTGGTAACTTCAACGAGCGTTCCTCTACACTGCAGGCTGAAGCGTTTGCTTTTATGTTCATCAACCCAGACTCCTGACATTCCAGGGACAGCTTGGTGCCAGTGACCTAAGAATACTGTCCCAGAGAGGAATAATGACTGTTCTCTTGCACCCTTCTCCCAGCAGAGTCTGACCCAGGTGAAACCATAAAGGTTAAGTTTGTCCCATTTAGAGCCTCATCCAGCAGCCCTGCCAGATACTGAGTGACTCTCTTGTCCTACAGACCTCCTGCCACAAAGAAGAACACCCCAGGTGCCTCCTCCTTCCTTCCCTTCAGTGTCCTTAAGCTTTCAATTTTTCTGGCCCTTCTCCATCTCAATCAAACTTTGTTCTCAGATAATTTCTTCCCTGGCAGTGCTCCTCACTGGTAGATTGTAGCTGCTAAATTGGACAAAAGAATTTGTTCCAGTATTGCATAATATCAGACACCTGCCGGGTAATGTATCTATTTGAGCAGAATCCTTCCAGAGACAACACCTTCATCCCAAAGGAATGATTACTGGTAGGAAATACTGGTCAGTCAGGGAACATGTTATTATTCATTATCATTATTCCAGCCAGCAAACACTCAATAGTAGGGAGATGAGCGGCATCATGAAAGTGAGGTCTGAGCAAAGACACTGCAGGATTTGGTGCAATGTGGGAAGGGGGAAAGGAAGGGACTGAGGTAAACCATGTGCTAAATAAGACACATGGATCAGAACACAAGAAGTTTTCAGAGGATGGTACATAGAACAATCTAGAAGGAACCCAGGGATAATGATAGTGTCTTTAGAAAGTAGAATGGGAACAGTGGAGGGAATTATTCTCCTGAAAAGGCCCTTCAAAACTTGAGCGTTCATAGCTACAGATGCTGCTGCCTAAATCTTTACTGACAATACAATTTCCTTTAGATAAAAGGTTGCTTTGATGAACTTGCCAGGTAATGTTTTAACTTCCTTTGCTGGGACAGAAAAGAACACACAAAGAGAAGTATAGGGGGAATTGGGCTTTTAAATTACATCTGCCAGCAGGAAAAAAATCCATCCCCAGTTCCAGGGGAGGGTCCCCTACTGCGACTAAATAATAGGAATCTCACTTTTTTGGCAATGCCTCGGCTATGTTTCATGCTGACTTTTTTAATCTTTTCAAAGCATTTCCCAATTTCAGGAAATAAACTACTGAAACTCTTCCATCCCTTTACTGTTCCCTGTCAGGATGTAGGTTCCCCAAAAGATACTTCTGAAGTAGGAATAACTATAAGATTCATTTATAGGAGGAATTCTGAATAAACCATGACTATGGTTAGAGATGTGACACCTAAAATTAAAACATCATTAGAAATGTTATTATAAGGGATGGGAGGACTCTCTCAAAGAACAAGGGGAAATTTTGATATGAAATGAAAGCAAAAAATATCAATGTCTTCAAAAGACATCAGGAAAGCTTCATACCTTTTGTTTGCACTGGTTTTCATTTTACTTTGAAAGGTATGGGGATAGTGCCAGTAAAGCTAAGGAGGGGGAATCTAGGGCTTCTTGTAATCACTAAAAGTGCCATCTGCTCCCAAACCATTAACTACTCTTCTTCGAGTTTGGTAGCTTGACGTCCTCTAGATATGTACCTAGTGTCATTTCTATACAATAATCACACAGTCACTTAATTCTAGCATCACTGTGACACAATGTCAGAGCTGGAAGGGACCTCAGAGTGCATCCAGTTCAACCTGTAACTGAACAAGAATCTCCCCAATAACATTCCCCAACAAGCAGCTACCCTGCCTCTGCTTGGAGATCTCCAGTGAATGAGAAATCATCACTTCCCTGAGAAGTTCTATTTTTTAAAAACTCTTCTTGATTATTCTCTTTTTAAAAACTTTTTTTTGGTTTACATCATTGATTTCCACAAGATTTTGAGTTACAAATTTTCTCCCTGTCCTTCCCCTACCCACCACCCCAAAATAGCAATCTCACTGAATACCCCCTCCCCCAAATCTGCTCTCTCCTATATTCTTCCTCATCACCCCTCTGATTTTTGGTAGGGTAAGATGGATCTCCCTGTCCCAGTGCCTGTATATCTCACTTCCCAGTTGCATGTAAATAATAACACATATGTATATATGTATGTGTGTATATATATGTAGATATATATATACATATATATTTATAATTTGATTTTAGAACT
>CM053595.1:214361751-214394884 GCA_028646575.1 Pseudocheirus occidentalis
TTTTTTTTTCAGTCAGGTTGTTGACTCACTTTTCATGATTTTCTTCCATCATTCTAATTTCTCTGCCCAATTTTTCCTCCACTTCTCTTATTTGGCTTTTAAAATCCTTTTTAAAGGCTTAAGGCATCCTTTTTAAGCTCCTCTATGGGCTCTATCCACTTCATATTTTTTTTGGAAGCTTTTGGTGCAGGAGTTCTGACTGTGTTGTCTTCCTCTCATTCCATGCTTTGATCCCTTTTGTCCCCCAAAAAAGAATCTAAGGTTTGATTGCTGGGCTTGCTTTGCTTCCTTTGCCTGCTCATGTTGCCAGTCAATTACTTGACTTTTGGGCTCCGTAGTAAAACTCTGCTTTCAGAGGGGAGACCTCTGTCCCAAATCACTGGGGTTTTCGCAGCTGCTGGAGCTATTAGGAGGCCACCATTTTTTGCAGCCCCGACCAGCTTTGGCTCACTGAAAATGCACCTCAGGACCACCACCCAAGACCGCTATCTGTTCCAGGCAACTCAAGGCAAGAGCACTTAGCCTCTGAATGATTACTTGGCCCCTCTGCAGTCTGCAGGCTGGGAGCTTCTGAAGCAGCCATGTGGAGGTGGCTGCAGGGCTGCCACTTCAGACTGCTGCTAGCTTGCGGAGTTCTCCTGTTTCTACGCCACCATCTTGACTCTGCCTCCTTTATTATTCTCTATCTCTGCCCATAATTTCACTGGAGGCAAAGAATTCCTTGTTGAAAAAACTCCACAAATGTGGGTGTTCAAATGTTCAGAAATTCACAGTCTTCAAGATTTGCCTGGGGACACAGAGAGTTCATGGGATTTGTCCAGGATCATAGAGCCAGCTTCTGTCAGAGGTGAGATTTGAACCAGGGCATTTCTGACTCAGAAATAGGCACTCTGCCCACTATAGGAAGGTCCTCCCCCAACACATACATTTCTGAGCTGAAAACTCCCCCTGTATTTTGCACTTCCTGGCTTTCATTTTGTCCTCAAAAAGTCAAGCAGATCATGCATATTCCAGGTGACAAAAATGATTTGAAGACAGCAACCAGGCCATCCCCAGTTCTTTTCATCTTCTAGCTAAATATGCCCAATTCCTTCAACCAGTCTTCATGTGATATTGTTCTAAGTGCCCTCCTCATCCTGGTCATAGATCCCATATATGTTCCAGGCTGTCAATATCCTTCCCTAAAATATAGCATCCAGACACCATATTCCAGGTGTAGTCTGCGCAAGGGTGAGGAGAGCGGAGCCATCACCACCCCAATTCTATGCATTATATTTCTGTTAATTGGGAAGGAAAGGGATGGGAATAAGAAGGTATTAAGTCCCTACTATCTGCCAGGAACTGTGCTAAGTGCTTCCCAAAGAGTATCTCATTTTATCCCCACAATAACCCTCCAAGGTAAGTGCTATTATTGCTCCCACTTTAGAGTTAAGGAAACTGAGGCAAACAGAAGTTAAGTGACTTGTCCAGGGTCACAAAGTTAATGAGTCTAAAGTTTTGAGGCCACATTTGAACTCAGGTCTTCCAGACAGCAAACCCTGTACCACATAGTGGCCAATAATAGTGTCATCTCAAGGTCATCTGTGCTACTACAGCAAGAGTCCTTGGTCTCTCCCATCCTCTCCTCCTCCCTTTTCCCTCTCCCCATCTTTCCACCTCTTCATCTAGGAACAGTAATCAAATCAATACTATTATCTACCAGGAACTTCCTTCGCTGGTTAGCACTTCCCTTATGTGCTGCCTCTCTTACGAGAATGGAATCCCCTTGAAGGCAAGGACTAATCATTTTTGTCACCATATCCCCACCACTTACTAAATTGTGTGGGGTTTAATAAGTGCTTAATCATTCTTCTTCTTTCATCTTCTCATATTAAGCTTTTATCAAAGTGCATGGAAAATGCTGAATCTTTTTTTCACATGATTCTAAACTTGTTTCCTAAATGCCTTTTTAGGAAGTTTTTCACATCCACAATCTGTGCTTCTTACCTGCTAGGCAAACTTTACTTAGTCTCTTTTCCATCATGACCCCTAACAATAGGATATCTGGGTAACAAAATTTCTTTGGCTTTTGGAACAGTTTTTTTTTCCTTTGGCAAATGACATTTTCCCTCCCCTCAGTTCATAGCACAGAGATAATTAAAATGTGTATCTGTTTAGAAAACAAGGGAATACATTTCTATTTTTCTTCCTAAGAGTCCAAAAGTATTTCATGGTAACTGAGCACTGTTATCAATCCATAGCAGTCCTTACTGCCCTCCACTCCCCACTAAGAGTTAAGTTCCCATAACAGAATCGTTGGACATTGGATCTGGAAGTGAGCTTACAATCATTTCTAACAAAATAACCCCCAACTCCCTCATGTTACAGAGGAAGAAACTGAGGTCCAGAGAAAGGAATAATTCTCTAGAAGGTCACATATGGTAGCAGACTGGACTAGAACCTGGGCTTCCCAAGTCTACTTAATCCAACTAGAACAGGTAAAGGAAAAATCAGGCACAGCTAGGATGCCCTGGGAAAGATGGAAGGCATCATGGAAAAGAAATGCCTTTGGAGGCTAAAGATTTAAGTCTATAAGAGACCAGTGATCTAGAAGGCACTCTGAGAAATCAGCATTATAACAGTCTGAATTCCCGTTTACTCTACCACCATCTAATGATAGGAAATAAGAGTGATGTCCAATCCAGGTGATTGGACAGTATTTGACATAATGCTATTCTAACACTGCCTAGTTTAGAAATGAAGAAACAGATTCAAGGGAACCAGTTTAAGTTCCTAAGTCATCTGGGCATCAAATACAAGTTTCTCAAAGTCCAGTCTAGTCTTCTTCCTATTCCCTAAGGCGTTTGTCTTGGCAGGATGGAAAGTCAATGTAATCATGTAATTTAAATAGCTATCAAGTCTCTTATCTTCTGAGACAGCATTTATTGCATTAGCATCTCTCTGCTCCAGATAGAATATTTGAAAGCAGTCTTCCTAAAACTAATTTCCATGTAAAAAAAAAATGCATCTGCTGGATGCAAAGAAGTGGAAACAAAGTACCTGCTTGGGGACAGCTAAACAAAATACTGGAATAGATCATGAATCAGAAATATAACCATGTGTTAATAAAAGACAACTGCGAAGAAGTCACAGAAATAAGTTAAGACAATAAACTGGTGCTGACTGAAGTAAGCAGAACCAAGAAAACAATAAACACATCAATTACAACAATGTCAATGGAAAGAATAAAATAAAAAGTCAAGAACTGGGCCCTGTGCAATTATAATTACCAATGACCTTCTTTACAGATGTGGTGACTACTTATGGGTGTAGAAAACTGCATACACCATTAGACATGCTCAGCATGTGGGCTGGTTATATTGAACTCCTTGAGGACATGGGCTGTTGTATTTTTGTCTTCTTATCTCTAGCACAGTGCCAGATACACAGTAGGTACTTAATAAATGACTGATGATTAATTGATCAGAAGAATTGCTTGCTAGGTTAAGAAGAATTATATTCAGAAATGTAGGTAGTGAGAAACAAAAGGTATCAATAAAAAAAGATAAAAAAGTTTTTAAAGTTACCTATTCAACCAGAAGGCTGAAAAGTAGGGTGAGGAATGGCTTTAGAACTCAGGGTTTTGTTTTGTTTTGTTTAGGGAGGTAAACAATATTCAAATAAAAATTTTTTCTTTGTTTGATGCAAAGATACAATGCATGCTCCCAGGTGGAATGGTAGAGGAGTAGGGAGGGGAAATTAGAGAAGGAGAATAATCACGAGGGGCTGGGGAAAAGAACGTTCCCATGATGGTGTCTGCTTACTTCCAACTAGAAGGTGCAAAAGAAAAATCAGGCACAGCTAGAATGCCCTGGGAAAGATGAAAGGCATCATGACAAAGAATATCCTTCTGAGACTAAGAGACCAGTGATTCTGGAAGGAACTCAGAGAAATACATATTTTAGCATTCTGAAGTTCTTTTCTTCTGTCACCACCTAATGAAATGATGCAATTGGAAGTAAGCCGCTGGTCTAGGGACCAGGGAAGTGGAGGCTGGCAGATCTCCTGAGATTGGGAATTCTGAGTTACAGTGACTGTATCATTTGAGCGCCTGCACTAAGGAATATAGTGAGCTCCTGGGGGATGGGATTCATTGGGTTACCAAAGGAGAGGTGAACCCTGTCCTCCCCCTCCCCAGGCCCCCCTGCTGGAAATGAAGCAAGGCAAAGTTGTGCTCATCAGTAGCGGGAGAGGACCCCTCAGTTCCAGAAAGGGCAAGATAGGAATATGTTAACTCTGAGGCTGATTAAACACTAATGCTTTTAAATTTTCTTCACAAGACCTGTTTTGCATCCTTTTAATTAATCACTGTTGCTTTTCTCCAACCTCACTTTGGATTTCTCCCTCTCACTGTTCATATCCATCTCATCCTTATTTAGAAAAGAAGCCTAAAACCTGTCTCCAAGCAGGTAACACACAGAAAAACAACCAAAAGGAAGACTGAGATTGACTTCGGGAGTGAAATGTCTAGAGGGACAATTGAAGAAACAGCAGAAAAATATCCCAGGGTAGCACAAAGTTAGAATGGGTTTTGGATCAATGTGATTCTGACAAGAGAGAAAATAAACACCTCACCTAAGAGGGAAGGGCTCTTGGGGGGAGGAGAAACCAAGAGGCAAGAAATCACAGAAGCAAATGATTAATCCTATCACAAGTTGCTAAGGGGAAAACCCTCAAGATGGTGTCCCCTTGGCTGCAAAATTTACTTGCTCAGTGACCGGAAACTGAAACGTGGAACATTGTCAATGGCAAAGGAAGTGGCCAAAGAATAAAGGGAAGAAGAAATCCACACACTGGAATAAGTGACAAGGGCTGGGGAGTTTTGTATTCTGGGGAGGTGGTCCCAGTGACTACATGAGGATGAAAACAAAAACAGAAAACTGCTCTAGAGACAGACGCCATTATTTACCATCTACACCATGCATCTGGCATTTTGTACACACTTCCTGGCACGATCAATTATCTCTCTATGTGTCTACTTCCTATTTTCCCACTCTGATTAGCAGCAACTGTAGGAAATCTTGTCTTGAACTCAAATGTTCCAGTACAAACACTATTATACTTTTTCCTGGTCAAACCACATCTAGACATCACATTCAGTTGTGGTCATCACATTTCAGGACTGGCATTGATAAGTTGGACTGTGCCCCGAGGGAGATAATCAGGATAGTAAAGGGGCTTGATTCCATGCCATGGGAGGTTATAGTCAAAGGAAGTGGGGATGTTTACCCTAGAGAAGGGAAGACTTGAGTAGGAAGATTGATAGTTTTTTCCCAAATAATGGAAGGGAAATCTCCTGGAAGAAGAATTAGATTTGTTTGGCGCAGCTCCCAGAACTAGGAGCAGTGCGTAGAATGTAGGAAGAAGCTATTCTAGGCTTGATATAATGAAAAAACCTTGTCACAATCATAGGTATTCAAGAGAGTCAAATGCTGCCTTGAAGGGTCTGATTGACCACAGTTGGACACATGGTAACTTGACTCTAACATAGTGATATCATTTTGATCCTCTTCAAGAACAAAGGATGACAACCAGGCAGGGATGCCCTCTGACAGGTATGAAGAAGAGAGGAATCTTGTTCAGGAACCATTTGGACTAGACAGTCTCCGAGGTCCCTTCCAACTCTCAGATTCAGAGTTTGATTAAAACACAAATGCTTCAAAATTTTCTAAGACCTGCTTTGCATCTCTCTAATCACTGCGGCTTTTCTGCAGCAGATGTGTTTCTCTACATTCTCTCAGTGGAAACCAAGATTAGGTCTGAAGCTTTAAGTCTGAGTACCTCCTTTGATCCTCATGACAACCTTGTGATGTGTTAGAATTATCATCCCCCTTTTACAGAAAGGTTAAGTAACTTGCCCGTGGGCAAACAGGTAATGGGCATCAGAAGTGGGATTCAAACACAGGTCTCTCCTGACTCTTAAGTCCAGCAATTGTCACACTGTACCAAACTGCATTTATAATATAGTACTACACACACACACACACACACAACCCATATGACAATTTCCATAGTTGCCAATGGAACAAAATATAAACTATTAGTAGAGGGTGTTTATTCACTGGGATTTCTTCATGTCAATAAAATCACAAGTTAGTTTTCTAATTCCCCCCAAAAATATACAATGTCAACATGTCAAAGATTTATGATTTTTGTCAGTGAGGCACCAATACAAACCACAATCCTTCTTAAAACTTAGTGGATAAGCCCTAGGCTCAGAGGAGGATAAGTAACCAGCCTATGGTCAGTCTGAGAGGCATGATTTGAACTTAGATCTTCTTTATTCCAAGTCTGTACACTATACCACACTGCCTGTCCCAGCTCCTCCCCCCCACCTTGTACTTTATACATTTTCACTGTCATATGTAAAATTATATATATGTGTGTGTGTGTTTATATCTGTATATATATACATGTGTATATAGATATATAAATATATATAAATTTTCATAATACAAAGACTTTTAACACCATGCATTATATATAAATAAAATGAATATATACATGCGTGTACAAAATACATACCTGAATGACGTTGTTATTCTACCATAAGCAGGCTTTGCTTATTTTATTTTCTAGTAGTGATAATGAAGTTTTGTTGCTCTACTTTCTCAAGAGAAAATATCAGCAGAATGGGGTTTGAAATATAGGATGTGGCCACAGAGTAAAGCTAAAAGCAATTGGTTTTCACAGAAACCAGATTCATGAACCCAGCCATGATTCAACCAAGCTAATAGATAGCAATAAACTGAAAAGGGTTCTTCTTTGGAGGTACCATGATTTAGTGAGCTATATGCTAATTCATCTTTTGTTGTGGTGGTGGTTTTTTGTTTTTTGTTTGTTTGTTTTTTTGGTTTTTGGAGGGGAGAAGGTAGGGCAATTGGGGCTAAGTGACTTACCCAAGGTCACATGGCTAGTTTTTGTGTTAAGTGTCTGAGGCCGAATTTGAACTCAGGCCTTCCTGACTCCAGGGCTGCTGCTCTATTCACTGCACCACCTAGATGCCCCTAATTTATCTTTTCAAAAATCTGGCATAATGTCTCTACTTAAATTCTGACTGCTTTTCTTAAGAACTGAAATGATGACTCTCACAGAATTCTGCAAAAAGTAAGTACTGAGATTAACCTACTTTAGTGATGCCTTTTTAGTAATTACTGCTGCACAGGTCAGACAGACCCTCAATTAGTTATTCTTGGGTCTTAACTCTTAAGGCAAAATGTATGTATTACATGACTGAGAGAGGGATTTGGTGCTCCATGAATAAATTGGTTTTCTGGATATTTTAAATGTTGGTATTTGTCAATTGAAAGGACAAAACAAAAATGAAGCTACAAAAAATTATGACGCAAATACTCCCCTCTGCTCTGCCATCTGACAATGCCAATTCCAGGGTTATGTCTCCATTCTCAAAGTCAGGTTCTACAGATCACACGTGCACACAAATTTCTCCATGCCTTCTTTTAGAATTGTCATACAACTTCCCTCTCTGTATACTTAGTAGCAAATACTTTAAAAAGTACTATTATGCTCTGTAGCTTTATACCAGACCAAAAAAAAAACTTTGGCTCTAAGTTGGGGGGGGGGTAAAGTACACATATTAGATTTGCAAAATATAAAAATGAAACTAGTCTAACACACAGGATTTTCCAAAAAAGCAGCCAGCAGGAGATTGGTAATACAGACTCTTGGCCAACCCATGAACTCGAGACACATACATGTTGAAATTTCAAATGAATAGTGGCATCCAAAGGCTACCCTAACTTCTGAAATTATATATGATTTCAACACTAAACAACTAAATGGCTGCATTCCCTCTTTTCTTTCAAAGGCTGCTAAAAAATGAAATGATGAACTCCTCTGAATTGCCTTCATCTTAACAAAAATGGACACAATACCATGTGAAGGCTAAACCTTCGAAATCCCTCTCCTACCTTGTTATCAAAGAAACTGATCTTCCATAAAGCCTTTTCAAATATTTACTAAATATATAGGCCATCCATATGGACCACTGGACCCAGATGGCCCTGGAGGAGAAAGTGAGGCTGGTGACTTTGCACAGCCCTCCCTCACTTAAATGTATTTCACTTGCAATTCATGGCATCACCTTCCTGATGTCATGGATGGACCCCTTGCAGATGAAGGACAAAAACCAACCATAACACCCACAACTAGTGCTCTCAGCCATATTAAACTTCTCCAGATCTCTTTCTGATGTCTCCTTTATCCCGCTCTCTCTACCTATGTTTTATCTATAATCTTTCTGACATTACTCTATCTGACTATAACCTTCTATCATTCCACCTCTTCTCATGTCCCACTCCTCCTAAGCCTTTTCTTTACCCTCATCAAGACCTCTAGTCCTTTCACTCTTCAATACTTCCTCACAGCATTACTCCTACTCTGATTTTACTTTGCTCCTGCTCCAACCTCAGCCCCAAAGTTAGACATTTCAATTCTACACTCTGCTCTTGAATCTACATCATTCTACTTTTACCAAATGTTAGCACTGTATGTGTCCTCCATCTCCCCCCTCCCAATTCCCCCAACTCCTACTCATCAGAAGCTGAATACAACTCTGGGAAGTCTCACAACCATGATGACTGAGTACATTACAAACTCATGTTATACAGTTCCTACTGGACCTTCACAGTAACAAGGCAGACCTTTTTCCTCATTCTAAACTGATCTTGCTGCTTACTTTCCTGAGATATTTGAGGCAATTTTATGTAAAATTCCTATTCTCTGATTCTCTTCATTTAAGAACCTTTAACCTCTCCTCTCCTCTTCTTTCCTCTCCTCTCCTCTCTTCTCTTCTTTTCTCTTCTCTTCTCTTAGCTTCCCTTTCCTTCTCTTCTCTTCTCTCCTTGCCTCTTCTCTCCTTTCCTCTCCTCTTCTGTTGCTGTCTCTGTCTGTCTCCCTATGTCTCTCTGTCCCTCTCTCCCCCTCTCTCTCCTTTCTTCCTCCTTTGCCCTAGTCTTTGACAAAGAAGCAGCCTTTCTCTTTGCCAAGACCAGACTCTCTCCATACGCATTTGATGACACTCATGCTCATCTTCCCCAGCAGATTGCATTCGCAATCATCCCATCTCTAATTTTCAACCTCTTCCTCACCGCTTCCTTTCTGCCTTCAAACATGCCCAAGTCACTCCTGTCCTTAAATACCTCTACTAGACCCTACCATCTAGTCTAACTATTTTCTTATATTTCTCCTCTCTCTCTCAGGCAAACCCCTTGAAAAATTGTCCATCCCCTGCCTCCTATTCCTTTCCTCTCAAGTTACTCCCTTTGCAATCTGGCTTCCAACTTCATTGTGTTGTTGTTTGTTGTTAAGTCATTCTTCAGTCATGACCCCATTTGGGATTTTCTCAGCAAAGTTACTCAAGTGGTTTCTCCAGCTCATTTTACTGATGAGGAAACTGAGGCAAGCAGAGTCAAATGACAAACCAGGGACACACAGCCAGTAAGTGTCTGTGGCTGTTCCTCCAGAAACAGTGCTCTATCCCCTGCAGCACCCAGCTGCCTCACTGTGTGCCAACTTCCTAACAGTCATTCTGATTCCATTTTTTCCAGTGCAAAGATCACTCTCTTTGACCATTTCTTATCCCAGGTAGCAGTCCTATCCCTTCTTTATCTTTTTCTCCTAAAGGTTTCATACACACACACACACACACACACAGACACACACACACACCCCTTGTCTGTTATTCTTAGTATTTCTTGCAGGCCTCAGCTCATTCAGAGTTTTAGTACTTCTGACCCTGGTCTCTTCTTACAGGATTATGCCATGCATTTGTATTCATAGCGGGTTATATGATCTTGCTTCAATCTTCTGTACTTATCTTTTGTAAACCTAAATCAGTTAATGAGCTCCCTGAATATTTACATCCTTCAATTTGCAGGACTCCATCTCTTCCTCCCTATCCATATTTTTTCTCTTTATGTCTTCAGAATTGTATTCTCAAGAGCTTCCTATCTTTCCCATTTTTCCTCAGGAGCTTCCAATCCTTCTGTAGAATTTTGGTTCATAAGATAGTACTTGTTCTGTCTCTTAATCCTCTGAAGTTTGTTCTTTCCCGCATCTCAGCTCCATGTCATACAATGCTTGACTTTTCTATCCTCTGCCACAAATTTCAAGATGTAGCAGTCATTTCCCTCCAATATTTCCATCATTTCCATACAAGCAATCAGCTTTTCTTTGTCAATGTTCCGAAATGAACTGTTCCTTTGTTAATTGCTCTACCACTTTAAAAAGGAAATCCCTTCCCTATGTCATCACAGCAAGTAAAGAAATTATTGGAGCAGCTAGGTGGTGCAGTGAATAGAGCACTGGCCCTGGAGTCAGGAGGACCCAAGTTCAAATCTGGCCTCAGACACTTGACACACTCACTAGCTGTGTGACCTTGGGCAAGTCATTTAACCCCAATTGCCCCTCCAAAAAAAAAAGCAAAAAAAAAGAAATTATTGATGGTAAGATACAGAAAGAGAAAATCTGTTTTAAGGTACTGTACACATTATAAAATATTTGGGAGTCTACCTGACAAAACAAACACAGGAACTATATGAGCACAATTACAAAATACTTTTCACACAAATAAAATCATATCTAAATAATTGGAAAAGTACCAGGTGTTTGTGGGTAGGCTTAGTTAATATAATAAAATGACAATTTTATCTAAATTAATTTACTTAGTGTCATACCAATCAAACTATCAAAAATGTATTTTATACAGCTCAAAAAAATAATATGAAAATTCATCTGGAAGAACAAAAGGTCCAAAATATCAATGGAATTAATGAAAAGAAATTCTAAGAAGGTGGCCTAGCCATACCAGATCTTAAATTGTATTATAAAGCAACTATCATCAAAACTACTTGGTACTGGTTAAGAAATAGAGGGGTAGAGCAGTGGAATAGGTTAGGTACACAAGACACAGAGGTCAACGATTATAGCCATCTACTGTTTGATAAACTCAAAAATCCCAACTTCTGTGATAAGAACTCACTGTTTGACAAAAACTGATGGGAAAACTGGAAAGCAGTTTGGCAGAAACAGGACATAGACCAACATCTGACACCTTTTACCATAATAAAGTCCAAATGAGTACATGATCTAGGTATAAAGGCTGATACTGTAAACAAATTGGGGGAGCAAAGAATAGTTTATCTGTCAGATTTATGGAGAATAGAGAAGTTTATGACCAAACAAGAGACACAGAATACTATGAAATGCAAAATGAATCATTTTGATTACATTAAATTGAAAAGTTTTTATACAAAGCCAATGCAACCAAGGTTAGAAGGAAAGCAGAAAACTGGAAAGAATTTTTACAACCAATGTCTCTAATAAAGGCCTCATTTCTAAAATATAGAGAGAACTGAGTCAAATTTACAAGCATGCAAGTCATTCCCCAATTAACAAATGGTCAAAGGATATGAACAGGTAGTTTTCAGAGGAAGAAATTAAAGCTATCTATAGTCACATGAAAAAATGCTCTGAATCATTACTGATTAGAGAGATGCAAATCAAAACACCTCTGATGTACATCACACCTACAGATTGGCTAACATGACAAAACAGAAAAATGATAAATGTTGGAGAAGATGTGGGAAAGCTAACTAAACACTACTTCATTGTTGGTGGAGCTATGAGGTGATCCAACCATTCTCCAGAGCAATTTAGAACCAAGCACAAAAGGATATAAAAATGTGCATACCCTTTGACCCAGAAATATTGCTTCTAGGGCTGTATCCCAAAGAGATCACAAAAATGGGAAAAGGATCCACATGTATAAAGATATTTATAGCAGCTCTTTTTGTGGTGGCCAAGAACTGGAAATCAAGGAGATGCCCATCAATTGGGGAATAGCTGAATAAGTTGTGATACATGAATATAATGGAATACTATTGTGCTATAAGAAATGATGAGCAGGCAGACTTCAGAAAAACCTGGAAAGACTTATATGAACTGATGCTGAGTGAAGTGAGCAGAATCAGGAGAACATTGTACACAGTAACAACCACACTGTGCAATGACCAACTTTGAAAGACTTATCTCTTCTCAGCAATGCAAGGATCTAAGACAACTCCAAAAGAATAATGATGGAAAATGCCATCTACAGTCAAAGAAAGAACTTCAGAGTCAGAATGTAGAGTGAAGCAGACTCATCTCTCTCTCTCTTTTTTTGTTTTCTTTCTCATGGTTCCACCCATTCATTATAATTCTTCTATGCAACATAACTAATGGGAAAACGGGTTTGATAAGAATGTATGTGTAGAGTCCATATTGGATTATATTCCATCTTGGGGAGGGAGGGGGGAGGGAGAGGAAGAAAATTTAAAACTTATGGAAGTGAATGTTGAAAATGGAAAATAAATAAATTAAATATTAAAATTTTTTAAAGAAATAATTGATACTTAAATGAGATCTCTAACCAGTCAAAGGAACCCAACCTAATCATCCAAAGAGGATAAATCAAATATATGAAGAATATCTGTTGTCCAGATTTCAAGTAGTTTGATGAAAAGTCTATTAATGCCTATAACTTTGTCCAATGCCAAAGATAAAAAAGCAAAGTGGTTCCAGAATTGAAATGAGCAGGGACTGGACTGCATTTGGGATACTGCACAGTGCAATAGTGACCCTGGGTGTCAACTTCAAGTCTTTATTCCCTCTCATGTCCCATATTATCCAATTTGCTGCCAAGGTCTGTCATTTCCACCTTGGTCACGTCTCTAATGTACGCCCCCTTCTCTCCTCTGACACTGCCGCTACTCTGGCGCCCTCATCGCCTCATGCCTGAGCTATTGCAATAGCCTGCTGGGAGCTCTACCTGCCACAAATTCCTCCCCACACCAGTCTATCTTCCCCTGACCTACCCATGATTTTCCTAGAACAGGTCTGATCATGTCATCTCCTTTAATAAACTCCCATGACTCCCTATTAGCCCCCAGGATCAAATATAAAATCCTCTAGATTTTAAAATCCTTCATAACCTGGCTCCTTCTGCCTTTTTCAGGCTTCTCACAGCTAATTCCCCTCTATATACTCTGCAATTCAATGACTCTGATTCCCTGGCTGTCACTCACATACTGACACTCCATCACAGGCCTCTGTGCTTTTTCTCTAACTGTTCCTCATGCCTGAAACTTCCTCCCTCCTCATCTCTGCTTTCTGGCTTCCCTGGCAGCTTTCAAGTCTCAGCTAAAGTTCCACCTTCTGAAAAAAAAGTCTTTTCGAATCCTCTTTAATCTTAAAGCTGTCCCTGTGAGCCTATCCCCAGTATATACATGTATATACATCTTACTATATATGTGATATCTCTATGGTGATATACATGGTATGTGTATGTGTATAATTAGGTATATATTTACACATATGTGTATATGTGATAGGCTCAAAGGGATAGCACTAAGCAGAGATGAAGAAGAAGGAAGTTTCAGACATGAGAAACTGTATACAGACATAAACATAACAAATGTGTATGTAGATAGACAAATTGAAGATTAAATTTGGCTGGGTTTCAATGGGTGCCTGTGATTTTGCTTATATACGTATGTATACAGTATATACATTATATATATATATATATATATATATACACATATGCATACGTGTGTGAACATTGTTCTTTGCATGTTGTCTCTTCCCATTAGACCGTGACCTCTTTGAGAGCAGGATTTGGGTTTGTTTTTTGTTTTCTTTTGTTTTGATTTGTTGTTTTTTTTTTTTGCCATTCTTTGCATCCCAATACTTAGCACAGTACCCAGCACATACTAGGTGCTTAATAAATATTTGTTGAATGACTAAGATTGAGTCTGAAGCAAATAGCAACTTTTTAACATCAATATGCTTCTGGTAATGCAATAAGGCTACAATCATGGAATTCCAGTGTCTAAAAAATTAAAATTGTGGTTTATTCAAAAGGCAAAAGGAAGATATATAGCCATTAACTTATTCTCTCTCTCTAAAAGATTCAGGGGCAACATGAGCAGCACAGGAATCAAGGTAAAAGATATTTTCAAACTGGTATATAACCCAAAAAATGGGGGTAGAGGAGAGGACAATCATGTAGCAAGGGCAAACAATAACCAATGAACAACTCACATACTGCCTTGGAACCCCAGTAACATCAAGAAATCTAGTGTCCTGCTGATTAGGCTATTGTGAAGGATCCACAGGAGGAAATGGACAGGAGTCCCTCCTACAGGATAAGCAGACAAAGATGGATCATAATCTATACCACTTTGGTGTGGATACCAAGCAGAGAGGTAGAAATTAAAAGATGTGGAAAAAAGTGAGAATGCTAAGAGAAAGGGTGTAGAAAGAGAAGATAAATAAAAAGGGCTCAGGACAGATGCTTGGAGGACATTAATATATTGGGGGGGGGTCAGGAAAAAGAACATGAATATGCAAAGAAGACTGAGAAGAAGTATTAAGATAAGCAAGAGGAGAACCAGAAGATGCTGTAGGTCAGTAAATCCAAGGAGAGAATGTCAAGAAAGAAGAGCATGGTCAATAATGTCAGATGAGGCAGAAAGGTCAAGGACGATGCTCACTGAGAAAAGGTCATTGAAACTAGTGATTAAGGAGTTGCTGCAGAACCAGGAGAACTCTGCACACAGTAACAGCAACATCACGCAATGATCAACTATGACAAACTTAGCCCTTCTCAGAAATACACTGATAGAAGACAATTCCAAAAGATTCATGATGGAAAATGGTATCCACATCTAGAGAAAGAACAATGGAGTCTGAATGCAGATCAAAGCAAGATATTTTCTCTTTTTTGTGTGTGTTTTCTTTCTTGTAGTTTTCCCCTTCTGTTCTGATTCTTTCACAACATGACTAATGTGGAAATATGTTTAACATGCCTGTGCATGTATAATCTATATCAGATTGCTTGCTGTCTTGGGAAGGGGAAGACAGGAAGGGATGGAGAAGGGAGGGACGGAAAAATTTGGAACTCAAAATCTTATAAAAATGAATGTTGAAAATTATCTTTACATGTACTTGGGGAAAATACTATCAAGTGGAGAAAAAGAAGTTGCTGTTAACTTTATTTTGTTTTTAAAAATTCATTTATTTTTAGTTTTCAGCTTTCACTTTTATAATGTTGCTAACTTTAGAGATGGCAGTTTGAATAGGTCACTGGGAAAGGAATTCAGATTGCTAGAGGTTTAAAGTGAATGAATAACGAAGAATCAGAGGCAATCACTGTAGACTACTATTTTAATCATTTTAACAATGAAGGTAAAGACAATGGCCGGGTCCAAGGAAGATTTTATTTAGGACTGGGGAGATATGAGTATGTTCATAGGTAGAGAAGGAGTGGACAGAAAGAGTGAGATTGAGGATATGAAAGTAGAATGATGGATGAAGCAGTGTCCCCAAGGACAACAGGGGATTGGCTCAAGTCTAAGTGGATGGATTAGCTTTGGAGAGGACTGCAATCCCATCCTCTAAGACTAGAGGGAAGGAAAGGAATAAAGACATAGAGAGATTTTCAGAAGGAAAGAAGGAAAGCTAGAGTAGCAGATGAGGTCACATGGTGAAAAAGAGGGTAGAGATGGATGGAGAAAAGAGGTTTAAAATAGCATTTAACTAAGGATCTACCCACTTGTCAATACTGTTTCCTGTTGTTAATTACTTGCATGCCTCATCATGGGTACCCATAGGAACCCAGGTAATCTAAATCACATAAGTAAGGACTCAGTCTCTCGCAAGCACAGCTTCCTAAGAGCCTAAATAATGAGCAACCAATCCCACTATTTCCATTTCTTGGCTTGGTTTTCAGAACCAAATGTTGCTGCCTTTGATCTTCCAGGTTACTTGCAACTTCTCAGTCCAGACAACTTGATTTATTACTAGAGATGGGAAAAAGCACACTCAAGTCCCAGGGGAAACAAAGAGATCCAGTTCTGACTGCCAGCCATGGGTTCAGTCATTTACAAGGTAGAGGCTCCTACCTGGAAGGCTGCCATTCCAAATAGAAGGCACAAAGGAAAAACAAAGAAATGCAAAAGAGAGACCGGGGGAAGAGGGAGAGAGAGATCATTCAGTATTAGCCTCTAATGAATGAGGAACAGCACAGAAAACCACTGGCAGTACTTTGGAGCCCAAGAGGTACTACAGAAACACTCCAGTGATTGTTGTATTAAATAATAATAATAGTAGTAATATGATATTTAATAGCCTTAGGAGTAATATAACTTTTATATACTATTAGCAGTATAATAGTAGCATGATCACAATAAAGATAATAAAGAATACTAGCATTTATAGAGGGCTTGAAGGTTTGCAAAATGTTTTACATGTTTTCTCATTGAATCCTTATATCATCCTTGTAAGGAAGGTACTATTATTATTATTATTATTATTATTATTATTATTATCATTCCTATTTCATAGAAGTAAATAAATATGAAAGTATACATAAAAATAAAAATTAATGACATGAAAGAAAATAAGATAGCTAAAAAGAAGGTATATAGAGGGAGGGGTTAAACAAGAGGACCTAGGACAGAAATTTGGGGGACATTAACATAAGGATGGATATGAACAGATAAAGAAAACTGAAGAAACAGTCACACAAATGGGAAATTCCAGATACTAAAGGCAGTCTTATGATGGCTCATTGTTATTGGCTCATGGCTCAATGCCTCCTTATTATTCCAGATTATATTATGGCAGAAGACCAAACAGCAAGCAGTCTTGAAGGATCTGCAAACCATGGCCTGTGGAAAACCAATAACCCAATGAGGGATAATGTCATCTGGAAAACAGGAGACTAAGGGGAAATTTGTCAGCTGTCCTCAAATATTTCTTGGAATGGCATACAGAAAAGAATGATAAAAAAAAGTTCACATGGATAGAATGTCCTACAATTTACAAGGTGCTTATCTTAGAACAACCCTATAAAGCAGGAAGCACAAGGTTTGTGGCTTCCATTTTATAGCTGGGGAAGCCAAGGACAAGAGGCTGAGTGATTTGGCCAAGATCACCAGGTAAGTGAATACAAACAATGGCCTTGAACCGAGACTTTATGATTTTGGCCAGTGTTCTTTCCATGATGCTATAAGGAAATAACCCTGGGTTTCTCTGGGGAAAAGAACATGACGACTGAAAGCTAATCATAAAAAGGCAGACTTGGCCTCAAAATAAAAAAGAACTTTCTAACTAGAATTGACCAGCAGAGGAAAATGTGCCAAATGAGATAGGAAACTGCCTCCCACTGAAGGTATTCAACCAAAGTCTAGATGACCAGCCAATAAAAACTTTATAGATCATTTGGGCAAGTTTTAACTAGATGACATCTAGGGTTTCTTCCAGGGCTAGGATTCTGAAGTCCTGACCTTAATGGTACCAAGGGCAGAACTAATGTTAAAATCTTGGAAAAACAGAAAAGCCTTGTTCCTTAGCTAGGGGTTAGTCCCATGCTTAAAGTGCTAAAACTGCTGCTCTTTCATGGTGCTAACTGAGGGATAACTTTAAAGATAATCTGGTCCAATACCTTCATTCTTTGTAGTTCTGAAGAAAAGATACCACTTCCTCTCATAGAGTAGATCTACAAGCCCAGTAGGAATTAGGATGACCAGGTTAGTCTGGGAGAACTTTAATATATGATAGCATAGTAAGTTCATGGTCATCTAGTCTGATAATGGATAGATCTATTTTATATAAATAAGTTGACAAATATTGGGTGGTTCTAGGATTTAATGTGTGAAAGACTAATAAAAATAACTTTAAAACAAGGTAAGTGACCTTAACCATAGCCAGTGTTAGGTATATATAAGGATTTGTTAAAGGGTCTTATATATATTACCAAACTCTTGAAAATAAAGTCTAAATTGTTGTTTTTCAGTCATGTTTGAGGCTCCATGACCCCATTTGGGGTTTTCTTGGCAAAGATACTGAAGTCGTTTGCTGTTTCCTTCTCTAGTCCATTTTACAAATGAAGAAAATGAGGCAAATAGGTTAAGTGACTTGCCCAGGGTCATATAGCTGGTAAGGGTCTGAGGCCAGATTTGAACTCAGGAAGATGAGTCTTCCTGGTTCCTAAAAGCCAACCAGCTTTTAGATACATTTAGACCCAAAGTCTAAGTACTCAGCATGGTTTTCTGTGCTAATGAAATACACCATGGAACAAACTGAATCATTTTATATTCACAAGCACAATTGCAATGTAGACATGGATTAGAAGAGGGAACAGATATTGATTTGATCAAATGTCACTCCTATTATGGCCAGGGTCAGCAAAAGGAGGGAGACCTAATCTTGGATACAAGACACAAGGTGAGAAGGTTCTTCTTTGCAAGGCCAGTTCTCATTTGATTGCCTCCCAATCCATCTTGCACCACACACCTCTGCTTGCTGAAAACTTGCTCAAGAGAATGTGGTGGCCCCTATTTTTTAAAAAATTGGGGGTTGCTGGGAAATGTTACTAACACATTTGCTTCTACTCTTATAAAAAACGGCAAACAGAGAAGGCTCAAGAGAACAGAACACCAGCAGGTATCATGCCAGACACTTAAGACACATAGATAAAATGTAGCCCTTCCTTCTCCCTTCTATTGCTGAAGGTACGGGAATACTTCATAGGAAATTACAACTTTGCTAAAGGGATGGTACATACAAGTTATGCTTTGTATGAAGAAAACAGACTTGGACACAGAGAGAAAGAAACCTTTGTATGGGAGGGAGGAGGGGGAAATGACATCAACTTCCTAATGTATATCCTGTTGAGAAAGATAAACAAGTAGAAACCAACCAACCTGAAGTTCTGCATGAACTGTCGGAACTTGTCCACCCTCTTTGCCAAGGGCACGATAACGTTGATAAGTGTGTTGGCCATGTTGAGTTTTTCATTTTTTACTTTCATGATGGGGCCAAATGGTCGGAACAAGACAAGTCGTTTGAATTCGTGTTTTTGGTCCCCTTTGAACGTGAGCTCGTACAAAGTGCCTTTATCCTTCTCTGTTCTGTATATCCCTGTAAGAAGAACAGGATATGTTTTTGCTTTTGTTTTGTTTTCTTTTGTTTTTAATATGAATACCAGGCTGCTGGAGCAGTTTTGATAGCTGAAAATCAGTACAAAATCAATCTCTTTTCTGGGAGATGAGGGGGAAGAATTCTTAAGATGAAAACAAAATTTTAAATTAACTTTTTCATTCCTGGCATTTTCCCTGGCTGTCCCCCAAGTCCAGAACTCTTTCCCTCCTCATTTCTACTTCTTGGCCTCTGGCTTCCTTCATGTTTCAGCCAAAGTCCCATGTTCTTTAAGAAGTTTTTCCGGGTCTTCCTTAATCTTAGTACCTTTCCTCTAGGATTATCTCCAGTTGATCTTGTATATAGCTTATTTGTACGTGGTCATTTGCATGTTGTCTCTTACATTAGACTGTGAGCTCCTTGAGGGCAGGAACTAACTGTCTTATACCTTTCTTTGTGTCCTTAGCACTTAGCACAGTGCCTGGCACTTAACAGATGTTTAATAAATCTTTATCAATTGCACTGACAAAATAATTTTGATCTACAGTGCCCCTAAATGAAAATATCATAAAAGTACTAACTATTATAGATAATCTTTAGAAGTTATAAGTAGGCAGTATGATATAATGGAAAGCGCAATGGAATGGAAGTCAAAGGACTCAGGTTCAAATCTATCTCAGTAATCTACTACATGTGTCTCATAGGGCAAATTATCTATGATTTATGATTCTTAGTTTCCTCACCTGGAAAACAAGAAGGTTGAACTAGTTGACCTCTGAGGTCCCTTCCAGCTCTAAATTTATGTGACTAAAATATACATGATTAAGCCTTGCCCTTAACATTCTGGAGTTGGTTTGGGTTTTCTGCAAGAGGGTCAGAAACAACTCTCACAATTACTGCCATTTTGTCATGATAGATCAGATCTGAGGGAATGACAAAAAATAGGAAAAATTGTCAAGTTATTTTCATCCCTAGTGCTCAATCTGAGAGATTCATCTAGCAATATTCACAGCACAGGCTAAGGCATACATATTCTAACTCATTCTCAAGAGCCAAAGACAAAGAATTTTTCCATTCATGCCTTACATTCCACCCTCCAAAGCAACCACAGCATAGAAGCAGCAATGAATCCAAGGCCATGCAGAGATCTGTGCACATTAATAGATAAATTATTGAATTATTAAACAATATGCTCCATAAGATCAAGAACTATGATTTACATAAATTTTGTATCTATGCCAAAACGTAGAACATGTATCTCCCCATAGCAAAGAGTTTAAAAATTTTCCAAATTGAATTAGGGTGGATGGACAATGATAATGGAACATGGAAAGAAAGCAGAATTATACAATCCCCATTTTGTGCCTGTTATCTCTATGAAAGGAAATGACTGTCAAAACAGTTCATGGGGAATTGAAATCCAAGATAGTGGTAACAGTCATAGAAAGCTTAGTCACCTTCAAAGAGCTAAAATAAGTAGACCCAGAAAAACTATGAGCCACATGCCAGTGCACTGAAAGAACTTGGAAGTTCAGAGTTGAAAAGGAGCTGGGAGATCATCTATTCCAACCCTCAGCTGAGGAGAAATTGTCTTAATAACAATATCATCAAGTACTTTAAGGCTTGCTAAGCTCTTTACATATGGTATCTCACTCAAAGCTCACAACAACATCATAAGGTCAATGATATTACTGTTTCTCTTTAATAGGTTTTAAGAAAGCATCCAGAGCAGCCATATTTACTTCTTAATTCCTCCCCAGTTTCTGCTCCTGCATTTCTTCATGTCTCTCTGGGCTTCTTTCTCTGCCACGCTTTTATACCCTTCGCCCCTTTTCAGCTTCCTCTTATGTATTTCATCCTCCTTTAAAATATAAGCTTCTTAAGAGCAGAGACTAAATTTCTATTTATTTCTATCCACATTGCTAGTACTTAGCACTAAGACATAATAATAAATTAATAATTTAGTACTAATAATTAATTGATTAATCAATTAATTAATTAATGCTTGTGGGCTTGGCTTTACTGGACTATGTACCAGGAAACTTGAGAGTAAGAAAATTTAAGTGACCAGCCTAGGATCACCTAATTCAGTGATTCTCAACCTTCCTAATGCCGCAACCCTTTAATACAGTTCCTCATGTTGTGGTGACCCCCAACCATAGAATTCTTTTTGTTGCTACTTCATAACTGTAATTTTCCTATTATTATGAATCTATCTGATATGCAGGATGTATTTTCGTTGTTACAAATTGAACATAACTCACAGGTTGAGAACTGCTGAGTCCTAGTTAGTAAGTATCTGAGGCATTATTATTGACTCCCATGATGGTGAGCCCACTAGTTTATGAGGCAGCACAGTCCACATGTAGAAGACTCAAATAGCTATGAAGCTTTTCCTTATTTCAATCTGAAATGTACCTCTCTGCAATGTGTACATATTGATCCTAGTTCTGACCTCAGCAACCAAACAAAACATGTGAAGATGGTTTTTATTCTTCCCACCCTCCAAGTTTTGTCTTCTTCAGACTAAATAAACATCACCAGTTCCTTCCAACTGATACTTGTACTTCATGGTTTCCAGTCTTATTACCATCCTGGTCTATCCTTCTCTGACAACAGCGCGGCTTTTCGGTGTCTTTACTAAAATGTGTCACCCAATAATTAAAGAAATACAAATTAAAATAATTTGGAGGTACCACCTTACACTCGTCAGATTGACTAAGATGACAGAAAAGGAAAATGACAAATGCTGGGGATAATGTAGTCAAATAGGTACACTAATGCACTGTTGATAGAGCTCTGAACTAGTTCAAACATTTTGGAGAGCAATTTGGAACTACACTCAAAGGACTATAAACTGTGCGTGCACTTTGACCCAATAATACCACTAATAGGTGAAGGAGCTCTTGAAGGAGATCAAGGAAAAAGGAAAAGGACCCATATGTACATAAATATTTATTCTTTTTGTGGTGGTAATGAAATGGAAACTGAGTTGTTGCCTATCAACTGGGGAATGGCTGAACAAGGTATAGTATATGATTATGATGGAATGCTATTGTGCTGTAAGAAATGATGGAGGGGATGGTTTCAAAAAAAACTTGGGACAATTTATATGAACTAATGTAAAGTGAAATGAGCAGAACAATGTACACAGAAAGAGCAAAATTATAAAGATAAACAACTATGAAAGACTTAGTAACTCCGATCAATACAAAGATCCACTAGCACTCCAAAACACTCATGATGAAAAATGTCACCCATCTCCAGATAGTGAACTAACGTACTCAGAATGCAGACAAAAGCATATTTTCCCTTTATTTTTTTGCATGACTTCATATGTGTAATGGGTATCATATTTCTTACCATCTCAATGGGTGGTTAAGGAAGGAGAGAGTTTGAAACTGAACAAAAAAAATTTTTTTTAACTCTATGAGCTATGACCAAGGCATGAATTGAAAATAAATAAGGACTCTTTTAAAAAAGTAAACTTAACATCCAATGTAATCAAAATATGGTTTCATGATAAAAGAAAGAAATTTAAATATGTATCAAGTCTTACAAATTCAGTAACTAAATTGTGTAAAACAAATGTCTGCAGCAAAAGAGGTTATATTTGATTATAAGCATTTTGAAGGTATAAAAATTGTAAGATGTATGTCAATGAATTTTATAATCATTAATAAATAAATAAATGGAGTCGGGAGGAGAAAAAAAAGCATTACCCAGAATTAAGTATGATACTAGAGGGGCAGCTAGGTGGCGCAGTGAATAAAGCACCAGCCCTGGAGTCAGGACATGAGTTCTAATGTGGCCTCAGACACCTGACACACTTACTAGCCATGTGACCTTTGGCTTAACCCCAATTGCCCTCCAAAAAGAAAAAAAAAAAAGTATGATACTAGAGACCTGATCTGACCAGGGCAGGGCTCATTAGGATTATTAAGTTTATTTTCCTGAAAACTAATGTTGTTGTGAGTAAGCTGCTATATAAATATTAAAACATTATATTAATAAGTAGCAGTTATCACCATCATTCTTTGGTTAATGCAATATAAGAATGCTTTAGCTTTAGGGACTGTCACATCACATTTGTGACTCATATGATGCTTATAACTAAAGAAAACCTCTGGTCTGTTTCATATTAATGGTTGTACATAATATCACCTGTCCTTGTAATTAGAAAGATGAATGTTTTAAATGTGGGTGTATAACATTACATTTATGCCTATTAAATTTCATCACATTAGATTCAACCCATCGTTCTAATCTGTTTAGACCTCTTGGGTCCTGATTCTGTCATCCATTATAATGGCTATCACCCTCAGAGCCATGTCCTCCATTAATTTGAGAAGTATGCCATCTATATCCTTAACTAAGTCATTGATTTTTTTAAATTCCTGGATAAAACAGGACCAAGGACAGAGCCCCAAGGCATTCAACTATAGACTTTTAAGTCTCATTGATTCATTACCACTCCTTTTTCATGTTCATAATTCCCCTTCCCAACCAGTGTAAACCTAAAGTCCTTTCAGTCACTACATCGCTGTTATTCTTAAGCAATGACTGAGTAGGAATGTGGGTTTTCTCTTGAAGAGATGAGAGCACCATCTCTCTAGCCATACTTTAAGAAGCTAAAAAAGTCCTTCAAGGTAAAAGATAAAAAGGAAAATTTCTCTCTGCATCTCATCCCTGGATAAGGTAAATAGAACTCCTGGCTGAATTTCCTTGAGTAAGGAGTGCCAGCAAACAAATTTCTGCAGGGATTTCACACAAACAGCTGAGGGAGGAAAATCAGACTGAGGTGAAAGAAATAGGTAAATTCCTTGAGTAGCAGCCATATTTCTTTTTGAAACACAATAAGACACTGTATGCAGGAGAGCCATGAACCTTCAAAATCTTGGGCTGCAGGCAGAAGACTAACCTAGAGGTGAGTAGAAATCAAGAGGTCAGAAGCTAAGGAGTGTTGCAATGAACAGAAGATGCATTCTGCAATAAATGCAGTACTAATTCTATGTTGATATAACATTTACAAAGCATTTTCCTTGCAACCTTGTAAGATATGTATTAATTATCATTATTTTATAGATAGAGAAATTTCATGAGTAATAAATTATGTGATTGTTTCATGGCAACTTAGTCATTGCTAGATTCAGGAAGACCTGAGTTCAAATACTTCAAATACTTATTAACTGTGTGACCCTGGGGAAGTCACTTAATCTCTGTTTGTCTCTGTTTTTTCACCTGTAAAATAGAGCCAATAAT
Organism: Pseudocheirus occidentalis; assembly: GCA_028646575.1. Taxonomy (NCBI): domain Eukaryota; kingdom Metazoa; phylum Chordata; class Mammalia; order Diprotodontia; family Pseudocheiridae; genus Pseudocheirus; species Pseudocheirus occidentalis. Next base: position 214,386,037 of record CM053595.1, read on the forward strand.
ATCCCCTACTTCCATGGGTTGTAGTGGAGATCAAACAAAATAATAATTATGAAGTACTTAGCATAGTGCTTAGCAGGGAGTAAGTGCTATATAAATATTAACTATTATTATTATCATCAGTGCATAAGAGGTACATTTTTAATTCAGGTACCTCCTGACTACAGCACTTTTCCTGTACATTATATTGTCCCTCCAGCCTATTGGTTTCCATTTAATGATTCATGAACCCCTTGGGAGTTTGTTATGATGAATTTTGTTCCAAAAATTATTTGCTGGCCCCTTAAGCAGTAAATAATAGCCCAATTATATCACATATTTTTTTCTACGACAACAAGTTTGTGCATGCTTGAAGCATTATTGGCTTGTTTTTACAGAAACTTAAAATTATAATGATCATGTACCCAACGATTTTGGTGTTCATACAATGATTACATCAAACTCTAACCACCTCTAAGTGTAATATGTTCTTACAATTTCTCCACCTGTGATCAAATTGTTTCCAAACCATTACAAAAGTTCAACATTCAGATACAAAATGATTTCCAGTGGATGGTCAGATGCATGTGTATATCCTCATTTGCATTCTGTATAGCACACTCAAATAGCTTCCTCATTCCCCTTTGCTACCCTATAATTGTACCTCATCAGAGGAGTAATCATGTGATCAGAATGTTATAAACATTTTCATTCTTGCAGTACAAATGTCACGCTATTTGAAAACCATGATAGCTAGGCATTATAAGTCAACTTGAAATGATCAGGGAAAATTACAACCATTTATCAGAAACAAACCTGATACTGCCTCTCATCACAGTACTGTTTTCTGAATTAAACTTATCTTCTGCTTGTTACTATTTTTCTAATTGGAGGATTTTCAAATGAACTGATTGGCATTGCTGGTCAGTAATTAAGTAAAGTTTCTCTGAGAGCATAGCTAATTCGTGTGCCAGTGGTAATTTCTTTCCTTATAAATGTTAATGTATTCTCTCTCTCTCTCTCTCTCTCTCTCTCTCTCTCTGTCTCTCCTCAAATATAAATAAACAGAACACATATCATGTAAACACACATTGCTAAAAGTGAAGTAATACATGCAACTATATTATAAGAATATTTGTCTTTTAAAACAACATCATTAGCCAGTAGAAAAGTAAATTAGCTATATTGTAACTAGTTTTAATTTTCATCATTTGATTATGTAGCTAAAAAATTTTAAATAAATTTTCACCTCTCAGCAAGAAAATTCATAAAATTCTTCTAATATTTTCTATTACATATCTGTGTGAACAAGCATGTTCACTTTATTCTTATTTTAAGTCAAAAGAGAGAAAAAATTCTATACATAGTAAGATTTAAGACTGTGTTGATCTGATGTTGAGCCAAATATTGTGAAACTGCTCAAATATAAAAGTCCAACATCAAAATTAAGTTTCAATACGATTATAATAAACATTTTCCAACTTGTAACCTATTTCATTTAAAATGTTATTTATATTTAACAAAATCTATAAAATAAATTGAACATGAAGTCTTACCAATAATAGCAAGCATTATAAGGTCTTGCTGGATTACTTTTAATTCTTACAGAATGTACCACATAAAATATTCATAATTGTTTTATAATTAAAGTTGTATAATTTTGCATTTAGAATTTTCATAATCATAGGTAGGATAAACTTTATCTGTTTTATAATTATATAATATAAATTTTAATTTGGAGTTTGGGGTGGCAAAAGTTATCATTTTAGTCATTGTTGTTTGTTCTTCATTTTCAAAGGGGACTAATGACATCATGGGGTGATATCTTGACTTCTGTGTGAATTGAACTTAAGTGAGGTAGAGTTACACAAAATCTTCAACCCCACTCTCTCTTTCAGAGTCACAGAAGTTTGGTAGCAGGACAAAAAGTCAACATGATTGGAAATGGCTCAGCATGCAGTAGATGACCTTGACCTCTTTAATGTCTGACCAAGTTCTAACTTCTCCACAGCACGTACTTCAGCTGCCTTCATGGCCAATGGTAAAAATTGTTCTCGTCTGCCTATTTAAGGTGGGGAAAATCTTCACATACTTGGGTAGACATTCCTCTAAATCACCGATAGGTTTGAGGACTGCTGATTACCCTCAACCAGGTTTAACCCATCTGCCAAGATGATTTTACTGTGTTGTGGCCACTGTGCATGCTAGAGCTTCTTGGAGCCACAGGTAAGAGTTTGGTGAAAGATGAACACCAAAGGTGGAAAAGCAGCCTAGAAAAAGCACTTAATGAATAAACCTAAAAGAATGTTATGAGTTGTCTATTAAAATACCCTGGGGGTTCATGACACGTTGACAAATTTTTTGTTGCTATTGAAAGGGGTTAGCAAAACAAACAAACAAAAAGTACTGGGAACCATTGCTCTAGACCATACTCCCTTACCACTTATCTCTAGGCAAGGGAAATGACTACAGTTAAAGCAAAAGTTAAACCAATCTGAGCGTAAAATGCACAGTAATAACTCAGGATTAAATTGTTTCCCTCACCAATGCTCCACCAAAGAAATTACAGATCCTAATTGGCATTAAGCCCACCCCCTGCTATAAAAACATAAATCAATATTCCCATAAAGGGGAAAAATCTGATTTCCCAAGGGAAAAGTAACCACCTACTATGGAGAGCAGAGACATCAATTTGTGGGTCCACTGGGAATTCCCCTCAAAGTGATTACTGAAAACAGAAGCAAGGGTTCATAATAGCAAACTGACAATTCTACAGTAGGTCTATTGATCCAACAGAAGCATCCTTATTTATGACAACCTGTCTGTCCACAATACTGACCAAATCTTCCACAACAAAACACAAAATCCAAGGAAACCATCAGCCAAAGAATGCTCTAGACAACAGTCTTGACTGATGTGGGGCAAGCTTCCAGATGCACTTAATCTTCCCATTCTTTTGTTCTCCTTGAAGTGTGGAGAAGATTACTCATTTTTGGAGGAGGAAAAGAGGTAGAGATACCCTCCCAACCCTATTATAGAAAAGATCTGAATTACCAATAAAATTATGACTATCCATTGTCCTCATTCCATCAGAGAAAATGCAGTAGAATGGGAGGTTCCTAGCCAAGAGATGCACTCTACATTCTCTCCATCTTCTCAGATTCCAAAGGGCAAGTCAACAGATAGGTAAGGCTCTGGCCCAAGGATCAGTAAATGTAGCATAAAGTCAATGTCATCATTCCTGCTGGCATTGTGTATTTGCACTAGAAATGTCACATGTTGACGCCACTAGGATTTCTGCCCAGGTTTCCTCACATACTCAACAAGGCATGATTAAAAGGGTTGGGCTGCAGATTCCCTTAGAGAAGTCCTTCTATACTTCTTGATCCTTGCCAAAGTCAATACTTCCTAGCTAGCCTGCTCTCCCAGCCACTACTATTATCAGAGTAGATACCTGGACGGGGACTCCACATACAGAGAAATTCTTTCATAGCATTGTAGTAATTGTAGAAAATTTTCAGTTCCTGGTTGGATTTGCCTGTGTATTACAGGTGAAATGATCAATCTCTAGTGAGATGTGGCATAACTGTTTTATTATCTCATCCCAGAGATTAGGGAGAAAATCATTGAACATAAATTTCAAAGACTTGATGTTTTTATCATCAATTGCTTCATAAGCTCCACTCCAGTCAAATAAAGTACTCTGTTTCATAGCTCTGTTTCCTGCTATTGACCCTACACTGTTTTCCTCTAAAGAATGGAGCTTGAATTCTCAGGGTTTGCTCCCTTGCTCCTTGGTTTGAATGACTTCTTGTAGTCCAGGATTGTGCTGTTCCCACCACCAATCATCCATAGACAATCAGCAAAGAGGACTGGTTTAATGACACAGCATTCACTAACACTGATGATGTGCACTCTGGTGGAAGTCCCCAAGTCTCCGCAGCACTTTTATCCGACTGGGGCCTGGCTCCCTGAGTAACACAGAAGGCCTTCACCCCTTCTTCAGATATTACCACAGCTTCAGTCTCAAGTGGCCTCCAGCAGAGAATGTTTACATCTTCACTGGTTTTCCTCAGCATATACAGAACTCACGCGTGGCTAGTTCTATTACTGATCTCTGGCACACAGGTTCCAAACTGGCACTGCTCAGAGTAGAGGGCAATGCACTGCTACCTGTCCATACTTTACATTTAGTTCTATGTATATAGTCAGCCCAGTGGCCCAAGATCCTCATAAATTATACCACAATCTCACCACCCAACTTGGGACTGTCTTTTGCCTCTTTTTGTATATACAGAACTTGGGGATGTGCCCGGCATAATGTAGGCACTTAATGAATGTTTATAGATATATCAAGATGCAAAATTAAAAGGAATCTAAGAGGTCATTCAGTCTAAACCCTTTATTTTACATATAAGAACACTGAAATCAAGAAGATGAAGTGACTCACCCATAGTCACACATGTACTAAGCATTAGAGGTAGAGCTCATACTTCAGAGCCCATACTCTTGGGGCAAGATACTTATGATAACAAGTATTCCCACCAGTGCCCAGACCACATCTATATTTCCTAAATTAGTCTGTGTAGATAGAATAAATAAATGTATATATATATATATATATATATGTACATATATACATGCATTGTGTATATATGGATGAATGGATGGCTATTTCTTGGAATTTCCACCCAAACAAGTTTAATTATTTATATAACGAAAAGGGAAACCATTCTGTAGATTATGGAATAATAGAAATACAGATATAGAGTTGGAAGGAGCCTTAGAGATCATTGGGTCTATCTGTCTCATTCTATATATGAAAAAAAAAAACTGAAGCCCAGATAGATTAAGGAATGGGCCCAAGATCTCATTGATAGCAAGTGGTGGCATTTTATCACATGCCCTTCAAGGAAGCAAGAGTAGAGTAAAATCTGCCTACCACCTTGTTTTTCCCCTTTTCTGCCATGACTGTGACAAAAGAGAATGTTCTCCCACAGTCAGGAACCAGCACATCCTTTTATACATATCCTTACCCTCTAAGGAATTACTCTGATTTTCTCTCAACCTGGCAAAACCAGAACCATGCAGTTTCATAAATTAAAATAAACAAAAATTTTAAAAACTCACTATCTAGTCAAAGGATCTGATTTCAAATCCCAGGCCTAAGGGAGATGACCTCTAAAATTATTCCATCTCTAAGCATTTGATCTCAAAAAGGAGCAAAGCTGGAATTAACTCTACATAAGACTCTAAGTTGTTATCTCTTTTTTGTGTCATAGGCCCATCTGGCAATCTGGTGAAGCCAACATTTTTAAATGCATAAAACAAAACATGTAGGATTATTAAATTTTAAATGCATACAACAAAATACATAGGATTATAAAGGTAACCAATTATAGTGAAAATAGAAGTAAGAGTTTTCTTTTCCATCTGAGTTCATATACCCTCTGAAATCTATGACCCAAGGTTAAGAACCTGTACACTAAATTATGCTGTTTCTTGAGTAAAAACTTAAAATATTAGTTTTACTACTCTGGAATCGATAGCATGTACGTTAGCAACAATCTATACTACAAAAAGAAAAAAACCACAAAACAACACAAAGCCTACATCAGTGGCAAAATTGAACTTTATTTTACTAATACCTTTTCTCAAATTTCATCAGGAAAATGACACTCCCTATTGTTTATTTTTTTTATTTTTCCACTTTTTGGCTTTTGCAAACAGAATAAAATTACTTTTAGTTTTAGAGTTCTTTTAACTTTGTTTCTCAACCACGTATTAATATAAAATTAGCTTCAAGGAATCATTAAATTAATGTCAGTTCTCTACTTGCCATAATTAATCCTAAATGGTGTTATTCAATGTAGTTCTTATGCAAGGCTCAAAATAAATGAACACCTTACAACCCTTTTGCCAAAGGCATGTCTCAGAGGTGATCAAAAGGTAGGCATAAAAACTACAGAAATCCATCTGGAAATCATATTCCCCTGAAAATTACTGAGATGTATTTACCTAGTAGGTTTCTTTTTTCTTTTCTGGTCCATTTTTAATATCTTAAGTCTGTTGTCAATAAATACATCTGCTCTCAACCTGGAGGAACAGTATTTTATCTGTGGTAACCCAGAGCCCTCTCTTCAACATTACCCATCTTGGGCTGGTGATAGTAAGATCATGCCAAAAAGAATTGGTTTCTGGGCATGGAGCAAAGCATACGTCTGTGTGCCAAATTAGCAGTTGTGGATTGTGCAGTGGTTTTTTTTGTACTAATTAAACTATTTATGGCCAATGATCAGATAGAATAGAGATCAGAGTATGAAGTGAACACTTTCTCAGAGATTTTTACCACCAAAAGTTCCTTGGAGAAGAGACAAAAAGCTAAAAGATTATGGAGAATTAGTAAATGCACGTCTGCTATGTGAACAATTTATCTCTAAGGGCATTAACAGAATCACAGAATAGATGGGGGAGGGGTGCCTCTGAGAATAACTACTGAAAGACACTATCTGAATAAAAATCTCTTTATTAAGATGCCCAAGGGACAATCATTGAGTCTTTGGTTGAAAACCTCCATTAAAGGGAACCCATTTTGCTTTTTGTCAGCTCTAATTATTAGAAAGTTTGTGCTTTCAGTAAGCATAAATTTCCAAACTATTGCTTCTCTTTTCAATCATGCAGAACAAAAGAACGCTGGCTCTAGAGTCAGAGGTCCTGGGTTCAAATTTAGTCTGACACTAGCTCTGAGACCTTGGGTGAGTCACTTAATCTTTACAGGCTTCAGTTTCCTCATTTGTAAAATAAGAGCGTAAGACTAGATCACCTTTAAGATACCTTCTAGTTTTAAATTTATGAGCCTCTGATCTACCAGGGCAGCTAGGCAGTGCTATGTTGTACTGAGTGCTGAGCCCACAGTCAGGAAGACTCATCTTCCAGAGGTCTCTGAAAATTACTGCCAATGAGACTCTGGGCAAGTCATTTAATTCTGCCTTAGTTTCCTCATCTGTAAAATGAGCTAGAGAAGGAAATGGCAAGCCATTCCAGTATCTTTGCCAAGAACCCCAAATGGAGTCACAAAGAGTCAGATACAACAGAACAACAAAAATTGGAGCAGGGATGTGGTGTGGAAGGCGGTGGAGCACTAGTAACTGTGAGTAGGGAGATCAGCAAAAGCCCCATGCTGCAGATGCTTTCAAAGGACTGGTATAATCACACAAATTTTATTTACCCTTTCTGGACCTCAGTTTTTTTCACTTACAAAAGAAGTATTTGGAGTAGACAGCCACTAGGATCGCTTCCAACTCTAAACTTATGACCTTTCATCTACAGTCCTTGGTCTATGGTCTACATTGGTGTAGGAAGTACCTGTAATGGTGAAATTATACCTCTTTTGAAATATTCAAGTCATTTTACCTAGACCAACACACCAAAAGGCCACCAAATCCCATCCGCTCAAGCAGTAACTAATTATCATATACAAAAGGCTGGATCTTTTTCACTGTCTTTACCAGGGCAGAGAGTTGCCAGAGGTTCTATTGTTTTCCATCCCCAAATGGTTGAGTTTGGCAGCACACACTGGGAAACCTCATGAAGGAGCTGAGGCTGCTGGTAGAAGATGGGACCATTAGAGGAGAGGCCTCAGTAGCCTATGCTGGAGCATTGGTTGGCTGGCAAAGAACAGCTAAATAGGGACCTTAATGGAGAACCTGCAATCTAAAGACTATGACAAATGGAAGACAGACTTCACAAAGTAAGTGCATAATTAATGCCTATCGATTCACTGACATTTTTAACAGAACTTTGTATTTTGCAAAGAGCTTTCCTCATAACAATCTTCTTAAATAGGTAGAATTATCTCTCTTATGAATGAGGAAAGTGAAGCCCAAGAAGGTAAAAATAGCTAGCTGGTGGAGTCAGGAATGGAATCCCGTTCAGTTAACTCCCAGGTGAGTAGTCTTTTTACTACCACATGCTGCCCTTCACTGGGCTAAACTCTGAAGAAGAAAAATGCTTAGGGTTCTTGATAGGATTCAACAAAAAAAGTGAAGCAAAAAAAAAAAGGAACCTAGATGCCACATATCCAGCCAATGCATTTGCTTCCAGATGACTAACTAAAGAGTATGGGTACTTTATTTTGACAATTATAAGGGTTCTTAGCATACAAATCCCTTTCTATTATATGCCTCTCATGTCAATGTAAATCCCCTTTCTCATGTCATTGAAAAAGACCATTAAAGGACACTGAGTTTAAAAAAATACATAAGGGTGGCTATATATTGACATCTTTCTATCTGATCCCTTGTCTCCCCCCAACTCCCTCTCTCTTGTCCTCCCCCTCTAACTCCTCCTCCCTTCTTTCCTCTCCCTTCTCTTCTCCCTTTCCTTTGCCTTCTCTTTCTTTTTCCTTCCTTCTCTCCTTCCTCCCCCCGCTCTCTCTCTCTCTTCTCTCTCTTTCTCTCACTCTCTCTCTTTCTCTTCTCTCTCTCCCTCCCTGTCTTCTCAGCCATCTCATATAACTTTTCCTGGAACAGTGTTAGATTGATGTATTAAGTGATCCGGACAAACCCTATTCTAAAAATTGTAGCTATATATGACTATGAAAACTCACATTAACACTGTACTGGAGAATGTAGTCTACATTACAGAATACAGCCATCTCTGGGTAAACTTTTTATAAAGAAACATACTCGAGTCCCAAATTTTATACCATAAAGAAACCTAAGTGATGGCGGAGCCAAGATGGCGGCGTAGAAACAGCAAAGCACCACAGCTCCCACACAAATACGCTAAAAAACTCATAAAATGGGACGCTAAACAGATTTTCAAGCTCCAAAACTCTCCACAAGACAGAAAGCACTACGGGCAGCACAGC
>CM053595.1:214395384-214428964 GCA_028646575.1 Pseudocheirus occidentalis
AAAAAAAAAAAAGAAACCTAAGTGACAACCTAGTCAAATCCCCTCATTTGTAAATGAGTAAACTGATTCTCAATGAGCATAAGTGATTTGTCCCAAAACTAACTAGTGGTAGAAGTTGGCCTAGGGTCAAATTCTCCTATTTGGAAGGAAAAAATCCCAGCATTTTGAAATGCATCTAAAACAAAGAAAATCATATCCCATTTTCTGTTAAAAAAAAAACAGCCATGACCTCAGAGGGATGGGCACTCCCTCCACTGTTGCAAATACCAGTTCATCCATGTTCCCAAATGGGGAGACTAGAGATATTCCCTTTGTATGGAGGAACAAAACAGTCAAGATAAACCTGACCTATCCATTGGCTCTGCTGGGAAGGCAAAGGAAAAAGAACGATACTGTTCAAGTATTTAACAGATGAGCAGTAGAGAGAGTGTTGGATTGGGCTCTAAAAGCCCTGAGTTCCAATCCTATGTCAGACGCTGGGATCAAATGAAATAAAATATGAAGCACTTTGCAAACCTTAAAGCATTCTATAAATGTTTGTTTAAACAGAAGGTTCATTTTAACCTTCAATAAATATAAATCTGGATTATCATTTTAAAGAATAATGGGTCCACATGTACATGCATGGGCACCTATATGTGAATGAAGTTCACCATAAAATCATTGACACCAATTTAAGCATAAACAAGAAAATCATAAGAAGTCATATTTGCATAATTTTTAAAAGTTAATTCTATTATTTCTTAAAAAATATGTTTTATACATGCATACACACATTTTTGCATGTATACATGGAATATATATTTATATATATTCATATATACTTCATATTCATGGAGATATATATGAGTGTATATCTAGATCTTTGGGTTGGTATAAATGCATAGAAACACCACTTTGACTTTATTTATGGCAGCCTATTTTCCTCCTCTCTATAGATTTATCTTTCAGAGCCTTTAAGATACAGGGAGAATTTGATGACATAGTAAATCTTTCCATTCTATTCATTCTGGGACTCTCCCTAGCCAGTTAAGTGCCAAAGGAGGCTGGATCCTAAGGCTGAATGATCAAGACTGTGTTGACACAGGGTCATGAGTGGGTGGCAGCCACATATGGCCCAGAAGCACCAGCTAGGGAGGAGAAACTTAATGCACATGTTTTCCAGTCATTTTGAGGTTGAACCTAGATCTGCCTCCTTGCAATAACTCAAGCATTACAGAGACAAAGGCATTGGGGGAATGACCAGTTACCACATCAGTCACCAGGTGATCATTAGGTAATAGGCATGAGACTGTTTTCTAACCACTTTCTGTCTCAATGACAGACCCTTTCCTTCTTCCATAAGTTTTACACTCTCTTTCTTTTCCACTTACCTCATGGGAGCACAGACTCATAGAATCAGAATTAGCAGGGACTTAGAGGTCATCTCTTTTTACTAGCAGGGTTAAGTAATTTACTTAAGGTCATCACATAGACATTAACACAAGCAGGATTCAAACTTATGTCTTCTGAATCTAAATGCCACTATGCTGTGCTGCTCACCCTGTAATGTGACTAAATGAAGTAAGATCTCAGTCTCAGCTAAGCTACCCCAAATTTCTCATTTTCTATTTTTCTCTGCTGGCCTTGGAAGGAATAAATGCCATCTGATGCAGAGGAAAGTATAGTGGGCTTATAGCTAGAAGATCTTGGAATTACAGTAACTGGTTAAGAATATGATGTCTAAGAATGGAATTAGGATTTCTGGACCATTACTGAAAATGCAGGAATGATGGTTAAGAACAGAATATGCTGACAGAGATCCTTGGCTAGGGATAGAAAATAATAGAGATCCTTGGCTAGTAGAATATATCTAACTAGCTAGGTCTGACAAAAAGGCGTTTTCCTGGAGCCTCGCAACTAATTAAAAATAAACCAATAAAGTAAAAAGGAAGGTGGGGCAGGGAGAACAACCTATGTAACTCTACCAAGCCAGATACCATACCAGTATAGGAAGAATACAATATGGGAAGAATAGTGAGAGAGATATCGCCATATCAGCAAGAGACAGAATCCAAGAAAGGAACTCTCAATGAACCTACAACCTTAAAATGTCTTATGGACAAATTCACAAAAGATGGGAGAAAAGCAAGATAAACCACAGACCCTATCACAAAAGGGCAGAGTTAAAAAGTATCACTGACTCTGAAAAGGTATACTCTTATGCAATTGAAACAGAGATTTTGTTGTTCATCCTTAGTTCTTGAAGAGGACTGACAATAACACATCTTAAAAGGAAGAGGCTGGGGGGAGGGAGAGAAGACAAGCATTTATAGTCATGTGGGGAAATCCAGAAACTAGAGGGCAGAAATGTGGTGGAGAGTATTTGGACAAAGATCAAGAGAATCAAAATCAATCAACCAAACAATAAGGATTTATTAATCTCTTAATATCAGTCAATAAACATTCATTAAGTGTATACTTATGTGGTAGGCACTGTGCTAAGTTTTGGGGGTACAAAATGAAGTTCTCTAAGCCACTGGGCTTGGGAATCAAACAATAAGCAGTTTCTTGCACTCAAGCTTACACTCCAATTGGAGAGACAATGTGTACATAAATGTGTGTGCAAAAATATAAACAAAATAAATACAATTAACAAAAAAAGGTTATTGAGGGTGGCAATATTGCAGCTGTGGAGAATCAGGAAAGGTTTAAGGTTCTGCATGAATGTTAGCTACCATTATTCTAAGATGTGGAAGTGAGGATGGAGTGCCCAGGTATAAGAAGCAGGCATTTCAAAGACACAAAGGTGAGAATCTTTTATGAGGAACATCAAGACCAGTTTGTCTGGACCACAGAATACAAAATATTAATGGGACTGGAAAGGGAGATGTCAGCCAGGTTTTGATGGGCTTTAAAAGTCAAAATGAAGTTTTATTTGATGCTAGAGGCAATATGAAGCCATCAGAGTGTACTGAAGAGGGGAGGGATATGATTAGACCTGCACTTGAGGAAAATCACTCTAGCAGCTGTGTGGAGGGTGGATTAGAAAGGGGAATGGAGACTAATTAGGAAACCATTGCCTCCATGGTACAGTGGATGGAGTACTGGGCTTGGAATAAAGAAGACTCATGCTCATGAGCTCAAATCTGGCCTCAGACACTCCACTAGCTGTGTGATCCCAGGCAAGTGACTTAACCCTGTTTGCCTCAGTTTCCTCATCTGTAATATAAGATGGAAAAGAAAATGGCAAACCATTTCAATATCTTTGCCAAGAAAACCCTACATGGGGTCATGAAGAGTCAGACATGACTGAATAACAACAATAACAAGCGTGCTGGGTACTATGTAGGCTAAGTAAGCTCAGGTAATAGTATTTTACCTGAATATAAAAATATATTTTTGGCATATTGAAAAATATGAAAAATTTGGCATATGAAAAATAGTTCAGGTACGAGATGATGAGGGGGTTCTGCACCAAGGCAGTGGCCATGTGAATCGAGAGAAGATACCTTGAGAGATGTTGTACAGGCAGAAGATTTGGCAGATGATTAGATATGTGGGACAAGATAGAATAAAAAGCCAAGAATAATGATAGACAACAAAGAAGGCTGGTAGTGCCCTCCATAGATGTATGGAAATTTGGAAGAGGGGTGGATTCTGAGAGAAAGATGATGAATTTTGTTTTAGGTATATTGAGTTTGAGATGTATAAAAGATACCTACATTGAAATATCCAACAAGCAGTTAGACGTACAGTCCTGAAATTCAGAGGAAAGATTAGAGATGGAAAAGAAAATAGAAGAATCCCAATATCTTGGAATACACTCACAGTGAGAAGGTATCTAAAGGGTGATGAACTAAAAAAGAGTATGAGAAGGAGTGGTCAGAGAAGTAGAAGGAGAATCAAGAGAGAGCCGTGTTTTCAAAACCAATAGAGAAAAGATAATCTGAGAGGAGAAGATGGTCAAAAGATTCACTATAGACCTGGATTAACAAAAGAAAACAGAAGATAGAGGAAATGTGATAGAATAAATGAGAAAGCAAGCTATGTTGGGAGAGTTGAGAGTGCTGATGCTCAGAATGAAATGTAACTGATAATATAATCTAAGAACATGAAAAAAATTAAAGCTATTTTTTTGTGAAAAAGAGGAGGATCATGGAAGGGATAGGATCAACTCACTGTGTATCCGTCTTGAATCAGAACCTTGGCCCACAACTGCCCGTTTAAACTCTGTTCCTGCCTGAGCTCTTCTTTCTGCCTGTGTTCCTTGCAAGACCTGGACCTCTGAATGTAAGTTCAGTACATTTATTCAATCACCTTGCCCATGACCTTCCATATGGCCAAACAACCTGGACCCATGAATTCACTCTCCAGATTTGTGGAGGTACCATGTACCTCCTTTCCATATGAAATGCTTCCTTTCCTCTCTCATTGCTCCCATAATCTTTAGCCTGTGCACTCCCAAGTTACTTTACATTATGAGCCTAGCTCTTGGTTCAGGATAGAATTGTCTCCAGGGTATCTGGCATGGTTTTCAATCATTATGTTGAAATATTTATTATTAAAATAATGGTGCTATATTTACAAGTTGAGTTAATTAATCCTTGTGGTACTCAACTGGCAAAACCAGAAATATATAGCTAGAGATTTCCATATTGTGAAGTCTGAGGTAATCTTATACTATAAGATACTCTCCCAGCTATGCATCTGACTTTTAAGACTTCAACACTGTGCCTCTGCTGCAGCCTCACCTTGGCACTCCCCTCAGAGCCTGGGGGCTCTTCACCAAATATGCCATCTGCCATGCTAGACCTCTGTTCCCATTGGTAAATGCCTTCCAGGCCCTTCATTATGAAGAAGGTCCTAGGCAAAGTAACCTTTATTCCCCTCCCAGCTGTGCTCCTAACTTTCCAAAGTTCTATGTCAAACCTGCATGCCAATACACCTCCATCCCCCAAACCCTGCTCGTCAGCTCCTTTCTGTGTACTGTCTTCCTCCATTAGACTGTAAGCATCTTGAGGGCAGGAACTGTCTTTCTTTTGGCTTGTATTTTTATCCATTCCATTTACCTCAATTTCTGTTACACAGTAAATGATTAATAAATGCTTATTACTTCCATATCTACCTATAAATAGGGTTCTAGCATCCCTTCCCATCTCCTTCTGTACCCCTCTCTAACACCTCAGCATCTTGATACTAAACAAAGGCCCTACTGCAGTATTTCCAAGTCCCTGTTCAAGGTTACCCACTTCTATTCCCTACCAAGCTTCTTCATACATATACATATACATACATATACACATATGTTTACATATATACATATACACATACATATATATGTATATATACAATTATACAGTGCCTGATAAATATTAAGTAGTTAATCAATGTTTTATTTGTCTAAATACAAACTCTTCTGATTGGTTCCTCATTACTTGGCACATTCTTACTTCCAGTCTTCTTAAACTTCATTCTCTTCCTTGAAATCTCTAATGAAGCTAAGCTGACTTATTTGCTGTTCCTTCAACATGACTCCTATTTATCATCTCTGCACCTTTGCACTGGCTATGCCTCCTGCCTGGAGTGCTCTCTCCTCACCTACACCACTGAGTTTCCTTGGCTCTTTTCAAGTGCCAGCTTCTTCCTGCCTGTCCTGGTCTCCCTTGCTTCTAAGGCCTTGACTAAGATTATCTCTATCTGCCGTGTGTGTGTGTGTGTGTGTGTGTGTATGTGCGCGTGCAAAAAGAGAGAGAGAGAGAATGTACCTAGCTATCTATGTATTGGGTCTCCAATCAGAAATTGTTAATGGCAGCAATTGTTTCTGCCTTTCTTTGTATTCTTCCTGGACCTAGCACAGTACCAGGTATAGAGTAGGTGCCTAATATATGCTTGCTTCTTGATTGGCTGACCCTAAGGACATAACAAAAAAGTCAGCATCCTCCTTATAATAAATAAGCTTTTATGTTCTTTGCAATTATTGCCATTACTCAGACATTTACAAGTTCATTGCTCCAAATTCCACATTGATTTTAGGTTGAAAATGTCTTTCCTTCCTGTCGTTATTTACTCTGGCTGCTGCTTTTGGCTGGGATCAGGGTTCAGGGTGATTCAGGATGCTTCAAATATAAGCTATAGTCTGACCAGGGAGTTCAGCTGCAGTGGAGATGGGGATAGAATGGTACTAAGTGAAAGGAACCAAGGAGGAAACTGAGTAGCTTCTTTACCAAGTCCAAGCCAGAATTTTCATCCAGAATGCAATGTGTGGTACAGGAGGAGATATGCTGGTAAAAAGAGCCAAGGAGAAGAACCAATTTACCAGGTTATGGTCAAGGAAGAAGAGGTTAGAGGGTAATATTGTGGAGCATGGAGCAGTCGGAAGAGATACTAGCTTACTTACTTTCAGGGTCTCTGGGAGACATCTGCTATTCCAGCCCACCTCACCTATACAGGGCTAACAAGCCTCAGTTGGCACCAACAGAGGAGGTTTGGGAAAATCTCACAGGGATATAGTTGTTAGCCTCACAAATATTCAAGTCATTTCACAGAAGTAAAAATGACTAATTGAACCAATGACTAATTAAATCCAGTACCTCTTCCCAGAAACATTTATTATAGAGGCAGCATGGCAAGGCAGAAAGAATGGAAAATGGTGACTCAGAATCAAGGGAGACCTGGGTTTGAATGCTGCTAACTTTGTAAGTCACTCAATCAACAGGTTCTGATTAAAAGCTTACAATCTAAAGGCACTGCACTAAGCACAGAGGACACAAAGACAAGGAAAAACAGCTCTTGTCCTCTAGGGGCTTACATTCTTACAAGGGAGAAATACTTGGCAAATAACCAAGTACTAATAAGGTATTTACAGAGAGGATGGGAAGTAATCTGAGAGGGGGAAAGGTACTAGCACCTGGGATGCTGGGAAAGGCTTCCTACAGGACGTAAGATTTAAATTGAGTCCTGAAAGAAGAAAATTTAAATGAATGTTGAAAATTGTTTTTACATGTAATTGGGGAAAAATGAAATCCTAAATATTTTTTTAAATGAGGGGAGGATCTGGGGGAAATAGAATGAGTTCTGTTTTGAATATGTTGTGTTGAATTTGAATTGTCTATGTGACATTTGGTTTGACATGTCCAAAAGGCAAATGCTAACACATGACTAGTTCAGAAGAGAGGATTCAAAGAGGGATGGCATCTAGCTCTTGCCTTTCTGTTAATCTGTCCCTGAACTTGTGGTTATTACAGTGGGGAAAAAAATAAAATGAAACAAAACATGAACTATTTTAAATAAAACCTTCATTGGTGAAGCATTGCATGGGCATTGCAGACCGTGGCCAAAATTGTGACATTAATGAAATTTATCTTCAAAATTCTCTTTCCTCCTCGTGATGATGTTTCTCCACTGCTCTCTGATGTTTTAGGTGCTTAGTGACCTACCTTTCTCTTTTCCCTTCTTCCCTGACCAAAATGTGACCTCAGGAAAGTCTCTGATGTTAGGTATAACAATAGATCTGGGAATCATCTGTAGAGAGGTGATAAGGAAACACACAGGAGGTGATGAGATCACCAGGCAAGACAATTTAAATAAAAAAGAGAAGAGGGGCCAGGACAAAGCCCAGAAGAATAGCCATGGTTAGTGCCTGTGACTTGAATGAAGAACCAACAGAAGAGACTAAGGAGGAATGATCAGACATACAGGAGAATAAGGAAAAAAGAGTGTCCTGAAAGACTAGAGAGAAAATGGAATCTAGGAAGAGAAGGTGATTGACAGGGTCAAATGCACCAGAGGAAGGAAGGATAAGGATGGGGGTAAAGGCCATTAGATTTGGCAATTAGATTATTGGTGACATTGCAGAGGACAGATTCAGTTGAATAATGAGGTCAAAGACCAGATTGTACAGGGTTTATAAAAGAAGGGGTAGGGGAAAATGAAGTAGAGATGCCCCTTACAGAAAGTTTTCTAAAGGTATCTGGCTCAGAAATAGTCATAATCAAATTGATCAAATGGGGGTTCTTTAAGACTAAGGTATAGATGGGAATGTCTGTAGGCAGCAGGGAAGGAGACAAGAAGATACTAAAGATTAGTGACAGAATGGGTATGACAGAGGGACAATCTTCTACGAAAGATGGGAAAGCACAGGATCAATGCAGTAAGTCAAGAGGCTCATCTTGGCAAGGAGACACTATCCAAGACTGGAGTGAGAGAGGAGATAATGGAAGAAGATGGCTGAAAATGTGAGATGAGAAGACAAGAATGTGGAATTCTTGGGAAATGACCTGGTTTTTTAAGTGAAGTATGAGTCAAGTTCCTCAGCTGAGAGGGTAAGAGGAGGGGGTCCTATGAAAGCTAAAGAAGAAGAAAAGGTTTAAAATAGCCCTGCAAGAGTTGAAGTCAGGATTAAAATCCAGGTTTCCTGACTACAGGTCCAGTACTAAATAGGCTCTACTACTACCACTACTTCCAGTACTACTACCACTACCACCACCATTACTACTACTACTACTATTAATGCTGCTATTACTACTACTACTACTGCTGCTATCACTACTGCTACTACTATTTTTACTACTTAGTAAGCTCACTTTTACATCTTACTTTAAGATTCACAAAGCACTTTCCTCACAACAATTGTTTAAAGTAAGTAACGCAAATATTAACTCCATTCTACAAATAAGGGAGCTGAAGCTCAGAGAGGCTAAACTGAAGCATTCTGCATCCCAAAGGTACCAAGTGTGAGAGCCTGGACCTAAACCCAAGGGCTTGTGTGTCATAACCCTGGGTTCCTAATATCATCCCCTTCTGTCTCCCAACATTGCTTCTGCTTTAAAAAAAATCAAAGAAAAGAAATACAACTTTTAAAATGGGATCAAAAGAAAGCTTATTGCCCCTTCTCTGATTTATGTACCTATCCTTTCCTTTATTCATAGGATTCAAGTTAAGGGAACTGTGGTTGTATGTATGCTGTGCTTATTTCAGTTGCAGCGCAGGTTGGTTAGTCTATAATTGACTTCCAAATTTGGCAAACCATGAACAGAACTATGGTCTAAGTGAAGCCACAGGAATTCTGCAACTTAAAAAATGTTAGATCATATATGATTAGGATGGGAGAGGGGAGGAGAGACATGACTGATCTGCAGGGCAATGGAAGTGGTCAGGGTAATCAATGGGTCCATGAGGCAGAGCCTACATTAAAAAGAAGAGTAGTTTCAATTTTCAGCACTCTGTTTGGACTATACCTTGGGGAGGAAGAAGGAACTAAAGCAACCTCAGCAATAAATATATCTCCCCATGCCCCCAAACCCTTCTTTTAATCTCAGCACCATATCATAACCTCATCATGGTTTAGACTGGTTACTGTGAACTCACCTGAGATCCTCATCACCTCTTTTAACATTACTTCTATAGGGAAATGAGCCCTGAGATATTGGTTAATCATTTCAGTGGTTTGCCATTTACTTCTCCAGCTCACGTTATAGATGAAGAAACTGAAGCAGACAGGGTGAAGTGACTTGCCCAGGGTCACACAGCTGGTAGAGTGTCTCAAGCCAAATTTAAACTCATTAAGATGAGTCTTCCTGACTCCAGTCTGACTTTCTGCCCAGCTGCCTCAACAACTAACTTCCAAATAAACTTCCAAACGTGGTTCCAGTTCCCTCAACTTTATATCACAAAGAATGGGATGATAACAGGATCCCAGGTTTATGACCCACAAGCCCTAAAAGGAATTCTGTCAGCCTTAAAGCCTATATTATATTTCCTATAGAATGTCTTGGTGAAAATGGTGTTTTCAATCATTTATTCAACAGCATGGGGAATACAAAGTAATGGAAAACAGTCTCTCTACCCTCAAGGTGGTTACACTCTCCCTGGGAATATCCCTCTGCTCAGTATAATACAAAATAGCAGATGTTCTAAGGTCACTGACTTTCATCAATCAACCAACCAACATTTATCAACCACCCACTATGTGCCAGGCCCTCTGGGAAGCAGTGGGGATAAAAAGAGAAGCCAAAGAACAAAGATTTTTACCTCTTAAACCCCACTCCCACACCTACTCTGTCCCTGAAATGGTGGTTGCTTCAGTGGTAAAAACAAAATAGAACAAAACAAAACATGAGCTATTTAAATAAAACCTTCCATGCTGAAGACTGCCAAGGTATTGCATACCACGGCCAGAATTGTGAGGTCTTTGAAGTCTATCTTCTGTTCTCTGAAATTCTCTCTCCTCTCTATATTGGCCTCTCTTCCCTGCTTCCTGATCTGTCTTTGATGCTCAGAGATCTATGGTTCTTTCCTTCCTTCTTCCTCTACCAAAATCTAACCTTTGGAAACCTGCCTCTGATGTCTGTCACTCACACCTCCATTAACAGGTCTGTCAGCGTCTTACCTTCCCACGGTACCTGAATTTTTTTATCGTTCAATTGTTTTCCAGTCATATCTGACACTTCGTGACCCCATTTGGGGTTTTCTTGGCAAAGACAATGGAGTGGTTTATCATTTCCTTATTCTGCTATTTTACAGATGAGGAAACCAAAACAGGGTTAAGTGACTTGCCCAGGGTCATACAACTAGGAAGTGTCTGGGGCTGGATTTGAACTCGGGAAGATGAGTCTTCCTTACTACAGGTCCAGAACTCTTCCCACTATACTATCTAGCTGTCCCATGTAAATTAGTTTTGGCTCCTCCTAAAAGATTTTCAGGCTTAGAAGGAAGTTAGAGAATATGTCATTATTGGGGAACCAACATGTTGGTCCTTGTGCCCTTAAAAATCAAACCAAGGCACCCTAACACCTCATCTAGTATTCTCTCCACTATATCATGACACCCATATTCATTCTAAGGTTTTGCTTCTTCCCATGTAAAATATCTTCCAATAAGTGTTTGGCAAACTCTCCCCTCTATGATGTATCCCCATCTAGACAGTACTGTGCCAGTAAGCCCTGGGGCTCACAGTTTTCATTCAGAATTTTCTGAGAATATAAGTCATACTATCCCAACTTGAAATTGTCCCCATGCAGCAGGGGTTCTTAACCATTTTTTATGTCGTGGACTCCTTTGAGACAGCTGGGTGGTACAGCGGATAGAGTGCTGAGCTTGGATTCGGAAAGACTCGAATACAAAACCAGCTCCAGATACTTACTAGCTGTGTGACCCTGGGCACATTACTTCACCTCTGTCTGCCTCCATGGAATAATAATAATAGCACCTCACTTCTAGGATTGCTGTGAGGATCAAATAATATGATATTTTTAAAGCACATAGCACAGTGCTTGGCATATAGTAGATGTTAATAAATACTTCCTTCTTTCCTTCCTTCCCTTGGCAGTCTAATGAACCATATGGACCCCTTCCTCAGAATAACGTTTTTAAATGCATAAATTAAAATATATAAGATTACAACAGAAATCAGCTATATTATTGATTATTCCCCATTATCAAAATATTTCAAAAGCAAAACAAGTTCATGGACTCCAGGTTAGGAGCCTTTGGCATAGAGATTTGCTGAATACTGTTAGCAAATATAGCCACCAAAACAACCTGCTTCCCTCAAAGAGAGCTGAAACCAATTATAAATCATCTAAATAGTCTAATCTTCATTTACAAAAACCTCTGACGTGCAAACTTTTCATGGGAAATAATAATGAAATTACCCACGTATCATTTGCTCATAGATGTTTCACTTGGATGACAACACTGAAGTCATTCCCATTTGTGACTCAACATTTTGACGAACCCCATCGAGTCATTAATTGCGTACACAGCAGGTACTTGCTATACTATGTGATGAATGAATGAACAATACGAAAGTCTTGCATGTGTGAGGGCATGCAGTTTAGATTTTGATGAAAAGCAACTGTTCTGTTTCTAAAGAGGACATTGTGATGGGACAACTGGGGTTAGATATCAGAAATAACTTCCTGGTCTTCAGATTAGTGATACCCGAATACATATCCTAAGGGGCTAGTGGGTCATTCTCAGCTGTCTTTATGGGGCCCCCTGAATGGGATCTTTCCAGGAGTCAAGCAGACAAATGAGATGACTTCAAATTTTCTTCTAATATTTGGATGATTTTGAACTAAAAGCAATTTGAAACCTAATAAGAAATAGATGACAACATGTTTGCTTGCATATCTTCTCCCCCATTAGACTGTATGCTCTTTGGGGCCAAAGACTATCTTTTGTTTCTTTTTGTATCCTCAGTGCATAGCACAGTGCTTTATTGACTGATAGTGCATTCTAGGTGAGCATGGGAGGCTACTTTCCCTTTTTATTCACCATCCTCAATAACAAAACAACCTTTTTAGGTTGCAAAAGGACCAATTTGTCTGTTCCCATCATAAATTTCTACCATAATAAGGGCCTGGCCAATGGAGCCCCCAACTTACTCTAAAGATTGGATTCTATTAGCCAAGTCCCCATGAAACTCTGATGTGATAATAGGCACATGCAGATAATTTAATCAAATCAGACCCAGTCCCTAGGAGAATTATCTGTGAAAGTGGACAAAATCATAACTGTCTGCCCATCCTGGTAGATACTTGAGTTTCAGGGGATTTTGTTTAGTTGTTTAAAAAATAACAACAACTAAAGCAAATTTTGCCTCTTCCTGCCAAGAAACAATTAAATTGTCAACCAGATGACTGGTCTCCAAGAGAAAGTTAAGTGCAAACAGATGTTGATGAAAAAATAAAAACCAGACTGTACCTTTGGTGAATCTCATATAAAACTTTCTATAAACTATGCCCACCAGCTGCTCTTGCCAGCCTTCCACAGTTCCCACCTGCGGATGGCAAACCACCTTCCTGACTGCACCCACTCCCACGACTCCCCATTTGCAAAAACAGACCAACCTTCAATAAAATCAGAAGCTGCATAAGGGCGGTGATTTGGGTTGCTCTCCTCAGGGTGGTTCAGAGTTTCAAGGGCTAACTCAATAGCTTCAACCAACTCATCCCTCTTATCCTTCCTCACAGGCTTCTCCTCTGGGTGGCGGGTGAGGCCCATCTCCAGCTGATACACCTTTTGCAAGGTGAAGCTGTCAAAAGGAACAGCCGCGTATTCCGTGGCCAGCTTCACACCAGCATGCACCTCAGCCTTGTCCACCTGGGAGTGTAGGAACTCCAGCAGGTTGGCCTGGGTTTTCTCTGGATGCACCCCTGAGTCACTGGAGCGGTACTGGGCATTCTTCAGCTGCTCACTCCTTTCCTGAAGCTCGTCCTTCAGCTGGGCAATTTGCTTCTTCAGGCTGCTGATGTAGCTGCGATGCTGTTCTTCCTGCTCCTGGAGAATAGCCTGATAGCCTGCTTTCCCCGTGGGACTATTTGCCCTAGGCAATGCCATTTGTTCCTCATCGCCTTTCGGGGTACAGGCTAACATGTAGAGGACTGAGACAGCACAACACAGAAACAGAAGCAAAAGGACCACCCGAGAAATCCAGGCAAGCAGTCCCCGGCGCAACATCGTCATTCAAGGGCCTGCCATGCGTTCAACATGAACAACCCCTGCCTTGGGGCATCCCAGAACGCCAGGGTCCCCACGGGAGGATTCTCCTGGGCTAGATCACAGGGAACATATGTCTGGAGAGGCATGAGCTACTTTCATCCATCTCCCATAAATCATTCAATTTCTTCCCTTCAGGCACAGCAAGACAGACCCTTTCCACTTTTGCTCTGGCTGGGCTGCTAGGCCGAAGCAATTAGCTGAGCAACACCTCCCAGTCCTTACATTATCTCTCATCATAGCCTTCTCAGCGTAGAGCAGACAATAAAGGAACACCTGGAAAGAGAAACAAATGAGAAAAAGCAAAGTTACTTAGCAGAACTATACATTCTTGCAATACTGCAGCCTCCAAAAGCGCCTTCTGGGACCCTGCCAAAACCAGAGAGGCTACAGGAAAGTCAATAGGCCAAAATCCCAACCCGATTTGTTAGTTTCATCACTTACATGCCCCCAATTAGTCCAGATACATATGATCACAGAATTTCATAACTAGAAGAGACCTCAGGATTATTTAAGTCCAACCCATACCTGGATAGGAATTCTCTCCACAATATCCCTAACACATGATTGTCCAGTTTTTATTTAAACACCTCCAAGTAACAGGAAATTTACTATCCCATAACACAATCTATATAGTGTTTTCTCTCAAGCTAGGCAGCAGCTAAAAGTGAGCTCTGAATCATTCTCAAATATCCTGATGAGGTAAGGAAGGGAGGGTGGAGACTGAACAAGGAACGGTGGATTCAAGTCCAAATATTAGAATGGTAAGAAAGTGGAGTATGAAGTATGGACATTGATACATTTAAATTTCTTTATTTTGAGAGGGTGGGAGGAGCAGATCTGGCCAACCTACTCTGCTTTCTGACAATGGAAAAGAAAATTTCTTTTGGAGCATGGTAATCAAGTGGTGTTGATTGGCAGGAGGGGGTGAGAAAATTCTGAGAGGAGGGAAATGGAAAGAAAAAAAAAACCATCCTGTCACAGGCTAAGAAAAACCCAAGCAGAGCTGAGCTCCAGGCTTCCTGCAGGAGCTCGGTGTTCCAGCTGCTCATTACAGATACACTGGCATGTCACAGAGCCTCTCACTAAAACAGATATCTTCTTGAATAGATGCTCTGCACCCCAACTCCAAGTTCATCTTAAATCCAGCTCATTCTACAGACTAATCTCCTCTTCACCCTGTCATCTTTTCCCTCCCTCTCATTCTTTCTGCTCCCCTCTATTACTAAACACCCATTTCTTACTCTTTTACATTCTCCCTATGGGTGGGTCTCCTCTTCTGCTTCCTCACTCTTTGCTTCCTCTCACCTTCCCAAAGAGGAAATACGTTTATTATAAAAAGAAAGTACCCCAAAGAAAGGATGTTTCAGGGTTTTTTGCCTGGTGGTAGAGGAAGAATGGGGACACTTTACACCTATCACACACACACACACACACATTAATGTATAAAACATGCTACAGTTCTTCCCAGATAAATTGGACACGGAACCGGTTTGTCAGCATGGAACTCCCTGAAATAAGGGGGCATATCAGAGAAATTTGGGAACAAAATTGGGAAATTGAGCACATTTTAATATAGAAAAACTGTTGCACATAAGAGATATGCTAAACATCCTTTTAAACTAAGTATTTCATAAGGGAAAATAATGTTAGCATCATTCCATCCCACAGCCCCTCTTTACACCATCTGACACACCAGGATTCTACAGAACACATTTGGGGGCAATGGTTTAATGGGTGTATCATTTATGTTGATCTTTTATGAATATGTGCCATATATAGTTGAATATGTTGACAAACTTTCTTTATACTAGTTTTAACCTCCTCTGCTTCTCTCTGATTTTTGAGAGTATGATTCATAATTATCCATCATCCTTCATTATAAGATTTTATGGAAAAGTTTATATTTTAATACAACTTTTGGCAGCCACCTCTTTCCATTCAGAAAATAAGTCGAACATTTTCTGATTCAGGCACTTTTGGAGCTCTTTTGATCTCCTTGTGAAAATTAATTTACAGTGGTTAAACTTTTCTCATCATGATTCTTTCATCTTTTACAAATTCTGATTTTAGTTTGGATGAGTTGATACACTGAGTATACACAGATTGACTTGGGGATCCTCACAACAATAACAAATCTTTTCTTATCTGTTAAAATGCAATCTATTCCATTCTTTAGCTTATTATTTGCTGCTCTCTACTTATCAATTTTTTAAAAGAAAATATACATGACAGAAGCGTGAGGCTTCTATGTCATCTATAACTCGTTGACCTCTCTTATTCATTTATTTTTCCTGATTCATATATTCCTAAACATTTTTCCCTATCATTACCTTATCCCACGTTTGCACTGAAGTCACCAAGTATCAGAGTACATGTTGATTTAATTTGGAGAAACTTGGCAGACTCTTAGGATTTCTCTACAACTTTGTCCTCAGCAATCAAAGCTGGTAAGCAAGATGTTTTTATGTTCATGGTGGTAAATAAATCTTTCTCACTAGAATTGCAATAAGTGATGACCAAATGTCCCCGTAAAATGCTGTTTCTTCTAACTTCTGAGGTATAAAATGATAAAATTTATTCCAACTCTTTTCTTCATATCTCCAAGGAGTACCTGTGAGCCCTTCTTCCATTCTCCTGTGACTTCCTAAACTGTTCTGATTTTGTTTATACTAAAAATGCCATGATTGATAAGAATCGCCCCTCCCCCCCCACCAATATGCCCACCACTCTTTGGAAAATATTCTCAGAGATAGGAAACCAGCAATCAAACTACAGTTTGTTGACAGTGTTAAAACAACAGCAAAATCATCCTAAGAGCTTTCAGAGATGAAAACTGAAGGAAGATAACAAACAGAAGAAAAATGAAAAAGATTTGCAAAAGTCATTTAATAAACTTTTCTCTATAAAGAATAGAGGAATCCCTACATTTAGATGTAACCTTGCTCAATAACCACCAATAAGAAACACCATAAAGTGGAGATATGTAAACTTAAAGGTATTTGCTGTTATGATGAAAAAGATACAGCAGAATTTAAGTCTAGGAAGGATTCTCTGTGAATGGGGAATTCCTCTGGAGGTTCCTACTTATGGACCACATTATATCGATTAAATCAAGCCCCAGGACAATGCAGAACCTCCAAGAAAAGAGATCGTTGACTTTAATCCATTCCTGAACAGGAATATCCTCTCTATTATATTCCTGATGAGTGGTCATCTAAATTTCACTTAAAGACTTCCAAAGAGGTTTAACCACACTTCTTCCATCACAGATTTATGATGCTGATTTTTTTAACCCAAATGTAAGACTCATCTACTATACCCCATTAAACTTTATCTTTAATTCTAAACTGTCAAGACTGTTTTAGATTATGACTATTATTTAATATATACTATTATGATATGTAATATTGTATATTATGTATGTAACTAATTATAATGCTGTATATTATGTAAATAATGTGTAACCATTACAATATGTACTATTGAACCATGTAATATTGACTGAGTCAATATGTAATGTGAGTGTTATTATTGGCATGGCTTCATGTCATCCATAACTTTGATAAGCATGCCACCTACGTCTTTAAGTCTTTCATGAAGATGGTGGCCAGCCCAGCACTAAGGAAAAATCCAGAAATCTGCCTCTGACTTGACATTACCCATTAAGGACTACTCACTGGCTCCGTTTATTCAACTTGTTGCAAATTACCTAACTATATTATCACTTAGCGCATATTTCTCCATCATGTCTACAAGAATTGCATGAACGACTTGGCAAACACAAGTGAAATCTAGTTTATATCTATTTACAGAATATTGACAATAAACTTGAAAGAAAAGGAAATGAGGCTAGTCTGGCATGATGTATTCATAATGATTTTAGTGATCACCACTGTCACTCGTGTATACCAAGAATCTCCAAGCAAATTCTTCTTGGTTCTCTAGAAAACTTCATTATCTGACAGCCTCCAGTGCATTTTTCTGCACCTTCAACACACAACATGCTCTGGTTCCTCATGGTAAATCCACTTACTATTACTTAAGAGATATGCCTCCTACACAGATAGTTCAGTATTTCAAGTTGTTTATTTCCTTTTTTTCTTAAATGTGACACTTAAAATTCTCTCAAAACTTTTCTTTGGCTTAAGGACTCTATCAACTATAATTTAGAACAATACACAATTATTAGGAGACTAAGCTGAAAGTGCATATTTAACCCTGGGAGCTTTTTCTGCTGTAGGGAAATCTTGGGCTTCATCTAATTACTATAATTCTGTGATTAAAAACAGCTCAGATTTGGTACCCAGGCACCTCACTGTTTTTAATGAAGTCTCTCAGATGAACTCATTATATCAACGTATTAAATTACCAGTGAAGAAATGTTATTGGGTTATGTTTCCACTTTGATTTAAATAAGTTATAGCTAAAGACAATATAAAATCACAAAAGAAAACAAAACTTAAAAAGAGGAACCTTGAATATGATTTATTTTCAAATTGTTGAAACTTCAGATGCATAAAATTAGAATTCCTTCTGTAACACCACGAGGCTCATGTTAACTGATGCCCTTGTGAGAGAGGCCACACTTGTGCCTGTAAGAAAGCCTTGGGAGTTGGTTTGTTGGTTTCCTTGGTCTTTTGACAAGGCTACTTCTCTGTTACTTCCTGGATTCCCTGTCACTCAGCTCAGGTTCAAAGAGAACAGAACCATTTTCTTTTCTCCTTGCCCTCCTCCCTGATGGTACATGACCTTTCTTTAGGTTTCATTCAAGTTTTACACCTCTAAATACTATGAGGAATGTAGATAAAATGAATCAAAAGAGAAGTTTAGTTAGTCAATCAGTCAACATTTATGAAGCATTTACTATATACTGGACATTATTCTAAGAACAGAGAATACAAAGAAAAGGAAAAACAGTTCTTACCTTCAAGTAGTTCGTATTCTAATGGGGAAGACATCAAGTAAATAACTAAGTAAATAAACTGCAGACAAGATATATACAGAGTAGATGAAGAATGGCCTCCTGAAGAAGGAAGAGCTTGATGTGAGGCTTGAAAAAGGCCACAGAAGCCAAGAGGCAGAGATCAGGGAGGATTCCGGGCACTTCAGACAGTCGGTGAAAAAGCATGGGGGTGGGAGATGGGGTGACACATTAGAGGAAAGGAAAGAAGCCAACTTAACTGGAAAGGAATAAAGTATAGGATTGTAAAGGGAAGAAAAAGCTAGATAATGAAGACCTTTAAATGCTGAACAGAGGGGTTTATATTTAATCCTGGAGGTAATAGGGAGCCACTGTAGCTCATTGAACAGAATGGAGTCATAAGGAGGGTGTGACATAGTTGGAATTATGCTTTAGAAAAATTACGTTGGTGACTGTGTGGGAGATAAATTAGAATGGAGAGAGACTGGAGGCATGGAGACCAACCAGAAGGCTACTGCAGTAGTCCAAGTAAGAGGCGAGGAGGGCCTGAATCAGGGTTTGTGGCTATGTGAGGGGAGAAAAGAGGACACAGAAGAGAGATGCTGCAAAGACAAAAATGACAAGATGTGGCTTTGGACGTGGGGTAACTGAGACGAGAATCAAGGATTACACCAAAACTGCAGGCTCGGGCTCCTGGCAGGATGGTGATGACCTCAAAAGGAACAGAGAAATTTAGAAGGGGGGAAGGATTAGGGAGTAAGAGAGTTATGTTCTGTTATAGACATGTTGAGCCTAAGGTGCCTACAGGACATCCATTCTGAGATACCCAAGATATCCAAGAAGCAGATGGTGGTAAGTGATACAGCTTAGGTGAGAGACTAGGTCTAAACATAGACATATAAAGATCTCTCTCTCATTCTCTCTCTCTCTCTCTCTCTCTTTCTCTCTCTCTCTCTCTCTCTCTTTCTCTCTCTCTCTGTCTCTTTCTTTCTCTGTCTCTCTCTCTCTGTGTCTCTCTGTCTCTGTCTTTCCCTCTCCATGTCTCTGTCTTCTCTCTCTCTCACCCCCCCCACACTATATATATATGTACATATATATATGTATGAATATGTATACATATCTTTTTTTTGTTTTGTTTTTGGAGGAGGGAAGGCAGGGCAATTGGGGTTAAGTGACTTGCCCAAGGTCACACGGCTAGTAATTGTTTAGTGTCTGAGGCAATATTTGAACTCAGGTCCTCCTGACTCAAGGGCCAGTACTCTATTCACTGTGACACCTAGCTGCCCCTACGTGTATATATATATATGTATACATGTGTGAGTGTGTGTGTGTGTGTGTGTATCTTGGAGTCATCTGCATAGGGATGATAAATAAATCCATGGGAGCTGAGATGACCTACATCAGATGGTAGAGAATGCAAAGAGGACACAGGCTAAACCTGGGCCAGAGCGGGGTGGGGCGGGGGGACACTTAGGATTAGTTCTTGAGGGGCCTCTGCTCCTCAAGGCCAGACAGAGCACTGGCTCTTCCTCACATCAGCCCCTTCTTGCATCTTGCCTGAGCTCCTTTTGACAGGTCTGATTCTTAGACATTGCGCTAATTCTAGCTTACAAAGTTGTGGAGTTGATCTGTTAAAGCTGTCTGGCATTTCAACCTTCTGGAATATGCTTTTCCAACCCTTAGCTAAAGGTTTGGAAATAGCAGATGTAAAATGGATACCCCTCGCCTATAGTCTCCCTAGTTTTCTTGGATGGCAAGTCCAGGCTTCCCTTGTCCTTACACTCATTGGCCTTTGACCTGAGGAAGTTCTTTATCTTACCCTGACTCACAGATGATAAGCAGGGAGAAAAAAAACTATTTCTCTGGCTCCATAAAATACTAATTCTTCAAGTTTCAAAATATATGCTCCCTCATCTCCATCTAAAGAACTTGATGCTTTGGTCCCTAAACACTTTTACCACCTACATCTCCTCACTGTTTGTTGTTGTTAACTTGTTTCAGTCATGTCCAACTCTTTGTGACCCTGTTTGGGGTTTTCTTGGCAAAGATACTGGAGTGGTTTGCCATTTCCTTCTCCAGCTCATTTTACAAATGAGGAAACTGAGGTAAACAGGGTTAAGTGACTTGCCCAGGGTCACACAGCTAGCAAGTATCTAAAGCCAGATTTGAGCTCAGAAAGGCTTGACATTCTTTGCACTGTACGACCTAGCTGTCCCCTACTACAGGTTGGGCTATCTCAAACAAACTTGCCCTAGGCAGATTGCAGTGACTGCCTTCATAGTGGGTGTTTACAATTCTTCCTCCACTAAGGTCTTCAGATTGACAAAGAGACCAGGATGCTCTATGATCTTTCCCTTTCCAACTCTAGATTCCTCAAGGCTGCCCTCCCTGCTCAGAGTTTTCCCCCAAAAAGTGATCTCCCCTAATTCTGACCCTAGGAGCTTTCCCCCAGCTCTGCTCTTAGAGCCACAGCTGTTCACATGTAGAGCTATGAATATGTCACTTTTTAGTAGTCTATATTTATCATCCCTTCAAATCCAGTCCAACTATCAAAAGGCTTTAAAAAATTGACTCGTGTTAGATTCAGGATAAATTTCATTTAATTGTTTAGGATGGGCAAAGAGAACAAAACAAACCTTTAGGTAAGAAGGAATTTTTAAAAGCATTATCTAGGAACTATAGAAAAGAACTGGTCACATATTTTCCTCTCTTACCTGAGAGAGAAGTACTCATGACAATAAATAAAGATAGCAAACAGCCCACTGCAGCTGTTCATTTTAAATTGTTCTTTTTGCTTTATTTTTGGAGGGTGGAGGGCAGGGCAATTGGGGTTAAGTGACTTGTCCAAGGCCACACAGCTATTAAGTGTTAAGTGTCTGAGGCCAGATTTGAAATCAGGTCCTCCTGACTCCAGGGCCAGTGCTCTACTCACTATGCCACCTAACCATCCCTATTAAATTGCTCTTTTTAGTGATTCCATACCTCATTTATCAAATTCATCACCTGGCCTTGAGGTTCCTTTCATCTTTATAATCATATGGTTCTTCAGTATTGAAGCATAGAAGAAAGAAAGGGAGGGGTGGGCATGAGGACAAGCATTTATTAAGTGCCTACTATTTACAAATACATAATATTATCTCATTTGAAAAAGAAGGATTTCTCCAGGTCTATGGCCATTCAGTATAGGACAAGGTAGGGTCAGATCTGAATCAAATCAAGAGACTGAATTAGAAAGAAGAGAGAGCAGAATCTATTCTAAGCCCTAGGCCACCTAACATTTTCAGCTTAAGGCTAGGGAAAAATATTCCAAATGGGTGAAATACCCATTAGTGTAACTAAACCAGCCCCACAATATAATGAGCTGAAACCCTCCCTAGGAGCTGATGTTTGGCATGTTCATCAGCCCTGCCATGTACCTGTCAGAGTCCTTGGTGTAGCCTATAGGTACACGGCAGTACAACCTGCTATGTCTTCCTTGCAAGGGTGTTACTTGAATTAATGAGTTAATGTTTATAAAATGCTTTCCTATTTTCAGTTGGGAAGCACTGTATAATTACCCAGGAATATTACATGTTAGAGATGGCAGTAAAAATATAGGCTTCCATGATCACAGTGGCAACTGTGTTACATATAAAATACCAGGGGAAGGCATATAAAGCCCAGAATATCTCCATCAGTTCCAGGTCGGGTGGATAGAAGAGTAACTGGAACTCGGTAAATAACAAATAAGCCTTTCAACCCAGGGGGAAAGGGAGATTTTGTGATTCAGAGGTCCTATCCTTTGGAATTGAAGTAACCATAGTTTCTACTTACTCTGTCCTTCGCTAAGTCCCCTCCCCACCACTGCCTGAGAGGATAGAAAAGCTGTAGCGACTCCTTAACTTGTTTCAATCATTTTGGCTTTACTAGGTCTCTCCAGACCTAAATTTTTTAGATCCTCATACACTATTAAAAGCCCATCACATTATTAACCGCTCTCTTCCCTCTTTTCCTTGACCCACAAGTGAAGCTTAATTCTAAAGCATATGAAGGAGGGAGCTCAGGACTGTGAGAAGACTGGAATTTAGAATCAGAAAGGCTTCAGCGTAAATCTCATCTCTCACTATCTGTGCGACCTTGGATAAGTCCAGGAAGCTCTCTCTCTCTCTCTCTGAATCCTGGCTTCCTCCTCTATAGAGTGGATGTCATAGTTTCTGTAGTGACTACTTCTGTGATGAGGAATAAATGAGAATACTGCATCCTGATGCTGTATGTCGCAATCCATTCTTCTTGTCATTAAGGCATCAGATCTCTCCATGCCCCCAGAAGGCCAGTAACTTCACAACCACTGTAGCACTGCAAATGCCCCCAAACAACAAAAGAGGGGGCTTCAAGGCTTCTCCCCAAGGCAAGCCACGACCAACTGCATGCCCCTCTTCCAAAACAGCAATAATAATCATATTAATGTTAAATAACACTAATTAATAATTATGATTCCAACATAGTCATAACAATGAATAATAACAAGAATAGAGGGAAGCAAGCATTGATGGAATACTTACTAAGCACCAGGCACTGCGCTAAGTGCTCTGCAAATATAATCTCATTTAATCATCAACATTCTGTGAAGCGCATGCTGTTATGATCCCCATTTTACCACTGAGGAAATTAAGGAAAAACAGAGGATAAGTGACTTGCCCAAGGTCATATTTAACTATACTAACAATAACAACACTAGCTAGCATTTATATGGCACTTTAAAGTTTGCAAAACACTTTACAGACATTATCTCATTTTACCCTCAAAATAACCCTGGAATGTGAGAGTTATTATTATTATTTCTATTTTACAGATGAGGCAACTGAGGCACTGAGAATCTAAATGCCTTGCCCCGGGTCACACAACTAGGGTCTTGGGTCTTCCTGACCTCCAACTTTGCTCTATCCACTGTACCACATAACAGCCTAAAAGTGACTAATTTGATGACTAATTGAATTAGATCGTTTGAATTCAAAGCAATTCCCGGAAGTCCATGTGAAAAGTCTGATGGAACTGAATGTGACATTCTAGCACTGGAACTGTGCTTCTCCCAGAAACCACAGATCAAAAGGATGTGCCCCAGGGATGTGGGTATGGCACTCACTTTGACAGCCTCAAACTGTATAAATGATACATGTTTTCTCTGCAATGACCAAATCACTGGACACCCAAAATTGCAGAACTGAACGGCTTCCAAGAGGGCTAACAAAAAGGCCCCACAGTCAGAGGGCTGTAGGCTGTAGTAGAAATTTTATATAGGAAAGCAGTACTTTGTTTGTCTCTTCCTCCCACCCCCTTCCCGTTTTCCAGCTCCCTTTTCTGCATTGTCTTTCTTCATTAGACTCTAAGTTCCATGAGAGTAGGCACTGTCTTTCCTGGCTTGTATTTATCCTCAGAACTTACTACAGTACCTGGCACACAATAAGCAGTTAATAAATGCTTTATCTTTACCTATCAATTGATTACGACATCTATCTGTCTTGATCTGTATTGATCAATACATCTGTCTGTCCATAGAAGGAGGCTGGCCAACCCACAAAGACATTGAGAGGCAGCTTCCCCTAGTGAGGGCTGTGAATTTGAAAAGGAAATCCCTATAGAAGAAATAGAGTGTACAGCATACCCTGTGTGAGCTGAAATGACAAAAGAAATTACTGAGTATGATTCCCTACTGCAAGTTTGGGGTGACTTACATCTTCGGTGCTATAAGAGGAAGTGAATGAAGTAATACACAGAAGGAGAGGAGAGATTATTGTAGGGCTACTCTAAACAATTTAAAATTTGTTTGCTTTTTTTGTTTTATTGATGCCTCTTCTCTTTACAGAACAATCCATTTTTCACTAACTCCTCTTTGTGACAAAAGAAAACAATTAAGCAAATATTTGATACAATAACCGTATCTGACAATGTACATAATATTCTATCCTAGTAACCCTTCCCTGTGAGTAGACCCTGATGAGATGAGATAGGAGAGACATGTTTCATTATCTACATTATCTGTACTCTGGGACCTGCATTGATTTTCCAATAATTCAGTCACTGAGTATTTTGTTCTTCACATTTCTTTATTTTTCTCTAAGTCAGTTTGAAACTTTTCCCACATTTCTCCAAATTCCACACATATATCATTTTTATTACTCGTGAATATTCCATTAGAGTTCCATATTCTAGTTGCATTGCCCTTCCCCAATTAAGGGTCATCCACTTTGTTTCTGATTCAAAGAATGAATGTTTTGGTATATATTAGAACTTTTCTTTATTCTTGATTTCCTTAGAGTATTCATCTAGTAGACGGATCAATGGTGCCAAGTATGTGGACAATTTAGTCACTTTCCTTGCATTACTGAAAACTAGGATTCAAAATGGTTGAACTACTTCATAACATATTAATAATGCTTGTCTTTCCACAGTCCTACGAAGACTTAGTATTCCCATCTTTGTCAATTTGCATGGTGTGAGATAAAACCTTACAGTTGTTTTATCTTATTAGCAATTTGCAATTCTTATTTTGGAAACCAGTTATACCTTTTGATCATTTACTGATTAGGGAATAGTTCTTGGTGGTTATTTATTTGTGGCAGTGGCATTTATATTCTGAATATCCATTTTTTTCAGGGATACATGATGCAAATATTTTCCCACTGAATTCTTTCTTCTTTTGTCTTCAATTATTTTATTCATACAAAAGGTTTTTAAAATTTATGCAGTCAGAATTATCAAGTTTATCACATTGTACACTCTCCTTTATCCCTTGATTGGTAAGTAATGCTCCCCTAGACATTATTGTTAAATATACCATATTTTATTATCTTCTGGATTTTTTAAGTGGTCTGACCTTTTTATAATCAGGTCATATCTTCATTTTTTAGTTTATTTTGGTATATGGTATAAGATGTTGGTCAAAATCTAATTTTCTGCCAAACTGCTTTCCAGTTTTCCTAGCAGTTCCTAGAGTAGTACTTTGCTATTTTAAATTTACTTGAGTATATACATTTTAACCTATATGTAAACTGAGTATTGTGCCTCGGTCACACTAAAAAAAAAAAATTATATGGAAAAAAAATGTGATTCTGTGGGATAGAGTTTAAATATTAAAAAAAAGATAATTGTAATTAGATTAATCATACCCTTAGATAACAATCCAGGAAAGCACTGGAATGGGAAAAGGCTGGAGACCAAGTAGATCCCATCTCTGCATACATGGAATGAATGAAAAGGGTCTGGGACTTGAAGAGGCTAAATTCTGCTTGCCATACATAGTTACTTAAGGGGATAGCTCAGGGCTTAGAGCTCCATCTGGTGGCTTACTCAGATATAGCATGCGGTCACTATTCCATTCACATATGCTCAGGTCCAAATAAAGCAATTTTATGTGTGGAGAGAACTGCTTAATATAGATTCTCATTGCCTTCTATCTACAAGACAGACCACATCCAACAAGATTAGACCACACCAGATAGTCATTAGGAATTTGTCTGATGGTCTTGAGGAGTAAATTTTGCCCTCTGAACTCACAGAGGTAGGCAACTGGAAAACAGCATTACTTTCCTATCCAAGAACCTCATCCTGGTATAATCTAACTTGCTTCATAGAGACTGCCCTTTTTTATTCAACTCCTTAAGTCCCATCAGGGGAGCTATGGGAATAGAGTGCCAGCCCTGGAGTCAGGAAGATTTGTTTTCCTTAGTTCAAATCCAGCCTCAGATGTTTACTAGCCATGTGGCCCTGGGCAAGTCACTTAACTCTGTTTGCTTCAGTTCCTCATCTATAAAATGAGCTGGAGAAAGAAATGGCAAACCATTCCAATATCTCTGCCAAGAAAACCCCAAATGGGATCATTAAGAGTCAGACATGACTTGAAGTGACTGAACAAGAAGTCCCATCACAGATAGGAAGCTTTCCCCAATCTAGACTAGACACCTTCCCACAAATATGAGAGAGACATGAGCATTACCCTGATGGGCCAGATCCACATGGTCCATCAGGCCTAACAGTCTGTTTTTAATCACTGTCCTACTTTATGGTGAGCTTTAGAATATGCCAAACCAGGAGGGAAGAAATAAAGTACAAATTGGACAGGATGTGAAAATTTGAAGAAAAACATAAAAGTGGTCAGCATTTGCCAGAACAAGATACACATTGAATATGTACTGTTAAAAAGAAAATAAGTTGCAGTTAATTTGAAGATGCACTCACAGTCACTCTTTAGACAAGCAAAGAAAAGAGTTGGTGGAATGGTTTTGTCATGTATTAGGAAGTGTCCAAGAAGTATGATTTCCCAGGGCACCTAGTCATCATCTATTTTAGTACTATTGATAAATATTTCCAAAAAGATCGCCACAAAAACTGTAGCTTATGCAACAACATCAGTTGCTGAGGGTAAAGTGGTAGGGAAACCCAAGGAAAAACTTGAGAAGATCCTCCAAATTAAATCAATCTACACTGATTGTAGATTGAATCTGATATTCAGTGATTTAAATGCCTGGTGTAGATTTGGGGAGAAGGCAAGACTGGGACAAAATATATGAAAAAGCAGTGTTCAGGAAAATAAGTGAAAGAGGCCAAATACTTAGAGATTATACAAAAGCTTAATGACTCATAAATACTTTCTTCAAAAAAAAAAAGAACTGGTATGGAATAAACATGGAAAGCCCCAAGTAATCCCCAAAAGAACAAAATATGTTATATTTTAACAGAAAGGACAAGGTTTGCTATTGATGCAGGATTTGTCCCTTAGTCAGCTCTCCTATCAGATCATGAATTTGTCAGAGTTAATTTCAGAATTAGCTTTAAAAAATTAATTAAAAAATTCACAAAGTTGAATCAACATAAACCTTCAATTATTTAAACATTAATTAATTAATTAATTAATTAACATCCAAAAATGGGAAATGGACAACAGAAACTACATTAATACTGGTAATAACTTTATCCAGAAGTATAATTTAATATAAATTGTCTCAACAAAAAAACCAAATGTCCAGAAAATGCCGCAGTCAGTAAAATATGACTCACCTGCCAAAAGGAAAGAAATCGCTTCTAAAACAATGCAAGATTCAAATAAAAACTCATGTGTATGACTTACAAAGAAGATTAATGTCCAGATCATGAGCAGTAGCCTCTTAAAACAGAGAGAAACTATGAAAAATAGAACAAATTTTGGCAAGGCATAAAACTAAGCAAAGTCATCATAAGGGCATTCTAGGATAAAAATACAAGGAAAGCAATCAATGGAAGAAAAAATGGAAAAGATGAGCAAAAGTTATTGGAACAAACTGTTTTCTTTATCAAAAACAGTGGAACCATCACACTTGGGAGGTAACACTAAAAATCACAAAGACAGAAGAATAGCCAGATTGGATGAAGAACAAATAAGCAAAAACCATGCATTCTGCAGGTGACATTATTGTGAGGACAACAAGTGACTGAAACACAAGGTACTCACGTAGGTGGAAGATGACAAAGGGATAGAAAAATATTAGACTTTAATATTACACCCCCAAAAATGATGACCTAACTAATAAACTATAAGCTCACTCTCTCATTTTTACAAAATCTTTATGAAAGCCCATTTATGAGAAAATTAGTAGGGAATGAACAAGTAAGCTTCATAAGCAACACTGAATAACAGATTATTTTTATCATTTCTGAATAAATTGAAAGATGTGGAGAATAAAGGGTGCAGTTATATTTGTTTGTTGGTTACCAATGTGTGTGTGTGTGTGTGTGTGTGTGTGAGAGAGAGAGAGAGAGAGAGAGAGAGAGAGAGAGAGAGAGAAACTGGGTCTCTCCATCTCACACAGGCTAGAAATACAGCAACTGCTCACAGGCTCAACCCCACCACTGGTTGGCACTGCAACTTTGGCATGCTCTATCTCCAGCCTAGTCCAGTTCATCCCTCTTTAGGCAGCCTCAATGGCTCCTTGCTCCCAAAGGCTTACCATACTGTAGCTGGATTACTGCAGCCATCCAATTGGTTTAACCCTCTGCAGCCCAGCACTCCTGAGTATAAGTGATCCACCAGCTTCAGCCTTCCTAGTTATAGGGGCTATAGGTATGAACCTCCATGCTTAATTCAAGAAAGCATTTTTATCTGGTAGAACAAAATGCTGCCTTGAAGGTTCTTTGAAAAAATGATTCCTTGAAAGATATAACAACAGACCCCTTTCATCACAAACATCAAATAAGGCATAATAAAGGTAGATAAATGCTCACCAAAGCTACTGTGCTAAAAGAGAGCCAATGTAGATTACAGGTTGAAGTGGGACTCCCAGTAGATGCTGAGATACTGCTGAAGCTCATTGGTGGAAGAAACCTTGTTGACTGGATCATGCACCAGAACACTACAGAGCCTTCTAGAAAAGGCACATAATCACTCAAAAAAGTATGACCTATCTATCCAAATGAAGAAGACCAACTGGATGAAAAAAGTCTATTACTCATGGCATTTGAAAGGATACCTTATTGAGTTTGTCCGTGTGTGTGTGTGTGTGTGTGTGTGTGTGTGTGTGTGTGTACACATACACATAATATGGATCATGAGTTGAGTGAGGACTTGTACAGGAGGAAAAAAGTAGTCTGGATTACTGTTGGGAAATCCAAAGCTCATTTAAGGATCTCAAGTTTCCTCTGAAAGAAGGCCAAAACTCACTTAAAAAAATATACCAACATTTCACCAGTGCTGTTCTATGGCAATTTAACATAAAATACCACTGTTTCTAAAGAATAAAAAATGAGTATCACACAGAAAGTGATGAAGTGGCATATGGTGAGTATAAACAGGTTGCAGCATAAAACCAGTGAAGAACTTAAAAGAAAAGGAGAAAAAGAAGTCATCAAGTAATTATATGAGAAGAAGAGAAGATGGACTCATCACATGGCAAGAAGGCTTCCCTGAGACCCCTTCTAATATCAAGAGAAAATAGGGATATCCTGTAGCATGTTCAGTGGACCCCTTTGTGATGAATTTATGAGAGGACATGAGCTAGGGTTGACCAGGATGGGCAAGAATGCCATCTGTAATAGATAGAACCCCTGAATTGATGAAGTCTATCTGATCACATATGCTGATCATCATGATATTTAAGAATTCAAGCTTTTATAGGACAGGAGTCATAGCCATGACCACTTAGTAAGCATACCACCAATCCCAAACCACCCACAATGTTGATATGCTGAGGCACAGACTAACCTGCCCTCCCAAATAGGATTTCAACAGCAGAAGCAGGAGTGGGTGAGCATTTCAATGTGCCTCATCACAGCAAGCAGCAGGTGAGACCATGGGAGCTCCCAACTAGGAGACATTGCCTGCCAGGAGATTTCCATCCAGGGCCAAAGGAAGAGCAGAAGTAGGAGTGACAGGGGCAGCACTGCCCAGGTGTCTCTGTAGGCACTGAGGAGTCTGGGAGAGCAATGACATGGCTTGCAGCCATTACCTCTGAAAATGGCTGTGACAGGCTCTGTGGCCAATAAAAGCAACGTTTTTCTAGGGGTAGCAATAAATTAAACAAAGCATCTCCACCTTCTGGGGATATGGCCAAAATAGCCAATGGGAAGAGGGAAAAAGAGAATAAGCAATGTCTGGTTAGGTCAGGAAGTGGTGACCCCAGTACCTCACATGGCTGCGTAAGTATGTTTCATTTCAGGTCCCACACAATGAGCTCTTTGACTCCGGTGTCACAGGCTAACCTCCCCTCAAAGGATTAGTTGTGCTAACAGCCATAAACTGAAGTTATATCTCAGTGGCTTAAATAAACACACCTTTGGGGGTGGAAGGGTGGGGACAAAGTAGGCAAAAGAAGTGTCTCGCTAGAATTCTTGTTCAAAGTTTTCTATGCAGGCCCTCAAAACTACATAAAAGTACCACTATGTGCTCGCTCAAACACATAGCTCTATTTGGAACTCCCTTCCTCCTCCGTTAAATTCCCCTTTCAGATCTCTGGCTGTAAACTCGCATATAAAGGCACTTACAATTTTTTCCATTTCCACTATTGTCAATTGTCCCAGTCCTCTAGTCTATGGAGGTCAAGAGGCTTTGGCAAACAGAAGACCAGGGAAAACTATTGAGCTTTGTTTTTGAGGGAATTCTAACAGGCTGAAGTCAGCGGTGATGTGCACAAGGGAGAGTTTGCCTTCATAGCCATGACGATGGCGTACACACCAGAGGCTGGATGGGATACCCCAGCATTGCTTAATTTCAAACCTGTGACTCACAATCAACTGTTCCTTTCCCTTAGTGTAAGGGGAAGATTTCTCTGCATCTCGGGCAAAACTAATTTTAACTCTAAGGCGATGGGACAACATGATGCCTTATGGTAAATCAGGGTATATTTCTTGGGTATTTCAAGATCCCCTTAGTTATAAAGCAATACAATGATGATAAAATGAAAATAACAACACTTACACAGCACCTCAATGTAGGCAAAGAGCTTCACATATATTGACTATTTTGATTCTGTGAGGTGGATGCTGTATTATCCCAATTTTGTGGATAGAGAAACTGAGGAAGTTAAGTGACTTGCCTGGGATCACACAAACATATAGTGTCTGAGGCAGAATTTGAACTTTAGGTCCATATGTTAGGAGGCACAGTGGATAGAGCACCAGGCCTGGAGTCAGGAAAACTCATCTCCACGAGTTCAAATCAGGCCCCAGACACTTAGTGGCTACGTGACCTTGGACAAGTCCCGTAACCATGTTTGCCTCAATTTCCTTATCTGCAAAATGAGCTGGAGAAGGAAATGGCAAACCACTATAGTATCTCTGCCAAGAAAAGCCCAAATGGGGTCACAAAGGGCTAGACATAACTGAAAACAACTGAACAACAACAACCAAATGTTAACACATGCTTAAATAACAGTGGAGCATGCTGTCCATCGTGCCTGTAGCTAAACAAACAAACAAACAAAAGATCAAGGAGAGGAGAGCAGAAAATTAACTAAAAAGGGGGGAGGAGATATCAGACTCATCAGCAACAAAGGAACAGACTTCGGAGTCCTATGGATAAATGTCAGTCAGTCAAGAGTGATACCAAAGGTCCTCCAAGGAGGGGTACTGCTTCACATTATCTTTTCTGCTTTCTGTCCTCTCTGAAGACCCCATTCACAGCTCACTGTTAAGGTTCACAAAGCACTTTCCTTCATAGTAGATCTCGTCATCTTGTGACCCACTCCATCTTCTAGCTCAAGGATTCTTAACATTGTTTGTGTCATGAACCCTGGCTCCCCCAACCCCAAGCTTCAGCAATTGGATAAAGCTGATAGACCCTTCATCAGAATGTTTGTTATTTTTAAATTCATAATTGGAGGAAATACTAAATTTCAGTCAGATATTAATGAAAATGAAGATGGAAATGTTTTCCTTCACAATTGTTGGTGTTCCTTACCTACCTTGTCTTTTTCCTACGGAATACCCTCTGGGTTTCAAATCTAACTTCAGACAAATGCCGTTCCTGGAATGGAATTGTGTCTTTGCTTAACCCTGTCAATTCTGTGTGGGCTTCACATCCCCACCTACCTCATATGTGAACAGGGTCCCCATCCCTTCCAGTCCCCAGTTACTACACATAGCATGGCCCATGGTCATCTTGACTGGCTTCTATGTTCTAAAGCAGAAATGGAAGATTTAGGATCAGGAAACCATATTAAAAAGGTGCAGAAATCAGCAAAAAGTTGCTTTTCCTAGGACATAGTGAACCCCAAGCCTCTTTCTGTTCTTTTTCTTCTCTTTTCCAGTCTTGAAGAGAGCTATTGTGAGTGAACCTATAGTGTATTTGTTATAACCATCTGTGATTTTCTCTTAGCCCAGTAAGATAGGAGGGAAAAGAAGGTAAAGCAGAAGCTATTGTGGGTAGTACTCATTCAGCTTAGTCAGAATGATATGAATATTTACACCAGAATGATATTTTGAACTTGTGTATAAGGCCGATTCAGCTGCCAAAATTATCAAGAGGCTATCTAGGCAACATTAGATGCTCCTGGGTGGGTGCCAGATGCTCAAACATATCTGTTTCAAGACAAGTTGGCTGAAAAACATCTAGGCCAAATGACCTTACCTCTTTTCTCTTGTCTATGGAGAAAAGTTTTTAGTTTGTAACCCTAGGAAATATACTCCTGCAAAACACCCAGGGCTCCCCATTCTTTCTTTGTGAGCCCAGAAAAAAAATCAGACACCTCTGTGATGCCTATGCACCACAATGGGTCAAACCAAAGTTCTCCTAGGCCAACCAGAAATAATCATTTGTCTCTGCCCGATTGGTCAGTGAGATAATATCTCTGGACTAGGCCATGTGAAAGTCATGTGGCAAAGACTCCAGAGAGGAGAATAGTGGATTCATGAAAAGATTAATGAAAATGGAACCATACTGGACAAGCCAAGGAATATCTGGTGAAGAAATGATACCACACAGGGGATAGCTGGGGAGATTGTGTATAGAAGTTTCTAGGTTGTAAATACAAGATAAAAAAATAACAAGAGTAGATCAAAGGTGTGAATCACCCAGAACTTTTTTGTCTTGCGTTCACCTATATGTAACCGTCCATTTGATTTACTGAGGAAGGAGAGTAGGGGGAGAAAAGAAAAACAGAATTTTCTTTTCTGATAAAATGAGCAGTGTAGAAATTTGCTGCATAAGTGAAGGTCAGTGTTTTAACAGAAAAGATCAATCTTAAAACTTCTTTTAACATTCTAAAATGGGTACCCAGCAGAGGTGCTGACCTGCCTTACAGCCCACATGATGCAGAAAACTCCTCTGCACACCCAAGATTGAATCAACCCAGGAGAATGGAAGCAAGAACTCAGGGGCAGGATGAGGAACAGGAAGAGACATCATATTAATGAGGATGCGGAGAACCAAAAGGAGGGGCAGAATGCCGGGAGAGGAAGAGGTAAGACATACTAAATCTGGAGCCAGGACCAAATTATGATTTCAAAAATTATTTCATGGAAAGAATCATAGGGACAATGAAGCCTTCAAACTTTGATTCTTTGTCGGTGAAGATCAACCAGTCACCCACCTGTGCCCCTTGTAATGTTAATGAAATCAGAAGATCTTCCATGCCCCTTTCTATTGGCACCTAGTAAAGGCACTTAGTACCTCAAAGGCTTAGC
This sequence comes from Pseudocheirus occidentalis, assembly GCA_028646575.1. NCBI lineage: Eukaryota > Metazoa > Chordata > Mammalia > Diprotodontia > Pseudocheiridae > Pseudocheirus > Pseudocheirus occidentalis. The sequence continues at coordinate 214,428,917 of CM053595.1, forward strand.
TTCTTACTTCCAGTTAACTCCTTGGGAGTAGTTCACACCTTAACAGGA
>CM053595.1:214429464-214511751 GCA_028646575.1 Pseudocheirus occidentalis
GGGACTCAGTGTTATGGTTTCTGAATAAAGACCTTGGTTCTGCCTTCCATGTGGAGAGTTTGCTACATTTTGTGATCCAAAACTATACCAGCATATTCATAACCATCATGGGTGTTGTGAATATCTCATTATTGATACACCCATCCATTCCACACCAGGTCACCAGAGCCTAAGCCCAGGCGGAGCTTAGCTATTACTTTCTTCTCTCCCCCCAACCCCCAGCTCTACACATCTTTCTCTGAGAATATTGATCTATGCCCCTGACTCTGGAAAGGGGATGTTAATAGACAGCTTGATTGTTCCATTCTTTGTAACTTTCCAGATCATAACACTTCCCAAACCACCCTTTTCCTTCCCTCTCCATGCCCTAAACCCAACATCCACTATTATGTTATTTCCCTCATTAAAATATAAGCTTCTTGAGGGCAGGACTATCTTCCTTTTGCATATTTGCAACCTCTTTGTCTAGTACACAGTAAGTTCTTGATAAATGCTTTCTCATTCAATCATTCATTTATGCAGCCTAAGCGGCCACAAATATGGACCTTTTAACTCAAAAAACTGTAATCTTTTACATGTTGTGGATCCCTTTGGCAGTCTGGTGAAGTCTATGGATCTCTTCCCCAGATATTATTTTTAAATATATAAAATAACATAATAAAATTAGAAATGTGAGAAATGCTGGCAGAATGGTTTCCACAGATTCTATAGGAACAATGGGTGTTTATATGCAGGAAGGCTTAAATCTATAAAGAGGGGCCTGAGCTAGACTGGCTTGGACCAGTTGGGGGACGGTGACCGACTTTTCATTAACACACGTGCTTAATGGGCAGGTGGGGAGAATTGTAACCCAGAAGAGCTGGAGCCAATCGCAGCTCAGAAGGGAGGAATGGCGGGAAAGTTAAATGTAACAGCATAAAAGGGTATGCCTTTGTCTGATCCTTGGTAGTCTCTTCCAGGAGGCTACCCATTTATTCATTACAGAATAAATGTAAAATAATGTTCATGAAACTTCCTGGATCCTCAACAAGTATGATTTATTCCCTAGACAGAGCACATAGATTTTCATTTATAACAGAAAGAAAAGCAATTATACAGAAATACAGTTATCAAAAAAGAAATCTAAGTTCACAGACCCCAGGTTGAGAACATCTGTTCTAAATCCTTCTGCCAATTCTGATACATTCCATAAATGTGAATTCTACCGTCTCATTGTGATGTGAAGGTAAGGTGAGGTTCTCAAAGGCCTTATCAATTAGGAGCAAGCAGTGGCAGATGGAACAGTCTGAGCCTTTGCCAAGACAGAAGCAGCAGAAGAAGGAAGGGAAGGACATTGAATAAGGCGGCTCTGAGGACCCAATGTGTGCTGTTAATTAAGGAAAACTACAGGGACTCAAGGGAAGAGCCCAAATAGCAGGAAGGGGTGTGGTCTGAGTTATAAATCAGAGGTCATGCCTAGACAAGACAAAGTTCACTGAGTCAGGAAAAGAACTTGGACCTAAGGTTTGAAAAGGCATCAAATCAGTCAATCAGTCAACAAGCATTTATTAAGCTCCCACTGTGTGCCAGGCCTGGGGTTAAATGCTGGTCAGAAAGAATATACCATGGAGGTATTTGTATAGGTATTTTTAACCTGTCAGTTTGTCTTATAAAATTTTCTTGTCCCAGATAGTATTCTTTTAGGCTAGGCACTCACTCTCATCCTATTACTCAGATGTATCAGCACAGCTCTGGGCCAGTGGGCTCAGCATGGGCTTATCCAATTAAGCTCCAGCGCTTCCTTTCCTCAGCTGTGCCCTGTGTTGCTGAGGACCTGAACACAATCAAATTAGAGACTTCAAGTGTAGACAATGTGAAAGCCAACCTAGTTTAAGTGCTAAGAGACTCATGACCCAAAGACTGGCCATCAGGTGATGAATGTGGGGGCCACTAGAACTCATGAAATGGAAAGAGATTGTGATCTGTCCTAGTGGAAGGAGGTGAAAATCAGATATCTTTCAAAATCTCAAATTCTGGCAGTAGGTTTGGAGAAATAGCAAGATCCGGTAGAAATGTGCTCATCCAATTTGCTGATGACACAAAGTTGGGAGAGAGCTAAGAAATTGGTTGAGAGTCAGGATCCAAAAAGAACTTAGCAGGCTAGAGCACTGGGCCAGTGAATATAATATGGTAAATATAATATAATATGATAAAATTTAATATGATATGATAAAATTTAATAAGGACAAATGTAAAGTTTTAACTTAAGTCCAAATCAACTTCACATGTACAATATGAGGGATGTATGGTTAGACAATAGTTTTTCTGAGATAGATCTGGGAGTTAAAGGGACCTACAGTTTGATGAAGCAGCGAAAAACACTAAAGAGCTCTCTGATGCATTAAGGGAAGCTCCTAGCACAATGTCTAGCACGCAGTGGGCATTTTATAAATGTTGGCTGATTGGGATTGCTTACTTAATAAGAAGCGACAGTCCCTCTGTATTCTGCTCTAGTCGGATCATATCCAGAACACATTGAGTTCTGAGGGTACAGTTTAGAAAAGACAATGATAAAGCAGAGAGAATGTAGAAAGTGACAACCTATCTGGTGAAGGGCCTCAAGATCATGAAGAGCATGTAGATCAGCCTAAAGAAAAGAAGATTTAGGAGGACAAGATGGCTTCAGGTATTTTAAGGACTATTGTGTTCTTTTTGGCCCTAAGGAGAAGAACTAAGAGAATTGGGTGGAAATGGTACATTTAGGCTTCCTAACAATTAGAGTTCTCTAATAGTGGAATGGACCGCCTCAGGAGATCTGGTCCCCATCACTGCATCATTAGAGGTCCTCATGCAGAAGCTGAAAGACCACCTACTGGGTAAATGACAGTTGGGGATGGTTCCTTTTATGTATGGGCAGTGACGGGCCCTTACAACTCTCAAATCTTGTGATTCCGTGAAAAAAAAAATTAGGATTAAAGTCAAAACCTATGGTCAGTCTTGGCTCTGACATTGGTGCACAGGGCAATATTGCTAAAATCACTTAGCCTCACCGGCCCTCAGTTTCCTTAACTGTAAAATGAAGCCATATTTCCTTGTATTCTCTATCTCAAAAGATGTTAGGAGCACAAATGGACTAATATGGATGAAACTTATAAATTATACAAATTTGTTTATTATAAGAGAATATAAATTCTTCCTTAAAATTTCTGTCATTTTTGTATCTTACTTTGTCTTAGTACAAGTAGATGGCAGATGTGTCAAAGATGGCATACAGAATGGTTTTTCCTTGCCTGTTAACCAGATGCTGCCACCATACCAAGAGTTGGAAGCTATGGTTCCTCCTCTTCCTCCTCCTCTTTGAAGGAGTCAGTGCTTATGGTTCCCTGCACTCTCCCCTCTGCCCCTTGCAAAGAGGCAGTGGCTGGTGTGTTCTGCCCACCTTTAACCTCCTTCTTCTTAAGTCAGAATAACTTTATCTTCATTTGCTGCTCCCTCTAGTGATAAACAAAGGAGTCTAATAAACACATTTTCAGACAACCCTCACTAAAGGCTACTGAACCTGGTGTCTTGACCCACTGAGGACCTGCCTCTGAATCCCACCCATTATATACAGGGGAATAAAGATGAAAAGATCACTGTGAGGGAACACTGATGATCTGCTCTAGAGTAGTGCCCAGAACACTGGTCCACAAAGAAACATGCACAATCACTGAAGAAAATAAAACCAAGCTACCAGACAATACAAAGATGGAGCTCTATAGCACAATGGACCCAAACATGAGCTCTCTAGCTCTGTCTTGCTCAGAGAAACAACTCCAAAAATAGTTTTCTGGCAGGGATGGAGAACAACCATGTTTGATAACTATCATGGGAGACAATTTCCACCAGGTTTTATGACCGCTGCTCCTGGGTGGGAGGGTGGTTCCCTTGTGGTAAGACAGCGGGTGTGGGAAGTGGTTGGCTGTCCCCAGATTCTGTGGTTGCTCTGAGGCATGCAAGTCTTTTCTTGTGGCCAAATCTTGTGGCCAATAGCAACTGAAATGGTCCCACAATGATGTCACTCAGCACCCTGCCACCATGACCTAAGCATGCGAAAAGAAACGACTTGTAAAATGCAAGACTTGTAAAATGTTCAAAGTTCACCAAACTGTGCTTTGGATGCAGGAGAGAAGGAATGAGAGGGTAATTGTGACCCTATAATAATGTCAAGACATCAGGAAAAAGGAAGTCTGATTATATCTCAATTCAGTTATGGTTCCTTTAAATTCTTGATATCAGCTATCAACGTGACCACAGGTAAATCATTTCGTATTTCTGGACCTCAATTTTTTCAAGAAGTGAAGTGTTTGGACCATATAATCTCTATGGCTCCTTTCCAATGGTAACATTTTGTGGCTCTCTGATTTGGTAATGAAGCACACAAACAAGTCCTTTTAGAATGTTATGAGTGCATAGCCATGAGGCATGGGGCTTGAGAAATAATTCTCCTATAAGATTATTTGTTATAATCAGATCAAGGAGGGATTGGGTTGGGTTTTTTTTCAGGGTGGGGGTGGAGAATCATCTACTTGAACATAGAAACAGAACCCTTCTTTAGCAATTGGATTTTGCCCTGAGCCATGGAATTTTGGGGAACGAAAACAACCAACCATTGTCATAGCCTTGACATTCATGAGTCTTTATTGTTATACCAGATCATAAGATTATATATTTAGACCTGGGAGGATAGTCAGGCAGTTAGGGAGTGCAGAGAACAGAACACAGGACCTGGCATCAAAAGACCTAAGTTTGAATCTGGCCTCAGACATGTACTGGCTGTGCAACCCTGTGCAGGCCACTGCCTGCCTCAGTTTCCTCATCTGTAAAACAGAGATAATGATAGCACCTACCTCCCAGAGTTGTTGTGAGGATCAAAGGAGATAATAACTTTAAAGCTTTTGGCAAACTTTAAAGGTCTATAGAAACATTAGTGATGATGGTGATTGAGTCCCATCCGACGTGGCAAGGTCACATAGGAGTAAGTAGCTAAGCCGAGATCTGAAGGACGATCCATCGACTAGTCTCTGGCTCTGAATCTAATGCTCATTACGTTGAACTGCGCTGCCAGAGAGTCCATAAGCACCTTGGTAAAGTTCCTGGCGTTGTTTCTGGTGCCCTACCACATTGCTCAGCTCTCATCTTGCTGTGCTCCCCCATTCCCCTTCACAGCTCTGCCTCCAACCCCGATTGGGGGTTCTTGCATTCTGTAAGATACATGCTGTTCTTACTGAGGTAGCAATGTAGAGCTGGGTTTTTAAGCTTCTAGGTGTAAAGGACCCCTCTGGCAGCCTGGTGAAACCTATGGGCCTCTTTGTGCAAGGCTTTCAAATGAAAACACACACACACACACACACATACAAATGATTATAAAGGAAACTAATTATAACATTGCAAAAAAAATATTTTAAGTTTTGAGAGAAACCAGATTAAGAACTATTGATCTAAGAATCCCTGCTCTATTGACATATCAACTAAGATTCAAGGTGTTAATGGAAAACAGGTATGACCTCTGCAAAGAAATCTATTTTAGCTCTGTTATTTAACCCATATTTGTCGGATGGCTTAACTTTGTTTAATGTATGTTTGGATTGGTGACAAAATAAACTGGCTCTTGGGGGAGAAGGGGTGGAGAAAACAACCATGCTTACTTATTCACTCAAAGGATGCCTAGGGGAAGTAATTAGGAAGGGAAGCCAACAGTGCTGGCATATGCCACCACTGCAAAAGTCAGAAGAGAAGCTGTGGTGCCAGGTGTTGCCCTTGTAGAATGTTTGCTATTATGCACTATACATTATAAGTACTTGAAAAAAATTACGAAAAAAAATTACTGAGAAACCTGTGCCCTAGAAAGCTGCTTCCCAGGAACTAAGTGTTAAGATTGATTCCATCAAGTCAAGTCAACAAGGGGCAGCTAGGTGGCGCCATTGTGCACAGAGCACTGGGCCTGGTGTCAGGAAGACTCATCTTCCTTAGTTCAAATCTGACCTCGGATACTTACTAGCTATGTGACCTTGGACAAGTCACTTCACCCTGTCTGCCTCAGTTTCCTCATCTATAAAAATGAGTTGCAGAAGTAAATAGTAAACCACTGCATTATCTCTGCCAAGAAAACCCCAAATCGGGTTAGGAAGAGTGAGACTTGACTAGAAAACCACAGGCATTCATTAAGCACCTAAAATGTACTGTACTAAGTGAAGAAATACAAAGAAAGACCAAAGCAAAACAAACCAATAAAAACAGTCCCTGCCCGCAAGGAGCTCATAGCTTACTGGGGAGTACAACATACAAACAACCGGTAGGATGGAGCTCTGGGCCTGGAGTCAGGAAGACCTGATTTTAAATATGGCCTCAGATACGTATTAGCTGTGTGACCCTGGGCAAGTCACTTAACCTGTTTGCCTCAGTTTCTTCATCTGTAAAATGAAAATAATAATAACACATGCCTCCCAGGGTTGTTTGCAAGGATGTTTCACACAGTGCCTGGCATATAGTAATGCTAACTATTATTATTATTATTATTATTATTATTATTATTATTATTATTGTAACTATATATAAACAAGATCTACAGAGGATAAACTCCCTGTTTTCAGCTCCTCCTTATACATTGCCTTCCCCCACAAGACTACAAGCCCTTTGAGGCAAAAAAATTTCTGTTTTCTTGTATCTGAATTGCTGACACTAACCACCATATCTGGCATATAATGAGTGCACTCTGTCTGTCTCTCTCTCTTTCTCTCCTCTCTCTGTTTCTGTCTCTTTTCTCTCCTCTCTGTCTCTCTGTCTCTGTCTCTCCCTCTCGCTCTGTCTCTGTCTCTCTGTCTCTCCCTCTCTCTCTGTATCTGTCTCTCTCCCTCTCTCTCTCTCTGTCTCTCTCTCTCTCTGTCTCTCTCTCTTTCTCTCCTCTCTCTGTCTCTCTGTCTCTGTCTCTCCCTCTCTCTCTCTCTGTATCTGTCTCTCTCCCTCTCTCTCTGTCTGTCTCTCTCTTTCTCTCCTCTCTCTGTCTCTCTGTCTCTGTCTCTCCCTCTCGCTCTCTCTGTCTCTGTCTCTCTGTCTCTCCCTCTCTCTCTCTGTCTCTCCCTCTCTCTCTCTCTCTCTCTCTCTCTCTCTCTCTCTCTCTCTCTCTCTCTCTCTGTCTACAGGGGATAGTTTGACCATATTTGTAGAAAAGAGTATGAGTCATACACGTGACTAAAATATCTAACCTGGAGTTAAGAAAAGCAGCTACTCATTCTTGCTCAGTTACTTAGTGGTGGTTCTTGACATTAGCCAATGTGCCTGCCATGTGCCAGGCCCTGTGCTGAGCTCTTTACTAATATTATCTCATCCGATCTTCATAACAACCCTGGGAGGGAGGTGTTACTAATAACCTCATTTTACAGGTAAGGAAACTGAGGCAGATGTTAAACTAGTTGCCCACTTGTAGGTAGTGTCTGAGGCTTGATTTGAATTCTGGGCCTAGCGCTGTATCTGCTCTATCTACAACTGCTCCACCCAGCTACAGGGGTCCACTGACTATAGATTTTAGGGAGTATATGAACTTGGGCGGAAAAAAATTATGCCTTTATTTTCACTAACCTTCAAGTAAAATTTATCTTTTCCTTCAATTTTGGATGCAGGTAGCAAACATGATTTTAAGGAAGGGTCCATAAGCTTCACCAGACTGTCAAAGAGGTCCACCATGCAAAAAAGGTAAAGAACCTGTGAACTAAATCAATCAATCAATCATTCAATCCCTAAACATTTATTAAGTGCCGGCTACATGCCAGGCACTTCATGTGCTAAGCACTGGGAAAGCAGAAAAGTGGCAAAAGACTGTTCTTGCCCTCAAGGAGTTCACAGTCTCTCGGAGGAAACAATAAACAAATATATACAAACAAGTTGGATAAATAGGAAATAATTAAAAGAGAGTAGGCCCCAGAATTAAGGAGGATTGGAACCCCCAGCTCAAGGAAAAAATATTAAAAGCATCAAGATTAAAACAATTTAAATATGATGGTGCCACAATGAGAATCACACAAGACCTAGCAGCAGAGACATGAAAGAATCACAGGTCTTGGAACACAACACATCAAAGAGCAAAAGAACTGGGGCTCTGGCCAAAAATATCACACCTTTCAACGTTAAGTATTATCCTGAATGGAAAAAATGGACATTTGATAAACTCTAAGACTTTCAAGATTTTGTTAAAAAAAAAAATCCTGAACTTAATAGAAGATTTGACATACAAGAACCAAGAGACTATAAGGCACCTAACAAAAACTGATTATAAGGCATCCATAAGGGCAGACTGTTTATTTTTCATATATGTAAAAAATAAAATTTGTGCCTAAGATTATTATCAATAATTGGGTAGTTCATAAGAAAGATTGGGGTAAACCTGAGTATGATATTAATTTAAAAAGTAAAGCCATTTAGGAACAGCTTAAAAGAGTAATTATTTTATACAAATGAGGTATAAGAGGAAGAATTGATGGACGAGGAATTAGATGAGGGAAGAGATGGCTGGTAGTTCTGGTAACCTACTCTCATCGGGAATGGGTTTAATAGGGAACGACACACACACACACACACACATATTTAGAAGAGTATAAAAGTCTTCTAAATTCAGAAGAAATAAAATGGTAGGAGCGTAGGGAAGAGAGAGAGGACAAGGGAGAGATCTTTAGAGGGGAGGGTAGGAGAATAAATAAATGGGGTACAGAAGCGTGCTTAGATTTATGGGAATGGGAGGATGGGGGGATCTTTGAATGGGGGTAGACATCTCATAGGATGACAAGTACAGGGAAAGTAGAGGATGCAAGAAGGATAGAAAATAAGAGATACACACGAACATAAAAACAAAGATCAGGAGTAGAATAGGTTTGGGAAAGTATATGCCTATGTATGTATGTATGTATGTGCGTATGTGTATATCTATAGCTATAGAGAAACCTATCTAAACTTCATTGTGGTCTTTTGGGGGGAGGTTGGGGGAAGGGGAAAAAGAACAAAGTAAAAAAAAAAGTACAACAGAGAACAAAAGAAAACTCACAAGGAAGCAGAGAAAAGATGGACTATTCTCAATACAAGGAGTATTATTTATCATAAGGCTTTCTTGAAATGAAAATCTATTGTTACATATTTTGAATCCTCTCTTATGTTCTGCTCTGCACACAACATGCTTTTTTTTTCTTTTGAACTTTGTATTTAAGTTCCAGTATTTAACTTTATAAAATTCTGTATTTGTGTTCTGGCATTTGAATCTAAAATTTTATATATGCATATAAAATTTTTTTAAAGAAGGGTTGGGAAAAACTTCTTATTGAAGGGGGGATTCTAACTGGCATTTGAAGGAAGCCAGGAGATGAGGAAGGAGGGCATTCCAGGCATAGCGGATAGCCAGAGAAAATGCCCAGAGTCATGAGATGGAATGTCTTGTCTGAGGAACAACCAGGAGGCCAATGTCACTAGATCTAAGAGCACTTAGAAGGGGAGGAAGGTGTAAGAAGTCTGGAAAGGTAGGAAAAGACTTGGTTATTTTTAAACGTATCGAATTAAATAACACAGAATTACACAGGAAAGCAATCATGTTAAGTACATTTGTCAAATACACACACATACATACATACATATCCAACAAGTTTGTGGTCCCTGCTGAATGAAAGAGCAAGTGGTGGAGAATCATTTCAGCTCAATCACAACAGAAATGACAGGGAGAGCTTCTGGAAGGTAAAAACCTCACATATGTCCCAGAAAAAGAAGGAAAGAGGTTAATTCAGATAGAAGGTCTCCTGTCAGGGGAATGGGAGGATATGAGAAAGAAGGAAGGATCTTTCTCCCCAGGACCTGGGGGCAAGATGAGGTTACTTCCCAGACCATTCCCATAGCAAGCTTTTGCGGGGTAGCCACCTGAGAAGAAGAAAGATGTTTTGCAAAGCACTGAGAAGCTTCCAAGCCTAGAGATAAGGGCTAAGGAAGCAGATTTTCAAAGGGCTTAGACAGGACGTCCTTCACTTTTTGTGTGTCATGGCTCAGTCTAGTGAAGTCTATGGATCCCTTCCCAGAATAATGTTTTTCAATGCATAAGATAAAATACATAAGAATACAAAGGAAACCGATTATATTGAAATATAGTTGTTGCTTTTTTTAAGTTTTAGCATCACATTGAAAACCTCCATCTTTGATACATTTCTAAATGGAACCTACTGACTACAGACCAAGAACTGACAACATTCTGCTCAGGCAGCTGATGGTGATTTGGGAAAGAAAAGCAAAAGAAAGGGCTGAGTTAGACATAAGAAGGAGAGTTAAGAAGCTTTGACAGAATCCGTCAAATCTGAATGACCCGAGTTCAAATTCTACCTTGGATGCTCCCTAGTTGTGTCACCACGGACAAGAAACTGAAAGAGAACAAACATTTATTAAGCATCTTCTATGTGTTGGGAACTGGGCTAGGCACTTTACAGGGCCTTAGGGTATTATCTCATTCAATCCTCATTACAAACTTGGAAGAGAGGTACTATTACTACATCCACTTTACAGCTGAAGAAACTGAGGCAGACAGTGGTTAAGCAACTTGCCCACTCACAGCCAGTATGTTCTGAGGCTTGATTTGACCTCCAGGCCCAGCATTCTATCCACTTTATCCACACCTGCTACACCTAGCTGCTTCTCAATCTCATGAGGTCTCAGTTCTTATATGCAAGCTGTTCTGCAAGCAACTTTGTACAAACAAGATATAAAAGTCACCAAACCTATCAGCCATCTGCATCAGTTTCCTCATCTGTGACATGGGTACAATAAAGGCATTTACATCCCAAGGTTTTGAGGATAAAATAATACAGTAGTTATAAAGTGCTTTGCAAATCTTAAAGGACTATCTATATAAATGCATATTATTATTATTATTATCAATATTATTATATTCATGATTATATATGTAAATATATGCAAAATATATACAATGTAGAAAATATGGTGATTTCAGGATGACACCAGCAGCCCAGAGAAGCATAGAAGGCTTCATGGAGGAGTTGGTGTTTAAGCAGAACTTTGAATGAAGTCAGGTCCTTTAGGAGCAGAGGTTAAGGAGGGAAGGCATTCCAGGGATGGGGGGCCTGGCAACACCACATGGAGGCACAGAGACGAGAGATATAAGAAGAACAGTAGACTGGCCGGTTTGGTTGGAAGGGCAGCCATGGAAAGTAGGCTGGAGCCAGACTATGAAGGGAGTCGAGTGTCAAACAGCAGCTTATGTTTGGTCTTAGAGGTTAGGCAGCGGTTTTCAATCTGTAGGTTATGTTCAATTTGTAACAATGAAAATACATCCTGCATATCAGATAGATTCATAACAGTAGCAAAATTACATTTATGAAGTAGCAACGAAAATAATTTTATGGTTGGGGGTCACCACAACATGAGGAACTGTATTAAAGGGTCATGGCATTAGGAAGGTTGAGAACCACTGGATTAGAGGGAGCTTCATGAGCAACCGTGAGGAAGGTCTCGATACAGTCCAGTGTTAAAAAAGAGGTTTATCCAGCATGTCTTTTTCTGTCTCATAGATTGGTTACTTCACCATTCTGCCTCTTCTCACTTGGAGTCCCTTCCTTTTAGGCCCACCAGTTCTCTGAAATGCCCCATAAAAAAGCCTGAAACTTTCAGTTTTCCATCTGATATCATTGGGAAGAACATCTGAGCAAGACCCTTCCTCTTCCCCCTTCCAATAAAACACTCAAGAACTGCCATGATGACCCCCCTCCCCTTAGCTGAGTGAGTTGTCCTGAAATAAGTACCTGATCAATCAATAATCAATCAATATTTATTAAACATTTACTATGGGACTTCGTGAAGCCCTGAGGATACAAAGTAAGGCAAAAACAGCCCTTTCCCATCAGATGTTCATGTTCTAGTAGGCAAGAGATCATGCAAACGATGTATAAACAAGATATGTAGCTAAATCAACTCAACAAGTATGTAATGTGGTACACTCTGGAGATGCAAAGAAAGAAAAATAAATAAACAGTTCCTGCCTTCAAGGAGCTTACAACTAATGGAGGAATCAGCAGGCAAACAGGTATGTACAGTATATATATATATATATAAATTATATAAAATACATGTTATATAAAATTTATATATACACACATATATAACATTTGTGCTAACTATCCTCTGCCACCTTTAAAACACCCTAAAATGTGGATTTTATACAATTTAAATATTACAGATGATATATACATTTTATATTCAAAATATATAAACTGGAGACAGTATCAGAGAAAAATCACTAGCATTAAGGGGGAACTTGAAAGACTATTTGCAGAAGGTGGGGCTTTGGCTGAGACCTGAAGAAAGCTGGAAAAGCCAGGAGGTAGAAAAGAGGAGGGAGAGAGTTCCAAGAATGAGGAACAAGCCAGAGAAAATTCCCTGGGAGACGGAGCATCCTATGCAGTGAACAACAGCAAGAATGCCAGTCTCACTGGCTCATAAAGTATTTGGAGTAAAGTAAGATTAAGAAGACTAGAAGGTAGGAAGAGGTCAGGTTATGAAAGGCTCTGAAAGTCAAAGAGGTTTTATATTTGATCCTCAAAGCAATAGGAAGCCATGGGAGTTTATTTAATGTGGAGTGGGAGGTAGGGAAGGAGGAGGGAAGGTGACATTGTCAGACCTGTACTTTAAGAAGATCACTTTGACAGCTGAGTGGAGGATGGATTGAAGTGGGGAGAGACTTGAGACAGGGAGACCCACCAGCAGGCTGCTGCAATATAATCCAGGTGTGAGGTGAGGGCTTGCTCTGGGGTGGTGGGAATGTTAAAGGAGAAGAGGGGACAACACAAGAGACATTGTGAAGGTAGAATCAACAGGACTTGGCAAGAGATTGGACATGAGGGATAGGGGAAAACAGCTAGATCACAGACTTGGAGGATTAGAAGACTGATGGCATCCTCAACAGAAACAGGAAAGATAGGAAGAGGAAGGGTTTGGGGGTAAATATAATAAATTTACTTTTGGACACATGGTGTTTAAATGTCTATGGAGCTTTTTTTCTTTTTTGGCCCATTTACTACCAGAATGAAGACCATTCTAAGCAACCAGACAGTCAACATCCTAGAAAACGTTGACATCTTTCTTAAGAGTTGGACAGTTATTGTGAAGGGGCCCAGAGGAATCCTCCATAGGGATTTCAAGCATATCGATGTTGAGCTCAGTCTTCTTGGAAAGGACAAAAAAAGGTTCCAGGTAGACAAGTGGTGGGGAAATCTAAAAGAACTTGCAACCATGCACACAATCTGTAGCCATGTACAAAACGTGATCAAAGGTGTTACCCTGGGTTTTCATTACAAGATGAGGTCTGTGTATGCTCACTTCCCCGTCAATGTTGTCATTCAAGAGAATGGCTCACTTGTTGAAATCATAAATTTCTTGGGTGAAAAATATATCCAAACAGTGTGCATGAGACCAGGTGTTGCTTGTGCTGTTTCTCAAGCCCAGAAAGATGAGTTAATTCTTGAAGGAAATGATATTGAACTCAGCTGCTCTGATCCAACAGGCTACCACAATCAAAAACAAGGATATCAGAAAAATTTTGGATAGCATCTATGTTTTTGAGAAAGGCACAGTGCAACAAGCTGATGAATAAGTTGGAAAAGATGCCAAAGGCCATGTCCTGAGGAGTCAACACTTATTCAGATGTCAAAATAAAAATGCTTTTTGTGAAAAAAAAAATGTCTATGGAACTCGAGTTCTATGCCTTCACGGACTCCCTCCTCCTATCATACCCTGATGATCATCATGCTCAAAGTTACCAGTGACATCTTTGGTTGTATCCCTTCCCTGCCCCTTGTCAATCCTGCTTTGGGGGTGTCAGTCATGACCTGGCATAAGGCAGGTCAGTGGGATACCCTACTTTGAAAATATCAGTCCTAATCCCAGTGAGATGCTCCACTGACTGTCCTCACATTGAGGTCCTTGACTCCTGTTCTTCAGGTCCCTCCAGATAAAGCAGGTGGCTTTGCCTTCCCTTTGGGATCTTCCATTAAACATATCAAATACAAGGACCTGTTCCTTTCAGCACTGAATGACTCATCAGCCCTTCCATGAAGCCTTTCTGTGAAGACCTAATATGGACCCTAAGAGGTCAGCAATAGCCTCCTTTGCAGACTGAGCTGAGCACTGGAGTACTCAGTCTGGGGAGTTAGGAATGGGATCCAAGCTAGAAGGTCATCATGCCAAACCTAGGGCTTGATGACAAAAACATTTATCTCACATTGGGTCACTGGCATGTTAGCTCAAGGCTCACGGTGTCACAGAAGAGGGGTTATAATGCAGAAAGAGCCAAACAGACTGTCCTCTCTGAAGGAAATAGACCACATGGATTCACTTAAGTTGGTCTGCTCATTTTTGACCCTAGTAAGCAGCAAAGTAATGTGGATGGGTAGTGTTGCATTTTAACTACTTCACTGTTATCAAAGACAAGGTAAAAAACAGGTGAGGGAGTAAAATATCCTGTAGAACAGGAGAAAGAGCTAGCAATGATATAGACCTTTAGGTCTTAAAAAGCACTTTACATAATGTTGTCTCATTTGGTCTTCACAAGCAACTTTGCCAATCATTCCCATTATACACATAAGGAAACAGACTCACAAGTGACTCCCCCGAGGTTGTAAAGTTAGTATCTGAGGGAGGATTCAAACTCAAGTCTTTCTGACTCCAGGTCCAGCATTCTATCCCTTGTGCCATCTGCCGCTAGGGTACTTTAAGAAGACTAAATCATAGGTTTAGATTTTAAGATATAGCACAACGGAGTGATGCAGTACATTCTTTGCACTGAACAATTCTTACGCACGCACACACACACACACACACACATTGTATTTATTATTGTTTTATATTTGCATGCCCAATTCTCACACAAGGTTAAAAGCACACTATAGTGCATATACCAGAATGTTTAAATGTAGGTAAATTAAGTCACAGGGCTCTGAGTTCGTGTCTCAGATACTTTGAGCTCTGCTGCTGTTCTTCCAAGATGTCCCCCAGCCTTCTGTTCTGTTTACAGAATCTTCCCATTGTGTTTTCCAAATCACCAACTTGTTTCTAGACTCAAGCATTCATGTAGCTTCTAGGAATCCTTTATTATTAACAATCCCAGTCAACAATGGTTATTTAATGGTGCTGCCTAGCAACAATTCAATAATCTGCATTTTAGGGTGCTTTAAAGGTGGCAGAGGGTAGTTAATACAAGTGTTATTATTGCCATATTACATATGAGCAAACTCGGACAAAGAGAAAGTTAATACCTTCCCTAGCTAAGAGGTGTCAAGCCAGAATTTGAACTCAGGTCTCTCAAGTTCAATGTTCTATTTACTCTACCACAATGTTGTTTTTTTTGTTTTGTTTCTGGAAGCAATCAGGGTTAAGTGATTTGCCCAGGGTCACATAGCTAGTAAGTATCTGAGACCACATTTGAACTCAGATCCTCCTCACCCCAGGGTAGGTCATCTATCCACTGTGCCACCTAGTCTTCCCCACACTGTTTTTATTTAATGACCAACAGCTACTGAGTTATTGCCTCTGGATTAATCATGTCATGGCCCCAGTTATGACAATTTAAAAGTAAATTTAGGTAATTCCTGTTTTGTTATTCTGAATAATTATGTTTCTTTTTATAAAACACTGGTGAATGTTTTCATCAAAACATATTTGCCGGAGAAAGAGGAAAACATCCAGGTTTCATAATTTTTCCATACCTAAAGAAAGCTTAAATGGCCAAGCTAACATTCTCTACAGGAAAATCTAGTATCCAGAAGTGAAGGCAAATCCTGGGAGGGTCAGAACAGTCAATAACTTTAGGGTATGACCTAAAACCCCAAACCCTCCCAAAGCACATTTTACTTGGGAACTCTTAAAGCCAGAAAAGCCTTCAAGGCCCAGACAAGTAACTTGGTCAAATGACAGATTGTGGAAACAGGGAACTTGAACAACACAATAAATAGCCTGTGTCTAGAGACGGCGAGATGGACTTGGAGGTAGGAAAATCTGAGTTCAAATCCAGCCTCAGACATTTACTAGCTGTGTGATGGCAGCAAGTTACTTAGCTTCAGGTTCCTCATCTATAAGAGGGGGTTAATAACAGTAGCTCTCTCCCAGGGTTGTTGTAAGAATCCAATGAGATATTTGTCAAGTGTCTTGCAAACCTTATATAAACACTGGTTATTCTTCTTCTTCTTCTTCTTCTTCTTCTTATTATTATTATTATTATTATTATTATTATTATTATTATTATTATTCAGAGGCAGTTGGGCCCAGCCCTTATCACCTCCAACACTCACAGTACTCAGAAAAAGAAAAAAAGTTTTCTCCTTTTATCTGTTTTATCTTTTTACCTCCTTCTTATTATTCTGTTTTACCTAAAAGGAATGTGATGCACTAAGAAGGAAGAAAGAAGCCACTAGAATCTGGTTCAAGTCCTGCTGGACAGCCCTGGACAAACCTCTCATACCCTTAGGCCAATCTCGGAAACAATAAATTGCAGAGAAAATGCCACTTCTCCCTACCCTACCTGGCATTCTTTCTAGTTTCCTCACACACTGTCATTTCTTGAAGCAAAAGAATTCAGACCAATCGCCTCTTGCTATGAAAGCAAGTTTTAGGAAACACCCAAGTAGATCTGCAAGAGCTACCCCAAAGCCCCGAGTTGACCTTTCATTTTCTACTCACCAGGTAGATCCCTCCATTGGGGCTTGCTTCTAAGGGCCAGCAGAGGTTTGGATTTCTAAATCACCGGCTTTCTGTTTCTCCGATGTTTCAGCAGAGGAAGTGGCCCAACCAGCAATCTTTCCTGTACATAAGCATGAATCACATACACTGAGAAGGAGGCCTGTTCACCGGCCAGCTAACTTCTGACCTACGCTTCCTCAAAAACTAGTCAAAGGATAGGAGTAAATGCTGTACAGGGAAATTCAAATGTCTCCTGAGATGCTTTTAAACTGCAGTTTTCCTGCAGCTAGAAATGAGATGAATCAGGGCTTCAGATATATTCCCCAAAAAATTAACTGGAAGAAAAAAAAAACTGCTGCTTCCTGAAATAATGTTTCAAGATGTCTATGGTGAGCTGAGCTCTATGAACTGCTTCTCTCCACTGTTCTTCATTATCTTGACATGCAAACACCCTTTGGCTCAAAGCTACCAGGGACTGGCATGATAGGCCACCCCCTAAATGGCAAAGAGGAGAATGATTGGGTAGGAATCCAATCATCCTTTTCATCATTGCATATGAATCTAAAACCATTGCTGAAAACGGCCACACTGGAGGCTAGGAATTTCACGGCAGCAAGGCAAATAGCCAGTGTGCGCCACATTCCTCCAACAAGCTGTACCCAACTCAGGTCCCTGGTGAACCCAGGCGCCCAGTCCCATTTACACATTGTGATGCATGCTGGTTTGAAAATAGAATGCTTATTGCTGCTAAAATAGCAGAAGGTTGTTTCAAAAAGAAAGCCCACTTCCCAACAGTAACATGGACATGGAAAACATCTTTTCTAAAATTCACAATAACTAAAAATTCAATTTATTGACTATTCTCTTTCATTAGCATTCAGCCTCCTCCCTCAAGTGCCCCAGAGCAAGGGAAAGATACATGAGCTTTGTCAAGCTTCTTATTTCTTTTTTTTTTTAAATTAGTTCTTTCCATGAAAGGGACTGGGGTATGTGTATGTACATAAAATATATGTGCATGTATATTATACCATGTATCTATATACACATATGATCTAATGGATCTAAGACCTCTCATGAATGTGATTATCCTATTATAGATGGTAAGAGTAGAAGAGGATTCCTAGCTTTTAATAAACATTTATGTGTCTCTATTAAAAGTCTATAGTAAGTACAAAGAATAGGCAAGCTAGGTTTGGTGCAGTGGATATAGTGCTGGACTTGGGTTAAGGAAGACTCATATTCCTGAGTTCAAATCTGACCTCAGACACTTACTAGCTGTGTGACTTTGGGCAAGTCACTTAACCCTGTTTGCCTCAGTATCCACATCTGGGAAATGAGCTAGAGAAGGAAATAACAAAGCACTCCAATATCTTTTGACAAGAAAACCCCAAAAGGAGTTACAGAGTAGAATACTACTGAAAAATGACCAAACAAGAAAGTACAGAGAAAAACCTTGGTCCAATGAAGATATCTACCCTTACTTCTCTTCAGAGACTGGGGGATGAGAGCTGTAATGGTGGGGAGAGGGGTCCAGGAGTGTGGAACATTGCATATAATGTCACATGTTTTTTGCTGTATTGATTGATTTTGCTGTACTTTTTTCTGTCTCCTACCTCTTCTTTAGAGTAACTAGGTGGTAAAGTAGACAGAGCACTGGGCTTGGAATTAGAAAGACTTGTTCTCATGAGTTCAAATTGGCCTCAGACACTTATTAGCTGTGTTACTCTGGGCAAGTCATTTAACTCTGTTTGCCTCAGTATCCTCATCTGTAAAATGATCTGGAGAAGAAAATGACAAACCACTCCAGAATCTTTGCCAAGAAAACCCCAAATAGGGTCACAAAGAGTTGGTCACGACTGAAACAAATGAGCAACAAAAACCTCCTTTTTCTTTTTTCAGTTTGACAACTCTGTCATAAAGGATGGGCTCTCTGGAAGAGTAGAGACAGAGATAACAAGGGGAAATCTAGGTTACTTAAGAACAAAAGATAGCAATAAAAACTTTTTTTTCAAGAAAAGTCTATACTAAGAAAAAATTTCTGAAATAATTCTTTTTGAAAACAAAAGCCTAATAGCGGTGTCTCTTAGAACTCCTAAGTATCTTTATTTCTAACCCTTATGGTTCAGCAATGCTGCCTGGCTTTAATGAGAGAGGAAAGGAAAAGCAAGTTATTATCAAGCATTCTACACCTTGGGCTTAAGACTCTGGTTAAGGATATGGTAACTGACAAAAGAAAGAAAATGTCCTACAGACAAATAAGAAACGGCATGCTTGCTAGAGGGGTGGGCTCATGACACCTCTAAATCCAGATACTGCAGCACAGGATAGCCCTCTCTTGCAGAGACATCAACTGACCACAAGTTCATGCCTGAGATTTGCACATAATTCTATTGCTTCCACTGGCACATCCCTCTACCAGTAGCAACCCAAAAGAGCAAGAGAGGGGATACAGTAGAAGTCTTACAAATAGGTCCCCTCAATACCAGCTCCCCCTTTTTTTAGAGTCTCTAGACTAGACAATTCATCAAGGTAATAACTGCCAGCAACAACTGGTAAGGTAATGACAGATTAACTTTGGGGATTTCTCACAAATCCCTCTCTTTGGCTTATGCCCTAAACTTAAATTTCCCTGGGGAAATCAGAATCTGGCTCTTCCCACACCCACTCCCCACCTAGAGTTTCCCCTGGAATGTCTGAATTAAGGTCATCTTGAGGTCTCTTCAATTAAGGGGTAAAGGAATCTCAATTCCCAAGCAAGTACTAAGGTTAACCAGACATTAAATATAAGACCAATTTTACTCTATCCAAGAGAAGACATAAGTTCATGACATTGTTTATGTGAATAAAAAAGTAATAAATCTAATTTTCTTTACAGAAATGTGAAAGTACCTTGAAAAGTTCTTGTTCAGTTGTGTCAGTCATGTCTGACTTTTCATGATCCCATTGGGGTTTTTCTTTGCAAATGATACTTGAGCGGTTTGCTGTTTCCTTCTTCAACTCATTTTACAGATGAGGAAACTGAGGCAAATAGGGTTAAGTGACTTTCCCAGGGTCACATAGTTACAAAGTGTCTGATGCTAGATCTGAACTCAGGAAAATGGGTCTTTCTGACTCAGGAGCTGGTACTCTGTCCGCTGTGCCACCTAGCTGCCTAGGAAACAGATAAAATCTAATAGAGACCTGGGCTTTCACTCTATAACCCACACAGGTCACTTTACTACTCAGATTGGAGATTGGAGCCATTGAATTCTCAAGTTCCATTCAACTTGAAAATTGTATTAAAAAATAATTGATAGCGGTAGGGCATAGAAATTAAAGTTAGCTGCCAAGAACCACAGCCAAGTGAATGTCAATCAGAAATCAAGGTAAAGCAGTTCTGAAATCATAATATAAGTGAGTGGGGTCAGGAAGAAATGATATGATTTTGAAAAACTTTAAACATCACCCAACTTTTCTGGAACACGTGTTCTATAAAGCAAAATAAAAACCATGGATAGACTACCTGGCTTGTCATTCCCCATTACTGAAAAATGCTAAAAGTTCTAAAAAGTATTAAAAGTACCGGCAGAGAAATCCTGAAGTTCTCGACTTAGCCTAATATTTATTCACCAAAGCTCCACATAATATCTTCCATGTGGATGAGTTCCTTTGAGGAGCTTCTTCACTGACATACATTGTTAATTTGAAACCAAAAGGGTGAGTTGACATTTGTGCTTAGACCCAGGAGCTGTTTAATCCTCCTACTGAAACAGCCTCCTGAGTTTCTGAAATTAAGACCTCACTTAAAGTTAAATAAGCTGGTGTGAGATCATTGCTGTACAACTCAACCAGTTGTCAAGAAGCCAGTTTAAGGGGGGAAAAAAAACTAGATTTGTGTGGTGATGGTTGGAAATTATGGGGGAGGAGAAATGTTAGAAATTTAGCAAGAGAGGACCTTAGAAAAATGTTCCCAATCTGCAAATATATCACCTGTGAATCACAGGACTACAGATTTAAAGCTGAAAGAGACCTGTGAAGTCATCTAATCTGACTTCATTTTACAGATCAGGAAACTGAAGCTCAGAGAGATATTAAAACTCAGTTCTTCTTCCTCTTCCTATTGCAACACAATGCCTCTCTTAAGTAGGCAACAGTTAACTATCCTTGAGGTTACTCTATCACTCGTGCCAAATAATATGGCTATAGACTGACTAGTCCATCAGTCAACAGACATTAATTAAGCATCAAAAGTATGTGTCAGACACTGTACTAAGCAATGGGGATACAAAAAAGAAAAAAAAAACATAGTCCCTGTCCTCAAGGACCTAACAGTCTAATGGGATGGTGACTAGCTAATATTACCTAAAACAGACAGTAACAGCTACCATTTATACAGCTCATTAATGTGTACAAAGTGCTTTACCAATATTATCTCATTTAATTCTCACAACTCTGGACAGTAGATGCTATTATTATCCCCATTGTATAGATAAGGAAAATGAGGCAAACTGAGTCAACTTACTTGCCCAGGAATCACACAGTTAGCAAGTGTCTGAGACAGGATTCAAAACAAGGTCTTCCAGACTCCAAGTCAAACACTTTCCACTGTACCAACTAGCTGGATTATGCATACTCAGCTGTATTGAGTGATTAAACATATTGGGAGGATCTAACCTGGATAAGAGAAGACTCGGGAGAGCTATAATCATTGTCTTTCAATAGTAGGAGAATTAGTCTTATTTTGTTTGGTCCCAAGTCAGAACTAAGACAAATGGCCAGAGGTTACAAAGAAGCAGATTTCAGTTCAATAAGACAACTTCTTAATAAGTTCAAGCCATCCAACAACTGAATTGGTTGTATTCCGAGGCATTAAGTTTCCTGGCACTGAGAACGGTCAAGCAGAGAGTAATGTTGCATCAGGGATTTCTTTGAGAGATGTCGGTTTTGACTATTCACTGATTTTGTGAATCCCCCAAGTTCATTATGATCTATTTCTCTTTTGAACTTCCCATAGCCCTTGTTGTCCATAGCACTTGCCCTGGCACTGATTTCATTGCCTCATTGTCATTGCTTCATTTTGTTTGCTAACTTTGTGTGTGAATATTTGGTCTCTCCAACTAGACTCACAAATCTCTTTACTTCCCACTGTGCCTAGTATATATAGTGTGATACATAAACATTTTATATGCACCAAGACTTGTGGGACACCCCATAAAACAAATGTTTCATAATATGTCTGAGGTAGCATGGTAATTTACAAAATGTGCTTGACTGTGGATCAAACATCCAACACAAGCTTTTTTTTTTTTTTCAGCACATGCCATAAGGAAAGGGTAGAACTAAGAAAAGGAAAAATAGTCCTTGACCACCAGGGGCTTACATTCTACTGTTGGGAATGAGGAGAGATATAATAATATGGCCATAGCTAAGTCAATACAAAATCACTCAATCTAAGATCTAGGTTTCAGTCCTAGCTCTGACCTTTCCTAACTGTATGACTATGGGCAAGTCATTTCATCTTTCTTAGCCTGTTTTCTCATCTGTAAAATGGGTAAACAACAATAATAATAATCCTGACTTGGACCACCTACAGTACAGGGTGGTTACAAGGAAAGTTATCATTATCAACAATGTAATTTATTATCTATTTAATGATATATTGTATTAAGGCTCATCCCTCAAGAATGTAAAGCACTTTTATACTATAGGTAATCTTATTTTTTTCCCCAACATGTTACCTCCATGACATATACAGGATAATATTCCCTTTATGCCCACATGGTAAACTGAGGTAGTGACATTAGATTCAAAGTCATACTGAGAATGAAAAAATAACAGAATTTCAGACTGGAAGGGGACTTAAGAGATTATTAACACTAGGCTCCTCATTTTAAAAATGAGAAAACTTAGGTCCAATGAAGTGCTGAAACATGTTTAAGTTAGTAAGTGGTAAAGTCAGAACACAAAAACTCTGAATCTAGGGTTCTTGGGTCCAAAATATTGTTTGAGTTTTTAAATAATACTTTATTTTTTCTAAAGTATATGTAAAAATAATTTTTAATATTAATTTTTTTTAAATTAAATTTTTTTAATTTTTAAAAATTAATTTAATTTTAAAAATTTTGGTGTAAAATTACTTTTTTTTAATTTTAATAACTGTGTCTCAATATAATTGGTTTCCTTTATAAGTCTGTGCATTTTGCTTTATGCATTTACATTATACATTCTTCTGAGAAGGAATCTGTAGGCTTTGACAGACTGCCAAAGGAAATATATAACACAAAAAATGTTGAGAACTCTTGTTTTAGAGGTTGTCTATGTTCAACCTTCTCATTTTACAAAGTATAAACCTGGGATATGCAAGAGGTAAAGTGACTGCCTAGGGTCATATAGACAGGAAGTAGTAGAGTCTAGATTCAAAACCAGATCTTTTGATACAAATGTGGTATTCTTTCCACTATACTAGCTTCCCTTTTTCTTGGGATCTTAGAAATCATCTAGTTCAGGGGTTCTTAACTTGGGTTCCATAAATTTGTCTTTTTAAAAAAATATATTTTTAATAGCAATTTCAAAATAATTGGTGTGCTTTGCATTTATCTTGTGTATTTAAAATGTGATTTTTGAGCAAATCTGAGTATAATTCTACAAGAGGAAAAAAAATGAACCTTTAATGAAATAAGGACTTCCAAGCATTCCTGATGAAAAGACCCTAACTGCAAAGAAACTTTGAAGTTCTAATATAGGAGTCAAGAGAAACATAAAAAGGTAAAGATGAATGAATAATCATTAGGGGTTTAAAAAGAATAAACTGCTTACATTAAAATATAGGGAGCTGACACCATGTGTCTCCTCTGTACCCTATCATCATCAGAGGTGAGAGAGAGTCTAAGCAGAGAGCCTATGAATGGTTCTGTTATCTTGTTGATCTTTATGGAAGAATGGAAAAGGAGGGAAAGAGTAAAACATTAGGGGGAGGGGAAAAGGAGAAGGTTAAGGAAAATTATCTCACAATCAGAATGTGCACATAGAAATCTATACATACAAGGAAGATGGGGTGGGAGGAGAAGCTGACATTTAAACCTCATTCTCATCTGAAATGGTCAAAAGAGAGAAAAATAAACACACATACCCACACACAGGTACAGAAATACATTTTGGTCAAGGCAAATATGATGGAAAGGAGAGAAGGGATAAGAGGAAATTAGAGGGACGGTAGATTAAGGGAGAGATTAATTTAAAACAAAGCAAACTCTAAGCATGTACAAAAATATTTATAGCTATTTTTGCAGTGGCAAAGAATTGGAAATTGACAGGGTGCCCATCAATTGGTTCAATAAGTTGTATATGGCTGAATAGGTTATGGCATGTGAATGTGGGGGAATACTATTGAGCTATAAGAAACGGGTAAGGGGATGATGTCAGAGAAACTTGAAAAAACTTGGGGGAATTGATAGAGTGAAGGGAGCTGAATGAGAACAATTTTTACAATGATGATATTACAAACAACTTTGAAAGATTTAGGAAATCTGATCAATATAATGACCAACCAAGATTCCAGAAGGCTTATAATGAAACATGTAACCTACCTCCTGATAGAGAGGTGAAAGACTCAGAGAACAGAATGAAAAGTATTTCTTTTCCATTTTTTTTACATGGCCAATGTGGAAATTCTTTTTGTTTGACATACATATTTGTACGAAGGGTTTTGTTTTCTTCTCTTTCTCAACTGAGGGGCAAGCATGGGAAAAAGAGAAGACAGATTTTTGCTGATTGAAAAAAATTAATCAAAAATGTAATTGAAATATTATTCTGGGAATAACTAGCTAGTATTTTTATATAACACTTTGCAGTTTGCAAAGCATTTTACATGTTATTTCATTTAATCCTTTTCAACAATGCTTTCCAGTAGGTATTATTATTATTCCCATTTTATATCTGAGAAACAAGTAGATGGAGGTTAAGTGACTTGTCCAAGAGTCATATAAGTCTCTGAGACAGGATTTGAACTCAGATCTTCCTGACTTTCAAGTCTAGCATTCTATTCACTGTACCACCTAGCTGCCTCAGAGAAGGGCTCCAAGACTTTCAGCCTGCCAAAGGGGGCTTCTATACATACCCTTCACTACACCACAGTGTTTCTATCAGTTAGAGGGAAAGGGGAAATTGTCTGCTTCTTAGACCAGTATCTTTTCCATTTACACAGTATCTACAATCTATATTATCTTTGGGTGTCCAACCTCAAGCTCCCTTCTGCCCCACTAAAATAAAATAAAATGCACTATAGACAAAACAGATTTTATCCAAGCTCTACTCAAACTTCTCTTGTTTTTAAAAGTTAAAAGCAGTATGAGGCTTTTTTGACTCAACCACGTAAATTCTGCTGCTTTTCCTGGCCTGAGGTTCCTTTTGTGAGCTCAGAATTTTCTGCAAATGCTCTCATTAATAAATAATATTCAGCTGAACTACTCTGACATGTTACTCTCCACAGAGAGTTGTGCAATTTCCCTATTGACAAATGCAGCACAGAAAAAAAATGGGCTTATGCAGACCCAGAGCATTTTTACTTAGGAAAAATACTTTCAAATACACTTAATTCTCTACAATTTCTTCTCAGGTAGTTTGCAAGCCATGGTAAAATGTACTGTCTCTTTCTTCCTTTCTCCACAAAGAAAATGATCCCATTGCTTTAGTCACTTTATGAATATTGGCCTCAGGTATAATATTTTTCTTTTAGAATCATCTTGATGAGTTGTTATCACCAATACCTTCTGGTTTCCTGAGCCCAACAATGGGGGAAGCCACACTGGGCACCAGCTGCCATTGTTCATGTCTTAGGGATAGTTCTGCTTTTCTGTTTTATGCTCAGTCATTGCAATAGTATCCTTCCATTAAGCAACAAAATCTTATGACACTAACAACAAGTCAACATGAATGAAGGATAGCATTATGTAGGGGAAGGAGCACTGGACTTAAGAGCCAAAAGACATGATTTTTGAAAGTTCCCATGCCATAGGATTCATGGGAACAATCAAGGAAACAAGCATTTATTAAGCACCTACAATGTTCCAGATAATTATCAGGTTCTGGGAACACAAACACACAAATGAAACATTACTATATTCCTTTCTCTCAAGGAGCTTACTTTTTTTTAAATGGATTTCTCTTTCTTTGCTTTTTTTTTTTTTTGGAGGGGGGAAGGTAGGGCAATTGGGGTTAAGTGACTTGCCCAGGGTCACACAGCTAGTTTTTTGTGTTGTGTCTAAGGCCGAATTTGAACTCAGGTTCTTCTGATGACAGGGCTGGTGCTCTATTCCCTGTGCCACCTAGTTGCCCCAAGAGTTTATTTTTCTTCTTTCCTGAGACCAGGTGTCTCTGTCTTGCCCAGACTGGCAGTACAGTGACCATTCATGGTCCAAATCCCACTGCTGATTGATACAGATGTTTTGATCAGTTCCATTTCCAATCTAGGCTGATTCAGCCTTCCTTAGGCAACATGGTGTTCTCTCACCCAACCTTGATCTCTGGGGTTCACCATACAGATGACTCAAAGTTGGTACAGACACTCAATCAGCTTTACCCTTATCACAGCTCAGAATTTCCAAGCTCAAGCAATCTACCAGCCTCAGTATCCCCTTATAGCAGGGATCACAGGGAAGTACCCACATACCCAGCAAGGGTCTTAAATTCTATGGAGGAGATAACATCTACATATATAGAATAAATGTTTTTAAAAAACAATAACAAAGGTCACTTAGAGAGGGCATTAGCAGCTGGGAGAATCTGAAGATTTATTTCACATAGAAGAATTGAGTAATGATGCAGGATATTTTCTGAGATGGAGGAAGAAGGGAGAGCATCCCAAGTAAGAAGGACAGTCAGCACAAAGCCATGAAGATGGTAGATGGAGAGGGAAACTGGAATTAGATTCACACACACACACACACACACAACTGGAAGGGACCTCAGAAAAGGAACCTTATTTAGTCATTACCACCTCCCCCCCCCAAAAAAACCCCCAAAAGAATCACAGATTTAGACCAGAAAGGGAACTTAGTGAGCCAACTCTTCCACTTTAAAGATCAGGAACTTGAGGACTGATGAGGGGAAATGACCCCCCCAGGATCTCATAGACAGTAATCTGCTGAACCAAGATTTGAACCCAGCTTTTCTCACTCTAGATGGAGTGATCTTTCTGCTATGGCATATTGCTGTTCTGGCATACCATGCCTGTATGATGATGAGAAATTCACTTAAATTCTCTGCACCTCATCTCTAAAATGCTATAATAAAACTACCTACCTCAGATAGTTTGTAGGAAGAGCACCACTTTACAAACTCAGAAGTGTTTTAGTGAATTAATCAGTTAGGATTTATTAAGTACCTATTATGTGCTGCATTCTTTGAAAGGCACTGAAGATA
Organism: Pseudocheirus occidentalis; assembly: GCA_028646575.1. Taxonomy (NCBI): domain Eukaryota; kingdom Metazoa; phylum Chordata; class Mammalia; order Diprotodontia; family Pseudocheiridae; genus Pseudocheirus; species Pseudocheirus occidentalis. The sequence goes on from CM053595.1 coordinate 214,456,585, forward strand.
TGAAGAGAAAAAGAGACATAATCTCTTTCCTCAAGGAACTCAGAGACTATCCGAGAGAGACAAGAGCACGTATATAAATATTTACAAAACAGATTCCAGGTGACTAGGAAGGGGAATCAGCAGGGCTGGGGTAGGGAAGGGGAGATCAGAAAAGGTCTCATGGAGAAGAGAGTGCTTGAGCTGAACCATGAAAGAAACTAGGAATTTTGAGAGACGGATATGAGGATGAAATTTATTACAGATATGAGAAGCCTCCAGTACTAAGTCATGGAGACAGAAGGTTATGTGTAAAGAGCAGCAGGGAATTCAGTTTGACTGGACCACATCAGGCACAGAAGAGAATAATATGAAGGAATACTGGAAAGGGAGGTAGGGATCTGGGGAGCAAAGGGATCTTATCCCTCCTTCCACATAAGATCCTTTAAAGATCACTATCATCCAACTAAGTCTTCTTTCCTTCAGGCTTTCCCCTGCCCTATCCTTTTCTGTCTCTGTGTCTGTTCACACAGGTTCTGAAAGATTTTTAAATATCAAAAAGGGAAGTTTGCATTTGATCATAGAAGAAATAGGGAACAACTAGAGTTTAGTGAATAATAAAGTAACATGGTCAGATTTGTGAAGAGTGGATAAAAATGGGAAAAAACGAGTCAGGAAGACCAATAAGGAGGTTATTGCAATAGTCTGGACAATAAGCAAGGAGGGCCTGAACAAGGTGAGTAGCAATGTGGGTAGAGAAAAGAGAACTGATGTGGAAGATGATGTAGAAAATGTCATCTGAGTAAATATGTATAAGTGGTGCAGGAAATGTGAGCTATTTATTATTAAGAAAGAATCAGGACTGGGCAAGAAAATGACACGTTTGACTCTATTATAACTTCAAATATAAAATGTTTAGATACCCTTTGTAAGGTATTTTTTAGTTCTCTTCTTCATTAATAAGATTAATCAGTATGTGCTACAGAAAGTATCCTTCTGGTTTCAGAACAATGTGGGAAGACTCATGTGAACCGATGCAAAGTAAAACAAACAGAACCAGATCATTATACATAGTAACAACAATATTGTAAGGATTATCAATTACAAAAGACTTAGCTACTCAGATCAAAACAATGATCCAAGACAATACTGAAGGACCCATAATGAAAAATGCTATCTACCTCCAGAGAACTGATGAACTCTGAATGCAGACTGAAGCATGCTTTTTTTGAAATTTCCTTTATGTTTATTGTTTTATGTTGTTTTGTACTTTCTTTTGCAACTTGGCTAATATGGAAATATGTTTTGCATAATATTACATGGATAATCAAAATCAAATTGCTTGCCTTCTCAAGGAGGGGGGAAGGGTAGGAGACAGCACTAGAATTTTAAACTCAAAATGATTGTTAAAAGAAACTTAAATGTAATTGGGAAATATTTAACAAGATAGATAAAAATATTTTTTAAAAAAAGAAAGAAAGTATCTTGCCATCTCCTACTGGATATGTTTGTCTCTGCCAGCTTTCTGGAGCTTCATCTCATTCTCAGAAAGAATCCAATAGACCAAGCCATTTGATTTCAACCAAACCTTGCTTGCTCCCTAGCTTCAGAAATTGAGCCACAGATTTTTTGTTTCCGTCTGGCACAGATAATTTCTCTGCTGATCTTAATAATGTGCTGCTATTAGTAGCTGTTTTGCTGACAATTTTGGCTTGGGTCTTTTTATCATACCAAAGCCATCATTTATAAAAAAAGGCCAAAGTAGGCTTGGGGAACTGTAGCTAGGGAGAGTAACTTAAAAGTTTACGTACCATTCAGTCTGCACTTTTGTGCATATTTGTTTTGGTATATTATTTCTAAATTGGTATCCTCTTTTCTCATGTAATGAAACATCTTTGCTCACACTCAAGATGGCTCAAAAACAGTAAAGGAAAGGGGGGAGGGTTATTGACAATTATCAGACTTTTCCTTAAAGTATAAATAGGAAAAGATGGAGGGAAATTAGTTAGGTATCATTTAGGTCAAATCTCTGGCTATAGGCTGTCTAGAAGATTCAAGGACTAGCCAGGTCAGAAGATATCTTCAGTTAGGATTTAGAAATCAATGAAGCATAGAAAAATGTTCAGAAGAGAAAACTTGGCGCCACATGCAAATTCTTTTGTCTGAATCAATTGCAAGAAAGAGTTAATTCTCTAGGAACAGCCATGGCAAGCAAGATCTCAGAACCAAGCCTTTTCCTTCACATACTTTTACACTTAATTCCTTATAGTCTATAATAGAATATATCCATAATTTGGACAACATTTATAAATCATACCACGATTCAGATGTTGGACAATTACTCAAGCAAGCATTTGAGATTCCAGATGATATGTCACCCCTCTGTTCCCATACAAATCTGAGCATGAAAAGAATCATACTCAAAAACTAAAGCTATTTATACTTTTCAACTGATACACATTCTTTGGTTTTAAAAAGGGGAGGAGAGGAGAAGATGGGGAGAGAAACAGACACACCAAAATGGGCTAGAGGGACTTTTTTGTTTACATGTAATCCCGCACCTGTGCAACCATCCCTTCCAGCACAGCTATACTGAGAACACAGCTGTATTCTCTTCTATCTCCCACCCTACCCCCTCCTGGGTAAGGTCACTTTGCAGAACCTGAAGAACACCCAATTTAGCTGAGAGTCAGGAATTCTGGCAAAGTCCAGTATTCTCAGAGCTCCCAAGTGAGTGTTTTCTTGGTTCTCTGTTTCCTGGGAGATAGAAATAATGATGATAACAACTCCTAAAAATCTTTAGACTCCATCCAAAGAGTCCAAAGCACTCACACAGTCACACAGACAGGACTACATCATAAACACAACATCCTAGCAGGGCAAGCAGATATTTATCATAGCCATGTTAGGGAAATGGGCAGCTAGGTGGTGCGGTGCATAGAATGCCAGGCCTAGAAAACTCATGTTCCTGAGTTGAAATCTCAGACACTTACTGGTAGTGTGAGCCTGGCTGGGCAAGTCACTTAATTCTGTCTGACTTAGTTTCCTAATCTGTAAAATGAATTAAAGAAGAAAATGGCAAGTTACTGCAGTATCTCTGCCATGAAAATTCGAAATGGGACCATGAAGAGTCAGACATAATTAGAATAACACAGCAACAAAATATTAGGGAGATAGGGAAACAAAAATAGGGAAAGAGGTGCTAAGATCCAAAAAACGGGGGGGGGGAATGCTTTCCAGATGTGTTTAAACAATATTAATCAGGTTGCCAAAAATACAGAAAACTTAAGCTATACTCTCTTTACTTCACTGTATTTTCCCCCAGCACATTTAGCAGAACAAAAGGTGATAGATCTCAAATTCTATTTTAGGACAGCTCTAATTTTTCTTAATTTTTTACTTATATCAAGACAAAATTTGCTTTTCTGCAGCTTCTATCCACTGCCCTTTAGAACCAAGCAGAACAAGTCTTAGGTGCCCCCTTTCATATAAAATCCCTTCCAATGTTTTAAGGCAGCTAGTGTGCCTTCTTGTCCAGGTTCAATATCCCACACACTTTGTGATATCCTGACCCTGTGCCTTTGTCTGCACTGCTCTCTATGGTTAGAAAGCACTAAATCTTCATCATCACTTGTTTAATTCCTAAGCATCTTGTAGAGCCCAATTCCATACTATTCTTGCCATGAAAGGGCAGCCAGGTGGCGCCATCGTGCAAAGAGCACAAGGCCTAAAGATCAATAAGATTTTTAAGTTCAAATCCAGCCTCAGACACTTACTAGCTGTGTGACCCTGGGCAAGTCACTTCATTCTGTTTGCCTCAGTTTCCTCATTTGTAAGACGAGCTGGAGGAAATGGCAAACCAAAATGGGGTCACAAAGAGTCACAACTAAACAGCTCTCCATGAAGACCCTATATAGCAAGTCAAGTCACCAAGCATTTAAGTACCTAGGATGTCCTAGGTATTGTATTAGTGATGCCTGACCTATGGACCTTATAGAGCGTTTTGTTTGGCACCTCTTTGACACACCCACTGTGTCCTCTTGTGTCCTTTCTGGTCTGTCTTTACTCCCTAATCTGACTATAAATTAAAAGAAGACAAGGACTTTTTTTAAGCTTTTGCTTTCTCCATTGCCTTGTAATAACATTTCATATTTTTATTGTGCAAGCAAATGACATCAGGATGTAATCAGATTTGAAGTGAGAAGCCTCGGCCCAAATCATTGCTATGCTACTTACTACATGTGTGTCCTTAACTATCGGTGTGATTTAACCTAATTGAGCCTCAGCGTCCTCATAGTTTCCTTAGATACCTAACTGGAACAGTGGACTAGGCTTGAAGTCAGGAAGATCTTAAATCTAGCTTCAGACACTTAACTAGCTGTGTGACCTTGGGTTGGGCAAGTCACTTAATGATCTTGTTAAGCATATAAAACAATGATTATTATCCCCATTTTATAGATCAAGAAACTGCAGCTTTTGGAGATTAAGTGACTTGCCTACTGTCACAGAGCTAGTAGGTGTCATGGTTTAGATTTGAACCAAGTCTTCTGACTCCAATTCTAATACTCTTTCCACTATACTATGCTAGAGACACAGGGCTCTGCACAATAGGCACTTAAGAAATATTTGCCAAATTGAATTGAATTGGCACTCGCCCACTCCTAAGAAGCAGGTAGGAAGTGTGGGGAAAAAATACACCATCAGTGAACTCACAGTTGGTCATAATATTAAACTCTGTAAGAGAGAAGTAATTGGTTGTCATTAAAGAAGCAGCTTCCAGGGGAGCTGATCAAGCATCGATCCCTACATTCTCCAGTAAAAGGGAGCACACAAGTGGGAAAATGCTCTGATGATGACCCTGCAAAACCCATTAAGCAGGGGCCAGAGAAGATGAATCGAAATGCATGAAGAAGTATTTCTTGGCAGGGCTAAAGGCAGAAGGAAGAGAAAATTGAATCAGAAATGGAAAACTCCCAAGTGACATAAACCATCTCACGCATATATGAAATGCACAGGGAATGACAATTTAAAGAGGCTTGAAAAATGTAGAGAAATTAATCAAATAATAATGAACCCATTTTAAAAAATAACCTTGCATTAGATAGGCTTCTCTCCCCTTCCCCCGCCTCCACAAGTCATTTGGGGAGTCAGCTATCTATGGTCCAAAGGCTTGGGAAAAAGTGATTCTGGTAGTGCATTTTTCACCTCCTGTACTGTGGCCCCTGCCAGAGAGAAGCTGTGGTAGCTGTCTTCAACCACTAGGGACCTGCCAAAATACACGTGGTGGCCTGTGGGATGTGTGAGGAGATGGCTGTGAGTTCAAGTAAAAACCAAGGAGGAAAAAAAATGGGAAAAAAAACTCATAAAATTATTCCTTGAAAAAAAGACAAAAGGAGAAAGTTATCATCTTCTTAATAGATTGAAATGCCTCTAGTACCACAATTATCAGCTCTGTGCAGACTTCCCAAGATGCCAGCACCATTGGGAAAATCTGAAGGAGAATATTAGCCATTTAAGAAAAACCCTCTCTCCCTGTTTTAATTTTGTGGTGTTAGTGAAGGCTTCCAGCTTTCCAAATGATGGCAAGAAACCCAATGGAAAAGTGCCCTGTATCATTTCTAAGACAATAATGGTTCTTCATCCAAAAGAATGCTCCTTAAGTCATGTTGCAAATCTGATGTGGCAATAAGGCTTAGTGGTTTAAAATGGCCATTCCAATACAGGCAGAAAGAAATTGGATGAAGGCTAACTAGAACTGATAAATGGAACTGCCTTGAGTAATCTCTGAATCCCGTTATTAGCCACAGAAGTTTCATCAGAAGAGACAGATGAAACTATGCAGTCTTTTCTTTAGGCTGTGCACCTACCAGTCTGGTTCAATAAAATACCTACTAATAGCCATATCCATAAAAAATGCATATGGACAATGCTCTGAGGGCTGCACTAATAGGCAGAAGATTAATAGCTGCTGAATAAAACCTTGTTTTGTGTTTCTTATAATAGGAACAAAAATTACATTTTAGTTCTTTGCCATTTAAAGATCGAGGTAGGAAGCAGGAAGACATATTGCCTTAGTCTCCAATTCAAGAATCTTCATGTTTTCTACTTCATAGGCTAGCAGGAAATATATACAATATATACATGTAGCATTTACTGATATACTGGACCTGAGTTCAAATCTGTCCTCAGCTAGTAATTAAGTGAGTGAAGCAAGGCAAGTCATTTAATCTTTATATCAGTATATACTGATATGTAGATGCCAAAAACACTGACCTTCTCAGGTCATTTCAAGAATCTACTCCAGGTGGTTTCTTAGCCTGCCATATGTAGTCCCACAAGAGATCTCTCTCTCCTTGGCTTTCAAACCTCTCCATTATTTAGTCTCACTCTAGCCCCTCATACGTTTTCCATTGTTTTCAAGTAATGCATAATCTCTACCCCAAACAGACATGTCTATTTACCTCCATGCCTTTACTCACTCTTCTTTCCCAGGTCTGGAATGTTCTTTCACAACCACTATGCTTATTTAAATCTGACTCATCCTTCACTACCTCCTCCACAAAACCTCAGAGACTACTCCAGACCATGATTCCTCCCATCTCTGAACTCCGACTATACTGATATTCAGTCTTGCACAGCTATTTTATTATTTAACTCTCAATTATTTTATTATTGCTTGACTCTCAAAAAATATGGAACTTGTTTTTGTATTAGCTCAGTCCTGCTAGATTGTAAGCTCTTTGAGGGCAGGGACTACGTCTCCTGCTTCTTTGAATGCCCAATGTCAACCACAGAGCTATATACATATTAAAGAAGCCCACACATACTTATTAATCAAGGGAAAGCTGGAGAGTAAAACAGAATTTTAGAATTGGTAGCTAGCTTGGTGGTAGTCTAAGCCTAACCATATCAGAAAGAGAATCCACAACAATATACCCAACAAGTGATCATGTCACTTCTGCCTCAAGACCTCTAATTATGGTGAACCAACCACCTCCAGAGCAGTCCACTGAACTAACAGATACTTCTAGTTATTTGAAAGTTTTTCCTGACATCAAGACTGAGATTTTCTTCTTTGCAAACCTATTTCCCCCTTTGCCTCTTCCCACCGCCCCCTACAACTGCTCTTGATTTTGTTCACTGGGGCAAAACAGAGTCATTCTAGACACTTCCTCCCCTTCCACAAAATAGCCTTTCAAATACTTGAAGATACTTTATCATGTTCCCACGAGTCTCCTCTTGTCCAAAGAAGACTCTTCCTCATTTCCTTCAACAGATCCTGGGAAGACATGAACTCAAGGCCAGGCACCATCTTGGCTACCCTCCTCTGGAAGCTCTCCAGTTTATCCATCATCTCCCAAACACGGTACTCAGAACTGAACGTAAACTTCTGGTGTGATGTGATCCGAGAAGACTACATTGCACCAATCCCTTCCTAGCTCCCTGAAGCTATGCCCCTCCTACTGCAGCTCCAGATCCCATTGTCTTTTCTGGCTGCCCATCATTCTGCTGGCTTACCTTGAGCTTGCAACCCACCAAAACCCCTCAGATCTTTTCCAGACAAACTGCTCTCTAATGATGTCTCCTCCCCACTGTCATTGGGGAGCAGGCTGTCTTAATCCAACTGTAAGACTTTATACATTCTTTTGTTTTCCTTTTTGATCAGACCTGCAATTTCACTGGTGTAAGACTCTCTCTTTACAGACACAAATCAATACCTGCTCTGCAATTAAGAGAATTACCTGGGGTACTGAAAGATTCATAAGAGGTAGCATTGATACAGCGCTAAGATCCATACAGCACTTTACAAATATTATCTCATTTGATCCCCACATCAAGCCTGGGAGGTAAGTGCTATTATTGTCCCTATATTACAGATAAGGGAACTGAGGCAGGCAGAGGCTAAGTGACTTGCCCAGGGTCACACAGTTAATATGTATCTGAGGTCAAATTTGAACTCCCTGACTTCAGGTATAACGTTCCATCCACTGTACCATCTAGCTTCCTCTAGGAAAGTCCTGGAAAATAGTTAGCCCTTAATAAATGTTTGTTGACTGAATGACTCAGTCTCATAGGAAGCAAGTAGCATGTTTCATATAGCTCATGGGTAGTTGCTGAATACCAAGCCCCAGATCAATTTTCTCAAGTTCAGTACCCAACTCATTGTCTTCCTTTCCTTTTCAAATCCTTCCCTTTAAACCAGAAGAGTTTAATATGTGAATGCTCTCTTAAGCACCTTAACCTACCAGTTCCTCAGTCTCTGTCAAAGGAAGTACTGGACCCCAGGTCTTCCTAACTCTGAGACCAGGTCTCTCAATTCATTATAGCACGGCACCTCTATCCATTTATCCTTCTTAAATTTCAAATAATTAGATTTAGTCCAATGCTCTAACCCAGCGGTTCTCAGCCTGTGGGTCGCAACCCCTTTGGGGGTCGAACAACCCTTTCACAGGGGTTACCTAAGACCATTTGAAAACAAAGTTACAGTTATGAAGTAGCAACAAAAATAATTGTATGGTTGGGGGAGGGGGTCACCACAACATGAGGAACTGTATTAAAGGGTCGTGGCTTTAGGAAGGTTGAGAACCACTGCTCTAACCTGTCAAAATGTTCTTGGCCACTGACTTCTGTCCTCCGCTGAATTAGTGGACATCCCCAACTTTATGTCATCTACATATCTAATAAGCATAGTAGCCACACCTTCCTAAAATGTGACACAAGAACAATGATGCCATAACCTAGATGCATCCTGAGCAGGACACAAGGTATCACATCCCTCATTCTAGACACTTAAAAAAGAGATGGATGTGTGATTTTATCTATATGAGATACTCCTCTTGTAGAAATTCCCTATATTAATGTAGATCCGCAACTCCTTTGTAACTTATAGTTTCAAAGAAAAGATCTGGAACCTGAGGTCCACAAATTTTTTAAAATTTTTTTGTGACTATATTTCAATATAACCAGTTTCCTTCATAATCACATGTATTTTAGTGCTAGAATGTAGAAAATGCAATATTGACCTTAAGGTTTTCTGACCCCCAGCTTCATCTGCTATTCCCTATGTTATACTCCCTTTCTCTTCTATTAATTCAATTGAATTAAACCAGGATTTTTTGAGCACCTACCACGGACAAGGCACTGTGCTGGACATAAAGCAGCCTAAGCATGAATTTGCTTTCCAATATGCCACATTGCACCGATCACTGTCATCTAAAGAGATTTCTCACTCTTCTACAATCTTATAATAATTCATGCCTATACAATTCATCTAACAATCATAGGCCCCCTGTGTTATCTACAAGGTGTCTTAAATTATTTATGTAAATTTTGATTTCACTTTTCACATATTTGTCCCTTGCCTCCCCATCTAGACTATGAACAACTGAAGGGAAAGACCTCTTCCTTCTTATATATCATACGTCACAGTGCCTTGGGCATGAGACACTTTATAAATATCTGTTGATTTGGTAAATGGTTTGTATTACAGGGTATCGCTATACCATATAATCTTTCTTCATTAATCTCTCCTAATTTTAATTCTCAGAACTGCAATTCCAGAGAATGGGAAAAAGAAATAGCTTTGTAATTAGCAAGAATAGAGTAACGGTAGCATTAGCAGTGAGAAGTAGTATGTTATAATGGATAAAGGACCAGTCTCACTGTAAGGAAGACTTGTGATTAAGAACTGCCTCCAACAGATAGCAGTTATCTGACCCATGGATGAGCCACTGAACATTTCAGGGAATCTAGGCAATTTGCTGATACCATATGATCACAAATGAGCTGCTGATCTGCTTGGGTGAAGGGACTTTCTACACTAGAAGTTTCCTACAATGAGGACATCACAAGCCAGACAAAAAAAAAGAGAAATCCCTCAAAATGAATGGTAATAATGACAACAATCACAATCAAGTCTAGCCTGCTTATAAAGGAGGGGACCTGACTCTTTTAAATTAGTCTATATTTCCTTAACTCTTGTCAGAGAACTCCTGTGAGGAGAAGCTTCATTTTAATTATCCCCAATTTTCCAAAAAGCTTTGGACTCCCTATCACCTAGAAAGAAAATAACTAGAACAGTTCTAGAAGACACACAGAAGTCTCTTGCTACAGGTTCTAAATTATCAAGAATTACTCTGAATCAGCCTTACAGTAATGGGGATAATTAAGTTCTGGAGAGAAAGGTCTTTTTTTAAGCAGAGAAAGCAATGCTAAACATGGGAATGACCTAATAAAGTAAACAAAGACCTATTTAGAGAGAAACAATTTGGAAATGGCTGGGAAACACACACATACACACATGACCATGAGCACTTAGTGCAAATGGAGGAAGGACACAATTTTTAGAAAATTATTATTAAAGAGAAAGTACAGCTGTTACATAGGCATGCACAAGCCAAACCACAGAAATGGAAGACTTGCTTTAATTTTCCCCAGAGTTTGCAAGAGCCTGAAAATAACCTTAAAGTACAAAAAAAAATCTTTGCTTCAGATGTACAGAAGGAAGAGAAGGAAGAGGAGGAGAAGGAGAAAAGGAAGAAAAGGAGGAGGAGGAGGAAGAGGAAGAGGAGGAGGAGAACAAAGAGGAGAAGAAGAAGAAGAAGAAGAAGAAGAAGAAGAAGAAAAAGAAGAAAAAGAAGAAGAAGAAGAAGAAGAAAAAGAAGAAGGAGGAGGAGGAGGAAGAGGAGGAGGAGGAGAAGGACTTGCATTTATGTAACTATTTAAGGTTTGCCACATGCTTTATAAATATTTCATTTTCTTATCACAACAATCCTAGGAGATAGGTGTCATTAATATTGCTGGCATTAGACATATTCATAGAAGCTTGGCATAAGCTTTCTATCCATAACTTTATTCAAGAATCTGATGTCTTTTCTCCTAAAATTTGCTCTGTTCTCCCAGATGTTCAAACCTTCCCCAACTTTCACTCTTCAGCACACTTCATTAACACACCAAGTCCTCCTTCACCAGACCCTTAATGAACATAGTGAATCAAAGCAGGCCCAGCACTAATCCCAGAGGCCCAGAAAGCTCTCTACCGCTTGACACTTTGCCAAAGATATTTTTTGTTCAGTTTCTAAGCAATAAAGAAGCCACCAAAAAAGCATCCTTGCAAAAAAAATATGGTTAAAGTAGCATTAGGCTACTAACAGGAAAACAGGGATGGTTCAGCCTAACGTTAGTAGGTAAATCTAAAATTGCTGATCTGGTTAGAACAGAGTCTGACAGCAAGGAAGATAATCTCATGTCAACTTCAAAACACTTGATTTCCAGGAAAATCAAGACTGCATATCATCACTGAATAAAGAATTTGAGTGTATTTTTAACCCCTAAATTGATGTATAGCTATAAGCAGAAACGAATTGTCAACTCAGGAACCCAATAATAAATTGTGACTGGTCCGGGATAAAGGACCATCTATAAGATTGAATTATTCACTTTAAGATGTCTAGTTTTTGCTGATCCTAACTGATATGAGGCAGGGAAATAAATGGTGATCAAGTTGCCATCATAAACTGGGTTAGTACCAGGATAATTGACTGTAATTAATAGTATGCTGATATTTATTAAGCACCTACAACATGCCAGACATAAAAGCATGGGGGAAACAAAGAAAGGCAAAAAAAAAAAACAAAACCCATTCCTGTTCTCAAGGAACTCACAGTTTAAAATGAGGGAGACGATAAGCAAACAACTACATACAAACTACAACATGTACAGAAAAAATGGCAGGGGAAGGGGGGGGCCATAATCTCAGAGGGAAGGTATCGAGATTAAGGACTGGGAAAGGTGTCTTGCAGAAAGTGAGACTTCATCTGAGACTTGATGACAGCTACAGAATCCAGGAGCAAGAGACAAAGAAGGAGACCACTGAGGGTATGGGAGACAGTCAACTTGGATTTGGCAGATGGAGTGTTGTGTTTGAAGAAACACAAAGACACTAGCGTCACTGGATTGCAGAGAGGATGGTGAGTGGAAAGGTGGGAGGAGAGAAATGGGAGTAAGGTGTAAGAAAAACGGAAAGGTAGGAAGGGACCAGGTCATGAAAGGTTTTAAAAGTCAAACACAGGATTGAACCTGGAAGTATTAGGGAGCCACTGGAGTTTACTGAATAAGGGAGTAATGTCATCTGACCTGCATTTTAGCAGAAATCAATTGAATAAAGAATGGATTACAGTGAGGAGATGCTTGAAGCAGAAAACCAACCAGAAGACGACTGCGATATTCTAGGTAAGATGTTAAATGGGGTAATATCTACCTACCAGAGTGGTTGTGAACATCTAATAAGACAATAATTTTGAAATGCCTGGCACAAAGTGCTATATAAATGAGGGCTATGCTTATTATTATTATTAGGTGATAAGGGCTTGCACCAAGGTGGTTGCTGTGTCAGAGGAGACTAGGGCATATATATAACAGATTTTATGAAGGTCAAAAAACAACAGGTTTTGACAGGTGATTGAATATGATGGGTGAGAAAGAGTTAGGACTTGAGGATGGTACCTAGGTTTTGAGCTTGGGTGACTGAGAGTATGGGAGGGAAGTTAGGAAGAGGGGAGAGCTCTGGAGAAAAGACAATGAGTTTGCTTTGGGACATGTTAAATTTAAAATGTCTATAGAAAATCCAATTTGAGATGTCTAATAGGAAATTGGAGATATATGAGTAGAGGTCAGGACAAAGGTTAGGGCTGGACAAAATCAATTTGAAAGTCATTTGGATAGAGATGGTAATTGAAACCATGGCAGCTGATGAGGTCACCAAATTAATTAATATAAACAAGGGGGCAGGGAAGCTTCGACCTCAGGGTCACATGTGACCCTCTAAGCCCTCAAGTGGGGCCCTTTGACTAAATCCAAACTTCATAGAACAAATCCTTTTAGGGATGGAGTTCCTGTAAAGAAGACAGAGCAGGAGCAGTCAGAGAGGCAGGAGGAAAACCAGGAGGGAACAGTGTCACAGAAATCTAGAGAGAAGAGAATATCAACAAGGACGTGATCATCAGTATCAAAGCCAGCACAGAAGTCAAGAATGAGAACTGAGAAAAGGTTATTGAACTTGGCAATTAAGTTATCATTGGTACCAAGGCAGTTTCAGTTGTGTGATGAGGTGGGAAGCCAGACTGTGGAGTTAAGAAGTCAAAGACAGGAAAGGAAATGGAGGCACGTGTTGTAAACAGCCTTCTTGAGGAGTTTAACCACAAAAGGAAGAAGAGATATGGGAGAATAACTAGCAGGGAGAGACACATCAAGTGAAAGTGGGAATTTTTCTTCCAATTCATATGAAAAATATTCATTTAACACAATTTGTTCAGCCATTCCAGGGATGGTTTCAGAAACGCCTGGGAAGACTTGTATAAACAGATTCAGAATAAAGTGAGTAGGACTAGAACCATTTACACAATAGCAACACCACCATAAAGATAAACAGATCTGTAATATTTTAAAACTCTGATCAATGCAATGCAAAGCAAAGACCAATTATTATGATTCCAGAGAACTGATTATGAAGAAAACTACCCACTTCCTTAACACAAAGATGATGGACTCAATATGCAAAACAAGACCTACATTCTGGGACACAGTCAATAAGGGAATTTGTTTTGCTTGAGTATATTTGTTACAAAGATCATATTTTTCTTTTTTATTTTGCAATTGGGAAGGGGAAAGGCAAAAGGGAGAGAAAATGGATGCTTGTTAATTGGGGGAGAGGAGGATTTGCAAGAGAATAAAAGGTCGCATGGGTCATGTACGATGGGCAAAGTGCCCATGACTGAAGTGCAGCAGATGTTCAGCAGGAACAACTCTCCCCTAGAAATTGAAGATCTCAAAGCCGCAACAACCAGGCTGCCCCCAGGAGTGTCTATTCTTACTACTGATTGAAGTATTCCTAATACCAGGCCACTGTGCAAATTGGAACCCTGAGATGAACACCTGGATCAGCCCGATAAATGGCCAAGAGAAAGACCAGCTAGATATGAGTGACAAACCTTTCTGAGACTATAAAATGGAGCCATGACCTAGAATAATCTAGGTCCCCAAATTCATCGTGGAAGCTAGGTCCATATATTAATACTCTGCCTGAAATCATTTCATAATGGAGAGCAAAACCCCCACCACCTTTGACTCTCCCAATCTCAGTAATACTAAAAGGAAGGTAAAAGTAAACCACCCCCTTTTCAATTCCTTCTACAGATTCTTTCATGTCTCATTCACCTCAACCCTACTCTATCCATGTCTCACTCCAAAACTACCCATCTTTGTGCCCTCTGAGATTCCTTTTCTTCTTTTCATTTTAGACCTCTTCTTCAATCAATAAACATTTATTAACTGCATACTATGTACTAAGTGTTGGGGATACAAAAAGAGGTGACAGTCTTTGTCCTCAGGAACTTACACTCTAAAGGGGAAGAACTTACAATCCATCTTTCTTCCTTGTTCCTTCTATATTATAGCATTCACAGAGACTAGGATCCCCTGGACCATACTGCATCCTGGCCATCCTTTTTGGTACCCCTCAATTCACTGGTGGCTCACAGAATTGGAAGACTCCTTTTCCCACTGTTGCTACAGACTCTTTCTCTACCACTACTTATTACTCAAGCAACTTCTCTTCCTTTAATATTCAATCTATTTAAATTTATGACCCAATCCAAATCCTGGTGGCTCTTATCTATTGATCCCCAGGCCATTTTCCTTTATTTCTCAATGAGTTTAGAAGTTGGTTCATTGTCTCTTTCTATAACCCAACACCTGTCCTTATGTCAGGGGACTTGAACATACATGTTGATGTATTCTCAAATATAATAACCTTCTAGTTTCTCAATCTACTCAACTTCAATTACCTACTCCTCCTCTCCATCTCACCTGTATAAAGAGAAGGTCACACATTTGATCTTGTTATCACCCATAAGCGTCTGTTTTCTTGATAAGAACAATGAAATTCTTTTATCAAATCATAATCTCCTCCTAGCTGAACCTACTGTTCTTTCTCATGATGACCTCCAGTCCTTCTACTGCTCAATACTTTCTCAAAGACTCATCCCTACTTCGGTTGTGCTTTCCTATCTTCCCAGTGTTGACCCTTTAGTGAATTAGTTCAACTCTATACTTTCCTCTATTCTTAAGTC
Organism: Pseudocheirus occidentalis; assembly: GCA_028646575.1. NCBI lineage: Eukaryota > Metazoa > Chordata > Mammalia > Diprotodontia > Pseudocheiridae > Pseudocheirus > Pseudocheirus occidentalis. Next base: position 214,471,689 of record CM053595.1, read on the forward strand.
TCATGTTCCCTTGGCCTATTCCCACTTATGCCTCATGAAACTCCAACACTGAATGACTTCCACCTTCCATTTCCTCTTCTTCTATGGGTATGCTGCTTAACAAATCTATTATGTTTATGCTGTCTGATCTCAACTTGGTCCTCACTATAGCAAGGTAATGCTTTTATTCCTAATTGAGTCTATATTCCATTATCACAGCAGCTGTTTCAAACATTCTCTTTTCTCCTCTGCCTTCCCATGCTACCTTTTCCTCCATCTTCTCAGCCGAAGATCTAGCCTCACCCTTTACCAAGAGAAATCACTATGAACTCATTTATATTCCCTTTTCCTCATCTCACAATCCTTTGACATCATCCCAGGTTATTTCCTCCTTTGCTCCCAACCATTCCCCTTTTCTCCAGAAGACTACCCCCACTCCAACCCCTTCTCTTACTAATTTTCAATCTCTCCATATTTATTGGTTCCTCCCCTGATGCCTACAAACATGCCCAAGCCTCCCTCTTCCATAAAAAGCCTCACAAGACCACAATGTCTCTGGTAGTTGTCATCCTTTTTCTCTCTTCCTTTTCTTAACCAATCTCCTTGAAAATGTTGTCTATACTTGTTACTTCCACTTCCTCTTCTACATCCTCTGATGTTTTACTTCTAACATTATCACTCAATTGAACCTGTCCCCTCCGATCTCTTAATGAACAAATCCAGTGGTCTTTTCTCTATCTGTATTCTTCATCACTCTGCTGCATAGCACGCTAACCATCCTCTTTTCCTAGATGAACTTTCTTCTCTGGGCTTACACAACTGCTCTCTCCTCCTCCTCCTCCTCCTCCTCCCACCTGTCTGATCACTCCTCAGCTGTCTTTTCTGGATCACGATCCGCCGGAAGCCCACTAACTGTAGGCATCTTCCAAGGCGCTGTCCTGGACGTGCTTCTCATTGCTCTATTTTCTCTGACTTGATGACCTCATAAGCTCTCAGGTTCCATTATCATCTCTACAGATGACTCCCAGATGGATCTATTAAGGTCTTGTTTTTTCCTGAGCTCCACTCCCACATTACAAAATGTCTGCTGGACATTCTGAACTATAGGCATCACAAACTCAGCATATTCAAAATAGAACTTGTTATATTTTCATCCAAACCCTCTCCCTTCTGGATTTCCCCGTTACTGTTGTAGGGACTGCTAGCCACCCAGGTGTGCAACCTTGGGTCATCACCCTGAGTCTCACTCATATTCATTCAACTGTCACATCTTGTCACATATGTCTACAGTCTCTTTCATAATCCTCCCAGGCAGACACCATTCCCTAGTCCCTCATCATCTTTGGCCTGAACTACTGCCAAAGCTTCTTAATTGGTCTCTCTGCCTTGAGCTTCTCCACACTTCAATCCATCCTTCTCACAACTTTAATATATTCTTCCTAAAGCACCAGGTCTGACCGTGTCAGTCCCCCAATCAACAAACTCCAGGTCCCACCCCAATCCCCACCATGTCCAGGATCAAAACTAAATTCCTATTGTTTGGCATCTAAAACTCTTCACACCTGGACCCAACCTGTTTCTCTAACTTTATTATATATCACTCCCCTCCCCACATTCTATGTTCTAGCTATACTGGTCTTTTTCATTGTACTGATAAACTTAGCATTCCAGCTGGCATCTCTGCACTTATGTACTGCTGTGCCCTGTCTGGAATGCTCTCCCTCCCCCATCTCCATCTTCTGTAAGCCACAGTTTCCTTCAAAATTCAGCTTACAGACCCCTTTTGACATGAGGCCTTTTGTCATCCAACAAGCTCCCCTCCCACAAGTTATCATCTCTGCTCCATATTTAATCCACTTAATTGTTGCCAAACTTTAGATTGCATGGACTTTCTCACACACCTGTAACAAACACTGTCCTTTTCTCTACCTGTTAGAAAACCCAACTTCCTTCAAGGCTTAAAGCATGTGCTATCTCCAAGAAGAAACCCTTCCTCATTCCCTTAGTCATTAGTGTCTCTTCCTTCTGGAGGAAACTTTTAAAAAGCTTAAACCTGCACTAACAATTTTGGAACACTGATATGCATACTTATCTGATACACAGCGCACACACACACCCCCACCCCAGCTAGGACAGGGGTCCTTCACCTTTTCTGTGTCATGGACTCTTTCTCCCCCCCAAAAAATTTTTAATATATTAAAAACACACAGGAGTACAATGGAAACAAATTATATTGAAATAGTTTTCAATTTTTTTAAATGCCTAGACTCAAGATTAAGAACTTCTGCCTTATCAGAATGCAAACTTTTTGAGGACGGGAATGATTGTTGTTACTGTTTTTCGTAACCCCCAGGGCCCAGTACAGTGTCTAGCAGGCACTTAATAAATACTTGTTAAATTGTATGGGATTAGATTCCAATACTAGGCTCAATTCACCAGAGTTATTGTTCTAAATCAAAGGGATTCTAAGTCTCACTGCATGGTCCTGGGAAGATAACATCTGAAGTGTCTTCTCATTAGTAATGACTTAGTAACAGTTATCCTTTCTGAATCATGGGGTTAGAGGCATGCCTTCCCTGTGATCTGTAAAATCCATGTAAAATTTTTTTGATCCTCCCTTCATACCAGAGAAGAAATCTGAATTTGTTTCTTTATCTTTTATGGGGTGTTTAAAGTACCTTATTGTAAAATTGGGATTCAGAATTTGGTCATACACTCTGCGTCCTTCATGTATTATCTGCAGCTTTCACAAAATTCCCATTTAATTTCTTATGCCAACCTGCGATATATCAAAACCCTGATGGGGAAAGTTGCAATGTGGAATGGTTAGCTGCAATGTTTTAAAAGAAAAACTGAAACTATGTTGTCTAGTGAAAGTCAACCAGGACTATGGGAGGTAGGATCTATAAATTACCTCATGGGATAAATGTTTGAAGACAGATAGTGGGAATTGGGACTTGACAATCCCTGAAGCCCAATTCTCAGCAGCTATGACTCTATGAAATGAGACAGTGTGGTAGAGTAGCATGAACACTGAATTACGAATCACGAGCCTGGGGTTGTGATTCCAGTTCTACCATTAGCTAGCTGTGTGAACTTGAGCAAATTAATTTAATTGAAGTCAAGCATTTCCTTCCTGTTTTTTTTATTCAAAAAGGGGTGGGGCTATCTGATTTTTAAAAACCTTCCCAAGTCTAAAGCTCTGTTACTACGAATATCTATAAGTCCAGCATCTTGAAGTTTGCAAAGACTATTTGATTTTTGCCTATAAAGAATATGTTCTTTATTATTATTTCTATTTTGTCTTTATATTCTACAGTCTTGTCCATGTTGAGGGCTTGAAAAATGCTTGTTGAGACAACTTGGTAAAAGACTTGATCTCCACAATCTAGATCAGGAGTTCCTAACCTGGAGTTAATAAATCCACAAGGGGTCTGTGTCAGATTTCAGGGAATCCTTGGCCTTGGATAAGGAAAAAAGCTACATTTTTTATTACAACTCTCTAACTGAAATTGAGTATCTCTTTCAATTATGATTTTTAAAAAATACATCTTCCTGAGGGGTCCATAGTCTTGCCAAAATATGAAGGAGTCCATGACACAAAAACTGGTTAAGAAATTCTGACCAAACCAATGTGTGATATGAATGTTGCCTGGATGACTCAGTTAAAAATGTACTTTCTGAATCTTTAAGAGGAAGAATTTAACATCTTTGGGAAAAGCATTGAAGGAAGTAAGAAATATGTTTAACCAAAGCCATATAGCTACCTGGCTAATATCTTGGGGAAAATGCTGAATGGAAGAAAAACTTGTCTCTTTCTATTTTGTAAGAAAGGGGACTTGAATCAAGGGATACCCCATCAAAACACATATCACCTTGGCCCAGACTTATGATTTCACTGGTATAGGAATCTCCTCTACCAACATAGACTGGCAAACTGGTCTATAATTTATAGTCTGAGAGTGCTGACTGGGACACTGAGAGATTAAGTGATTTGGCCAGGGTCACACAGCCAATATGTGAGAAGTGAATCTGCATCATCCTGATTCCAAGGCTGGCGCTATCTACTATACCATACTGCCTTTAGGATTATGGAAAATACCACTCGGGGCATTTTTTATTTAGATCTTGTTAAATTTAACTAAAAAGATCTGTAGTCAGCAAGAAAATGAGAAACACTGACAAAGAATAAGGGACCTTCGTACGCAGAGATCTTTCGGAGAAGATCTCTGAAACCCCAGGAACTTTCTAGCCTTTTTGGACAGAAGGGGAAGCAGAGAGTGAAGAAGAATTCTGAACTAACAAGGAATTTCTTTCTGAAAGCCGTTCTATGATCCACTTGCTTCTGACATGGCTTTTCTTTCTCAGTTCCAGAAAAAGAAGAAGGTGAGCCTGAGAAAAAAAAACATATACTCGGTGTTACTGTTCACCAAAGTCTCCAAGTTAGCCCCAAAGGAAAAACCTTTCAATTCCCAATAAAGAAAAGGCTGCCAGTCAAACAGGAACTGTATCACTAAAGATTTAACAAGAAGGTAGATGCTTCATTGCTGTGTCAGTGACAAGAGATCATCAAACATCCTCATAATAGGCACAGTCACTGAGATCCTCAGTCATCCAGGCCCCAGCTCCCCCAGTCTAGTTCTCTCTTCTCCACAAGGAATGGTGGTCCTCCCCTCCCTTCATCTCCTCTACGTTCTGAAAGCTACCTTGTGAAATACTAATGGCCTGAGAAAGACAGAGAAGATGATTAAGTCCTGGGGGAGTGTTTTAAGGAAGTATGCGGAGGAGCAGAAGACATCAGTGCTGCTCAGTCATAAGTTAAATCAAAAGCCCTTCCTTACTCTTATCTGTCTCCAGACCTCCCTACTAGGAGCTCCTAAAAACCTGAGACATATTATATCTTTAAGCCTTTTCATTTTTGTCAAACATAATTTCCAAGAGAAAGATAAGTTCATTTCTAAATTAAATAACATGGATAGACAGACAGACAGACAGACAGACAGACAGACAGACAGACAGATAGATAGATAGATAGATAGATAGATAGATAGATAGATAGATAGATACACAGACAGACAGACAGGGAGCAAAGATGGCAGAGAAAAAGTAGGGATTTTCCTGAGCTCTCCCCAAAACCCCTGTAAACAACTTTAAATTATGTTTCAAAACAAATTCTGGAGTGGCAGAACCCAGAAAAGGATGGAGTAAAACAGTTTTCCAGCTGAAGACAATTTATAAGGCTGGCAGGAAAGGTCTGTTTCATAGAAGTGAGGGTGTAGCTCAGTCTAGTGTCATGCCCCAGCAAACCATCTGTAGGCCTTATGGGTAACTGAATCAGTAATGGCAGTGATGATTTCCAAACCTCTCAGACCACAGACAGTAAAGGGGCTGGACAATTGGTTAGAAGAAGATTACAGGGGTCCCTTTGCTGACATTGAGGCAGGACTGTTGTATTGTCCATTTTGTAAATTGGGTCTCAGTTCCAGGGTGAGGAGGAGTACTAGCACACCAGAGATTTCTGCCACAAGAGAGCTAGAACACTGGTCACAGTTTCATGGTGGAAAAGAGTGCTTGTAGTCATCCACAGACCAGCTCACAGAATAGGAGAATAGTAAACAATCTCTCCTTAGACCATGCCACCTTAGAAAAACCCAAAACTTATAGGCCCCCAGAATTAACTCTGAAAACAGCTGAACAAAAGAACTTGAAGCTTTGGATAGTGTCCTCTCCACTCTGGAAGCAGAGCCCCACTTTATCATAGAATTAAAAGTCAAGAATAGACTGGGAAATGAACAAACAGCAATAAAAAAAAAGACTCTGACTAGAAAGTTACTATGGTGACAGGGAAAATCAAAACACATACTCAGAAGACAACAAAATCAAAACTCCTATAAAGCCTCAAAGAAAAATATGGATTGGCACCAAGTCATGGAAGGGCTCAAAAGGGATTTAGGAAATAAAGTAAGAGAAGTAAAGGAAAAATTGGGAAGAGAAATAAGAGTGATGCAGAAAAATCATGAAAAAAGAGTCAACAGCTTAGTGAAGGAGGCACCAAACAATACTGAAGGAAATAATACCTTAAAAAACAGAATAGGCCAAATGGTAAAAGAGGCACAAAAATGCAATTAAAGAAGAATGCCTTGAAAAGCAGAATTAGCCAAATGGAAAAAGATATACAAAAATTCACCGAAGAAAAGAACTCCTTCAACAAATAGAATTCACCAAATGGAAAAGAAGATACAAAAATTCACTGCAGAAAACAATTCTTAAAAATTAGAATTGGGTAAGTAGAAGCTAATGCCTTTATGAGACATTATAAAACAATAAAACAAAACCAGAAGAATGAAAAAATAGAAGATAATGTGAAATATCCTCATTGGAAAAACAACTGACCTGGAAAAATAGGTCCATGAGAAATAATTTAAGAATTATCAGAAATCCATGATCAAAAAACAAAGAGCCTTGACAACATCTTTCAAGAAATTATCAAGGAAAATTGTCCTGATATCCTAGAACCAAAGGGTAAAATAGAAATTGAAAGAATCCACCAATCACTTCCTAAAAGAGATCCCAAAATGAAAACTCCCAGGAATATTATAACCAAATTTCAGAGTTTCCAGGCCAAGGAAAAAATCATGCAAGCAGCCAGATACTTGACATACAAGTCAAGTATCATGGAGCCGCAGTCAGGATAACACAAGATTTAGCAGCTTCTCCATTAAAGAACTGGAGGTCTTGGAATATGATATTCTGAAGAGCAAAAAAGCTAGAATTACAAACAAAAATCACCTACTCAACAAAACTGAGTATAACCTTTTAGAGGGAAAAATGGATATACAATGAAATGGAGGACTTTCAAGCATTCTTGATAAAAAAGACCACAGCTAAATAGAAAACGTGACTTTCAAATACAAGGCTCAAGACAGATAGATAGAGGGAGAGAGAGGGATAATAGGAGAGAGGGAGAAAAGGAGAGGGAGAAGAAGAAGGAAAGAAAAGAGGGGAATATCATAGGATCACAGGGTTCATAACTAGAAGGGACCTTAGAAGTAAGTTATCCCAATTTCCTCATTTTACAGCTAATAAAGTGAATTTCAAGTAGGCAAAGTAACTTGTAGATTGTACAGTATAGAACTGAGATAAAAATCTAGGTCTTTTGAATCCGAATCCAGCATATTTTTCATTAGAGAGAAAGATGTGTGTATATATGTGTGTATGTGTGTATATGTATATGTATGCATGTATATACAATTGCCATAGTTATGTTTGTCTATAGTTATACATCTATGTATAGTCATTATAGCTAGTTATAGATGTTCAACACAAAGAAGGTACTTAAGAATGCTTATTAGATCAAACTGAATTGAATTCTGGTTCCATTAAGCCTCACTCCATAGAGACATACATGTATGTATGTATGTATGTACATTTTTCCAAATGATTTTATGATTGTTGGCTTTCTTAGCTTCCAGATATGCTCTAATCAACTTAGGAAGTCCTTTTCTTAATTTCAAACTTGATTTCCTATAAACTTGAATTGGTATTCCCCCAACATCAAAAAAGTTTAGTGTTTTCCGAGAAGCCTTGCCCCCAGACAAAGCTGCTAAAATAAAGCATGTGAAAGCCCTCACAAAGGTAGGAGAGTCTGGAGTGGTACTCCTAACAGCATGAAGCCAATGCCTCTGAATTCCAAACTCATAAGAAAAAATGAAAGACAAACTGCTCCTGATCCATTTTGATTTTGCAAAGAAAAGCTTCTTGAATAAAGAAGTCTCTGACTTTTGTTTTTCATCTTAGGCTCCAGAGTTCTTCATCAAAGTGGGAAAAAAAAACCCTCAAACAGAATAGACTGGACTGTGGAATCTTTCAAAGAAAAAAGCCTTGGTCTGCTTTCTAATAATCCCTCCTTCTACAGAGACAACCTGACTCTCATCTCCCTGTAGTTATCACTTAAGGCTCAGCCCATTTTTGCAAACTGTTTACAATGAGAAAATACGAAATGCATGCCTGAAACAAAAGGGTAGCATTTCCTGGTAAGTATTTCTTCCTAACTGTTATTCTTTTCATCCAGTTGGGAAGATCACAGTGCCAACCATACATTCAGTCTCATTGGTTTTCAGTTACAAGAGAAATAAGTAAGTTCCTTTGGCTACTGCCAAAGCTAAAGCTCACCCCTCTGCTGCTAATTTGATTATTTTTCCATTAGGGAGATGACTGTGACTTCATCTGGATTGTTTACCCTGACGCGAAATTTATGACAAAAGGCTGGTTTGGTGGCCCAAGGGCACTGTGGTCAGACTCTCAATTTTGATTGAGCTGAATGAATGATGGAGCTATTCCCTGCCTGAGGGGGCAATAAGTTAAAGCATAGATAGAGACAACCGGAATCTGTACTTCTACTTTGGAGAGAAGGATTTTTTTTCCCTCCAGTTCCATCTTCAGCAAAATAGTATTTAACACAACCCCCTCATTCTCTTCCCCTTTTAAGTACGATTTAAAGAAAGACAAATGAGAGCAAATCAACCCAGGGCACTTTTTATAACTAAAACTGACAGTAAGCACAGATAGTCAGATAAAAATGAAATATTAATGTCAAAGTTTCTTTTGATTTCATAGTGATAGAGGAGAAGAAACCTGAAAAAGTTTCCCAACATAACTAGTAAAAATCCTTTAGGACCCAATCTGAAATAGAAAGCCAAAATTTTTACTCCCTAGAAAAGAGTTCTTCATCTTTCTTTTATCATGGGAAGGGGAAAGAAAGGAAACAATCACTTATTAAACACTTAGCATATGTCAGGCACCATGCTAAGTATTTACAAATATTATCTCATTCATAAGAAACCTGGGAAGTAGGGAGAACCCCCACCAACAAAGCCTGGACACCCCTTGTTAAAATAACACTTGGGATGAAAGAGGAAACCAAGGATATTGAAACATAAATGTTATTTTTTTTAATGTTTGTGAATTTCAGGTTAAGAAGCTATTCCCTAGAAGAGAACAGAAGAAGACGGTGTTCAACTATACATGAATGTGTATAAGAACCTCTACCCTAAGGAAAGTGATTTTTACTCTGGATGAGCAGCTCTGATGTTGTTTGACCATCCTGCTAGTTAAAATTCTAGGAAAACTGTTCCAAAAGAACTTTACCCAATTATTTATTTATTTGTCTTGTTTTTCAGTGTCCTCCTAGAGTAATTTGAAACCCAGCCCAGTAATAGCCATGCTGGAAGATCTCCAGGAATAAATCAATAAACTTCTGACAGCTAAATAGTCTAGCAAACTCTTTGGCTGAACTATGGTCCAGCAGGCCCCCATCTTCACTGATCTGGCCTGAAAACTATAGATATAAGTACTTCATTCCAATTTTTAGACATGGCCAATGTCAAAATTGGTTTTGCTTGACTCTGCATATTTATTTGTTAGAAAGTTTTCCAAAAGTAGCTACCAGGAAAACATGGAAGAAGCTGGGCCATCCTTTTGGGATTTCGCTCTGTTAATATCATGGTTAGACCAATGTTAGCAAGTAGGTACGTTCTGACCCTCTTCGGACAGATCTAGATTAGAGCAGAGACTACCTATTCCCATGTCATTGAGGCTGAAAATTCTACCCTACACAGAGACAAAGTTTTATACTAAGAAAAAGAAAGTAATGGTTCAAAGTGGGGCATGGGAGCCAACTTACCAAACTTTATTGAGCCAGACCAACTCAAAGCAATAAGCTTTCTAAAGCACCTACTCCATGCCAGGTTTTTTGCTAGGACCTAAGGGTTAAAAAAATTAAAGTAGTCACTGATCTCAAGAAGCTTACAATCTACTAGGGGGTTAAAACAGGTTAAAACATTTTTAAAAAGCATTTGGATTGAGGAGTGAGGAGTCTGGTAGACAACAGGGAATCAGGAAAAGACTCTTGTAGAAAATGACATAATATTCCTATTTGGCCCAGTTTCTAGATTGGCAGGTAGTGCTTGGGTCTGACTTCTTCCTCCCTTATTCTTGTATGGTGTGGGCAGGCCATGGTTGGTCCTGAGCAAGATGGTTAAGATCAGGTCCCACCTTCTTTCCAGAAGTGTCTGACCTTGTCTCTCACTGTTGTGAATAAGCAAGGACTGCCTGTGTACTGGGTTAAATGCATGATACACTTAATAAAGATCTTTTTAAATTAAACCAAATTGAGGACTGAGATGGTGAAAAGGGTACCTATCAACTTCAAGAAGCATAAATAAAGAGAAGTGGAGCCTTCAAGAGCTCTTCTGAGGGCAGGGAAAGGGCATTTCTTCTAGAATGACCGTAAAAACTCACATTGCCAAAGCTGTGATATGACTCTAATGAGAAGGCATCTAAAATGCCAAATCAGTAGTACATCTGAATGATATCTCCCACCACTATCCAAAGACTAATCCTTGAAACAAGATGAGGCAATTTGCCATTTTCATTAAAACTGGATTTTAGCAGCAGAGAAGAGTCAGGCCAGGCAACTTTCAAAGTTCCACTGGGTCTACTCCAACAGACCAACTTCCTTTGAATCTTTCAGGATACATTAAGTTACTACATGTCTATATATATAAAGTTCAATATCCATACATCTCAATATCAAGCCTCAACCTAACAACTTAACCTATCAATCCCAAACTATAACTCATGCCAAACTCATAAATTCATCATTTTTATGAGCAATTTTTCTAAGCTAATGGAGATGGCTCTTTCTAGTTAAGTCTTTGAAAAGTCATTTTATGGAATGTAATTTTGCTTTAAAGAACAAAGGTCCCATGATGGAGCCTGGCCAGAATCTGAAGATTAAAATTGCTAAATGTAGAGAATAACCATAACCATAAACTTGGGCATTAGTGAATGAAAAGTTTGGCCCAAGAAACCTAAAAAGTGAGTGTAGGAATTGAAATGTGCACTAGTGGAGAGAGCCCTCGACACTAATGTAATCACAGATCTTTCTTTGTTTTTGAAGTAATGGTAGTTACTTCAATCCTGTTTGACACTTAGTCATTTTACAAGGAACATTTTCACATAAACACATGATGAGCTCTTTGGAAACACAATTATCATCCCAGCGTGACATAGCAGACAGAGCAATGGACTACAGGTGAGGATGACTTGTTCAAATCCTTCTTTTGAACCTACTTCAATGGCTTACTAGGTTGAGCAAGGTATTTAACTTCTCTGAGCCTCAGCTTCCCCACCTACAGGCAGTTAGGTTGCACAGTGGATAGAATGCTCGACCTAGAGTCAGGAAGATGTGAGTTCAGATTTTACTTCAGACACATACTAGTTCCATGAGCCCAAACAAGCTGTCTGCCTCAGTTTCCTCACTTATAAAATGAAGATAACTTACCTTCCAGGATTTTTGTGAGAATAAAAAAGAGATCATAAATGTAAAGCCCTTTGCAAACTTTAAAGTATTACTAGAAAATTTTGCAGACCTTACGTTGCTACAGAAAAGTCAGTGATCGTTATCGTCAACTAAGGCACCAGTTCCCTCATCCTTAAAACGCTAGAAGGATCAGAATTTAATAATATCTTAAAGAATCAACTTGTGTCAATTGACACTGCATTTTTTATCTATACAGCGAATAAAGACAGTGAAATTTTTTATTTCAAAGTAAATTTGATTTTGAGTAAAATTATAATGAAAAAGTTACATCAGTATTAGTATTAAAATGAAAGAGATAAGATTACTTCTAAATTTCCTTCAAACTCTATCAATCTATGTGTCTTATAAGAGTACTCTATCCAGCTCTATGCTCCAAGAAATAAAATGTTAAGAAGTCAAAGATGATAATGTCTCAAGGGATACAGCTAAAAATATAAGATGAGATTTTAGGAATAAAAAGAATGGTAGTTGAGAATATAAAAGACTGTTCAAAGTAGAGAGAGGATGGTAGAAGGCAGCTATGGAGGAGGTACACATAGCAGACACAGCACTCACTCCAGAGTCAGGAATAACTGAATTCAAATCTAGCCTTGGATATTTACCAACTGTGCCACCTTGGGCAAGTCACTCACCCACTGCTTGCCTTAATTTCTTCAACTGTAAAATGGGATAAAAATTAGCACCTATCTTGCAGGTTGTTTTGAGGATTAAATGAGATAATATTTGTAAATCACTGAGCAGAGTACCTTAAACAGAGTTATTCCTTTCCCCAAATTCCCACTTGGAGAAAACAAGGGAAGACAGATTTAAATTATTGTAACATGAGGAGGCTGTAAGAACTTACTCTCTGTGAAGTCTATTCAATGGACACTATAGAAAGAATGGTCGTGCTTGTGGAGGCAAGAATCTAAATTAGAAGACGTCTTGATATTTTTTCATGTTCCATGATCCTACACCTCTGGACAAGATTATGTGACTTGCAAAGATGTGGTGCCTCAGATGGGGAATTTAATTAGTATGGCTGAATGGGGAAGATCTTTTCTAATATTTTCCAAGATCAACGTAAGTGTATGTTTTACATTTGCTTATTTGTTCCTAAAATTTTCAAGTAAATTAAAAAATTATCTTTTTCTTGATCTGTTGAATAGACACAATTGTGGATGCATATAAATGAAGGAATAAAAAAGTACTTAGGGTTTAAAATGTGCAAGGTACTATGTAAGCATGGCGGGCTCAAATACAGATGAGACAGTTCCTACTTTCAAGGAGTGTGCATTCTAAAGGGAAGACAATGCATACAAGGGTACTGGTGGCCAAGAAAAGGTGCCTGAGTATGGGAAATCACAGTGATGGTGAGCAGAGCTATAGAACAGACAAGTTGAACACTCTTTACAGAAATAGTGGTGGTATTGATTTGATGACTGTTCTCAGAATAAGATGTAGAGGGGAAGCTACGTGGTACAGTAGATATAGCACTGGCCCTGGAGTAAGAAAGACCTGAGTTCAAATACATACACACACACACACACACACACACACACACACACACATACACACACACTTACTAGCTATATGACCTCGAACAAGTCACTTAACTCTGATTGCCTTTTTTTTTTTTTAAAGACTGTAGAAAGGGCAGGGTTGCCTGGGGGAGTATACATATGCAAAGTCCGGCCAGGAAGATGGCTGGGGCAAGTGTGAATGGGAGTGTGGGGCCATCTATAGTATAGGTTACATAAACTCGTGTACTGGCTAACCAGGAGAGCTCAGCTCCTGGGGATGAGTTCCAAAGCTGAGTAGCACTCTGGAGGTCAGGTTTGGAAGGCATTACAGCACCAACAAAGGCAGGGCTGCATGACAAGAAGACAGCCTATGTGAAGTATGCTCTACAAGTGTCTACAGAACATCAAACACAGCTACGTTCAGCCCAGAACGCTATACCTTAAAATGGCACTTTGCACAATTAAGATATACTTTATTATAATTTTAAAGTCCCCTTTGTTTTATGTGATTAAAATAATCTAGAGCCTATTTTATAATAAGATATTTGAAATAAAGTTGGAGTAGAGATTGAGGAATGAGAAAAAGAGTTCTGTAAGCCCTGGTGAATTACATAATATTTAAAAAGAAATATCATTTAATTAGTTTATAATATATCCCACAGTAGAAGGTGAATGATAAATGGATATTCATAAGTAATAGGAGGTAATTCAATGAAAAAATTAATTCACAACAGCCCTATTTCTCTTAATGATGTACCATAACCATAAACTTGGAGATCTTTGATTATGTCACTTACTCTGAACTTTTTACTCATCAAATTTTAGATTAGTGGGGTATGACATAATGAGGTTTTACTGTTTCATGTAACTTGTGAGAGAACTCTCCCCCTATTATGAAAACGGGAGTTATATACAGAAATCCCTGTACACTAAGAAGAGATTAGAACTGTCAGCAGCAGGCAGTCAGGAGAAGCATTAGATGCTGGCACTAAGTGGGCGAGGGAGTGAGCAGTTTGCAGGCACTTGCTACCTGTTGATCCTGGGCTGTGGGGGGGGGGGTGGCAATTAGCTCCTGGCAAAGTCAGCCTACAGAGGCAGCGAAGTGCTAGGTGAGTATAAGCAGCAGCTAGAAGGGGCTTCCCATACCAGTGTTCTGGAGTAGTAACAGCTGTCCTGGGAGGTCCTAGGGCTGATCCTCATGTCTAAGTTCTCTCTAGTTCTCAACTGTGTCCCTCAGCTCAAGGAAATGCTTAGGACACAGGTCTTTAACCATTTTTGTGGCATGGACCCCTTGGGTCATTGGGTACCCCCTAAACATTCTAATGAAGCCTACTGACCCCTTCTCCAAATAATGATTAAAGTGCATAAAATTACAAAGAAAACTAATTATACTGAAATATAGTTATCAAAGATTTTTTAAAAAGAAAAATCCCAAGGAGATAGGAAGAGATATTCCATGACAGGGAGGCAACTAACATGGTTAGGGACATGCAGATACCAGGAGAACTGGCCAGCGATGAGACAACAGCCCTTAGATACAGCTTCCTGTTATATGTCTGGTGGGCAAAGTCTTGTCCTCCCCGTGAGGATGTACCTTGGCATTTGAAAACCATGCTGCATGTTTTCTTAATATTCATGAATATCATCTTATATGTTGAACACCTGGGTTCAAAACCTACCTTGATCACTTTCTATCCATATGAGAGACAGGACAAAAAGTATGATACAGAGCCACACTAGAGGTGGCTACTCTAGATTCTGTTCAGGGTCCTTTGCCCAATTCTCTTTATGTTTCTTGCTTCCCTACCTTGTACCTAAAGTTTGAGCAGAGGACCAGATAACTTTTGTCTCCCCCATTCAGCTTCCTGAGCACCCAGCCAGTTATTGGCCAGGCCCTGGCCCTTCTTTTGCTGAGCTGATCAACGGGAAACCAGAAAGATGGTAAATAAGAATAGGAAGGGGGGCAGCTAAGTGACACAATGAAAAGAGCACTGGCCCTGGAGTCCTCAGACACTTAACACTTACTAGCTATGTGACCTTGGGCAAGTCACTTAACCCCCAATTGCCCTGCCTTCCCCCCCCTTCAAAAAGCAAAAAAAAAAAAAAAGTATAGTGGAGAGTGATGGTGGTAAGTGGCCCAGGGCCAGTGCTTAAAATCCAGTCACTGAGCAATGCATTCATCACCTCTATTCCCCATCTTTGCCCTTCCTGCTGATAACATGATAGTATACAAAACGATGAATGCTAGACTGAATTTGTAGCTGCAACATTCTTCTGGGGCTCCAACATATCTCATTCCAATAAAATTAAAGCAAATCAGTATATGTTGTGCTGCTTCAAAAAAGATTCCCCTGCCCTTAAGGAGCTTACAATCTCGATGCAGCGAAAAGAAGCTAAATAATACATGAGTTAAAAAGCAACAGAAAACAAAATGTAGCATGTGAATGTGTGACTAGATGCCAAAGTCTCAGTACAGATAAGAAATGATAGAGGAATTCCCAGAAGAAAGTGGCCACCATAGGCTATGGGAGATTGGCTTCACGGACTGGGTGAGGCCTGACAACAGCTAACCTTTATTAAGTAAGTTCTTACTCCATACAAGGCACTGTGCTGGTAGCATAGCAGATTGGGACAGGATGTCTGATTTCATTGGTCTAGAAAAGTCCAAGGTGAAGAAATTCCCCCTACCAGTACAGGTCAACACCTTCTCTGCAACTCAGTCTTAGAGAGCTGCCTACAGGACTAAGAGACGATCTGCCCAGATGCATTACGGGTAAGACTTGAATCCAGATTTCCTTGGCTCCAAGGCTAGTTTTCTGTCCACTATACCAGCGGCATCCAACTCAAATAGAAATGGATTCTTATGGGCCTATAATGACTTTGAAAACTATAAATTAATGTTATCTTTGCTGGTTTTTAAATTTTTATTTATTTTGTTTCCAATTACATCTAATCTGGTTCCTGCTGTATAGAGAGTTTTGCTGTATTTTGTTTTAATTGGAAGGCGAGGCAATGAAAGGGACTTTGAAAAATAAATAATACCAAGGAAAAACCTCAAAAACGAATACTTAACTGAATTCAGCCTGGGAGGAAGGTATTGTAAGGCAGTGAAATGAATACAAAAAGGGTAATAGGCATGGTTCGGTCCAAAAAGAGATGGGAAGATGGGATACAAACATTGAAAGATAAATAATGTTGCAGATCTGCAGAGTGCCTGCTTAGTAAAGAGAAAAATCATTATGAAACCATGGGAGGGAGAAATTATTCTGGTCTCAGTTGGTAAAGGAAGGCTACACAAAGGTGGTAATTGGCAAAGAAAATTTTGTGTGTGTGTGTGTGTGTGTGTGTTTTCTTTTTAGCTTTTTTTTTTGTTTTGGAGGGGGAAGGTAGGGCAATTGGGGTTAAGTGACTTGCCCAAGGTCATAAGGCTAGTTTTGCGTGTGTGTGTGTGTGTGTGTGTGTGTGTGTGTGTGTAAACTGTCTGAGGCTGGATTTGAACTCAGGTCCTCCTGACTCCAGGACTGGTGCTCTATTCACTGCACCACCTAGCTGCCCTGGCAAAGAAAATTATTGTACTTCATAATACAACTTTCCAAGGTTTCCAGGTTTCACAAATTTACCTAAAGTGCTTTCCTGAGTGAGTTTGAGGAGTTAGTCAGTCAACAAGCATTTATTAAGTGCCTACTTTGTGCCAAGTACTGTGCTAAGCACTGCGAATTCATAGAAAGGGAAAAGCCATCCCTGCCTTCAAGAAGCTCACATTCTAATGGGGCAACCACATGTAAATAACTAGTACAGAGAAGACAGTCAGAGTAGATAATCTCAGAGGGCAAGTCAGTGACATTAAGGTAAACTGGATATAGCTTCTTGAAGAAGGTGGTACCTTACCTGGTACCTGAAGGAAAATAGGACATCAAGAGGAGGAGGGAGAGAATTCCAAGTAGGGAGAGGGAGGGACAGCCAGGGAAAATGCCCAGAATGGAGAAATGTAGTGCCCAGTGACAAAACCAGCTAGGAGACCAGTGCCCCTGGATCTCATAGTATGTGGGATGGAAGGGAAAGGTAAGGGGTAAGAAGACTGGGAAAGTCAGAATGGGTCAGGTTATGAAGGACTTTAAGAGTCAAACACATAGCTTATATATACAGTGTTTTTGTAATAAATGTATCCATGAGTTACAAAACAGAGGGTTTTAGAAATTCTGAGAGAGACTATTAACAATTTCTTTTTGAACTTCAACAAATATTATTAATTACCTACAATGTGCTAACTCTGCATTGCTCTATGCCAACCAAAGTGATGAAAGTCTGCTGGGAGAAAAGGTATTTGAGTTAGTATCTAAAGGATAAGGAGGAGTTCCATAGGCAGCATCTTACTGCATTACTAGCCAGTAGTAAAATGGAAAACACCTAATTAAGGGTCATTATTTGTATTATTTATGTGTTTATGTACAATTACCTACATCCATCCATCAACTCCTTAATCTTAATGCCTTCCCTCTGAAATTATCTTCAGTTTATCTTGTTTCTACACAGTAGTTTACATTTTCTCTCCCTCATTAGACTGTGAGTTCCTTGAGAGCAGGGATTTTTTTTATTTTAATTTTTTTTCTTGCCTTTCTGCTTAGTACAGTCTCTGGCTCATAATAGGAGCTTGTAAACTTGACTTGGTGTCTTTTTCTCTTCTCTCTCCCATTGGAATATAAACTTTCTAAAGGCAAGGACGATGTATTAGACAAACTATGTATCTCTCCTACTAATCAGTCAAATGTTTGGTAAACAGTAGGCACTTAATGAATGTTTGCTGATCACCTTCTTATTTCAATGAAGGTTTAAAAATAGAGTCACCTGAATAATGCTAAGAGAGGTGCACTCACATGCACTTGAAAGGGAGAAATTGGCCCACTATGCTCAGTGACCTAGCATCTAGGGAATTTTCCCAGTCAGTTTTGGTGGGGATTGGGGGGGGGGGGGAGGGTGTAGGTGAAACTTGCATTTAGCCTGCTGAAACACATTTCTATTGTCTTATCTTTGGGAATAAAGCAGCTCTGCATGTTCATTCCCCTAGTAACAAAGGAGTAAAACTCCTTTCTCTGTTTGCCACTGGAGTTCCATTTTAATCATAGCCATCTGGAAGGTTTTTCATGTCATTTCCCAAAGATGAACCACAATAGTGGCATGAATGTAATACTAAGTGTGGACAAAATTACCCAAGAATACACCAAATGGAAATGAGTTTTTTACTTTTAATGTCATTTTGATGCACCTAATGCTTTTTTCTTCTTTCCTTTGTTTTAAAGGAAAAAAAAAAAACCCAAAGGTTAACTGTTATAAATCCAAACCAATGGATCTACCTTTTGGCACCAATTCAGGGCAGGAAGCCATGTCAATATTAAGTGCCACTATCCCTGGAGCGGCTGAGAATGCTGACCAAGAATCATTTGCTAGAAAAGCTAATGATCTGCTACAATAAAAACTCAGCATTATTGGGACTGTTCTGTGTGGGTGCTTTTTATTTAGTGCAAGCTAGCATCAACCAATTAATTTTTTCTGAGTAATTTCTTTAGCTCTCATAAAAGTCTCACTCTGGTACCTCATTTTAGCATGGAGGTAACACTGGGTTCTTAAAACAGAAGTTCTGCCTGGCTTTACCAAGCTGGAAAGGTTTCACCCACCAGGCTGAATGACAAGCAATGCATCTGTAGTTGGTAAAGAGGGAGAGGTTAATCACCAGAAGGTTGGCCAAAGAGTGACTAATCATTTTCCCCATGGTGAAACATGAAGATATGAACATGTCAAATGGCCATCAGTCCTGTAGTCCCCGATTGAAAGACAGTGACAGAGGAGGGAAAGAAGATGCCGAGTCACCCTTCTTAGACCATGTGGAAATATTAACTTCATCGTCAGTAATCAGTATTAAATTTTTGTCCAGTGACCCATGATTTCCTCCAATGGGAGAAATAACCTGTATCTAGATTGACAGTTTTGTCAAAAATGAAAAGTCTTCTGGTTATATCTTCTTATAAAAAAACTGCAGATAAATGAAAGAAAAGCCCACAGGTTTTCTTTGGAGAGATTAATTGGATTGGTAAAAATGTTTCACCATGCACCTTGGGAAGCCAGGTGGCATATTGGACACAGCACTGTGCCTGGAGTCAGGAAGACCTGAGTTCAAATCTAACCTCAGACACTTACCAGCTCTGTGACCCTTAGGTCACTTAACCTCTGCTTGACTCAGTTTTCTCAAGTATAACATGAGGATAATAACATCACCTACTTTGCAGGGTTGTTATGAGGATTAAAAGAGATGATATTGGTAAAGCACTTACCACAGTACCTGGCACATAAGTAGGCACTGTATAAATGATTTTCCCCTTTCCTTTCTCCTCCACAAAAGGAAGAAAAAACATTTCATGGGATATGAGATAATTGGCCCTCTTACCTTCCAACATTGAGAATAGGTGTAAACAAGAAGGCTACAGTTTATATTGAAAACATCACTGGTGAGGATGAAGTTACAGATAAATTCTATTAGAGGCAGCTAAGTGGTGCAGTGGATAGTGCTGGACTTGGAGTGGGGAGAATCTGAATTCAAATCCTGCCTCCAAGCCCTGTGAGCTGTGTGGCCCTGGACAAGTGAATTACCCCTTCAACTTCAGTTTCCTCATCAGTAAAATGGAGATAATAATAATAATGGTGACTCTCACAGGGTTGTCATGAGGATCAACTTATTTAATATATGCAAAGCCCTTTGAAAACCCTAAATTGCTCTATCAAAACCAGTTGTTTTCATTTTATGAAGAACTTAACAAGATTCTCTAAATTAAGCCAACCTGTAGGTAGGACACTGGAATTGGGAGTTACTGCAGAACCATTCAAATCTCACTCCACCACACCAGGACACAGTGTACTATGTGAAGAAGTGGCATGTAAAAAGATGAATTGGAAAGAACAGAATGACCTAACCGAATACATAAACGCATGCAGAAGAAATCTATGTTGGATAAGATACATCTCCAAGACACTTAAGGATTGATTTTTAGGCTCCCTCTAAAAGGAAAAGCTTCCAAAAGAAGAGAAAAAGGTCATAAAGTCCTGGACTAAGAATAAATAGACTTGGCTTTGACTTACACATTTCAACACTTATTTGTTCATAGGTAAGTCATAATCTCTCAGTTTTCTGAACTACTGGATGGTTATAATAATACTTGTGTTAAAACTTCTCAGTGCTTTGCCAGCCTTATAGCACTACATAAATATGACTTATAGTTATGATAAATATATCAAAAATATTCTTGATGAATAGTCAAAAGGAACAGGAAGGCTTTATAGATGATTTTCATCATGTCTTTATGGTCAAACAATTAAGAGGAGACCCTGCTCCCAAAGTGTCTCCTATTAACTGATCTCTTAAAGCACTGGACACGGTAAAATAAAAAAACACCAGTTTTGAAGGTTCCATTCAGCAGAGTGTTTCTTATGCATGATCTTCTGGATAGTGAAATCAACTAAAGTACAAAACAGGGAGGTGTAGTAACATCCAAGGGATTCAGAAGAATTGCAGAGGATCCTTGAGCAAAGTCCAACATAAGAAAAATCTTTATCAATTGAAAGGATTTCCAAATTTCTTCAAAGATGAAATAAGACTAATTGCATCACAACCTAGAAAATAACAATGTCTCCCCCTTAAAACCCGCAGCAATGCCAAAGAAATTGTTTAACCATTCATATGAGAAAAACAACATGACTGAAAATAGATGTTGTCTAGCTTGTGGCATGAAGTTTAACAGGCCGCCCCCTGATTTGTCTCTAATATGTATATAAATATATGAATATATACTTGTATACATATACACGTACATACATATTCTACACACACATACACATAAATAAAAGTTGGTTTGTTGTTTTGTCCTTCATTCTCAAAGAGGACCAAAGTAACATCACTTTGTTGAAGTCAAGTTTACAGTGTGTCTAGCTGTGGCGAATCAGGCCAACATGAACTTGGAAGGCTGTACCACAGGTCAGGTAGAAAAAGTCCACAACCTTTAGAGTGGAGATTTCTCTAAATCTCTAAACATTTCACATTTCTTTTGAACAACTGTATTTCTGTTTCACTCATAGAGCCTTCTTTGATGCAGATGCACAATGCTGGGCAGTCCTGCGCCAGTGTCTCCCATGACACTCAATTGATTCCAAAATTCTTCAGAGACACCTTGAGAGTGTCCCTGTATCACTTCTTCTGACTTCCACGTGAGCACTTATCTTTTGGGAGTCCTCCATAACACAGTCTTTTAGGCAGATGTTTGCTTGGCATCAAAACAACACGGCCAGCTCATTGGAGCTATGCTCTGCTGTAGAGTTTGAATGCTTAGCAGTTTAGTTCAAGAAAGAACCTTACTCTGCAGTACCTTATCCTTCCAGGTGATCTTCAGAATTTTCCTAAGATAATTTAAATGGAAGCAATTCAGTTTCCTGCAATCAAAATGGTTATACAACACAGGCATACAACAATGAGGTCAGCACAACAGCACTGTAGACATTCAGTTTGATAGGCAACCTAATACCTCTTTTCTCCCTCACTTTCTTTCCAAGCTTCCAAACACTGAGCTAGCTCTGGAAATGCATGCATCAACTTCATCATATATGTGTATATCCCTAGAAAGTGTACTGTCCAGGTAAGTGAACTTATTCACAGTATTCAATATTTCTCCATTCGCTGTAATCGATGGTTCCATGTATGGATGATGTGGTGCTGGCTAGTGGAGAACCTGTGTTTTCTTAGTGTTCGCTTGTTAGGTCAAGATTAGCAAAAGCAGCAGAGAATTGATCCATACTTGGTTGCATCTCAGCCTCTGAGGCTGCATTGAATGTACATTCATCTGCAAATAAAAAAATCATGCACCAACTCTACCTCCACTTTTGTCTTGACTTGTAGCCTTTTCAAGATAAATAATTTACCATCAGTGCAGCAGCTGATCGAAATATAAAAGTCTAGATATCTTGAACAGGCACTACAGAGGGATAATGAACTGGAACCAGAATCGTTGAGGATGAGATCAGGCTAAGTGGCATTTAGAAGAGCGTCTAGTATTTTCAATAAGTCCAAACTGCTCACTTTTACAAAAGTCAATCTCTTTAACATCAATATTCTTCAACTGACACCTGGCTGCAAATCATGGAACACTGTGGTCCTCAAAGAATCAAAATAACAAGCAACTCAGAGGCAATACAAAGACACATGCTGATGTCAAGTACTTTGCAGCATGATACCAACAATGACTCATTTGGGAGACACTGTCAAGGACATATAAGATTAGAGAAGAGGTGAGCTAGCCAAAAGCAAGAATAAAAGGCAACAGAGAGAGAGAGACTAAGAAATACAAAGATAACTCCCAGATAGAAAAACAATTAGATAAAGACCTTAAGTATACAGATCAGGTGCCCTCTGGAGAATTTATAGAAGGCCACTCCATTCCATTCCATTCAACAGTCACTAAGTGTCTACTATGCAGCAGGTACTGTGCTGGGTTCTTGCTTTGCAAGATCAAGAGTACCACAAAATGAAAATGTGTACAAGGATTATAACATTAGAGCACAAAGCAGTCACACCAGTGAAATCATGGAACCATAAGACTATTAATTTATTTGGTCCAACATTTAGACTATGTTACAGTCATGTGGGCTATGTTAATATATCCCTTATGCTCAAGGCAAATCTGACCTTAGAAAACATCAATTTTCAAGTCATTCTAGACATCAAGCAATATTCATTTATTAAATGCCTACTATGTGCCAGGATCTATGCTTGGCTCTGGGTAAACAAATATAAAAAATCAAATGATCTCTCCTCTCAAGGTGATTATGTTCTATTTGGGGAGACAACATGTACATATGGAAGTATTTGTATAATAAAAATATAAAGAAAAAACATGTGAGTCTAAGTTAGGAAGGGAAAGCACTAGAACTTGGAAGGATTCGGATAAGTTTCATCTAGAAGATGGTGCTTGAAAGAAGAGAGGAATTCCAAGAAGCATTGGTGACAGGGGAATACATTCCATCCGAAATGGCAACTAAGAGATCACTGATAACTTTGGCAAGAGCAGTTTCAGCTAAATGATGAGACTGGAAGCAGGACTGCAAAGGGTTGAGGAGTGAGTGAAAGGAGAAGTAAAGGCAATGAATAGAGATGACTTTCTAGGAGTCTGAGTGAGAAAGTAAGAAGAGATCAAGGATGATGGTTTGAGGAGCTTATAGGGTCTAATGAAGGGTTGTTTTTTTTAAAAGATAAAGAAGAGCTAGATATGTTTGAAAGCAGTAGAGGAAAAACCAAAGAGATTACATTCTAAAAGACACACAGAGAAGTGGTGATCAGGTAAGAGTGATTTGGTATAAGAATATACAGGCATGATGAATGGAGTCAAAGGGTACTTGATTGATTGTCCTTTTCTAGGAATGGTAGTATTGATTAGATTATTGATCTCTGAGTTACAGGTCAAAAGGGGACAGGAAGAAGAGTGGGAGAGAAAAAACAGCGATAGGGCAGGAAGATAGACAGGAACATGGTGGGTTTTGAACCACCCATGATGAATAGTCATCAATCAGAAGCCTAGTCATCAATCAGAAGCCCAGAGCAAGAACTACTTCATCTTTGGAGGCAGAGGTTGGAACACAGTAGATGGCAGGAAAATGGCCAGAGAACTATTAACATGGCCAACGACAGCCCACATCAGAATAACACCTCTGGTCTTGAAGTCAGAAGACCTCAGTTCACATTCTGACTCTGAAACTCACTAACCTGAACATGTTACTTAACCTCCCTCAGCTGCATAGCTCTTGTGAAACATAAAGGAATCAAATATGGCTTATGTACTTGCATTGTAGCTCTTAGGGTTGCTTAACAAGGGTGCTTTGTAAACCTTTAGAACATAACACATATGTAAATCATCATCATTATTATTATGCAATTTAATCTCTATAGGCTTTTTTAAATTTTAAATTGTTTCATATTTATCTTTTAAAACTCTATTCCTATCAAGAAATTTCTACAAATGTTTGATAATGTCTTGTAATCTCAAAACTCTTATATTTTCATTTGTTTTCCCTTGATTCTGCTTTTTCTTTATAGGTAGCATGTCAATTCTACACACACACACACACACACACATACACACACCTCTTTATCATCCCCAAAACTGTGATCATCCTCTCTTCCTTTTTGCCTCTTCCCTCTTCGTGACTGTCTACAAACTCTTCACAAAGGGCAGTTTTTCTTTTTTTCGTAATTTTGACAGATTGGTCACAAAACCTTTTTCCTATGGTGAGTTCAAAGATTGAACTTGATGAAAGTAATAGTAGCTCACAGATTTAAAAATAGTAGCTCATAGATTGAAAGTTTACCAGGATCTTTACAAGGACTTTATACTCATGGCAGTATACAGGTTTCAAACTATCTTTGCTTACACTCAGACAATAGTAGGTTCAGAGTTGGAAGGGACCTTAGTGGCAATTTACTCCAACTTCCTCTTTTTACGGATGAAGAACAAAGGCCCAGGTGGGTTAAGGCACTTGCCCCAGGTTACTCAGGTCCTGAGTATCAGGATTGGGATTTAAATCCAGGTCCCTCTAACTCCAAATGAGAAATAGTTCTATAGTACCACACTACCTCCCTGCCTCTACTGATTCATCTGATTCTCACAACAACCCAGTGAATTCCTCTGAGCAGATATTATTATCCCTCCCCATAAAGAAAGCTCTACCCTTATCTTCCTGCAAATGTGACATTCTTGTATGTTTTAACATCATATCATGACTTTGCAATCTCATAGTAGATGCAAACATTTCTTCACATGATACTTTCCTGTTATTCTCTTTTAAGAAATCATTCTAAAAAAAAAAGAAACCATTCTATCACTGTTTAGTAATGTTGGCAGTCTCTAATAAACTCCCCTTCTCCTCTTAAAGTATAATAAAAATATGCATAATTTTCAAGATATATTTTGTTTTTACATTGCCTAGACTTTCCACTTTATTCTGCTTCCTTCCCCCATTCCAGACAGCCACCCCTTATAACAAAGAATTTACACCTAACATTTTTATAGTGCTTGATTATTTTCAAGTTTTCACACAGAGCTCGTTGATGATTCTCAGAATCCAACAAGCAAGTGGTTCTTAAGTACCTACTAGGTGTAAGGCACAATTCTAGATGCTAAGAATGCAAAGACAAAACAAAAACCAAAAAAAGATTCTTCCCTTTACAGCAATGCTGTCTGATGGTGTTGAGTCTGATATGGGAGGAATTTGGAATCAGAGGATCTACAGTCAAGTTATTTGGCCTCTCTGGTGCTCAGTTTCTTCAATTATAAAATTCAAGGGTTGGATTAGCCAGCCTCTAAGGCCTTTCCAGCTCTAAATTCATGATTTTATGAACTCATGCTTACAGAGATTTGCAAAGCATTTTGCTCTACCCTTAAACAGAACAGGATTCTGAAGATAAGGAAACTGAGTCTCTGAGGAATGAAATTACTTAGCTATAGTTAGTCAGTTACAGAGAGATTCCATGCCTTACACCCCTGAGAGCAGAGACTGTATAATTTTTAATTTTTATATTCCAGCACCTAGCCAAGTACCTTGCTCAGAGCAGAGGCTAATAGGAAAAGGTTGTATTAGGTGGCCTCTAAGTTCCTTTACAAATCTAGGATTCTATCATTTGAAACAGCAGCCTTGAGACTAAAAAACGAGGTCTTCTGGCTACATGTCTAGTATTCTTTCTACATAATCGCTCTGCAAATTTTCCCTATTTCACCAGGTTGGACATTTCACATTTCACCCATATGCCGCTGAAAAGGGCAGCCAGAGGCCTGCTTAAATAATTGTCAGGAGAGTTACTGGAGCTCAGCACACCAAGGACCAATGCTTCTCCTTCACAACTGGGTTATGCTACTCACTTCCTATGTAGCAATGCATTCTATTAAATCAGAATTCTGCTTTGATCTTTAAAAAATAAGGTTGGGGGAGAAAAGAGACCTGGTAGGTTTAATAGCAGAAATATTCTAATGAAATAATGAAAGCTGATTTGTTTTCAAGCCTAAACAGGCACAAATAAGCAAAATAAGTGAGGCTCTTTAAAAAAATAAATCTTGAGGTGCTATGTTAATATGAGCAATCATCGTAATTTTTCCCAGAAGGCCAACATTTCATAATATTATACCATAAATATAAAAATCCTTTCACAGTTAATAATTTGTTGGACTCATTAGCAAAAAGTCCTTTTGACTTATGGAGGCAATACAAAGATACAGACCAGACTTCTGTCATTTCATTGGTATAAAAGATCTCCAAGATAAGGACATTTCCTCTCCTAAAGTAGATTAGCACTATCTCTGAAACGTATAGTCTCAGAGAGTTGCTGAGGACACTGAGGGGTTAAGTGCCTTAACCAGGGCAACATAGCCAGTATCTATCCGAAGCATAACCTGACTCAAAGGACAACTCTCTCCACCCATGGTGCCATGGGGTCATCTCTGGGGGCAATATAATGTAGTGAAAAGGTTATTCAGTGCTACCTACCCTATGACAAAGATGATGGACTCAGGGTACAGATGGGGACGTGAATTTTTGGACATGGCCAAAGCTGAAATTTGTTTTGCTTGACTGTGAATAATTGTTACAAAGGTTATGTTTATCTTCCTTTTTTCAATGATGTTTGGGGAAGGCAAATTTTTTTTAATTGAAAAAAATTAAATAAAAAATTTAAACTATGAAAATTAAAGTTATAAGCTACAGGAATAGAAAAGAAAACGTGTTTAGTAGTCTGAAGACTTGGGCTATAATTAAGCTTTACACTAATTTATTGTATGACTTTGGGAACACCAGTTCACCACCCCTGGCCTCAGTTTCATTATCTGTACAATGAGATTAATAATACCTGCCCTGAGTAATTCACAGAACTGATGTGAGCATTAAAATAACTAGCATAACTGAACCCTCTTTGACACCTGTATACTGTCATAGTGCAAGGACAGAGAATCAGAGATTTAGAGCAAGAAGGAACATTAAAGCTCATCTAGTCCAAATCTGCCATTTCACAAAGGAGGAAACTGAGACCCAGAGAGGGCAATATTATTGTCATTACAGTCAGCTTAATGAGAGTTCACCACAATGACAGCCATAATGACAGATGAGTTTCTCTGATTACTGTTAGTGAATTTAATTCTAAATACAATAAATTTTAATGAAAGCCCACAAGCCTTAATTACTCTTCAGTAATGGTATGACTCAGTAAACATCAAGAATAATATTTTCAAAGACTGCAGCCGCATAATTACATCTCCACAACACCCTCCATAAACAGGGCTTGTGCCTCATTTTATATGCATTCTTAGAAAAGTTTAATATTCTAAACCTCAGAATCTAATAACTGCAGGGTTAATGGGAACTTCAAGGGCCCTACCATCTAATTCATAGCTGAGCAAAAATGCCATTTACAGTAGTAACAAATAAACCTCCAGTCTCTGCTTTAAAACCTCCAATGACAAGAAACACGGGTGGGGAACCTGTGGCCTCAAGGCCACATGTGGCCCTTTAGGTCCTCAAGTGCTACTTCCCACCCCTGCAAAAGTGCAGCCTCTTGAAGAACCTCATTCATTCCACATTTGGATTATTTCAACTAGTGGAAAGTTCCTCCTTCTATGAAGCCAAAGTCTGTTTCTTTGTATCTTCCAACCTATTGCTTCACCTTCTGAAAAACAAAATAAACCAAATCTCTCTTCCACATAATAATATTTCAAATATTTCAATATTTCAAGTCAGGTATCAGGCACCTTTTAAGTCCTTGTTTCTCCAGTTACAATATCCCCCATTTCTTCAATTCAGCCTTGTATAGTATAATTTTAAGTTCCCTCTTTTTTTTAAGTGTCCTTAGAGTTCTTTTTAAAATGTGGCGCTCAATCTTGAATACAATGAACCATGTGTAATAAACATTCACTGAATAAATAGAAGAGTAAACCACCCTATTGGACAAAGGAATTACTGGTAGTAACCACTAATAGTACAAAAAATAGTACAAAGGATTGAGAAGGAATACAGTGAGCAAAACTATCACCTATCTCATTTTGAAAAACGCTCACATTAACATAGGTTAAGGTCATATTAGCTTTTTGACTTCCATATGACACCATTGAACTTGACACCTACAATTTTTTATACAGTCATCTCATTCTCTCCAATTCTATCTTCATGCAATTTATTTTTTGGCCCAAATGTAGAACTTTGCATTTATTACCACTATATTTCATCCCATTAGAGCCTTTAAAGATTCTTTTGGATCCCAACTCTGTCATCTCATGATTCAGATATCCCTCCCAGATCCCCACCATTCCATGTTTAATAATTTGATAGAATTCAATAGGCATTTATTAAGCAACAAATCTATGTCAGGCACTTCGTACACAAAGCCAAAACCAAAACAGTCCTTGCTTTCAGAAAGTTTAGATTGTGTTGAGAAAAATGATGTATATGAAGTGAAATAAATACCTAAAACATGCAAAGTAAATTGTTGGTGGAAGATAAGAGGACACTAGCAACTGGAGAATCAGGATAGACTTCCTATAAAGGGTGACTCAAGGTGAGCTTTGAAGGCAGCTAGGAATTCATGAGGCACAGATGTGAAGAGAGGGCACTCAAGGTATAGAGGGTAGCCTGTGCAGAGGCACAGAAATGGGATGAAAGACCGTGTGGGAATAGCAAGAAAACCAGTTTGGCTGGGCCACTGGGTGCATGAGGAGAAAGAATGTATAATAAGGTTGAAAAGGTAGACTGGACCCAGGTTATGAAGAGTATTAGACAAACAGAGAAGTCTGTCTTTTATCCTAAGGGTAACAGGAAGCCACTGGAGTCTCTTTAGCAGGGAAGAGATTTGTTCAGACCTGTGTTTTAGGAGTATCAATTTGGCAGCTATGTGGTGGATGAAAGAGAGAGGAGAATTAGGGTAGGGAGGACAATTATGAAACTATTGCAAAAGGCAAGGTGAGAAATAATGAGGTCCTGAAATGGGGGAGGGGGGCAATCATAGGAGTAGAGAGAAGGGGCTGAATGAGAAACTGTAGAAGCAAAATTAACAAGACTTGGTGGTTGATTGGTTGTGAGAATGAGAAAAATGGAGAATGACTTTGCAGTTGTCAACTTGGGTCACTGGAAAGATGGTGGTACCCTCAATTGAAACACGGAAGTAGAATGTTAACGGACAGCTTAGAGTGAAGAAGGTTTTGGGAAAAGATGAATTCTATTTGCAACATGTTGAATTTGAGATGTCTACTGGATATCTAGTTGGAGGTCTTTAATAATCAACAGATAATTAAGAGTTATTTTTCAGGAGAGAAGTGGGTAGATACAGATCTCTGAGGTGTCTGTATAGTGATTATAAGAAAATGCATGGGAATTGAATTGAATCTAGAAACTGAGTATAAAGAGGGAAAGAAGAGGGCTCAGAATAGAGCAATACTAGCCATGTCTACAAGTCAAATCATTAATGAAAATATTGAACAGAACAGGGCCAAGGACAGTTTTATGGCATTCCATTAGAGTTCTTTAAAACAGACAACCCCCTACCTTTACATTAGCCTGGGAACGAGCTAACAGAATCATAAGCCCCATTTTTCAGTGAAGTAACTGAACCTCAGAGATGAATGGACTTGTTCATAGTCATATAGCTAGTAAGAGGTCTTAATCCTGAGTCCAAACCAGTTACTGAACCTAAATCCTACATTCTTTCCACAACACAATGCAATTTGTATACCGCTGTATGTAGAGTCCACAGTTACTATGGAGATTAATGATCTGAACAGTGGCAGCAGGAATTCTCTGGGGGAAGGGAATTCAAAGTAAAATGAAAGGCCGTCCTCAATCTTGGCTATTTTTTAAAAATCACATACACCAATATAACGTTGAGTGACGCAAGATGAAATTATCCTTGTCGTTAGCACAATACCTTCGTTCTCGTTCACTGATTCCTAAAACCCAGGCTTCGTCTCCACTGGATCAGGTCATACTCCTAGCTTTCATTTGGTTTCCTCTCTGGTCATTGTTATTATCCCTGAACTATTCAACTCCCCCACTATCAGCTCTGGCAATCAAACCTGACTTCTACTTCAGACATTGCCTGTACCTGGTCCTTTCAATCCTAAGACTTTCTGGTTACTTGCTGGCATTGTGAATTTTGTCCCATGACCCATAACAGAATGTCCTGAATGACCCCACTCACCCACTTCCTAAGATTTGGAAAGGCTATATCTATCTATCTATCTATCTATCTATCTATCTATCTAGTCAGCTCCATGGACCATAGGTGACTCCAGCCACTGCCAGCTTCAAGTACACTGCCATTTGTTGAACAGAACTGTCTCCCAGAATTGCCTTCCCATGTGAAAAGCATCCCAGTAGAAGCCCCACCTCTGACACATACTAGCTCTACTACCCTGGTCAAGCCACTTCTCAATGCCCCTTAGCGACTCTCTAAAAACATTGTGGGCAGAGGTGTTGATCTGCATGCAAAAAGGTCCTTCTTTAGTTCCCTACACTGATGAGATCAGAGGTCTGGTTTCCTTACCCCCTCAAAACAAGAACCACATGGTAACATCAGTAGCAATAGCTAACGTTGATCTAGCACTTCTTATCAAATGAAATACTTGTAAAGTGCTAAACACAATACCTGGCACATGGTAAGCATTTCATCATTTTTATTATCACCATCATCATTCTCAGCTGACAAAACATCTTACATCATCTCATTCAATCCTTGTGACCTCTCTATGAGATGCTAGCTAATGGTGAGACTGATACTCAAATCCAGATCTTCTGGTCTCTCCTAAATTCATGTCTAGTGTTCCTTCCAACACACCACACTGCCTTACCAAAGCATTATACAAATACATATGTTAATAGTTAGTCAATAAACATTTATTAAGTGCCTACCATATACTAGCATTGTGCTAAGTACTGAGGAGAAAAAGGAAGGCCAAAGACAGCCCCTGCTCTCAAGGAGCTCACAGCCTCATGGGGATGACAGGTTGTAAACAACTATGTGTTGATAAACTGGGAATAGTCGTGCTAAATGTCACCACCCACAGTGCCAATCCTCCTATATGTCATGAGTGCCTAAGTAATACCACTTGCAAAACCAGAGGTTTCAGAACCTCTATGGGTTGGTTCATTTATTCATTTATCCAATAAACATTTACCACTTACCCAAGGCACTGGGTTTTAGGTGTTTGATAAACGCTTAATATTAGAAAAGAAGAAGAGCTATGGCAGTTGTAACATTAATGATTCAAAGGATTCCTAGGATTTAGATCTGAAAAAATGAATTTAGAAATAATCTTGTTCAACTCCCTCATTTTAGAGAATAGGAAGTGTATCAGCAAGCACCCTAGCATACCCAGGGCAGCTGCTAGCACAGGTTCTTAGATCTGCTTTACTAAAGGAAAGCAACTCAAAATGGGTCAACAATCTTTCTTTAATCAAAAACATATCATTTACCTAGTTCAGAGGAAAAAGTCAGCACCCTAAACTCCAAAGAATACAAACACAAGTTACAACCACAAGTTACAAATACAAGTTATAAACAAACCAAGAAACAGATCAGCAGATGGGCTTCTAACCATCTGACCATCACATCCATTACCTATTCAAGTTACAAGAGAAGGAACCACTAACATCTGGGTTTTTTTCAAAGCCAGGAGGCTCAACGGATTCCCAGAGTCTCATCTGGTCAAACCACACAACTCTTCTCAAAGTGAGCCCCAAAGCAAAGACTCACATCAGGGCATGTATATTTTAGGCTTCTCCTGGGTCAGCCCTCTTGACCCACTGTCCAATTACAAAGCAACAAGGTGTGGCCATTCCCCCCCAAAAAACAAGCTTCTCGCCTCGGGCTACACGTGAACATTCTCGGAGCCACTTAAGCAAAGAGGCTAGGGGCAGTAAAGAGCTTCAGATTCCCGTTACAGGAAGGTCACACAAGGAAAAAGTAGCAGCCGTAGGATTTGAATCCAGAGCCTCTTGTACCAAATCCAGTGCTCCTGCCACTGTAGCAAAAATTACCTCTCAGTGGTTCTAAAGGCTTTCTCTAGGGATGAACTGAAATCTAACTGATAAACCAAGTTGTTGCCAGTATGATAACCAGCATGTCTTCAAAGATGCCTTGCAAATCAGATCTGGCATAAAAAACGTGATTAAGAGAATATGGAACTGGGATAAATAGTGAGCCAATGATATAACAAGAATGAGACACCACACACAGAAAGTCTAAAGGGTACACATCTACTCCAATAAACTAAAAGAAAGCTTTCAGCAAACACAAATGTGTGGGAGATTTCTAGTGAAGCACAGACAATAATGATACAGGAAAAGGCTAAGATCCACCTAAGTACCAAAGTAAATAACCATTCCAGAGAAAAGAAGACTAGAGATCATTGAAAAATGTATAAGAAGTAAAGCAGTTATATAAAATCTTACCCAATAACCTTCCCTTTCACAAAGTTAGTATATCCCTCTCTAAGTAACCAACCCAAAAATGAAGTTTTAAAAGAAAAATTATTTTCCTCTTCTTTAGACTTGGAATAAAGCTAATTAAAACTTTGCAAACCCAAAAGTCATAGGAAACTTGCAAATTTGAGGCCAAATAGCATATCTATAGTATGTGCATGTATATGTGCATGTATATTTTACATGTATATACACATATATATAATATGGATACATATATACATACACATACACATACACATATATACACATACCTGCAACTGTTCCATGTTAATGACAAAAAGGAAAAAATACAACAGAGAAGAACTGGGAAGAAAATTCCAAAAACTAAAATATACATAATTTCATGACATTCCTAAATCTGGATATGCAATGTATGCCCAGGGATCACTTGCACAAATCCTATTCCAGGTCTGTAGAGCAACTGTCAGAATCTGCCAGGGGCAAAGCTGACAGGCTTCAGCTGCTTTTCCCCGTGCTCACTCAAGTTGTTCTCAGACTTATAGAAAAGTCTATAAAGTCTAGTCTATAAAGTCTATAAAGGCTAGTCATGTTTAATGAGGGTGAGATTATTTCCTGCCCTAAACAGGAAGTTGATATACAAAAGATACACAAAGAATGATACTTTGATGTATCTCCTCCATCAGAGTCAGCATACATCTCCTTGTTTTTCATATCTGGAGATATTTGTGATCAGAGGGTCACTGGACAGCACAGATTTAAAAAGGAACAACACAAACACACATATATAAGAATAACCAAGACCCTTTAAGTTCATACACAAATACACACACGTATTTTAAAATTCTATTTGACTCAGCACACAGAGAAATAATTTACAACCAAATATTCTTTTTTGTGTATAGAGATAAATGGTAGATCACAGTCACGGAATCTTTCAATTAAGGTGCTAATTTGAGATGAGCAGTACGAGTTTGATTGAAAGGTGTACTATGCATTGTGTAAAATTTTAAGATCAGAAGACACTCAAGATTGTATTGCAAATTTGGTCAAGTCTCATTATTTTAAAAGATGTTGGCATTCCTAACAGCAATGACAATAGGTGATGTTTATATCGAGCTTTACTTTTCGGAGAGATGGGGTAGGCCTGCTGATTTCCCCAATGTAGGGAACTCCCTCTACCAATACAGGTCAACAAATGTGCAATTTATAGTCTTAGAAAGCCGCAAAAAACACTGAGAAGTTAAGAGCCTTAGCCCAGGGTCACAGAGAATGTATATCAGACTTGAACCCAAATCCTCCTGACTGTAAAATCATCTCTCTATTCACACAGTCTCTATTCTAGGGACTAAGGTAATTATTCCTTCTCCACTTACAGAGAAGGGCACTGAACCTCAGAAAGGTTCAATGACCAATTTATGGATTTTTTTCTCATCAATATAGGAGGATGTGTTAACATTTGGAGAATTAAACTACCGTGTAAACACCAAAATTTACCAGTCCACCTAGCCTTGCCTTGCCCCTATGAAACATACAAGTTGGTCAGGCTAGGTGGCACAGTGAATAGAACATTGGCCCAGGAGTCAAGAGGACCTGAGTTCAAATCCAGCCTTAGACATACAACACTTACTAAGCCATGTAAGTTCTTGGGCAAGTCACTTAATCCCAATTGCCCTGCCTTCCCCCTCCAAAAAAAAGCAAAAGAAAAAAGAAACATACAAGTAGTAAAGTAAATTAAATCAGTCACCATTCTGTACATTCTTCCCACACACAACTGTCCCAGGCAACTTAGCATTGCTGCACACATAGCCTATTACACTACAGTATTTTAAACATTGTAGGGGAAAAATGTTTCATATTTCCAAAAATATGTTTCTTCTAACATGAATTTATGTTGTACAGTCAAATAGAAATAATTCTCCTTGTTTACCTTCAATTCACTTTAAAATCAAAAGTGAGGTAGATAGATCATTAGTGACACTGCTTATGGGAAAGGTCCTCCAAAAGTCAATTTCAAGGAAAATAAATGGGCACTTTACTGGTGCTTTTAAGAAGGGGCGGGGGGGGGGGGGGAAATGTCCAGACTCTCAGTCTCTTTAGATTCATGATTTAAAGAAAAATTTCCCACTTTAGTTTCTTCATATTAAGAGTAGCTGCAACTGCACTCATTTTATATTTCAAAAAAAAAGGTCAAAGCTGGTGATCAACCACAATGTGTCTACTTCAGGTGATGCTGGGAGAACATGAAATAAAGGGTTAGAGAACAGCAGGGGATATTGGAAAGAACACTGAATTTGGGAACAAAAAACCTAAGTTTGAAGTGAGTTTTTGTTACTACCTCTCCCTAGGCCATACTTTTCTCATCTGCAAAATAAGCAATTTAGACTAGATTATATCTAAGATACCTTCTAACCCTAAAAGCTATGTTTCCTTAGTGCCTCAAGCTTTCTTCCCTTGGAACATCCAGCCTTCTGCCATGCTGGCCCCCTTCTCCCAGTAGTGAGTTTATTTCAGTGCTCTTTATGCTTAGGCTAAAATAAAACTCCTGATTTCTTCCATCATTATTCTTTTCATTTACTTCCTGAGACTTCAGAGTCCCTAGAGATATTTTTCTGACTGTATTAGTACTTACTCTATGCTAGGAGTCACAGTGGATAAAATGCCAATCTTGGAGTCAGGAAAACTCATTTTAGTAAGTTTAAATATGGCCTCAGACACTTACTAGTTGTGTGACCCTGGGCAAGCCACTTAACCCTGTTTGCCTCAGTATCCTCATCTATAAAATGAGCTAGGGTTGGCTAGGTGGCACAGTGAATACAGCACCCGCCCTGGAGTCAGGAGGACCTGAGTTCAAAATTGACCTCAGACACTTAATACTTGCTAGCTGCATGACTCTGAGCAAGTCACTTAACCCCACTGCTCTGCTTCCCCCCTCCAAAAATAGAAAAAAAATGAGGTAGAGAAGGAACTGGCAAAGCACTCCAGTATTTTTACCAAGAAAATCCCAAACAGGGTCTTGAAGAGTCAGACATGACTGAAAAATGATTGAACAACTAAGAAACCAGTGAACTGGGTGAAGTTTGCCATCACATTCTATGTAAGGCACACAATCAAGGAAGACAGATGATCTGATTAGACTTGTTACATCCACATCAATAATCTTTAGGAGTCACTCCTTGGCCACAATGATCCATCCTGCCTGTGAAATCCAAAACAAGATTCCTTAATCCTACTGGTATCTGTGGATCTTCACCCTTGTTTCACAGAAGACAAGATTCTGCCTCTTCAGAAAGTCCGAATTCATTCCCTGAAAAAAGTGTCCTACCTATTGCAAAGTTCCAGTGATTGAGAGTTTCTTCTCCTTCATCTGCTCCATTGTCCTTCCAAGTCCTTTCATTTGCTGACCTCTCAGTCTCAGCTTTCAATCCCTTTCTGCCTCAAAAGCTTATAGTGTCCAATATGCTTCTTAGGTCACTTCTTCTACCCTAAGAACTCTTCTTCATCCCCTCTGAAAAGCCAACGTCTCTAGGGGTCTCCCTCAAAGCCCCTCCTTTCACCTTCTCGTGCAACGACACGGGCATGCATTGAACAAAGGCACAGGTGAAGGTTGCCACTAGTAGGCAGACAATCAAAGCACAATCCCTATGAATAGCTCAATGATGTCCTCAGCTTCCACATTTCTTATGAAAGTTGAGGTTAAGATTCCCGAGAGGAATTACAGCCTTTCATGACCCTCCCATCAGAATAGAACAACAGACTGCCTGGCTGCTTTGCCTTCAAGTTCAGTGCTTTTAAGCCAGCCTGTCTATTCCTTTCCCTTTCTCCATGTTAATGCTCCCTATATGTGGCATCTGTAATAAGCTCTAATTTATTAAGCACTAAACACAACCCACAAACCCAAACCCCACTCACAATTATCTATGAATAGCATTAACAATTTCACCATCTCTGGTTGCTGCCACAGCCTATTAACTGAGTTCTTATCCAGGAGACTTTGCAAAGGGAGATGAAAAGGTGTTATCTCTCATAGAAATATTCATTGTAAAGTATCCTATACAACTTCAAATGTGGAAAGGGCCTTAGAGTTCATCTAGCTACAATTTTCTCTTTGAACCTAATTCAAGTGGGAATGGGTTTCTGATAATCCATTCCAATAACTGCACCTGGTCACCCCTGTGGCCAATGTCAACAGTGTGGAGCTAAGTACGCTGTTTGCTGCCATGGAATAGAGGAAAGCTAAGTGGACCAGCTTGTCAAAAGAATGATGTTATGTAAATACAAAGATGATGAGCTAGCACACAGCTCAGAGTAATAATGGTACCAGAACATCTGGGGCCTCCAGGAATTTTGAATTTCAATCCTCTCAGAGTTAACAGTGACCAAGTATGGAAGGCTCAGCCTGACCCTTCACCAGTAATGCAAAAAGCAAAGTGTCCATTTTACTGACAGTGGGTTAGTAACAGCATTGTTGAATGAGAGAACCA
Source organism: Pseudocheirus occidentalis (assembly GCA_028646575.1). Lineage (NCBI taxonomy): Eukaryota > Metazoa > Chordata > Mammalia > Diprotodontia > Pseudocheiridae > Pseudocheirus > Pseudocheirus occidentalis. The sequence continues at coordinate 214,508,537 of CM053595.1, forward strand.
ACCCAAAGAGGATAGTAGAAAGATGCTATATAAATGGGTGGCTAGGTGGTGCAGTAAATAAAGCACCAGTCCTAGAGTTAGGAGGCCCTGAGTTCAAATCCTACCTCAGGCACTTAATGCAAAACTAGCCATGTGACCTTGGGCAAGTCACTTAACCCCAATTGCCCTACCTTCCCACTCCAAAAAGCTAAGAAAAGGACTTTTTAAAAAGGGTCCATAAATTTTTTTAAAGATGCTATATAAAAAAGAACCTTTATAAAGAGATAATTATTAATTATGAGTGATAGGGCAAGGGAAGAAAGTTGAGGGCTCTCCATGGAAAGAGAAACACTAGCTCAGGAAAGTATATATATATATATATATATATATATATATATATATATATGTATTTTTGCTTTTTGGAGGGCAGTTGGGGTTAAGTGACTTGCCCAAGGTCACACGGCTAGTTTGTGTTAAGTGTCTGAGGCCGGATTTGAACTCAGGTACTCCTGACTCCAGGGCCAGTGCTCTACTCACTGTGCCACCTAGCCGCCCCTGCGCCACCTAGCCGCCCCTTCAGGAAAGTATATTATTGCTAAAAGAAAAAATAGTTTTATTAAGAGGTCTGACAAAACTGATACCTGATAATTATCTTCTGATAGTTTGTTTGGAGGAAGGAGATGTTTTTCCCCATCGTGTTTCCTCCTTGTTTGGAAAAATTTCTAAAGGGCCATGGTTCTGTGTTACACAGCGTGGTTCCAGAGACTCTGATAGAGACATGTGGAGAGATTCTGAAAGCTAAGATGTGGTCTTCAATAAGTTCTTGATGCCCAATTTTCCTTGCTGCTTTTCTCCCTAGAGACTTCAGGGAGATATAAAAATCTGTGTGGCATTCACAACCTGCCACCCTCCTACCTCTCCAGCCTTCTTACACCTTAGGGATTCTGGGATCCAATGACACAAGCTTCCTTCTTATTTTGTGCACAAGACACTCCATCTCTGTTTATTTTCACTGACTGCTCCCTATGTCTGAAGTATTCCCCCTCTTCATCTCTACCATATTCTGGCTTCCATCAAGTCCCAGGTAAAATCCCATTTTCTATTTTCTATACAGACTTTTCTGATCCCCCCTTAATGCTAGAGCCTTCCTTATATTGATCATGTCCAATTTATACTATATCGAGCTTATTTGTTTATAGTTGTTTTCAGGTTGTCTTCTCCATTAAACTGGGAGCTGCTTGAGAACAGAGACTGCCTTTTGCTCTTCTCTGTATCCCTATATTATATAATATTTTGTAATAGTATATATTAATTATATAAAATAATAATATAAATAATATAAAATTAATAGATTATATATTAATATGTATAATATTCCTTTTCTTTGTATCCTTGTGCTAACCAATAACTGGTTAGCACAGTTATTAGCACACAGTAGGTGTCTAACAAATACATATTGACTGACTGACTTGGGCAAGACACACCGTCTCTCTTGGTTTGAGATGAGAGGGTGTCTCACTGTGACCTAACATGTTCATTCACTCCTATAGGGTCTTTGGTATGTTCTAATTTATATAATTTTTTCCAATTTTTGTTTGTTTAGATAAACAATTTTACTCATTATTCACTATTTGCCTTCTGAGTAACCATTATTTGATGGGAAGGAGATAAGCTGACAGGTATAAGCTAAGGGCTACTCTAGCCAAATAAGAGTGACCAGAGAAGTAGCTTTTGTTCTGAACGTACTTAACTGGATCCCTGGAACAAAGATATATGGGGGAGAGAGGACAGACATAGAACTAGCCCAATACCCTTCTTGGAAATCCATGAAGGAAGGAGCAAGTACCCAGTCGTAATCCTTCTCCTCCCCTTGTTTCCAAAGATATCTATCCATGCCCCTTGAAAGTCACATTTATATCACCTATATGGACATATATGCTTTACATGGGCATTTATATCCTACATACAAATGAGAAAACAGGTCCAGAGAAATTAAGTGATTTACTCAAGGGTAGTTATAAGTACCAGAGGTTCTGATCCCAGGTATTCTAATTCCAAATTCCTGTTGCTTTTACCTACAATGTATCTTACACTTCTCATTAATAACTCACCCAACAAAGAACAAAGTTTGACACACAGGGGTGCTCAATGAATACTAAATAACTGAGCCACACGTACATGAATAAATTGTAATTTAATCTAATAACATTGTCATTAAAGGTGTGTGTGAGGAAGATTTAAAGGTAGTTGTTTTTAAACTTCAGGACAATTTAAATGATGCTGTCTAATCTTTTTTTAACAATGGTTAAATTCTATTCTTTACACATTTAAACATTCTTTAAACACATTGTTTAGGGTTGTAATATAAACTTATCACCAATTTGAGCGGAAAAAACCTCTGGTCACAAATATAAAACATTTTACTTTTTTTCTCTATTCTTCTTCTAAGATTAAATGCAACTAATACAATTGTCCCATCTGTTTGACCATGAAATCAAATTCACTTCAACAAATATTTATAGAGTGAGTGCAAGGCACTTTACCTTCAAGATGCTTCCATGGGGAGGTGAGAGTAACAACACATGAATAGACAAGAAAATACAAGATAATTTTAGAAACGAGGGAGAAGAAGAAGGAAAGCAAATAGGAGAATTAGCACAAATGTAGGCAAATAGCATCTGCAATGCCAAAATCAAATGCCCTAAAACCCAAGAGTTTCCCCCAAATCCAAGAATAGGAACAAAGTCATCAGGTCAATATCTCCCCAAAGCTTCTGCTAATTCAAAAGATTGTTAACGGAGCCTTTTCTGGGGTTCCATGAAGGACTTTAAAGTGATTTTTAATTGCTACTTCTTAACTTTTCAACTTTTTCCTCTATCAGTTCTTTGTACTTAGAGGTACGCACCCTCCCAAGGCATCAATTTTCTTCCCTCCTATGGATTCTCCTTCCTCCTGGACAAAGACAGCAAAAGCTTTTACATTCATACAAATAACTGGCTCTTTCTTAAGAGTCTTCACAGATGAAATCTTACCATGAGAGAAGGAAAATTTACAGTCAACCATAAGTCAGAGAAAAACCAGAATGAGTAAGACTTTAAAGCAAGAGGAAGGAAGGAAGGAAGGAAGGAAAGAAGGAAGGAAGGAAGGAAGGAAGGAAGGAAGGAAGGAAGGAAGGAAGGAAGGAAGGAAGGAAGGAAGGAAGGAAGGAAGGAAGGAAGGAAGGAAGGAAGGAAGGA
>CM053595.1:214511851-214529103 GCA_028646575.1 Pseudocheirus occidentalis
TGTCGCTCAGTAATTAATCCTCAACAAGCCAAGCAAATGAGCCTATGCAAGCTGATACACTGGATAAAGTTAGAGTTAAACTGACACTTGGGTAGGAATGTGCTGCTTCCTGGAGTAACAAGCATTCTTATTCACTTAGTTGAGCCTAGTACCTTTCCAGAGATGAAGCTGCCAATTAGCATGTGAAAGAGGGAAAGGTGGGTAACCAGAGACCATCACAAACAGTCACAAGCAGCATTACACAGTTCATTCTCCTTTTATGTTTGATTTTTGCCACAATATACAACAAAGCCACTGGTGAAGGGGGGGGGCAGAAAAATATCATTTAAGTTTTTATTTTATTTTATTTTATTTATTCTCGGCTTGTTTGAGTTAACAGCCAGTAATCAAACATTCATGTACTTTATCTAGAAGACTGGCTAAAAGTTATTTTTAAAAATAATAATAGAAAAAATGGGGCTCAAGATTCAGAATTCAAAGATGCATGCAGCCCAGCATCTAGAGAGAGAAATGAAGAGAGGGATATGGATGCAGAGGAGGAGATGAACAAGAAAACAAGCCTTAAGATTTTCCCATTCCAACAGTACACAGATCATTAGTCTTGTCTCACAATTTAACAGTAATATAGAGAGGGTTCCTAGACTAAGTCACATAGCTATTCCCAATGCTATTGTCACCTGAGAGTTTAGTTTTTATTACAAGATGCAGGAAATGGAAAGCTAGTCTATTTTACACTCTCCTTCACTAATCCAGATATAAAAGAAATGCAACAAATAGACATTTTTAAAAATTCTTTTGGAAAGGTAAGAAGATAAAAGAAGGAAAAGGACCACTCTTTGGGGAGGATGGATGATAAAAATGAATGACAGAAAGAAGACAGAACTATTCAACTTCTATTTGCTTCTGGGTTTGTTTTTTTCCTTTCTGCCAATGAGAATAATCTTCTGATTAGGAACAAAGATGGTTAGCAAGGAAGATGACTCAATGGATAGAGCACTGAGCCTGGAATTAAAAAAACCTGGATTCGAATCCCACTTCAGACACTTAACTAGTTGCGTGACCCTGAGCAAGTGACTTAACCTCTGTTCTCCCTAATCCACCAGAGAAGGAAATGGTGAACCATTCTTTGCCAAGAAAGCCCCCCGACACAGTATGGTCCACTGGGTCACAAAGAGTCGGAGGTGACTGAATAACAAAAGAATTGAAACCCAAGATAAGAGAGGAAAGGGTGAGAAAAATGTCCATGTCCAAACAGCCAAATAAACTACATCCCTGGGTGCTAAAAGAACTTGTTAACGTGATTGTTGAGCTTCTGCTCATAATCTCTGAAAAGCCATGGAAAACAACAAACATGCTGAAGGACTGAAAATAAGCAGATATCAGCCTGGTTTTCAAAAATGAGAGAAGGTGGATTCTCTGGTGTGATGAGATTGACTTTAATCATGCTTCTTATCCATAAAATATGAGGCCACATAGTATAATGGATCAGGGGTGGTCACAGGGGCTCAAGTTCACTTCTGACACATATTGGCAGCCGTCATGGGCAAGTTGTTAAATACGCCAGGTAGATCTTCATTGTTATTTATTGGCAATCACAAATCCAGAAACCCTACATACACTCACACACTCACACACTCACACACACACACATACACACACACACTAAAATGAAAGAACTAGACTAAACTGATTTTAACATTTTAGAATTCCACAATTAAAACCAACATATTATTGAACCCCTACAACATACACAGTACTCTTTTACTTTTCTTTTACTTTTTGCAAGAAAAACAAACAAGTTAGCAACGGCATAAATCCAAGCTATCAATGGTCATTTGGAAAAATTATCCAAATCACTAATTACTAGATAAATGTAAATTAAAGCAATTCTGAGGCTCCACTATCACACTCATCAGACTGACAATGATGGTGAAAAAGGGAAATGATAAAATGTTGGAAAAATGTTAAAAAATGTTAAAAAAAATAAAGCCCAAGTGCTTTATTAGTGCACTATTACTGAAGTTGTACACAGTCATTCCAGAAAACAATATGGAGTCATGCACACAAAGTCAATAACCTGCACATACCTTTGACCCAGCAAGACCACTTTTAGATTTATAAACCAAAGAGATCAGATAAAGAGGAAAAGGTCCCATATGTGCAAAAGTTTTTATACAGCAATTTTTGTTGTGACAAACGACTGGAAAGTAAAGGGGTGCCCATCAACTGGGAAACTGCTGAGAAATTTACAATATATGAATGTAATAGAATGCTATTGTAGAATAGAATGCTATTACAATATGTAAATGTAATTGAATGCTGTAAGAAATAGTGAAAAAGGTGGTTACAGAGAAATCTGAGAAGATTTTTATGACATGACATGGAGTAAAGTGAGCAGAACCAAGAAAACAGAGTATATAATTATAATAATATTATAAAAACAAGCAACACTTAACAGAACTCTGATCAACACAATGACCAACCACAATTCCAGGACACTAATGGTAAAAATATGTTCCCCATCTCCTGAGAAAAAGGCAAGATGCAGAATTAGACATGTATGTGGGGAGCCAAGGAGGCCTGATCCAGGACTCAGATAAAAAATCCCCAATGCCCCTCAAGGTGACTGTGGCTTGTAAAAGTTTGCTCCCTGGAGACCCCCAGGGATATAATTAAAAGGCCTTTTGTTTGAGATCCTGACATCAAAATCTTTGCCCCCAGACTTCAGGCACCTAAAAAACATGTCCCTTATCCAATTATCCATTCTGTGTTGGTTCCAGGATATAACAGACTAAAGACAATGATAACACCAAGATGACATACTGCTTATCAAATTCTGTTACTTCCAGGATCTAACAGGCTTAAGTCAATGATAGTAAAACTTGAATTCTTTCATTTTTCTGTATCATTCTGCTCTATAAAAACCTTGCTCAAAGAATCATTAAATGGAGTTCTTTCCTATGGGCTACCCACCTGGTTAATTTTCTCTCACGTCTTCGCTGGGGCTGGTACCCAAGTGGGCCCATGACACATGTATTTTTAGACAGAGTCCATGAGTAAATCTTTACTTGACTTAGGGACATATGTTACAAGGATTCTATGGTTTGTTTTTTCTGGGGGAGGGGGGAAAAATGACAAGGGGTTATGGTGAAAAAGAGAAAAAGCGATTCATTAATTGAAAATAAAATTGTAATGTAAAATAAAATTTTAATTTAAAAAGGCAGGGAAAGTTGGACTAAATTATTTCTAAAGTTCCTTTCAGATCTAGATCTGTGATCCTATGATCTAGAATGAAGAAAATATGGATCCAGAGAAGTTCACTACCACTGTAAGACAAGGAATTAATGCTTCTACGAAGGACAATTCCACCTCCTCAATATTCCTTTAGCCACATCCTCTTTGAAAACACTACTCTGATAGAAGTCTTGTAATGATGGAATGGACACTCTGAATCATAATGACTGAACCCAGAGGACAGAGCACCATGTAACCTCCAATCCCTCCTCCTCACATTCAGTAATTCAATTCAACAAATATTTCTTTTATACCCGCAGCATACAAGGCCCTGTGTGAGCTGCTGGGGATACAAAGAAGCCACCAGTTCCTTGGAGGACCTTACATTTTGCTGGAGGTAAGGTACAGTAAGTATAATATAAGGTAACTTGAGGAGGGAGAGCAATTGTCTTCAAGTAATCACCTATAGGCATTTCGGTCAGGTTTACTGGGGTTTGGCTCTTATAAAAGTCTGCGGTGGTTGAGTCATACAGTCTACTTCAGTATCTATTCCTTGTTGTTGGTGCCATCTTGCCTACTTTTCTGCCTCACCTTTAGATCCCGAAGATTTCTTGATTGCAACTGTTGCCTGATATTTTAACAAACTTTCTCATATCACTTCTAATTCCTGGTTGCCAACTGTTTGCATGGAGCCAAAACCTCCTCCTGCCTTGCTCTGGCCTTAGTCCGGGTTTTCTTGATTTCTACTGACCGACCTGGTCTGCATCTACTTCCACTTTTACCTTTGTATTATTTATGTTTCCCATTTGCATAGTTCTCTTGAGCTACTAATGGCCTGTGGAGCTCAACCCGGTGTAACACCAGTCTGGGAATGGACAGTGTGAGGCTATCTGCCCCCAAGATTCCACTGCCTGATTCAGAGCTGAGACTTGACTGATGTTATTGCTCTGGCTAAACCCCACGTTTTTGCCACAATGGTCTGGTCTGGGTTCCAGAAGGATGGTTCTTATTGGCAGCAGTCTCATAAATCAAAACCTAGTACAGAGGTGCTCACCCCTCCTCAGTATGGTCAAAGAAGCTGGAACACAGAATTTAGAGATAGAAAAGGAACCTTCAAGTTAGCCTAACCCCTTCCTTTTATAGATAAGGAAATTGAGACCCAGTAAGGAAAAGTGACCTGCTGTAGACTACGCAGGTAGTAAAAGTAACCGTCAAGATTAGAATCCAGGACCTTTGATTCCAATTCTGGAGCTCCCTAGAACTACCCTAAATTGAGACAATATCTGTAAAGTGCTTAGCGCTGTGCCTGGCCCATAATGGGTACCTAATAAATGTTTTTCCTCTTCTCCTAAGTTACCAAAAATATTGGGGGGGGGGAGATGTGGGAGAAAACTAAAACCAGCCTAATCACTCCAGGATTCCTGGGCTTCTAACAGAAGCAGAACCAAATATAAGACAGAAATAATCATAGCTGACATTATTTAGAGCTTTAAAGTTTGAAAAGCACTCCACATTCACCATCTCATCTGACCCTCACAACAACACTATCAAATAGTATTACAAGTAGCATATATATTCATATATATTTCATTATATTCATTTTTAAGTTGAGGAAACTGAGGCTGAGTGATTCAAGATTAATTCTTTCCTGACCCCAAGTTCAGTGTTTTTCCCATTACACCATGCTGATATGAGAAACGCTATCCTGGGGTCACAATTATCTCAAAACAAATTGATTGAATTTGAATGATATAGCTACATAAGGAGCAGAATTTTAATTTGACCTGACCTCCCTATAATAATCTGCCAAAACATGAACTTCCAAACATTCCCAATCCCATCCTTACTGGGGCTCCCATATTGATCCCTATTTGCGTAAACTGTCAAGGTAAGGGTAACATCATGACTCTGTACTCCCACTGGTCATGGTACTAGCTGCTTTTAGGAAGTTCTGAGGGCCCTTGCTAACTTATAAGGCAGTCTCTCTCACAATTCTTGCAAATATCTCAGTCTGTGAACCACAACCCTGCACAAAGTGGGAAAGCAATTTGAGACTTGAGGTCTGCATTGACACACTCAACTAGGAAGTAACAATTTCCTCTGACATCATAAATACTGAGCAACTGGATTAAGGGAGATTTCTAAACCCTTCCAAAAACCATTGGCTATTTGCCATGACAAGTCATTGGATAAGAGCTTAGATCAAAGAGACAGAATTCCAACAGTCAATAATTCATAGACGATCCTTTTCTCCTCAAGCATTTTTACATCTTTAGTTTTGTTTGAATGATATTTAACCTATTGTAAAAGGAAGACGGGAGGAAGGGCAACTAGGACAGATTACTATGTCACTGTGACTCAATTAAGACCTTTCCAACAAAGAAATTATTCCACTGAAAGGCCAACAATGGATTTAATAACACTTAAATAGGAAACCACAGTACATCTTTAAATCTGGGAGTTTGTTACAATTGCGGTTCCTCCCTGGGCAATGTGACCTGGGACTCTGTAATTCATGTTTGTTCTGCAGCTACTCAACAGGAGCCAATTAATAATCTTCCTACTAATACCCTGCAAGCCCAAGGTGATTTTTTTTAAATCTGAGAATCTTAAACTGCAGAAAAAAATGTATTTTCAACATGAAAAACATCTTAGTTTCTGATTCATGCAGAAAGCTCAGACTATAGAGTTACTTTGAAATAATACTCATGTATATACTGTTAGCTCTATCATGCTCAGAGGCATTCTGTTCCTTCCAGGGAGTTTTTATAATTTATTTTATTTTATTTATTCTGAATTTAGCAAACACCTCCCCAAAAAAAGAAATTTCCATTTATAGAGGATTTCTATTCAAAATGAAAGGATACGTAAAAAACACATATCTCTATTTCTTACAGCTTGCTTTTTAAAATATACTATAAATTCAAAGTAATTTTCAAAACTGTACTGCTTGGCTATTTCTTTCTGAAGTCCTTTAGTTCTTTTCAATGCATTTTTGAACATGCTTCAATATTCTTATCTTCTTTCTTTTAATTTTGTCAATCTTATAACTAGCTCCTCTCCTTCCCAAATTCTCTCCCAGTCTACACACACACACACACACACACACACACACACACACACACACACACTCAAGCAAAAAAAAATATCACATAGTTTCCATGTCAACAAATTTATGTTTAATTCTGCCCTCTTGACTTTATCACCATTCTGTCAAGAAGTGGACAGAGTGCTTCCACATTACCAGTCCTATCCAGTAGTGGTTGTCATTGCACTGATCAGAATTCTTAAGTCTTTTAAAGTTGTTTTTACACTGTAGTTGATACTATAATGTTCTCCTGGTTCTGCTCACTTCATTCTGCATCAGTTCACACAAGTCTACCCAGGTTTCTCTAGAACCATTCTTTATGAATTCTTATAATACAATAATGTTCCATTACATTTATTTACCATAATTTGTTCAATTATTTTCCAGTTCGTGGGTACTTACTATGTTTCCAATTCTTTGCTACTTTCTGTCTCTTTTGATTCTTTTGTTTACATTTCAAAGTTTCTACTCAGCTCTGGTCTTTTTTCATCAGGAATGCTTGGGAGTACTCTATTTTATTAATAATCTATTTTCCTCCTACAGAGTCACATTGAATCTTTCTGGCCAAAGTATTACTGGTTATAATCCTTTATCTTTTGCCTTGTATACTATTGTACACCAAGTTTTTCTTTTATTTAGAGAGGTAGATATCAAAACTTGTATATTACTGGCTATGATCCTTTAACTCTTTCCTTTTGTATTTTTATGGCATTTCTTCTATGATTTGGAAGCCCTGAATATTGACTATAAGTAATTTCATTTTGGAGATTTCTTACAAGAATGACTAGTGTATTCCTTTTGGTTCTAATTAGTCTGAGTAGTTTTAATTCATGATTTCCTGAAATAGTGCATCCAGGCTACGTTTTTGTTCACAGATAACTAGGGTTAGGGACTTGCCCAAGGTCACACGGCTACTAAGTGTTAAGTGTCTGAGGCCAAATTTGAACTCAGGTCCTCCTGATTCCAGGGCTGGTGCTCTATTCACTGCTCCACCTAGCCACCCCTATAGTTATTCTTAGACTATTTTTTTCTTCTTGAAAATTTTTTTTCTCCTTGACCTGCTTTCCAAATTAGTTGTTTTTTATATGATATACCTAACATGTTCTTCTACTTTTTTAGTCCGTTGACTTTGTTCTAATATTTCTCATTGCTTCTTGGAGTAATTAATTCTATTTAGTCAATTCTGATTTTCAGGGAGTCTGTTACTTGAATCAGATTTTGTACCTGTTGTATTAAGTTATTAGTTTCCTTTCAAGTCTTTCTTTTAGAACTCTCATTTCATTTATATCTTGATTTTAACTTTTGTTTCATTTCTTCAACAAATTCTAGCTGATCTAATAGCTGTGTTTTTGTCTCAGACTTTGACTATAGATGCTGTGGAGTTATGCCCTTTTCCTGGATTTGTGTTGTGGGCATCCCTGGCTCCATAATATTTCTTTGCCATTAGTGCCTCCTTTGTTTATGCATTTTTCCAAATTTATTTCCTGAATTGAGATGATGGCTGTAAGGTAAAACCAAGCATGAGCAGCTTTCCAGAGGCCTGCTGCTGTGAACAGCTTTTCCAGATTCTGATTACACAGTATAGTGAACTCTCCACTTATTCAGTAACAAACTAAGACAAAACATTCACAATAAACAAAGTACAGCATTCAGAATGTTATAACTTCACAACTTATCATTAAAATGACCACATAGCTTTCACCAAAGTGGTCACATAGTTTTAAGCAAAAGATAGCATTCATTTAGTAAGTCCTTCATTTAGTAAATCTTAAGTTCAATCACAAGGTACAAAGACCATCCACTCCTAGATCACAAATAAGTCATCATTAAACACCCAAGAAGAGATCTTTTCATCTTGACTTGAGGCAGGCTCTCAGCTTCCATGATTCCTCTTCCATGGTTCCCACTCCTGTCTGAATCTAACCAACTGCCACCCAAGTTCAAAGGCAGACAGACCCCAGTTCCTTGTCCAGCTCTCCATGCAGTTCCTGTTCCATAATGAAGCTCACCATGTCTAGTCCACCTCAAGTTCTTATTCAAATACCAGGAAACCGAGTCCCAGAACCAGAAAGTCAAAGTCATTAAAGTAACCACAAACTTGGTACACATAGTTAATGCAGTGAACACCTACATTCCCAAGCCTTCAAAACAGAACAGGTTCCTTCAAGCAGGGATCCTCCTCTTTCACTCAGCTCCAGTTGGCCCTCAGAAGTCTTGGCAGCTCCAGCTGGTTCTCAGAAGCTCTCAGCAGAAGTTTTGGCTGGCTCTCAGAAGAAGCTCCACCACCATAAGCTCCACTCTCAAAATCAAAATCACTTTCTCCTTAAAGTTCCAGCTGCTTCTGGAAGAAGCTCTGCCACCACAAGTTCTGTTCTCAAAATCTCTCTTCTCTCTAGCCTGAGCCTCTCCTTATATATGGTATTAGCTCCTCCCTATTCTACCCCTTCCTGTTACATCAGCAACAGGGGTTCATACCTTCCATTTCTTCACAGAGGCTTGATATAATTAACTCAAAACTAAGTGCTAAGTACCTGTTTACTTGCCAATACAAGGAGATCTTCAAATTCCATTACTATCTCAATCTAAACAGCCATGGATCCTGGAACAAATAGAGGCACTATACTTTATAATCCTACCAACTATGCCACACCTCACCTTGCATATTTCTAAATGAAATATTGGTTCTAATTTGTATTATTTGAGGTCCTGATGCTGCTTTCTGAGATACTGAGGATCACATTTTTAAAGAACCTTTGCACCACCTCAGGTCAACAACAGCACACTTTCTGCTTCCTAATCACTCTAATTAGGGTGTGGTCTGAGCTAGACAGGAATTTGGGAGGCCTAGCTGCAGGCTGACTTCTGGTTAGGGCTCCTGTAGAAAACTGTTAGTCTCAGCTCTTGTCAGCTAGATAGAAGATTCCATGGGCTTAGAGTAACAGAACTATAGGCTATTCCTGGATATTCCATTGTAAGCCCCAAATCCTACTGTGGGGTCAGAGGGACAGAGCTGTAGGATCACCCCTGGTCTGTACTCTCTTCTCAGCCTCAGGTCTCAAACTCTGCTCTAGATCTGAAATCTCAATTAGGGTCACAGTGACAGAAGTTCTGTTCTATACTCCATGTCCTATATATAGTAAACACCTTACAAGCTTGAGTTTTTGTTCAGTCATGTCTTACTCTTCATGACCCCATTTGGCTTTTGGAGGGGAGCAAAGATACTGGAATGACTTGCAATTTCATTTTTCAGCTCATATGACAGTTGAGGAACCTGAGACAAACAGGATTAAATGACTAGTCCTGAGTTAGGATTTGAATTCATGACTCCAGGCCTGGTGCTCTCTCCACTGTGCCACCTAATTGTCCCAAACTTGAGTACCACAATAACAAGCCTGTCCCTATTCAGTGCTACCTGGTTCAGAGCTGCAGTTTCCAGCTCTATCAATCTTCTGAACCTCCTTGGCTTAGGTCTCCTCTAAGGCCCTATAGGTCTTCAGCAATCTCCTGTGATAATGGGAGCTAGAAAAACTACCTCCTATGATTTCTCTTCAGATTTCTCTGTCACCACTCATTTTAGCAGTCTTCCTTGATCTTTACTGGAATAGCTATGGGAGAGCGCTGGGTTGAATTTACTGCTCCCTCTTACTATGCTGTCTTTGTCCATATCATTTTAAAATCCAAACCAATGTCACCAAGTCCTCAAGTGGCTAGATACAAGTCACGCCGTAATGAATGCTATTATTTGACTATTTTAAATGTATCAAAGACAAGTCAAACCAAGATACCCAGGCAAAACAAATGGATGGTTGGCCAGTCTGACTAGTCATTTTCCCTGTATACTCATCACTGTGAATTTCACCCAGAGGATATGGTAAAAGGAAATATTTTCAAATCATACAAGTAGCAACTTTATGTGATCCAACACTCAAATGTCAATAGCAAACACATACTTTTTAGGTTCTCTTGCATCAAATTTTTAAAACATATATGGCATCATCCAATCCAATCAAAAGGGCAAGGAGGGGTGCTGGCACACACAGGGACACAATCTTTGGGTCATCCCACCTACCAGTACACAAACCACTTTGAAGTATGCCAGAACCCCCATGAGAAAGAAGAAAAATGGACAAAGAACTTTTACTCAAACCAGTTAACATCAGGAAGGCTGTTTTGTACCAGTCAAAATGATCATATAATTATTGCCATCCTTACACAAAGGCAAGTGAGAACATGTGCCAAAGAGGGAGAGGAAGACCAGAAATAAGATACTGAGCGAACAGTTCACCAAAGCGCCCAAAAGGATGATCAGAAGCTCACTGTCTCACATCTCAGCCAACATTCCTCTACTGCAAATGTCTCCTACCAGCTCTGTCCCAATTTTCCCAATACTTTCCAAGAAAGAGAGCTTTCTTTGGTCAAGTCTGATGTTCTCCTCAGTTCTGACTTGGGCTTCTTCTCTGTCTTCATTATGACAGATCCTGGCAGTGCCATATTTCTCCTAATCTTCCCAATAGCAATTCACTAAAGCACTATCCCATGAATCTACTAGGCAAAGGATCATAAAGATTTTTTGAGCTGGCAGGAATCTTAAAGGTCATATAGTTCAACCCTCTCATTTTCCAAAAGAGACAGTTGTGACCCCAGGAGGTGAGGTGACTTGCATGAAGTCACATAACAATTCATGGCAGAGTCAGGAATCAACCAAACATCTTTTCATTTCAAGTCCAAATGACATTTCCGCAATATCACAGAGCTCATCTGCCTTAGATGAAGGGCTCCAGGGAGTCTTCCTGGGGTTATTTCTCATCTGACGCTCCCTCTTACACCAACAAAAACACACAGAAAATACAAAACATGGAGCTGCAAAATGCAATGTAAAGGGGATGTCCTCGTGCCAGTTTCCAAATAAATCTTTCCATGTTGTCTTTGGAGAACATTTCCCATAACTGAAATCATATTTACTCCCAAAGTGAGACCCTAGCTTCAGCTAGAACTTTCCTTGGGCAGTTGAGTAATCCAACAGTTCAGCACTGTTCTTCCCCTCCCCTGACTTCCCAGCTCCATTTCTAACAACAATACCAGTCTAGGCCTGCAGCAGAACTTGGCCGACGACAGCCGAAAGCCACAGCCAGGAAGGTTTCTTGGAGGCTGAAGGTCTCTTAGCCAACACCCTCAAATCAAATTTCTTTCAACAAAAGCCCAATTCCATTAAGGAAACATGTCCAGCATTGAAAGCGGTAGCACAATACTACACCCACTGCAGCCTTGGGGGGAAAAAGGTGAGGTTTGAGCAACTATGGTGGATTTTAGTTGGCAGACTAATCAGAAATAATACTTAATTATGTAATCACTGGGGAGGCGGCATGATCTGGTGCAATAATTACCCACCAGATGTATTTAAAGGCTTACTTGAAGAAAAGTGTGATCATGACAGAAAAGCCAACAGCTTTGAGATGATAGGGGATTTAAAAACATGCAAGGTAGGGATGGGAGGGCATGAATGCTATTATTAAGACTTACTTCTAAGTATCTGTCATCTGTGCTCCAGTGATCAAAGTCAATCAATCAACATTCATTCACCAAGTGCTTACTATTTGCCAGATTCTGTGCTCATAAATGGGAATAATAAAGAAAGGCAAAAACACAGTCCCTGCCCTCAAGAGGCTTACACTCCTGGGATGAAGAGAACATGCAAACAACTACAGTTAGTACAAGATAAAGACAGTGTGAATGGAAGGTAATCAATCAATCAATCAATCAATCACTAAAGTTTTATGTTAAGACTAATACCTTATTCAGTACAGAACTTTATAATTGATAAATAGCTTTCATATAGATTATTACATTCAACAACTCACATCTTTTAGAGTACTTCAAGGTTCACAAAGGACTTTTGTCCCAACAATACTAAAGTAGGCAGTGCAAAGATTCTCATCTCTACTTTGCAGATGAAGAAAATGAGACCCTGAGAGGTAAGTTGAGTGTGTCACATACCTACCAAGTTTGGAGAGAGGACTCTAAGTCAACCCAGGTCTTGTGGCTACAGGGCCAGAGCTCATTCCACCCTGTGAGGTAAGTAAAATAGGGATTATTATTGCTGAGCAAAATGAAGTTCAGAAAATTGAAGAGTGACTTGCCCAAGGTCACACTGTTGGGAAGAGGCCAAACTATGTCATTTCACATTTCTCAGCTGAGCTTCAGAGGCCACATCATTTGATACCTGTAGGAAGCATTGTAGAAAGGATTTCTGCATAGAGGTGGGCTAAACAACCTCTAAAACCCCCCTCTAGCTTATGCATTCTGTTTTGTGGTCTGGCCTAAACCTATAAAATTTGCTGGTGTGAAGACTTCCAAGTGCGGACATTCCCTACCCATTTGCAGATAGGCAACTCATCTGTACCAGTCTCAGAGAGGTGAGAGGTGAAATGGTATGCTCATGGTCACAAAGCTTTTATGTGTCAGAGATAAGCCCCGAACCCAGTTCTTACTGACTATAAAGCTGATCCTCTCTCCACTATTGCCTAGCTTCCTTCTATTATATTAGGAGATTAAGATTCATGTGGAGAGCCTTGAAAAATTCCTCAGGTTTAAATACTGCAAGTAAGTGACTCAGTGTGGACAGAGTTCTGGTCAGGATTCAGGAAGAACCAAGTTCAAATCCAGCCTTAGACACTTACTACCTGTGTGATCCTGACCAAGCTAATTAATCTTTTCCTGCCTCAGCTTCCTCATCTGTAAACCGGGGGTGATAAAGGCACCTACTTCCCAGAGTTGTTGTGAGCATTAAATAAGATCATTGTAAAGTGCTTAGCAGAGTGCCTTCCCAAAGTAAGATCTCTATAAATGTTAATTATTATTATTAATGGAGAAAGTCCTAGTCTGGGAATCAGGAGACAAGAACTCTTACGCCCAGACATTCCCCTCACTTGCTGAACAGCTCTGAAAACATCGCTGAAGCTCTTTGTGCTTACAATTTTCTCTTTAAATAGAAGAGGTCCTAAAGGCTTTGTCAGTAGAACAGAAGCCCTGACTGGTTGCACATTGCAAAGGCTCTGAGACTGTCAGTCATTCAAGGGCTATATTTCAGAAGATCAGCACCAGAAGTCTGGCCCTGGATATCTGGGTCAGCACAATTTATAATGAAGGGGTTGCAATCTGCTTTTCAGAGATTGATGATTTTACAAAGATTCCCCCAATTCCAAGTAACTCAGGGTTTAACCTACCTACACCTTATTCCTTTCCTTTCCCTCAACCTTACCTTTGAGCCTCCAAAAGACTTGAAGGCTTTCAGACTAAACAAATACCTTCCATAACCACTTTAGCACCTTTTTGAAGTGCTAATGACAGTTATGCATTGCAAACACCTCAGAATTCACACCTACTCAATTTTTCAGGCAGGCAAAAATAAACATTTATTATCATAATCATTATTATTATTGTTAATAATACCTAATGTTGGTGTAGTATTCAGTTACAAAGGACATGATCTCATTTGATGAGCACAAAAGCCTCCAAAGGTAGTCATTATCATCCCCATTTCACAAAACAGAAAAGGTCTATACTGTCAGCAACTGAGAGAACCAATTTTATGCTGGGGTTCAAAAAAACAACTTCACAAAGACAAGATGGAAGAGTTAGCTAAATGGCATTTCAATTGAATCTGGGGAGTTTAGTGGACAAAAAGCTTAATATGACTCAACAGTTTGATGCGGCATCTAAGAAAACTAATGAGATCATAGGCTACTCAAAGAGAAGGATAGAGCACAGGCCTAGGGAGACATGGACCTGCTTTACCCTGCCCTGACCAAATAATCAATGGTCAGCTCTCATCATCCTATTTTAAATTAGTCGTTGATATTTGCTGGAGAACATCAAGAAGAGAGCAACAATGATGGAGATCCCATACATAGACTGGCTGAAGTCACTGGGTAAATTGGAAAAGAGAAGGCTTATGGGTGACATGATTGCTATCTTCAAGTATTTTTAAAAATAGCACTAAAGATGAGAGATTAAATCTACTCTGCTAGGTCCTAGGAGGCAGAACTCAGAAAACAAGTGGAAGTTTTGCAAATGGACAAATTTAAATTTGGAGTAAAAAAAACATTTTTTAATAATTTAAGTTATCCAAAGATGGAATAGGCAGCATTGGGAAATAGTGGATTTCCCCCTTACTGGACGGGAAACCAAAGCTTCAAGCAAATGCTATATAACCATTTGTAGGATATGTCATGGAGCAGTCTTGTTCATGTATGGTTACACTAGATAACCAATGAGATCCTTTCCAAATCTGATTTCTGAGATTCTAGTCATCTAGCCTTTGTGATTCCAATTCATCTGCAAGTCATGACATCACCTTCCTGATGTCATTGGTTTTCTTTAAGAACAAAGGACAAACAACGATATGTGAGTAGCAGTAGCTGCCCCACTGGGGATCCAACTGGCCATTTTCAGTTGAGCAATGCTCCTTCTTTCCTTACTTCCTCCCTCCTTTCCTCCCTCCCTCCTCTCCTTCTGCCCACATGGGGAATCATAACCTTACATGTGGGTACTATGCCCAAAGGGATATACACTTTTGATCAGTGAAACCTCACAAGATATCTTGGGGTTTGAGGGCTTTTTTTTCTTGTCCCTATTTATTCATTCTATCATTTTTAAAAATAAGACAATGAACACTTTTGTCCCATGTATTTTCATTTATTATTTCTTGAAATAGAGCTCTGGAAAACCAGGCATTGATAAAGTCCATTGGGATCCAAAGGGAACTACTTGATCAGGTCTTAAATCCAAATCATTCAGGTTCTCAAGACTGATTGGCCAATAATAGATCTCCCCTCAATCCTCACTTGGTTATTGTTTTGGTTTTGATGGCTCAGTGAGTGTAAATAGCAATTGTTTCTGTTCTGCCAGAAACCCTGAGGTTGATTTTTTTTTCTTTTGAGTAGGAAAACTAAGCCATCTTTTGCCTTATTTTTTAAGAAGCCTTAAAGCACTGAATCACTTGAATGGGTGTTGCCTCAGACAAACTGAGACCTGGGAAAGACCTTAGCTTAAAAAGACCAAGTTCTCCTACTGTATCTGGAGTCATCTCTAGTCATCCTGACCTTGATCTTACTACTGGACTCAGATGACCCTGGAGAGAGAGTGAGGCTAATGACTTTGCAAAGCCCTGCCTCACTTAAATCCAATTCACTTGCAAGTCAAGATATCATCCCCCTGATGTCATTGGTGCTCCTCATGAATGAAGGACAAACAACAATCCAGTTACAAAGATCACTGCCACCCTAGAAATGCCACCTTTGGGGGGGAGGGGTGAAAGTAAGGAAAATGGGTTTAAGTGATTTGCCCAAGGTCACACAGTTAGTAGTGTGTCAAGTGTCTGAGGCCAGATTTGAACTGAGGTCCTCCTGAGTCCAGGGTCAGGGTGCTCTATTCACTGTACCACCTACTTGCCCCCCTCCCCATCTTACTTTTATATAAATCTAATTCAAAGGAAGTCTTTTCATAAGTCAGTGTATAAATGTGCCCCTATTCAACTTTCATCCATTGTTCCTAGTTCTACCTTCTGGAACAGCCAGACCAAATGTAATTTCTCCTTTCACCAGAGACCTTCAAAAAACTGAAGAACACCGACATTCTCCCCTCCTCTAAGCCTTCTGTCTTCAAACTAAACAGACCCAATTCTTTACACTGGTCCTCACATGACACGATCTCAATGCCATACACTGTTATGTTCACCCTCTAGCTTATCAACATCTTGTCTAAAACACCTAGAATTAAACTCAATACTCCAATGTGATCTTATCATGTCAGAATTCAGCAGGACTATCACCTCCTCATTCCTGAACAGGATGCCTCTCCATGCAGACTGATATTCTATTGGCTTTTTTGACCATCATATTGCACTGTTGACAAATACTGAGCTTGTGTTCTATTAAAATACTCGGATCTTTTTCAGAGTTCCATTTATCCATTCCTCTTTCATTTTAAATGTAGAGAGGCGGTGTGGTGGTCAGAGTACTAGACTTAGAATCTGGAGGACAAGTTCACATCTTGCCTCAGACAGTTACAACATGTGTGACGTAGACTCCATCCTTATTTACATCCATTCACTTCATTTGGTGATCATCTGTAAAAGGGAGAATAAGAATACTACCTACCTTACAGGGTAGTAAAGATTAAGTGGGATAATGTATGACAAGAGTTTTGCAAATGTTGAAGCACTATATAAATGCTAGTTATATTATTAACTGAGGCAGCTAGGTGATAGAGCAGCAGGCCTAGAACCAGGTGGACTCGGCTCCCTGAGTTCAAATCCAGTCTCTAACGCTCATTAGCTATATGACTCTGGGCAAGTCACTTAACGCTGTTTGCTTCAGTTTCCTCATCTCTAAAATGAACTGGAAAAAGAAACGGCAAACCACCATCTTTGAAAAAAAAACCCAAACAAATGCCAAATAGGGCCACAAAAAGTAGGATACAACTGAAAAACAACAACATTATTAATGGGAAGTTAAGTCACTATGAGATTTTACATTTCTCAATATTAAATTTTAATTAGTTATGACCTATTGAGATCTTTTTTAATTCTTATGCTGGCATACAACTAAACATTAGCTTTTCTGCCTAGATTTAAGTTACCCATAAATTTCAGAATTATGTCATTTCTATATTTATCTGACTCACTGATAAGTGTTAAAGAGCATAGACCCTATTGGAAGCTCCCCTGGACTACTGTCCTAGAGACCTTTCCATCCAAGTTCATGCCAAAACATTAAAGACTACTCTTTGGGAAAAGAATCTCAAAAGCATTCTGAAGAGAATAATTCCTTCAGAATTAGGGTGGAGCAAGTAGAAGCTAATGACTTTATGAAAAACCAAGATACTATTAAACTGTTACAAAGAAATGAAAAAATAGAAAGCAGTGTGAAAT
>CM053595.1:214529603-214562987 GCA_028646575.1 Pseudocheirus occidentalis
GGAAGAAATGGCATAAACTCTAAACTGGGCATCATGCCACACAGGAGAGTAGGGGGCATGGGGATGAGAGGGGGGATGATGGAGGGGAGGGCAGGGTCTGGGGGAGGGATGCTGGAAGCACACACTTCAGGAAAGGTACAGGAACAGGGTAGAGAACAGAACAAGGGGGGAGGGATAGGAAGGAGGGACATATGATCACTGTCACAATATGTCCACTATGAAGATGTCCTGTATAATCACACATCCAAGGCCTGTATTGAATTGACTGTCCTTCCAGTGAGGGTGGGTGACAAGGGAGGAATTGAAAGAATCTAGAATTTAAAGTTAAAGACCCTCCCTGCCCTACCAGAAAGTAAGAGAGCAGATCAGGGGAGGGGCTTTACAGTGGGATTGCTATTTTAGGGTTGGGCTAGGGGAAAGATGGGGAGAAAATTTGTAATTCAAAAATCTTGTGAAAATGAATGATGTAAACAAGAAACAAATAAAATTTATTAATAAAAAAAGACAAAAAAGACTACTCTTTAGATCTAGCTAGTCATTGCACCCCCCAAAACAAATGACTATACTGCTCTTGAGCCCATCTTTCTCCATTACCTACGAAGCTAGATGGCATCATAGAGGGAATGTTCAAGTTCAAGTTCAACCTCAGAAAGTCATTTAACCTCTTGGGGGTAATAATAGCACCTACCTCCCAGGGTTATTCTAAGGATAAAAAGAGATAATTTTGTAAAGCACTAAGCATGGTGCCTGGCACGTAGTAGACACTTAATGAATGTTTATTCTTCTGTCCCCTCCATCTTGTTCAGTAGACTCACACACACACACACACACACACACACACACACACACACACACACTTTATAAAATGCTTTGCTAATATCGGTAAGATCACAAGGTCATAGATCCAAAGGTGGAGATTAACTAGTCCAATTTTCTCATTTTATCACCAATGAAACTGAGGCCTATCAAGGTTAAGTTATTTGGCCAGGTAATCTACAGCCACAGTGTCCCCTTCATCTACCATGCTAATAACACTGTCAAAAAAGGTAATGAAGTTAGTCTGTTCTCAGTGAAGTAATTCTGCCTCTTTGTGGTCACTGCCCTTCTTTTCCTCTCTACATGCTGACGGACCATTCCCTTAATTAAATCAATCAAGGGATTTGCCATGAATTGAAGCCTATCTTAATGACTTAAAGTCTACAGACTGCATTCTCTTCCCTTTTTCCAAAACCAAGACATTTGCCCTTCTCTAGGCCTGCAGCAGCTCTCGAATTCTCCACAGTCTCACAAAGAGCCCTGATGGCAGCTCATGCACCACATGCAGCAGCTCCCTCACCAGCATGGGTTTTACAAAGTACCCTCTTATTGTCTCCTGACTTGAGACTGAACACGAATTCCTTCTAAGTTACTTCTGTTCTATCCTTTTCATCTAAAGATCATCCTCCTTGTCCAAGGAGACAGAAACAAAATGTGAGGAGAGTAGCAGCCGTACTAGTTCTGTCTTCTTTCCATCCGCCCCAACCAGCAAAGGGATTCCCTCTTTAATGCTCTTCATTCTCTCAATCTAGCTTTCACATATACCTCTTTTCAACATCTGCATTCCTTGTCAGCCTCAGCTCATTTTGAATAGGAGTTCTCCTGACACTCTAACAAGGCCATTCCATGCTTTGGATTCTTCCAGTTACCTGCCTTTGCTTCCATCTTCCAAAGGTGACTTTTAAAAACCCAAGTCTGTGGTGAGTGCCTTGAACAGCCACATCACTGTCTTTGGACCCTCCCCCTTCCCCTTCTCACTTCTCTTTGCGTCTTCTTCAGAATTTCAACCCTCCAAGACTGACCTCCCCTGGAGAATTTCTATCCACAGGATCATACTTACTCACTAGGACCACATAAGATTGAAAAATGCTTCACTAAAATCCAAGTAAAGTAAATTCTCAGCATTCCTCTAGTTAAATCTCTGAATAAAGTTAGTCTGGTATGACTGGTTCTTGACCAAGTCATGTTGGCTTTTTGGGATCACCACTTCCTTTGCTAGATATTCAAAAACCATCCCTTTGAGAACACATTCATTGCCAGGAATGGAAGTCAGAACCACAGTACTACAGTTTGCAAACTCTAGTCCTTTCCTTTTTGAAAATCAAAAAATCTGTTTTTCTCCAAACCTGTAACACCTCTTGAGTTCTACACAATCTTTCTTTTTAAATAATATAGCATTAATGTGCTTTGATCTTTTATACCACTTGCTTTTCCCAGTACATCCTTCATTTCTCTCTTACTAAGCAAGCTATCCCTTGTTTAAAACAAAAGGGAAAAAAGAGAAAAGAAATTTTTTGAAGTAGCCTATTTAATCCAACTAACATATTAACAGTGACTGTGATTAAAATATACAATATTCCATTTCTATTTTTGTTGTTCACTTGTGTTTGACTTTTGTGAGCCCATGTGGGATTTTCTTGGCACAGATAATGGAATGGTTTGCTCATTTTACAAATGAAGAAACTGAAGCAAATAGGGTTAAGCAACTTGCCCAGGGTCACACAGTTTGCAAGCGTCTGAGGAAAGATTTTAATTCAGGAGGATGAGTCTTCCTGACTCCAGGCCCAGCACTCTCTCTGCTGTGTCACCTAGTTGCCTAGTTCCACTCCTATGCGCATCTACAAAAATGGTGGGGAAGCATATTTTTGCAATTCTGACACCAAGACTGATCATTCTAATTGTATAACATATATTTTAATCATATATATATGATATATATCATTAGATATATCATTGTAATTGTATAACATTAGTTTAATCATATATAAATGTTTAATCATCTAGTTTATTTATATATAAAATATATATATTATATATACATATGTATATTTATATTTTATCTCCTGACTTGATTTTGTCTCCTGACTTGATAAGACAAGATACACACTCACACATGTGCACACACACACACACACACACACACACATACACACAAGCACACACATATCCAGAGAGAGAGATTTTCTTGGTTATGCTGACCAGTTAATACTAGCTTTCCCAGGCGCCTCTGAATTTCTCACATGCCCTGTTTCTCTCAAAGACACATTCCATTACATACATGTATCACAATTTGTTTGGCCATGCCCCAATAGACAGGTACTTATTTTGTTTACAATCCTTTGATACCATAAAAAATGTGGCTATGAATATTTTGATGCATAAATGACCTTTGTTTCTGTCTTTGACTTCCTGGGAGTATATGCCTGGTGGTGAATTCTCCAGGTCAAAGGATACGCAAAATTTAGTTTCTCTTTTGTAATAATTCCAATTTTTTTATTATAACTCCACCAATATTGACTCTTCCCATCTTTTGTCATTTTTGCCAATTTGTTGGATGTTAGGGGAAACTTTTGACTTATTTTGTTTTGCATTTGTATTATTGTTGTTGATTTGGAGCAATCTTTCAGAGTGTTGTTAATAGTCTGCAATTCTTATTCTGAGCTCCACCATCTTTCAAAGATCACTGATAATGTTTCAGCAATTGCATCTGTCAGTTTTGTCAGTATATGAGAATGTAATTCATCTAGGCCAATCACTTGCACTCATCAAGGGAAATCTCAGCAATCTCTTATTACCACCTTATTTATCCTGGGCATCAAATCCCTAATAACTGTATTTATTCTTTCCTTTCCAGTTCAAAGATCATTCTCTTTGACAAGGAAACAGAAGCAAAATAAAAACTGAGCAGTTCTGCTTTTTCTGTTATCAATAATGACAGTCCCAAAGACCCCATGTCCTTCTTTAATCCTCCTCTTTCCACCAACCTAAATTTTTAACTCCTTGTTGCTTTCGCTAGCTTCCCTCATCAGCCCCAGCTCATTCCGATGTTGAACATGCCTAATAATATCTGCACAGACCATGCTACATTCTTGAAGGATCAGAAGTCACTACACTATGCATAATCTAGAGAACTTTATAGACTAAATGTCATTCTCTGAATAAAATTCATTTGCTGAGAAATCAAGAGGATAAGACCTACCAAGTGGCCTGCTATAGATTTTTTCTGTTTCTTGTGTGAACTATTAACCTTCACTCTCTTCTATGGGAACAGAGAAGGAGAAAAACAACAAAGTTGACTGGGCCATAGTCACTCTTCCATCATCTCTGATGGAAAACAACAGGGTACCTGCCAAACCTGCCAATTTAGAGTATCCAGATTCTGGTCCTCCCTCTAGCCATACAAGCTCCTTTTCTCCTAATATTTAATGAGCTGCTCAAGAAAAATGAATTACTTATCCAGCAACTACTTGTTCCAGTTTCTGCTAGAACCACACTACAAAATGGCTACAGTTTGGTTCAGAATGTTGTTATTTACATATTCAACACATAGTTTGAAATTGTATCCTTTATACAGGGATAGAAACCATATTAAAACCCTGTTTTGGAAATGATTTATGGCTTAGATTTTACAGCTTGCTTCCAAGCCCTGAAGTGGATGATACTAAAATATTTTACAAGCAATTAGCCTGAAAGCAAGTAGATAGCCTGTGTAAGGAATGATAACTGAAGCAAACCAAAGAAAGTGAATGAATCTGAGGCTTTTTTTAAGTAAGTAAAGCAAATTAAAATGTTATTTGAATCTTCATTGGTAAGCAGGGTGTGGTATATTACTATATAGCAATATTACCCAATAGAGTAAAATGGCATCTGCATACTAGACCAGAAACCCTGGATAGATTTTCCAACATGCTATCAAATATAATTTTAACTAAAGCATCTTTCTCCAAAATTTAATATAATGGTACACCCTTTTCTCTGTAATAACAGATAGCATTTATAGAGTGCTTTAAGGTTTACACAGCTTTTCACAAATGTTGTCTCATTTGACCCTCACAACCATCCTGAGGGGTAGGAGCTATCATCATCACCATTTTTACAGATGAGGAAACTGAGGCTGTGTGAGATAAAGTGACTTGCCAAGGGTCACACAGCTAGTAATTATCTTAGGTAGGATTCAGAATCAGGTTTACCTGAGCGCATAAGGGTACAAGTCCAAGCCTAGCACACCATATTCTGTGCCACCTGTATGCTTCTGTACATCGTTAGTCTGTGACCTTGGGTTAATGTTCAAATTAGGATTAAGCTGCCAAAGACTGATAAAAATTGGTAAAAGATTGGTAAGATAAAGGACTTATCTTAAAGCCAAACACAGATTAAGGTCAATGACAAGGCAACTTTTTTTTGGGAGGGTGCAATACCATGCACCAGAAGATTCCCAAAAGAATGCTACTGTGAACAGCTTTTAGGGTTAGGATTATACAGTATAGTGAATACTCTGTTTATTCCATTACAAATCCAGGCAAACATTCATTACAAATCACAATATGATATTCACAACATTACATCTTATCACAGAAAATCACAATATAGTGTTCATAACAGCTTAACATTAGAATGGCCACATAGTTTTCACTATGGTGGCCACGATATTTAGAACAAGGAACAAAAGAATAATCATCTGGTTTCCCTAAGGGGGAAACCCTCCTCACTTAATCATTCAATTTACAATATACCAATCTTCCACTCATGGGGCAACCATTAACTTAATCAGTCACTAATCTAGATTCACAATTACTAAGTATCATTAATCACAAAGCACAGTCACTAGAATTACACAAACCCTCCACCCCGTGGTGTCCAGCAAACCTCAATTTCATCCAAGGGGAGGCCTTTTCTTCATCTTGACTGGGGGTGGTCTCTCTGATTCCCTGGATCCCTTTCCATGGTCCCAGATCATACATGAATACACCAAACAGTCACCTGGATTCAGAGGCAGACAGCTTCCCAGGTCCTTGTCCAGACCTCCAGGCAGTCCCTGGCACACACCAAAGTTCACAGGATGGGGCACATCTCAGACCCTTCACCACTTCTGTTGCTGGGAACTCAACGATCAGCCAAGCCACAAACCAACAAAGGCTTATCCCAGTCATGCTTTTTTAGTCCTCCAGCAGTTCAGCTGGCACTAGGACCCAGGAGAAATGGCCTTCCAGGAGGCCTTCCAGGCAAGCCATCTCAGCCTTCCAAGTGGCCTTCACCAGTTTCGGGTCTCAGGAAAACTTCAACTCAGTTTTTCAGTCCAGCAAACCCAGCTCCCAGATGCTGGAACAATCCTGCTTCCTCCAACATGAGCCACCAGTAAGAACATTTCTGATTCTGTCTGTCTCTAGAATTCTTCATACACACACACACACACACACACACACACACACACTGGCCTTCTGTCTCAGCCAATCCCCTTCTGCCACTTCAACAGGGGAGTTCACACCTTCTCAACAGGAGACAGAATTCACATCTTCCATACTTAGCCCTAAATTACTAAGTGCTAAATATCTGCTAAATTGATTGCTGTTACAGGGGGAGAGAGTTAAGGGTTGTCTGGAATTGATAACAAAGGTTGACTTTAGAATGGATCCTAATCAAAATAGCAGCAAGGATAATGGCTCCTATAGTTGTTATCATCATTAATAATACCCCAAAGCAGAATTCTACTACCTGCAGACTTGAAGAGAGGCCATTTTTATTTTCTTCCTAGACTCTTCCATGACAGAGAGAACAATGACTCTTTAGCTGATGTTGGATGGTTACCTGTCAAAGATACTGGAGTTGATTCTTGCTCAGCCACAGGTCCTTTCCCACCTAAAGTTTCTGTGATATGACTTTAGGGCTGGTTCTGATTAATGACTTAAATGAAATTTTATTTAATGAGCTTTTGTGTTCAAGGTATTAAAATAAACTTTCTTATGTGAACTGCATAATTTTTTGTTTAAAAAAAAGT
Organism: Pseudocheirus occidentalis; assembly: GCA_028646575.1. Taxonomy (NCBI): domain Eukaryota; kingdom Metazoa; phylum Chordata; class Mammalia; order Diprotodontia; family Pseudocheiridae; genus Pseudocheirus; species Pseudocheirus occidentalis. The sequence goes on from CM053595.1 coordinate 214,536,415, forward strand.
GCTTAGATGTTTCCCTTTCCAGATCTTTAGGGTGCAAATCTACATATGTGGAATAGTAGGAAATAACTGAATTTGGAGTCAGGAAGCTAAAATTTATATCCTACTTCTTCCTCTTGGTAGCTTAAATGACCTCAAATAAGTCACAACCCCTTTGGCCTCAGGAAGCTCATTTAAAACTGAGGGAGTTACTAAGGTAGCACCTCACACCTTTCAGATAGGCTAATATGACAAAAAAGTAAAATGATAAATGCTGGAGGGGATTTGGAAAGACTGGGACACTAATGCATTGTTGATGAAATTGTGAACTGATCCAACCACTCTAGAGAACAATTTGGAACTATGCCCAAAGGGCTATAAAATTGTATACACCATTTGTTCCAGCAATACTACTGCTTGGTCTATATCCCAAAGAGATCAAAGGAAAAGGAAAAGGACCTATATATACAAAAATATTTATAGCAGCTTTTTTGGTGGTGGTAAGGAGTCGGAAAATGAGGGTATATCCATCACCCAGGAAATGACTGAACAGGCTGTGGCATATGATTGCAACAGAATATTATTGCAATAATCACAAGAAATGATAAGCAGGATAATGTCAGAAAAATCTGGGAAGATTTATATGAACTGAGGCAAAGTGAAGTGAGCAGAAGCAAGAGAATATTGTACACAGTAATAGAAATATTGTAATGAAAAGACTTAGTTACTCTGATCAATATAAAGATCTAAAACAATTCCAAAGGACTCATGATGAAAAACATAATGTTATCCACCTCCAGAGAAAGAATTAGAGTGGTCTGAAGAGAGGCACATTATTTTCTTCCTTCCTTCCTTCCTTCCTTCCTTTCTTCTTTCCTTCCTTCCTTCCTTCCTTCCTTCCTTCCTTCCTTTCTTTTGCTGGTTTGTTCAAGTCTCTTATACAAAATAACTAATATGGAAATGTTTTACATGATTGCACATATATAACCTATATAAGACTGCCTACCATCTCAGGGAGGTGGGATGGAAAAGAAGGAGGGATAGAATTTGCAACTCAAAACTTAAAATAAAAAAAAGAATGTTAAAAATTGTGGGGGGGTTTCATGTAACTAGGGGGGAAATAAAATATTTTTTAAAAAAGAATGAGGGAGTTAGACTCAACCCTTAAGGTCTCTTCCAGTTCTGAAGTCTGTAATTTTATGTTCAACTAAGGATCACAGTGAGAAAAAAAATAAGGAACCACCACAACATATTAAAAGTTATGTTAAGCATATTAATGTAAAAGTAAGTCTTCAGAATGCTAATTTCACAAAGTACCTGGAATTGACTGATAAGCAAAAGGATAGAAAACCAGGAAGCATATATGAATAGTATGCACATGGTTTAGAGGAAATCGGCAGATTTGGGGGAATATGGGTAAGGAAAGGAACTGCTTCTTCAGAAAGAATCTGAGATTAAATAAACCCATTTTATTTAAATAACATACGTTGGGTAAGAATGCTGCAAGGAAAATACAAGAGGACAAGATCCAGAAATTATTACTTTAAGAATGAGTTGGGGGCAGCTACGTGGTGCAGTGAATAGAGCACTGGCCCTGGAGTCAGGAGGACCTGAGTTCAAATCTGACCTCAGACACTTAACACAAAAACTAGCCGTGTGACCTTGGGCAAGTCACTTAACCCCAACTGCCCTCCAAAAAGCAAAAAAAAAAACAAAACCCCCAAAAAACAAAAACAAAAAAAAGAATGAGTTGGAGAAAAAAAAAGGGAAACAAGGAATCATGAAATATGAGTCCAGAAAGCAAGAAAAACCTTTGGGGAAGCTAACTCATGGCAAGGAGGATCTAGAGAAAAGAGGCTATATAAAGTGATGATAGAATAGATTCCTGGGAAGCAAGTACCTAATGTGGGGACCTGGCAACACCAAGGACTTTTCACCTGAACCTGAACAAACTATAGCAGGACATGAGCAAAGAAAACACTGGGTATCTGCAAGGTTCAGTGTTAGAGGCCAGTCTAGAGTAGAGAGAGGTTGAAATTAACAATCACATTGATGTAATAAGGTAATATAATCTAATTAGCCATACAGTACATGTATAATTTAATTATGGATATAGTACGGCCCACACAAAAGTTTTATTCTACTGCCTCACTGTTGTGAAGAAGTAACCTGGATTTCCAAGGGTTATACCATTAAGGTCTGGCAGGTTCTACCATATTGGAAATACTTCCATCATGGCCCTAGGAACAAACTGAAACTGTTTCCTGAGGACCAGTCTAACAAATCAGAAAAAGGCACATCATCAGGAGGTCGGGCAAATGATTGGGAAACAGTTCTTACAATGGCAATCCAAGAAAGAGATAAAAACAAAAAAATGGCCCACAGTTCTATTAGTCACCTGTGTCTTCTAGGATAGCAGCAGAATGAAAGAAATAGGGAGAGGGAGTCCTAAGAATTACATAGTTTTAAAACCTGCAACAAATTTCAACTTGATTATTGATACTCTAAATGTGAGAACCTTGGTTAAAAACCAATATATGAGCATATTTCTGAAGGAATCATATCAATCAAGACATTCTTAAAGGAATGGGACCTATATGTACATACATTTTTATAGGAGCTCTTTTTGTCATGCAAAGAATTAGAAACTGAGGAGATGCCCATCAATTGGGGAATGGTTGAACAAGTTGTGGTATATGTTGTGATGGAATACTATTGTGCTAAAAGAAATTATGTACAAGATGGTTTCAGAAAAACCTGGGAAGACTTAGATGAACTGATTTGTAAAGTGAGGTGAGCAGAACCAGGAGAACATTATACACAGTAATAGCAATAGTGTAATAATGATCAACTATGAAAGACTTAGTTACTCTGATCAATATAATGATCTAAAACAATTATAAAGAACTCATTATGAAAAATGTTGTCCCCTTCCAGAAAGAGAACTGATGAACTAAATGCAGTCTGAAGCATACTGTTTTTCATTTTCTTTATTTTTTTTGGTTTTGGGGTTTTTTTGCAACATAGTTAATATAAAATGTGTTTTACATGACCACATGGGTATCTTAATAGGTATCATATTGTTTGCTTTCTCAATGGATGGGGGAGGAGCTAAAGGGAAGGAAAGAATTTGGAAGTCAAAATTTTTTTAAATGAATGTTAAAAAAAGTTCTTGCTACAAACAAAAACAGAAAGAAGCAAGAAATCATAGCTAAATGGAAGGATAATTCACAGGTACTCTTTGGAAAGGCAAATAAAGGAGTTAGCAGAGTAGGTTGGAGCACATGGACAAAACTCCAAGAAATAATATTTTGTGGGACAGCTGGTCACAATGTATTACAGTATGAATAGTATTTGCAAAAAGAACACCACACAATAAACATTTATTAAATTCCTATAATGTGCCAGGCACTATGCTAAACCCTGGTAACAGAATAAGAAAAAGAAAAACAATCTGTCTTCAAGGAACTTGCAATCTAATGAGGGAAGACAATACACAAAGGGGAAGCTAAAGTAGGAAAGGGGAAGAAAGGAGAGGAGGTATCTAGCCAGGGGGCATAATGATGGTAGCAACAAATTCAGGAGTAAAGCGGGGTGGGATATAGTTGGGCTGTGAGTTTTCTGTACCCTCTTTAAATGGAGGCTTTGAGAAGAGTTGAGTCTTCCAATCAGAAGGGCTCAAGCTACAGAGGGAACTGTTCAAGTGTGAGCACTAAAGTTGATGCAATCTCCCTAATGATGAGAATTATTTTCTATGAACATAGCCTTGTTGCTGAGCACAAAGTAATAGAGAAATCCTATGAAGAACCTGATCAAACTGTCCAAATTAAATCAGATGAGGGAAAAAAACGAAGAGAAGGAGAACTATATGGCAATGTATGGTTCGGGAGAAAGAAATGAGAGAGGTTTAACACTTATATAGAAGTATATATGTGTGTGTTTGTGTGTATTTAAGACTATATAGAAGTCTCATGCCTCTCTATATTATGAACACTTTATTTAAAAAAAATAATTAGGGGGTAGCTAGGTGGTGCAATGAATAGAGCACCAACCCTGGAGTCAAGAAGACCTGAGTTCAAAATTGACCTCAGACACTTACTAGCTATGTGACCTTAGGCAAATCACTTAACCCCAATAGTCCTGCCCTTCCCCCTCCAAAAAAAAAGAATTAGTAGAACTCAGACATAGTGAAGACTAGGATATATTACAAAAAATTAAACTGACTATATTTTAACATATAGGAAAAGCCTAATATGAATATGCTGATTATTCCTGAGTAACTAATATCAGAATTTATAACAATCAAGAAGTATAGCAATAAGAAAAAGATATGATGCACAGTTAAGAAAATTTAACTCTATCCAAAATAAAAAAGAAAATTTAAATCTACATAAAACTGCTAAAAACTTTAAAATAGTAAATGAACAAAAATGTCAACAACTTTAATAATTTTACTCCAAAATTAAAACAATATGAATCAAATACTACAACAAGGAGACCAAAAAGTACCTTGGTCAACAAATTTTTTAACTTACTCGCCAACTTGAAAGCAACAGCTACCAAAGACAACATTAGATTAGAATATAAAGTCATCTATGAAATCTGATAAGATTGGATGATGGACAGTATTGTCCCATAAACAGAAGAGAAGCAATAAAGGTAAAACTAGCGTAAAGAAAAATTGACAAGCTATACAATTTAGCGAAGTCATCCCAAAGGCATTTGAGAAAGAAAAGGGGTGAAAGGATGAAAATCAGTAGAAAAATAGAAAAACATTTAATTATTAGAAAAAAAAGTTTCTCCATCAAGGATAGTGGAATCACGACACTCGGACCATAGTATCACAGGATCTGAATGCTTATAGTAGAAATAATACCAAAGAGAGCAAAGACAGGAGAAACAACTGGATTGAATCAAATATATCTAAATGGAATCCATGGCAGAGACTAGAGACACAATTGTGAGGAGTCTGAAGGACTTATTTAAAAGGCATCTAAAGGTAGGGAAGACAGTAAGGACAGAAAAATCACAACTTATTGATTACCACAAAAAAGTGACCCAGAGAACATAACAAGCATCTACCTCTAAGCTTTCTCTCCATCCATATACAGCGGATCCATCCATGCTCAAACAGAGTAACAGTCGGAAACAGTGGCTTTTGCAAATGTAATTGAACAATGGACTACATCTTTACTATTTCACAATTGACTGAAAAACGTAGATAATGAAGGATCCCACTGTGCTTATTTGTTGTTGATTCTGAAAAAGCATATCGCTCAGTTCTAAACACTGCCTTAAAGACTTTTTGCAACAAGAAGACTATCAGATATAGCAACTATTTAAGATCCTTCAGAAAATGTGACAACAAAAATATAGCCAGTTCTTGTGTAACTGATCTATTTTGAAAATGTGAATTTGTTGCAATACGGGTGACATATTAGGGAATGATTAGAATATAACAGGAATTTCATGTTTGCTTATACACAATTTTGTCCAGAAACAACAAGAACACAGAAAGTTGTACCCTTTTATAATAACTCATAAGCTGCAAACCTTCCAACATCTACTTCAGCAAGCAAATTTCAGGTCTTTTTCAAGGTAAAGTTACGTATTTATTATGTATCTTCTGATGTAGGAGGAGCTGTGGGCTGAAGAAGGCTACAAACCCCTAACCCCCAATTTGGACCACTAAGACCACTAAGTGGATGATGAATGTCTAGTGTTAAGATTTCAGCATAGCCTCGCCCACCTTAAGCAGCTTATCTAACACTATATAAACACACATAAATAGAGAGAACGTATTCTGGACTGCTTTCAGGAAACTACACAGTACTTTTACAAACCCCCAAGCTTTCCATGAAGCAAACATTTTACCAGAGTCCTGGCAATGTTATGATATCCTGGTGATGTCAGACGAAAGCAAGGAAGGCCACTAAGCAAACAGAGAGTTTCTCCTGCAACAAATCTTTGAGGGAAGATGGATGATTCTCACCAAGTGGGCATGTAGAGATGGGCTGCAATTGGCATGATTGGAGGGACCTCCCAAATTGATGTGGTCCACTTGAGATTTGGAACCTCTAGTTGGTGCCCTAAGATTTCCTCATTCTAGAGTAATGCAATTTTGTGCCCTTAAAAATGAAGCACATAGCAATCCATAACAAGGGCACCTGGATATTTTAAATGAATGTGGAGTCAGGCTACAGTCCCAAACTTGAGGCCCACATAGGAGAATTTCTCCTCTGGTTCCTGGAGATCAGTAAAAGGGACCAAAGACAAAGGCAGGGAGAATATTTTAGAATGCCTTAGGTAGTTTTGTCACATCCTGTAAAAAAATGTTTCCATTTCAGTTGGAACCCAGAAGTATTAAAAAAAAAAAAGCAATAACAGGAGAGGAGAAAGGTCAGGGTCACAACAAAGAACCAGGTTCCTACCTCATGGAAATAAAAATACAATAGACAGGAAAAACAAATTCAAGGATATGAGTGCAGAAATCAGAATGTCTGGTAATTAGAAAAAGAATCTTTTCAAACCATTGTTTATAAAGTAGAGGAATGGGAGGAGATCCAACAGATCCAGGAAAAAAATAAGACTAGACAGAATGTCTTACAATCTAAAGTAATCAGTTAGGGGAAATATTTCATATTGTGTAAGGGGAAAGAAAATGAGGCCATAATAATACTTATAGTTATTAGCATTAATGTATTACTTAATGTTTGCAAAGCAGTTTACATATGTTATTTCATTTGATCCCCCAACAGCTCTATAACATAGATATTACATGTCCCCATTTCACAGATGAGGAAACTGACACAGAGAGATTAAATAACTCCCCACATGGCTCATGCAGCTAGGTTTCTCCTGACTTTAATTTCAAGACTCTTCTACAGCTCATTGCTTATCTAGTAACCATCTTTCCTCTAGCTGATATCACATTCTTCATTTTAATTTTGAATTTCTCAGGATTTTTAGAAAAAACCATTAATAATGTTTTTAAAATTTTATTGAATACAAATATTTTCCTTTCTTTAAAAAAATGGTAATGCATTCTTTTTTTTCCCCCTCTAATGAAATGATGTTTGCTTAAGATTTCAGACTCCTGTATCACTTGTTCAGGGACCACAAAGGGCTCATGAGCCTTTGTCAGGTTTTTGAGAAACTGCAACAGTATAAAGAGCAAAAGATATAAAACTCAAATCCCTACAAAAAGAGTTTCCCACCTTCCTTTGCCAAACAGGGAAGTATGGTAGGAGTCCCAGTGTTGACAGCCATATAGTCATAACCACTAAAACAAAGGTTAAGTGACTTAAAACAAGTGTTGTTACCAGCAATGCAATAAAGCGCATCGAGGGGTCACTGGCCTGAGTCACAATGGGGCAGAGTAAGGAGCAATGGACAAATGGGAAAACATACAAACAAAAATGAAATTCAGTATCTATTGGCCTGAAACCAGCTCCTGAAAACTTCATTGGTTCCCACTGACTTTCTGCTGTAATTCACATCTAAAGAGAGGTATGTGCTATTTAAGACTGTATCTGAAGGTTTTATTTTTACTTTGCTACACATATTTGTGTTTGGGGTCACATACTATAAATTCTGCGGTGGGTCTTTGAGTCTGATTCATCCCTTTGTTCTTCTCCTTGGCACTTGTTACATGAGGGCAGGGTGAATGGTAAACTTCAGTGCTTCCACCCAAATCCCTCTGAATGTGACTTTCTGCAATCTCAATATTTTTGTTTTTTTCTTGTTCCATTTCACTTCAGCATCACAGGATTAGAGGTTTAGTGGCAGGAAAGACCTTAGAGATCCTCTAGTACAGAAGTGACTGGTCCAAGGGCACAAAGCTAGGAAGTGGCCGAGCTAGAATTTGACTCCCGGTCTTTTGACTCTGAATCTAGGGCTCTTGTTATCATTTTATACTGTTTCACTTCTCTTACTAAATTACAATTCCTTCTCTCATCACCCATAGTCTGAATCTCACATTAGATTCCTAATGTTCTGGGAATCATAAAAATCCCAGAGTAAGAGAGGTAATTTTCTAAGTCATATTTTTCTATGATGCATTTGTACTAAGATATCAATTGATCATCAAGTAGTTATTAAGTACTTACTGTGTACAAGACACTGAACTGAGCTCTGGGGACACAAAGACAGACTTGAAATAGTGCCTGCCTTCATGGCCGTGGCGCTTACATTCTAACAAGAGACAGCATGCATACATATTTATATGCACAGCACAATTACAAAATAAATAAAAGTATTTTGGAGATAAGTCGCAACTCATTCTCTCAGAAGTCACAACCATTACCAGATACATTGGCCCCATCTTGACAATTTATTTATTCATCTATTTATTCATTCATTCATTTATTTTTAGTTTTCAATGTTCACTTCCATAAGATTTTGAGTTCCAGATTTTCTCCCCATCTCTACTCTCCCACAACCCCAAGACGGCATATAATTTGATAAAGGCTCTACATACATATTCACATCTTTTAAACTTATTTATTTATTCTTAGTTTCACAATGTAATTTACTGTCATTTGAAAGATTTGCATTTGTGTGAGGCCAGCACTCTGCTTAATGCCAGGAACTTTGCCTGTAATGAGGGCAGGCTATTAACAGGTAGGCAGTATCACTTGGTTGTAGCCAGGTGGTTTGAAATACTTGACATACCTTGTCTGTAGGCAAGGTTCAAAAAAAGAAACTGAGGTAGAAAGGTGATTGGTAATACCCAGAGTATGAATAAGATCATTAGGAGAGCACATTTAGTGAGAGAGAAAAGGACCAAATACGGGAAGGAGGGTAAGAAGAGAAAGGAAAGGGAAGAGAATGAAGAGGAGAAAGAAGAGAGAACAGAGGAAAGAGAGAAGTAGTCATTGAAAAGGTAAGAGAAAAAACAGGACCATGAGGTGTCAGAGAGTCCAAAAGGAAAAAAGAGAATGGAGAAAGAAAGTCATTGGATTTGGAGATTAGGAGGTCAAAGGTGTCCCTTTGTGAGAGCAGTTTAACTAGTGGGGTAGAGACCTGAGCCAGACACACTGCCATAGCTCAGATCAACATACCCACAGTCACTCTTCTTTTTTCCAATTCTTATCACTTCTCTTACCTCAAACCTCCAACTGCTTTATCAATGTCTTGCTTTGCCACCATCACCTAACATCAGAAGTTATCCAACATAAATTCCATTTGAATTTCCTCTTGAAATGATATTATGTAGTTAGTCAAAGCCCCTCCCTTTGTATAAACTGACTGCTTTGAAACTGCATTCTCTCAGCCCACGGGGGTACCAGTTAGTGATCTGAAACAAGAAGAGAGGGTGTTCTTGGGCTGCTGGAAGCATCTAGCCCCTTGTAAACAATCAAATCCAAATATTGAAATCAGACATACTTCCTACCACATGTGAGAAGCCAGACCTTTCTATTTCTAGATTTTGAAATACATTTTAAGGAATTTTCATATAAATAGTCTGAGCTAAGAATTAATATCTCTGAAGAAGAAAATCAAGGAAGTTCATTCTGAATAAGAGCTTAATAATAAATATAAAGGCAATGTTGAAAAGGAAATCTTAGGATCTAAAAACAAATATTGAATACCTTTTCTCTATAATATTAATTTTCTTAAAGTAGACTGTGAAAATTGAAAATTAAGAAAGATTTTTAAAACTTGAACAGACCAAATATACCATGATGATAGTAAACCTAGGTGGTAACTCAGCCTGGTAAAATGGGTACAAAATCGCTATTGTTTTTCTGTCATTTCTCAGTCATGTTCAAGTCTGTGTGATCCAATTAAGGGTTTTCTTGGCAAAAATACTGCAGTGGTTTGCCATTTCCTTCTCCAGCTCATTTTACAGATGAGGAAACTGAGGCAAACAGGGCTAAGTGATTTGCCCAGGGTCACACACCCAGTGAGTGTCCAAGACCAGATTGGAACTCAAGAAGATGAGCCTTCTAGACTCCAGGCCTGCACCATCTAGCTGCTCCACCTAAATTTTTACTTCTGCCCAAATTTTTCAACAGTTCTTCCTAATGTAAATTTTAGCAAACAAAAGCTACTGAGTGCTTCAGTGATACAGAGCCTAAAATATGGTGTAGTGAAAGCACCGCTGGACTGAATTTCTAATTCCATCTCTCCTATGGATCAATTGCCTGTGAATTTAGACAAGTCAGTGATTTCTCTGCCTCTGTTTCTTCCCTGGTAAATGGAGACAATAAGCAATACAGAGTCTCTACGAGAACAGTCAGTCAACAAGCATTTAATAAACTTTTACTATGTACAAGGTTCTGCACTAAGTGCTGGGGATACAAGAGTAAAAACTGTGGTCCTTGCTGGAGGCAAATAATTCATCACCCGTAGCCAGCCTGGTGAAAGCCTCTCTGAATGCTAAGTGGATCTCTTGGGAAGAGGCTTGAAGTGCAGCTATCCCTTCCCCATCAGGGCGGTTAGGGGCCTGACCCCTGCAATCTGGAAAATCCTCATAAATTTTTTTTGGCTTTCCTTTTGTACAAGAAAAGTCTGAATTATTATGGTATAAAAAGATAAAATTTGTTGATATTATACAGTGTTATACATATATTTTATGTATTTCTGAACTTTTTGTGTGTCACCTGATGATCTTCATATGTCTTCTGCAGCTTCCACAAAAAATCCCCCAAAATTCCCATTTAATTTCTTACACCAACCAGTGTAAGGTTGGGGAAAGTCAAGATGTAGAAGTGGTAACTGTAGAGTGGCAGAACGGGCCACAGCTTGCTCTTCCTGGCATAAGGTTAAAGAAACTGTCGTATTCACTCCATGGTGAAGTACTGAAGGAGGCCTTTTGTGGGGTTACCAAAGTGAGTGTGTGTGTGTGTGTGTGTGTGTGTGTGTGTGAGAGAGAGAGAGAGAGAGAGAGAGACAGAGACAGAGACAGAGACAGAGACAGAGACAGAGACAGAAAGACAGAGAGACAGAGACAGATGGAGAAACAAGACATACAGACACGCCTCCTGCCTTCAAACAGCTTACAATCTAATTGGGAAAACAAACTTGGCATGCATTAAATGACAATCTGAAAACAATTACCAAATCATGTGGTATTTGTTATAAATGAAACTAAAACTGGAAACTGCTGACGACTTACTGGACATGGAGAGGCTTAAGCCGGCCGAGTATGAGAAAGACTGAGAAATGTGAAAAGCAAAAGGAAAAACATTGAATATCAGTGAGGCAGAGCAGCAGATGGAACAGGGGATGTGAAATCAGTGAGACCTGAGTTCAAATTCAGTCTCAGAAACTTAGTAGCTGTGTGAACCCCAGGCAAGGTACGTGCCTGCTTCAGTTCCTTCATCTGTAAGATGAGGATAACAGCACCTAATGTTTATTTTATCTTGATTTTATTTATATTTATTCATTATTCATATTTATTTATAATACATTATATATTTATTTATATTACATTTATTATATTATAAAATATAAATATTTTATGTTTATTTTTGTTCAATTGTTTCAGTCATGTCTGACTCTTTTTTACCCCATTTGGGGTTTTCTTGTCAAGATACTGGGATGATTTGCCATTTCCTTCTCCAGCTCATTTTTAATTCTTTTTTTTTTTTTGGCTTTTTTTTTTTGGCTTTTTGGAGGGGAGAAGGTAGGGCAACTGGGGTTAAGTGACTTGCCCAAGGTCACACAGCTATTTTTTTTGTGTTAAGTGTCTGAGGCCATATTTGAACTCAGGTCCTCCTGATTCCAGCGCCAATGCTCTATTCGCTGCACCACTTAGCTGCCCCTCCAGCTCATTTTATAGATAAAGAAACTGAGGCAAAAAGGGTTAAGTGACTTGCCCAAGGTCACACAGGTAGGAAGTGTCTGAAGCTAGATTTGAACTCAAGAAGATGAGTCTCCCTGACTCTAGGCCTGGCACTCTATCCACTGTGCCACCTAGCTGCCTACCCCTCTATACCACATCTGATATTATTTATGTTTAAGATCAAATACAGAGTTTAGAGCTGGAAAGGGACTTAAAGAACATCTGGTCCTGTCCCAACTAAGGTCCAGAGAGAAATGTCACAGGGACAGCACAGCCAAGGGTAGAATTAGAATTTGAACTCAAGCCTTCTGAATCCAAATCCAGTGATGGGGGGGATAGAAGGAGGGATCCATCAAATCTCAATACATCACAAATACAAAGCAACTACTGTATTCGTATCTTTCTGTCTTTAAGGCTTTTTTTCTAAATCCTTAACAAATGAAAAAAGGTAGCTTGTTGATAGATGTATACATCTCTCCAATTTTATGTCCTAAGATTTTATCTATGGTCTTTGAACAGGACCTAAATCATTCTCACTGTACTCTGCTTTCATCTTCCCCTTTACTCCTGAAATAAATCCATTCCACTGCATTGGCTCCACATTTTTCTTCCCAATGTAATTTCAAGATAAAACTGACCTTTAGAGAAGAGTTAAGCTCATGATTTGGGGAGATGGGGGACTAGATTCTTTTTTTAATCCTCTTGAAATTTTTCAACAATCTGAAAGATCTTCAAATAAATCAATCAGTTCTCTCCCTTCCAAAAGTAAGATCAGAAGCTTTTCAATACAGACTGAAATTTCTATTCACAACAGATGTGGCCACAGGCAGATGGATGGACAGCAGGAAAAAGGCTGGGCCGCTGTGAGATTGCCTTACTGGGACATTACCTAGGACATTAATAATTTAACACACAATGAGAACTGAGCCCTCAACAATATTTTGTGTAAAAGAGAAAAAATAATGCTTAAAAAGATGAAGGACGATAGGCACTCCCAGAAACAACTTAAGGTGTATACAGCAAACTGAAGTATTTATGTACGAGTCATTTTGATCGGTTTCCAGTTATGAATCAAGAAGACAAAGAAAATGTAAAAAGCTAAACCAATGACACAAAACAAGGAAGAAAGAAAAAAGTTATTTTATCGACCAAATTATATGTCAATCAAAAATAATCATTCAAAATTGGGCTAAAGACTACTGAATTATCAGATATATGGCATATGATATTAAGTTCCTGACTACTCCCTCAGATAATCTCAACTCACAGAGAAACAAATTCTGTGTGATTCAGAAGTAGTCACAGAAATCCAAGAATGGGGGTGGCTGTCCTAGGCACAGTGAATAGAGCACAGGCCCTGGAGTCAGAAGGACCTGAGTTCAAATCCAGCTTCAGATACTTAACATTTACTAGCTGTGTGACCTTGGGCAAGTCACTTAACCCCAATTGCCCTGCCTTTCCACACTCCAAAAAGTGAAAGAAAGAAAGAAAGAAAGAAAGAAAGGAAGAAAGAAAGAAAGAAAGAAAGAAAGAAAGAAAGAAAGAAAGAAAGAAAGGAAGGAAGGAAGGAAGGAAGGAAGGAAGGAAGGAAGGAAGGAAGGAAGGAAGGAAGGAAGGAAGGAAGGAAGGAAGAAATCCTAGAACGACCAAAGTTAAAACCCCCTAAGTACATAGAAGAGTCACTTAAGCCTGTTTGCCTCAATTTCTTCATCTGCATAATAAGCTGGAGAAGGAAATAGCAAATCACTCTAGTATCTGCCAAGAAAACCTCAAATGGGGTCATGAAGAGTTGGACACAACTGAAATGATTAGACAATAACAACAAAATAACAACAAAATAAAAGTATTCTAAATCCCCTTTTTCATAAGAGAAATTATTTTTTTTAAATCCATAGTGTAAAGAAGGACCCATCTGGATTCGTTTTCCATTAAACCAAGAGAAAACAGATTACAAAGTTATTTTGTTACCATTTTATGATATTTGGTGTCCAAGGTCATTCCAACTTCATGGATTTAAGAGCTACAATGGACCTCAAAGACTGTCTAAATCAGTATTTACTTATAGGCAATATTATGTGTAATATTATTATATAGTATTTATAGTATTTATGTGTTATAAAATACTATATTATGTCATATAATAATATAATGATATATATAATATTGTTAAATCTCTAGAACATTTATTGACTCCTTAAATTACTTATTCCAATATTTAACAACCTTGTTAAATTCTTGAGATCTATCTTCCTTTCCTGTACCTGAAATTTACCCTACTCATCTTTCAAAGCTTTCCTCAAATGCCATCTCCTCCATGAAGCCTTCCCTGATCTCTCAACCCAAGCTAAAAATGACCTACTCTTCCTCCAAATTCTTATAGCACTTTATACCACTCCTATACAGTAATCAAATTCTACTTTCTTTTTTAAAAAATATTTCCCCAATTACATGTAAAAACAAATTTTAACATTTGTTTGTTTTTTTAAGTTTTGAGTGCCAAATTCTATCCCTTTTCTCCCCACCCACCCAAGACAGTAAGCAATCTAATATGGATTATACATGTACAATCATGAAAAACCCAAATTCTACTTTCTGTGAGAATCATTTGCATGCATGTCTTATCTCCCCTGCTAGATAGCACTCTCCTTGAGGGCAGGAACTAGATCTTATTTATTTATGTACCTTCTTCAGCACCTAGTACCAATGCCTTGCACATAGGAATTTGATTCTTAGATTTAAGCCTAGCCCAAATCCAGCCTAATCAAACCATCCCTCCTTTTCACTACACTACACCCAGTAATCAGTCAATAAGCATTTCTTGAATCAAAATTGTAGATGTTAGTGAATGACAGTTTTTTATCCCTGTATCATGTTCCCTTTTCTAAAATCCACTTAAAATGTGAGACCCTAAACTTTACTGTCCTAATACAGATATAGCAAATGCAATGAAAAGATGATTTGAATAACCTCCATGTTCCACACTTACTAACATCTTGCCATAGTGAAGGATGGCATCCATTTTTGTTAAAAAGCACATTTTGTTATTCAGTCATTTCAGACATATCTGACCCTTCATGACCCCTTATGGGATTTTCTTGGCAAAAATACTGGAGTGGCTTGCCATTTCTTTCTTCAGCTTATTTTGCAGATGAGGAAACTGAGGTATACAGGGTTAAATGACTTGCTCAGAGTCACACCACTAGTAAGTATCTGAGGCTGGACTTGAACTCAGACACCTAGCTACCCCAAATAATACATTCATTCAATTATAATACAGATTGCTGTTTATATGCATATATCTCTACTTGTGCTGGCTACACATTTCCCATCAAGTATCTACAAAAGTTTACTATCTTTTAGTGCCATAATAAAAATAAATATGAATATTTACAAAATGTCAATGTACCCTGAATTATGGTGCATGACTAAACAAGAGATTATATTTACATAGTACTTTAAAGTCTTTTTTCGAACCACATATAAATATTCAAAGCATGGTCTATAAGGTAGGCTCCTCAGTATACAGAGTTCTTACATGCATGTGCCTTTCTCTTGCAATAAATCAAGTTACTACCCATACTGGGTGGAGTTATGACTTTTTCATTAACAAGAACTATAGTAAAATGAAAAAAATACTGACTCTGGGGCCAGAAGACCTGGATTCAGATGTTACCTCAACACTTAGTACCTACGACCTCATTTTATCTTCATAGACTTCAGCTCCTTTATTTGTAAACTGAGAGAAGAGAATGAACTTGACAGCCTCTTAAGTAGGGTAGGTAAGTGGATAGAATGCCATTCTTGGGTTCAGGAAGTACCTGCTTTAAACCTTACCTTACTGCATGCTGGCTATGTGACTGAGTGAGTCACTAACCTCTCAGGGCCCTAGACAACTCTATAATTTGCAGAACAGATGCAGATCTGCATTGTTTGAGTGATTTTCCACACTGGGAGTTCATAATACCAATGAGATTTCAAATCTTGTTCAAAATGAACATTATTTCTTTCCCACCACAGAAATATCCACCAGATTTTAAAGAACCATAAGAATGTTTAAAATGAACCCCTTTGGAGAACATAAAGAAAAACACGGACAAGAAGAATACGAAATGAGTAGTGAAGATGCTGATACTGATGCCTGGAGAGAGTACCCACAATGAAGAGAGCATAGATTACAGACCACATAAGAGTTATATAAATAAATATGTATATTATTTCAATTTTTTAGTAATTGCCTTTGATTAAGGTTATCTAAAGAGAATTCTCTTTCTAAAACACCTTCTAACTCATTAACCAACCTCAGACCTAAACCCATCAAACATCATTTCATCTACCCCCTAGGCTGACACCAAACCTTTCTTAGCTACTTTTTACCTCCATACTATTACTTAAAAAAGAATTCATGGGCAATCATAATCAGTTACAATTATTTGCAGAAGTGACTTTTATCTGAGTTGTTTCTTTCCATGATTAACGATTCAAATGTATCCCTGTTAGAAGGACACACTTCACTGCATTCTAAGTATGAATTGTGAGATAATCCATGAATGAATAATAATAATAAATGCTTTTAAATAATGCTCTTTCATCTTACCCCAAGTGATAAAAAGGATGAAGAAAAATGTAAAATCATGCACTAAATCTCTAGAGGGATTTGTTAAAATGGAAATAAGGTACTTCCTGAAAGGTATGTGGACTAAGCTTATCTATTTTCATCTCTGTTCCGTTGTTTGAAGAGGAAACCAAAAAAAAAAAAATGAGGCATTTATATGCTGAAGCAGGATTTGAAGAAGAGAGTCAGACATCCAGTTTCTTATTTCCCATTTTTAGATTTCACAAACTTAATGGAGTCCTCACAGTTAAAAAATAATAATAACAACAGAAGAGCAAATACAGGGCCATCTCTGAGGAAAGAGATGGTTCCAACGGCGGCTAGCGATTGAGAACAGCTCAAGAGCATGGGATGTCCCAAAACTAAAACCAAGAAAATGAACCACACTAAAGGTAAAGTGAATCCTTACAGTCTTCTAAAAAAGTTTACCATGCCAACTGCCTCATTACTAAGCAATGTTAGGAGGAGAGTGGCTCAGTTCTCCAAGCCTTTGCACTTATATAATGCTTTCCTAACATAAACGAAGTTGCATTTCTTCAGTCTCCCAAAGATGGAACATTTTAGAAAGCCTTTTTTCCCCAGAATTCCAAAGGGAAGATAAAATGCTTTTTCTTTCACTGAATAAAGTTTTTAAATAGGTTCTTAAGAGTTAACAGATAGAAATACAAAAGAAGTGGTAAATTCTGAAAAAGATTATAAAACTCAATGTACATGTAGTAAGTGCTTATTTTCTCCACACTAAGTGGAGGAAAAGGCTGTTATCAAATGACTTGGCTACTCTGAAAAATTATTTGCACTTTGAAATAATCATTTATTATTGATCAAAATAAAATTGATGACAATGATAAATATAAAATGAAATTTCATCTTATATGTGTGTATGTACAAGTATATAAATATACTGTTAAACATCAATAAAAGTAATCTGCCTCCTTTGCAGATTTGTTTCTAAAGAAATTAATGATGGACAACTTCACTTACCTCAGAATACAAAAAAAGTCATCAGGATGGAACAGCATCATTCCTCTTCTATGTTAAAAGCATCTGAGTTGTGCCCACTGAAATCGAAAGGAATCTAAAATACAAAAACAAATGGGGAAATGATTGTTATACATTTGTACCTCCAAAACTCAGGCAAGATTTTTCAAATTAAATGGCAATATTAAAAACAAATAGAAAAGTAAACATTTTAAATTAAAATTATTTACTGAGAGAAAGAGAGAGAAGGGGAGAAGGAGGAAAAAAGGGAAAAAGGCAGAGAGAGAGGGAAGAAGAGAAGGAGAGAGAGAGGGGGGAGAGAGGGAGGGAGAGAGAGGGAGAGGAAGAGGGAGAGAGAGAAACAGATAAAGAAAAAGAAAGGTTAGTTCTGGGGCAAGACTCACTGAATTACCTTTTCCCCTCTGTTTTAATAACTGAAGAGCAGTAGATTAGTAATAAAATGTAAACAAGACACTAAATATTAAGTTTAAGTATTCATAAAAGCAAAGAAAGATAAAAATCTTTTTTCTATGCAAAAGAGAAAAGGGAATTTAAAAAGTGTTTCAGGGGCCCCAGCTGTCCACACTCTCTAATGTGCTTTGCCCTGGGAGGGTACGGTGCTCTCTGAAGCAACACTTCAGTGGGGAGTAAAGACACTGACCTGCTATGAAAGGATCATGTTCAGCTCCACTGTTTGCTGAACAGCAAACAATTATAAATGGTTTCACGGAATAAGATGTTAAAACATAGAAAATCCTCACATAAGTTCTCCCTGAGGGAAAGAAGGAATCTACCAGCTTCAAACTGAACCAGTGGTGTTAGAGGAAGAAAAAAAAAAGCAGCTCTTTCTGGTGCATCAAAGACCCCACTGTGCTGCAGAAACAGTGAACTGGGTTGTTGGAGCCAGCAGGGCTGGGCTGAAGACAGCTTTTCAATATGCTCTCAGCATCGGGCTCCGGGGGATGGCTGGAGTCACTGCTCTTAGACAGCAGTTGTACTGCTTTCAAGAGGGAATCTCTCAGAAGGATGGTGCTGAAACTAAAGCCATTCCGGGAGTCTGGCTTCCAGCTCCTTGGGCAGCAGCTTTCCCATTAACACTTTTATTAAGAAATAGAAGGGGGGAATAGGATGGGTAGACCTACCATGTGATGGTATCTACTAGGTTGCTTACAATAACAGTCCTTCACTAATAAAATCCTAAAAGAAGGGACCACAACCTGCTAATCTGCCCATTTCCTTCATTACTGAGTCCAATCCCTCTGTCATGCAGAGTAGGTGTTCTAATTAATGTCTACTGAATGGATATTTGTTGAATAAATTGAGATTTCAACCACATTGGCACAGAAACATCTGATCCTTCTTGAGGCTTTTTACAGCCAGAAGATAGCCAAAAACATTGTGGTTACACTGTTCATATTGGAGGAATGTTAATAATGCTCCTTGTCAAGTGAATATGAGGATAATTATTACTGAGAAGCCTTTTACATACATTCTCTGAATTGATCCTCACAGTAACCCAAGACATAGGAGGTATTAACACTCCCATTTGGTAGATGAGGAAACTGAGGGTGAGGGAAATTAAGTGGGTCACCCGCTGTTACATAGTAAACTACCTCAGATGGCATCCGAACATGAGTCTTCATGATTTCCAGACCAATACACGGGACAAACATGCTGCCTTCCTTCCAATGGGCTTTAATGATTATTATTCTCTTTATCTTTGGGATGTAGGAAAAGGTAAGTTTTATCATTTCCATTTCATAAAGTAGACAATGTGGTAAAGAAAGAACAGCATACAAGCATCAATGGGACCAGTCAGGACAAATACTGAGTCTAGACTCGCAGAGTCAACTCTACTGAATATCATAAGATCATCATTTTTGCAGATGAAGAAATTGAGGATCTAAAAGGTCAGTGACTTACTCAAGGGCACACTGGTAGTCGTTGCCAAGTCTGGGGGTTGAACCTGGGTTTTCTCTGACTCCAAGGCCTCTATGTGCACACCTACGGTTCTGTCCCCAGTTTAGATTATTTTGCCTTCATTTCTATAGACAACATTAAGCACTATATAAATGCAGCCACTATATAAATGGGCAGCACTCTATTGCCTGCCCATTTTCTTCTCCTCTCGCCCTTCCTGCCTGCTTTTCCTTTGCTATTTAAGCCAGCTCTAACTGGAATCACACGTAGCAGCTGGAAAGAACACTCAGATTTAAGAATCACTCTCCAGGACTGACATACCAGGATTTCAAAAGAACTCAGTTCAGTTTTCTGCTTCATATCCTAAAATCATGGACCCTTCCCTTTATGTCATTCTGTGTTTAGTGGCTTCACTTGGGTTTTAATATGAAATCTTGCATCATCAATGCTGAATAAATGACTATGATGTATCCTCATTGTTTGTCTTTATATTCTTTGCTTTGTTGTTCAGTTATTTTAGGCATGTCCAATTCTTCATGACCCCATTTGGGGTTTTCTTGATTTAAAAAAAATACTGCCATTTCCTTCTCCAACTCATTTTGCAGATGAAGAAACTGAGTCAAACAGGATTAAGTAACTTTCCCAAGGTTACCTAGCTAGTAAGTATCTAAGGTGAGATTTGACCTTACAAAGATGAGTCTTCCTGACTCCAGGTCTGGCACTCTATCTACTGAACCACCTAGCTGGAATAGAAACAGCCTCCTTGTGCCACATTTATTTCACAGTTGAGACCCACTAGCTCAAAATGGATTGTCACCAGAAGCAATATAATCTGGACCTCAGAGCATGAGAAATCCTCACCACTCTTGTAAAATTACACACTCCTATCAGCTCCAAAAACTCCTTGGCACTAGCAGAACCATAATACAAGGCACTAAAAGAAGCCAGGAAGACATCACAATGACTTCCTTCTAGGAGAGTAGCCTCTAAAGTAGGAGTCCTGCACCCTCAGGGAACAATTATGTGACCCCAAAATCAAGGGATCAATCAATTCAACGATGAGAAGATGGATTCCATCTCATCCTCCCACAGGGTAGGGTTGTATGTCTCCCACACAACCACTCCACTCCTTCCATATTATTGCTTATTCCACATTCAGTGATCCTTAACCTACTTCTGGGGGGATAAGGAATTCTCAACTAGGGTCTCCTCTGCACCTCTGTTCAGGAGACAGATGAGAACAGACCAAATAGACAAAGAGGTACAAAAAGTCACTGAAGAAATGAATTCTTGAGAAATCCTTTAAAAAAACAGCCAAATGGAAAAGGAGGCACAAAAGGTCACTGAAAACTGGAAGGTAATAACCCTATGAGAAATCAAGAAAAAAATAAAGTCAAAAGAATGAAAAAATAGAAGAAAATTTGAGGTATCTCATTTAAAAAACAACTGACCTAGAAAATAAGATTAAGGAGAGAGAATTTAAGAATTATTAGACTACCTGAAAGTCACAATCAAAAAAAGAGCCCAAGCATCACATTTCAAGAAGTAATACAGGAAAACTGCTCTGATGTCCTAGAATCAAAGGGTCAAATAGAATTTGAAAGAATCCACAACCATCTCCTGAAAGAGATCCCAAAATGAAAACTCCCAAGAATATTATAGTCAAATTCCAGAGTTCTCAGAAAATATTGCAAGCAGCCAAAAAGAAGTAATTCAAGTATCATTCACTGCAAAGATCACACAAGATTTAGCAACTTCCATATTAAAGGAGTATAGGGCTGGGAATATGTTATACCAAAAGGCAAAAGAGCTAGGATTACAACCAAGAATCATCTACCCAGTAAAACTAAGTATAATCCCTTAAAAATGGGGGGAAACGGATATCTAATGAAATATGAGATTTTCAAGAATTCTTGATGAAAAGACCAGAGCCAAATAGAAAACTTGACTTTTAAATACAATACACAAGCATAAAAAGGTAAAAGGAAAAAGAAACTATACAATATTCAATAGGATTAAATGATTTACATTCCTACATGGGAAAATGATATTTTGTAACTCATAAGAACTTTATGATTATTATGGCAGTCAGATGGAATATATGTAAACAGCACGAGTGTGAGTTGATTATTTTGGGATGATCTCAAAAAAATGAAAGGTTGAAAAAGAGGGATACACTGGAAGAAGGGGAATAGAAAAGAAAAATGGGGAAAATTATTTCACATAAAAGAGGTACTCAAGGAAGAGTTTTTACAGCGGAAGAGAAAATAGGGAGGGGTTGGCAGTCAATGTTTGAACCTCACTCTCATCAGAAGTATTCAAAGAGGGAAGAATACAAATATATATATTATATATATTTTTTATACACACACATACACATATATAGACACACACATATGTATGCACACACATGTACTTAGATGGGTATATAAATCTCTCTTACCTAAAAGTGAAGGGGATAAGAGAAAGGGGAGATTAGGAAGGGTAGGAGTAAGGAAGGTAGTGGTTGGAAGCAAATAATACTTTTGAACAGGGACAAAGTAAAAGAAAGAGAAGGATAAACAAAAGAAAACAAGATGGAGGGAAATACACAGTTGATCATCATATATGTGAATGTGAATGGGATGAACTCATAAAATGGAAGTGTATAGCAGAATGGATTAGAAACCAGAATACAACAATATATTGTTTACAAGAGACACACTTGAAGCAGAAAGACACACACACAGTTAAAATAAGAATCTAGTATGCTTCAGCTGAAGTAAAAAAGGCAGGGGAAGCAATCATGATTTCAGACAAAGTAAAAGCAAAAATGGACCTAAATATAAGAGATAAACAGGGAAACTACATTTTGCTAAAAGGTATAATAGACAATGAAGTAATATCAAAAAAGTTTTAAAGCAAGTTTTCTCTGATAAAGACCTCATTTCTCAGATACATACTGAGTGCAGAATTGAGTCAAATTCAAAAAATAAGAGCTATTCCCCAATTGATAAATGGTCAGAGGATATGAAAGGAAGTTTTTAGAAGAAGAAATCAAAGCTATCTATAATCATGTGGGAAAAAATCTATTTACTAGTGAAAGGAAAATTAAAGCAACTCTGAGGTACCAGCACATACCTATCAGAAATGATAAATGTTTGAGGAGATGAAGGGGAAATGGGCACATTAATGAACTGCTAGTGGAGTTGTGAAACAATTTGGGAACTATGCCCAAAGGGCTATAAAACTGTGCATACCCTTTGACTCAGCAATACAATCGCTTGGTCTGTATCCCAAAAAGATAAAGAAAAAAAAAGGACCCATACATACAAAAATATTGATAGTGGCTTTTTTTGCAGTGGTGAAGAAATGGAAATTGAAGGAATGTCCATCAATTAGGGAATGGCTGAATAAGTTGTGGCATGATTGTGATGGAACACTATTGTACTATAAGAAATTTCAGAATTCAGAAAAACCTAGGAAGACCTATATGAACTGACATAAAGTGAAGTAATCACAACCAAGAGATCATTGCACACTGTAACAGCAATATTATAATGATGGTCTGTGACAGACAGCTACACTTATCAATACAATATTCAAGACAATTCAGCACTTACAATGAAAATTGCTCTCTACCTATAGAGAGAGAACTGAAGAATTCTGAGGACAAATTGAAGTATAATTTTCTCACTTTATTTTTCTTCCTTTTTTTCTGACATGGCTAATATGCTAATACATTTACATGATTTCACATGTATCATGAATATCATATTGCTTGCCTTCTCAGTATGTGGCGAAGGGAGGAAAAAGGAAGGGAGGAAGAGAATTTAGAACTCAAAAAAAAATTTTTCACGTTAAAAATAAATATTTTAAATAAAAAAATAAAAGTGATGAAACTTAAAAAAAAAACAACTAGTACATTCTACTTCAATGACTCTAAAAACTGAGATGCTCTCACAGTATTGTCTCCTGACTGGTGCACTGGAATAGAGAGTATAACAAAACAGATCTGTGTGCCTATACAGTGCAGGGAGTTAGAAAGGGAAAGGAGCCATTGGACACATGCTCTGCCTCAACATGCCCTACAATTCTACCACCTCTGTGCTTTTGTCTCACACCTTTCCCTATACCTGGAATGTTCCGCTCCTCTAAGCCTCTTGAATTCCTATCCAGCCTTTAAAACATAACTCAAATGCCATCTCCTCAAGCAAACCCCCTCTGAGTCCTTGAATCAGTAACATCCTTTCTACCTTGGGTCTCACTTAGCACTTTCTTTGCTGATACATTTATTACATAATCAATAGAGGCAGATGAATGGATGTGGGGAAAGCACTGTATTTGGCATCAGAAATATTGGATCTACATCCTATATTCTCACTTAGAGTCTCTCCACTTCAGTTTTGTCACCTAAAATGAAGATAATAATACTTGCTGTAAGTCAGCCAATAAGCATTTATTAAGCACCTACTACATACCAGGCATTGTGCCAAGAACTAGGGATACAAAGAAGGGAAAAGACAGTCCCTGCCCCCAAGGAGCTCACAGTCTAACAGACATGCACTATTTATCTTAGAAGGTGGCTGGAGAGCAGGGGGAAGGGAGGGGAGACTTTGTAACCTTACAGAAAAATATAAATGTGAATTATTACTATTCATTATAATTGCATGATATAAAATCTCTGATGGGGCAGCTAGGTAATGCTAGAGCACAGAATTGGGAGTCAGGAAGACTCATCCTCCTGAGTTCAAATCTGACCTCAGATATTTACTTGCTGAGTGACCCTGGGCAAGTCACTTAACCCTGTTTGCTTCAGTTTCCTTATCTGTAAAAGGAGATGGAGAAGGAAATGGCAAACCACTCAAGTATCTTTGCCAAAAAAAACCCAAATGGGGTCATGAAGAGTAGACACAATTGAAAAACAACAACATAAAATGTCTGTGTATGAATTGTATCCCTTTGTATGAAGGCAAGGACCATATCTCCACTAGACCATATCTCCCCCAGCACTGAAGCACAGGTCCCCTCACACAGGAGGCACATTCATATTTATGGACATGCTGTTGAATGTGATTAAAGAAGCATGGGGGTATAAGGGGTGGGAGAGGGAACAGCTACACTGGAGTCCCTCTAATCTAAGGAACTCACCTTGCAGATGGTTCTCAAATAGTAAATTTGGGGCTTTCAAGAAGCTAGTGAATTTTGCCTGTGACTTCCTACCTATAACACCTCGAAAGGAAGAGAGTTCTTCCTGCTGAAAGAAAAACATCACTAGACTGAGCAAGAAGATCTGCCTTCAAGGTCCAGGTTCTATCACTTCTCTGAGACTTCTCTGAGACTTCTCCGAGACTCAGTTTCCTCATCTGCAAAATACATATGACTATGTACATACTACCTCATATATAGAGTGGAATAAGAAAAACTTTGTTTATTGTTTTTAAGAAGCAAGTGGAATGTGCAGTGGGTAGAGCGCTGGACCTGGAAGCAGAAAGACCTGAGTTCAAATCCTTCCTCAGAAGCTTACTGGATCATTTAACCTCTTCTTCAGTTTCTTCTATTGTAAAATGGGGCTAATAATCACACCTCCCTTTCAGAACTGTTGTGCAGAGATAACATTTACAAAGTGCTTCGCAAACCTTAAAGTACTATACAAATGCTAGCTATAATAATAATTATTATTGAATTGTGAGCTATGTTCATTATATACGTATGAGCTCTCTAAAGTTCTATAAAGGTGAGCTATTGTTGTGGTTCTGCATTGAGAGGGCTACACAAACACGCCTGCCATTAACCACATTTTAAAGCCATTAGAAATCACCTACCAAAGGGAAAAATTAGTAATATTTATAATTTATGAGTGAACTGTGATCAATAACATTTTGCCCACTTAGAAAATTGCACATTCTGTTCAATTTACCAAACAAATAAAAGAGCTCAGCAGTTTCCTTTTGTGAGAAGCACAGATTGCAATTAACTGTCTCTGTGATAAAAGCGATCTAATCCAGCTGCCTCCCCAGGCATACAGCCAACCAGGAACAGAGACCAGAAAGGGACCCAGTTGCAGGGCTCTTTCCATCACACAATGAATGAGTCTAATAGACCCATTTCACAGATGGACACACTAAAATGACAAAAGAATGCAGAATTTATCCACCTAACAAAAAAAGAAAAAAAACCACTCCTCTTTTCTGCTGTACAAACTTGGCTTACCCAGAGATAAAGCCTAATTAACACATCCATCCAAGTATAATTTCAGATTTAGTTCTGCAAATGTCAAAAATCACAGCTCCCTTATCCACAAAGGTCAGATATTTGGTTCTATGTTTCTTCATAACTCTTCGTTTAACATTTCTGCAGAGGCCACATACATTTTTAATAGCTCTTGTAGACACGGGATTCTCAACACATTCTTTTGGTAACTACTTGGCTGCTGCTGGAGTGTTCCAGATTTAAAATCTGTGAGGAACAGAATACCACAGAGAGTGTGTATATTTGTGCTTCCCTGGGAAAAGCAGGGAGCCAGAAGTCCATGCTTCAGATGGAACAGTAGGAATCATAACTAACCTACAACTAAGCCTTTCACAGGGAAGCGTGCTTCTCCTGGAATCACAGAGTTTTAAGAAATGAAAAGGCTATTTATCCAACCCCCAAACCACTGTAGGCACCATAATGTCTCAAAAGGGCCCAGTCTCTGCTTTAATACCTCCAGTGATGGGACGCTCATTACTTCACAAGAGGGTCCATTCTCTCTTTAGAGAGTGATCATTTTCTTCCCATCATTGTCTTGTCATTCTCATGTCTGGCTCTTTATGACTCCTTTTGGGGTTTTCTGGACAAAAATACTGGAATGGTGTACCATTTCCTTCTTGGGCTTATTTTATAGATGGGAGAAACTAAAGGAAACAGGGTTAGGTGACTTGGCCAGGGTCACACAGCTAGGAAGTGCCCAATGCAGGATTTTAACTCAGAACTGACTCCAGACTGGACACTCTGTCCACTGTGTCACTTAGCTGCCCTTGACCCTACACATAGACTCTCTTCAAATTATTTCACTATAAGCTATAACCTATAGTCCTCACTCCTAGCTGTGAGAGCTATGAAGTCCTTTAAGTATGAGGCTACTTAGGAGCCCCTGAATAAATTCTCAGCTTTCAGGATGATGAATGCAGGGGTCTGTGCCATAAATCTTATAACATACCCATGCCAATAACTATTTGCTACTGCTCCACTAAAGAGCAACATATTATGCATGTATATAAAATTACATCCCAGTGTCTCCTTATCTCCTAGTGTTTCTAGTTCTGGTCCCCCATT
>CM053595.1:214563487-214602234 GCA_028646575.1 Pseudocheirus occidentalis
GGATGGAGGGAGGAAGGAAGGAAGGGAGGAAGAGAGGGAGGGAGGGAGGGAGGAAGGAACAGGAACAAAGGAATGAAGGAAGGAAAGAAGGAAGAATGGGAGAGAGGGAGGGAAGAAGAAAGAAAGGATTTATTTATACAGCACTTACTATGTACCAGGCAATTTGCTAAGTGCTTTACCAACATTATTTCATTTGATCCTCACAACAACCTGTAAAGCAGTGCTATTATTATCCTCAAAACTGAGGCATAGAGAAGGTTAAGTAACTTAATGTCACAAGGTTAGTGTCTGAGGATGGATTTGAACTCAGGTCTTCTTAACTCCAGACCTAGTGCTCTATCTATGTCACCTAGATATCTCTATATTCCCTTCCCTTGTTTGCTGTTTCCCATTTTTAAAAATACATATACTTTATTTTTTTAATAACAGCATTCTCAGCGTCCTAAGCAAAAGGGTCTTCTGGTAAAACTGCCCAAAACTACGTATATGGATGCTTCTGCTATTTAGTCATTTTAGTCATGTCCAACTCTTCATGACCCCATTTGAAGTTTTCTTGGCAAAGATACTAGAGTGGTTTGCCATTTCCTTCTCCAGCTCATTTTACAGATGAGGAAACTAAGACAAACAGGGTTAAATGACTTTTCCAGGGTCATGTAACTAGTTAGTGTCTGAGGTCAAATTTGAACTCAGATCCTCCTGACTTCAAGCCCTACACTATAACCACTGCACCACCTCACTACACCAATATGTAGGGATGCAGGATATATAAAGTTAATGTTCTCTGTATTATATAAGTCTCTCTCTGGCAAAATTCTACCTAGGATGCTGCCAAGTTTCTTGGTCCTCCCAGCCCTTGTACTAAATGCACAGGATCCAGAGGATGACTGACATTGTGATAGATTTTTTAAAAATTTAACTTTTAACCACACCTGCATAGTAATTCTAACCCTCTCTTTTCCAGATAAAGTAACATCAACAGTTCAGAGAAGCTAGGATGATGTCAAATGTGGCAGAAATGTACTGGACCCAAATACTCCATCTTTTCTTCAAATGCATTACTTTCACCATAATCATTTTTTTTGTGTGTTTGGTAACACTTTAGCTGTTACAGACTTGTATGTTCACTGCCCACGTGTTTAAAAAAAAGAGAAACTTCTAAATTTCTATCTAACTGAAAACATACAAAAATTCCACTGGGCTTGAGTAGAAATAGAGAATCATTTTTATAGAGAATCATTTTTATATCAAGAAGCATTATCTTAAGGGGAAAAAAACAAAAAGCAACTCTTCTTACAGTAGTCATTTAAAAGGCATGCAGGGGTAGAACTGCTTTGCCATTCAAGCAATCTGCAGCTAAATTATACTACAGAAGAAGAATGGATTAAAATTAATTATTAATAGAAAGAATAAAACTTTAATCAATAAATATACAAATAATAAAAAATATATGTACTTCAGTGCCATACTTTGACCAGGTAAGAAGGGTGGGTGAGGGAAAAACAGGAATAGATTAAAATAAAAGGAGGAAGACAGAGCCATAAAGAATGAAGAGTTATGAAAGGAAAGAAAAAGATACTCTATATAAATCCTTTTCCTATTATATAAAATTGTGTTCCCCTGGCTACCACAGGTGAGGGGTAATTGGTCTTGGCCCAATCCTACCACATTACAATCAAGAACCCACAGGGAAATAACCCAGGGGAAAGGACCACCCAAAGTAATACACAGAAATCAGCATCGAATAACCCTAGAACTCTTTTTTGTGCATGCAGAACTCTAACAGATAGGTTCCCCCTATACTGCCCCCTAGGGGCGCTGGAATAATCCAGGGGGGGCAGTAATAGCATCAGGTGCATTTGGGGGGTACTGAATAAAAAATAAGGGGGTGGTAGAAGCATAAGAAGAGAAGGTAAGGAAATTTTGAAAAAACATTTGGGTGTGTTTCATCTGTTGTGTAACAAAGTTAAAGTCACAGTGATTACATTATTTTCCAAATAAACACACAAAATGCAAATTATAGGCAATCAGTGGTCAAATCCAACAACAGGTCTTAACAAGCAAGTGTTGTCAAGTAAACATGTGGTGCATTTTCAGGAAGTCCCACATACGTTGGCAGGAAAATGTTCGTGTAACGACTTGTTTATACTACAATACTATACGGTTACGTGACACAATGCTGCATCATCAAAATTTCAATACAGGGGAAAAAAAACCACAAATCCATTATAAATTATTCAATTTAAGATGTTATTTTAAAAATATATTTCATTTTTTTAAATGACTCAAATTTCAAAACACATTAAATGGTTAAAGAAAGTACATTTCCAGGAAGGTGCTGAATAATTTTTTCAAAAGGTGCAGTAAGCCAAATAAGTTTGGGAACCTCTACTGTATCCACTAATCTCTTAGATATGTCTTTAGCAATTACAGCATTAAATCAACCAGAATACACACAAATTTCTAACATTCCCCAATAGAAGTGTTTAGTCTAGTTAATAAAACATCAGCCATAAGGTCAATGAAACTTTGAAAAAATCACTTTAATGACCCAGAGATATTTTTTTAGTCCTCTCCTCTATAGTTAAAAGTTAAGGAACCAGGGCAGCTAGGTGGTGCAGTGAATAGAGAGCACTGGCCCTGGAGTCAGGAGGACCTGAGTTCAAATCCAGCCTCAGACATGACACAAAAAACTAGCCATGTGACCTTGGGCAAGTTGCTTAACTCCTAATTGCCCTACCTTTCACCCTCCAAAAAAAAAAAGCAAAAAACAAACAAACAAAAGTTAAGGAACCCCTGCTCTATCGCCTCCATATTCTGGAAAGTTGGGTCTCTCTTAATGAAGCTGAAGATCACACAAGCTTTTTTGATTACCACATAACACTACATTTATTCCTATTTAATTTCATCTTATTAGATTCAGCTGAAAGGCCTAAAGGGATAGGTTACCTGCAGCCTCAAGACCACATGTGACCTTTGACTGAATCCAAATGTCACAGAGCAAATCTTGGTTACTTGGTTACCCCTGGCAACCTGTCAAGATCTTTCTGGATTCTCTATCAACCAATGTGTTCTCTATCCCTCTTGAACCTTTATGTCATCTGTATATTATATTACTAAGTCATCTATGCTTTTATTTAAGTGACCTATAAAAAACAATAATAGCCAACATCTAAATAGTGCTTTAAGGTTTATAAAACACTGTGGAAAGAGAGAGAGAGGGAGAGTGAGAGAAAGAGAGAAGGGAGAAAGAGAGATAGAAAGGGGGGGGGAATCATTTGTTCTTTACAGCAACCCTGTGATACAGGTGCTATTGTTTCCCCATTTGACAGGGAAAAAAACTGAGGCAAACATAGGCTAAGTGACTTGCCCAGGGTCACACAGCTAGTAACTTTCTAAGGCACCATTCTGCCTTCATGTCTTTTAGTCCAAGGTTCCATCCACTACAAAACCTAGGTAAACACCAAAGGACCATGGACAGAAAAATCTCAAGAGAACTCCATTGGAGACCTCCTGCAATACTGATAATGAATTTTTAGTCCAACAAGAAAAAAGTCCCACCTCAGGTATATTGCACCTTCCATCAGGAATCTTTCACCCTTATATTTTAAGCTGTGTTCCAGAAATACAAATCCTCTTCTGAGATATCACCTTAGTCAGCTGTTTGCTTCCCAGCTCTGGATCCCTATCCTTCAGTGGGCAACAGTACGGAAGACATACAAAAACAACATGTGTTCCCATGGCTTTTTGTTTCTTGCCCTCAACTCTATAGTCATTGGAAATATTTTTAGGTTCCTTGTCATGGTATTATTTGTGTTCATGTGAATAATAGGCAGTTGTCTTCCATTTTGATCATTCTTGAGAGGTTCCCTGTAACGTCTTAAACATATGGATATGTCACGTCCTAGACAATGCTCTAGGAATACAACAAACCTCTATATGGTTGTTATCAGTCTGATAAATAGCTTCTTCAGTAACCCTGAGCAGGACACCAACATCTACTATTATTCTTCTCTTCTTCTTCTGACCATTACTAGGTGATCTCTCACTTAATAACCTCTACAGCTCTAGCATATCATTCTTTGAATGAAAATCAGCTTCTTCTGCCTCTGAGCATCTAGGTAAACAGTCTAAAGGAAGATCTCCAAATAGGCTTGAGTCTAACCTTTTCCTTCCCTTTCTCCCCTATGGAACCTTCTTCTACTTTTCAACATCCTGGCAAAGTTCGTCTCCCCTCTTTCACTTCAGATCCCTTTTTTTCCCATATGAAGGCTTGTTTCTCTTTCCTTTAGGAATACTCCCATTTCCCCTAACAATGTTTAGTATAGAGAGCAATGCTACCAATTCCTTTAACATCTTTCTCCCGGGGCAAAAATCCAGACAACACGTGAAAAGAACATACATAACAGTTACTCAGCTATGGCAGAAATACAAGTGCTGGACATTTGATCCAAGTCCCTGAACAATTTCCCCTACTCTCCATACTGGGTAAGATTTTGAGTAATTTGCATCTACCTAAAACCTCCAGACCCCACCTTCTCCGTATACAAGAAGTGGAGAAGGCCCTTCCCACCATCCCCACTCTAATGGACAGTACTGAAATAGTGACTTCCATCTTCACTCTCCAGATCTTGAAAGAAACAACTTGGCGCTTGCTCCAAAGGAGCATGGAAAGGTTGCATGAACATCTGCCAGCCAACGACTCATCAAACTTCCCTGGTTTTTAAGTTCTGAGAAGGATCATGAATACTTAGAACCCTAAGGCTGCAACTGTTAGGTTTCCATTTATATTCACTCCTGCAGATCCTCTAAAGCAGAAGGTCCTTTCCACAAAAACATCATTTTCTTTTTTAAATGGATAAACTATTTGACCCTTTAGAGGAGCATTTTAAAAAAGAGCAGCTAAATAATGCAATTGTAACCTCTCTAGAATCTATAAAACCCTCTTTTTTCCCACACAGAAAAAGGAGGAGGAATACCAGCAGGAAAAAAAAATGCAGCCAAAGGGGGACTTGAAATGTTGCAAGAATAAATTTTCTCATGAATTTTCATCACCATATTTTCAGATTTTGAGTGAATAAGGAATTATTCTGGGGAGAGGATTTTTCATGGTATGTTAACAGACCATCACAATAGCTTGGTGAGGCAGAGATTCATAATTACATAAAACTGGAGAGGGAGGATGGTATCCCCACAATTTCCTCCTTATTCACTGCAAAAAGACTCTGTGTTAATCCCCTGTCTTTTCATTCTCTATGTGCCCTTTCTTTATTGATGTCATTAGACTCCCAAGGGTTCAAATAGCACCTTTATGTAAATGCTCTACAAATATAGATATCTTATCCCTCTCCTGAATTCCCAGCCCCAGTCTTCAGATGCCTGATGGACATTCAGATGCCTAGATGGCCCACTAAATGAAACTCATTCTTTATCACCAGAAATCAAGTCCTTTTCTTAACTTCCTTGATTCTGTTGAGGGAACCATCAGGAATCCAGCTAATCAGCTTCACAACCTAGGAGTCATCTTCACTTCTTCACCCTCACCCCCATATCTAGGCAATTGCCAAGACTTGTAGTTTCTATTTCCATAGTATCTTGCATATCTCTTCCCTTCTCTCCACTCACATGGTCTGCCATCCTGGTTCAATCCTTCATTGGCTTTCACTGGGACAATAGCCTTCTAGTTGTTCTGCCTGCAGTCAGCTGCAAACAGCTACCAAATATTCCAAAGGCACTTTGTTACTCCTCTGCTCAAGAATCTTCCATGTGGGACAGCTAGATGGCTCAATGGGTAGAATACTGATGGTGAAGTTGGGAGTACCTGAATTCAAATCTGACCTCAGACACTTACTAGCTGTGTGATACTGGGTACCTTCAAAAAAAAAAAAAAAGAATCTTCAGTGGTTCTGTATTATCTTTAAAATAAAGCCCAAATCCCTGTTTGGCATCTAAAGCCCTTTATATCTCCAAAAGAAAAGTGATACTATAATAACAATAACTACAGTTACTTGTGGTTTTAAAAATAAGGAAATTAAATAATAATTGCTTATTTAATAAATGTTTTCATAATTTTAAATAAATAAAATTACCAACTTTAATAATAATGTGTTAATAAGTTCTTTTCCATCTCCAAAATGTAAGTGGTACAATAATATAAATGCTAATATTTATCTAGAACTTTACATATATGATCTCATTTTGATCCTTAAATCTTATGAAATAAGTACGATTATTATCCCCATTTTATAGCTGAGGAAAGTAAGGCCCAGAAGGACTTAAGAGACTAGATTCAGGTCACAGAAGTTGTAGTATCTGAGTAATGATTCAAACCAAACTCTTCCTTCCTCCAAATCCAACACTCTATCCACTACACCATGTTGCCTCTAAAGAATATGAACAAACAGTTCTCATAAAAATTGGAAGTTATTAACAATCATATAAAGAAGGCCATCAATCTCTAATAACAAGAGAAATGCACATCAAAGCAACTCTGAGGTTTCACCTCACAACCAGCAAATGTGCAAAAATAACACAAGAGGTGACTGGTCATTGTTAAGAGTTTTTGGGAAAAGACGGGCACACTGATGCACAGCTGGTGGAGTGGAGAATTGGTCCAACTATTCTGAAAGGCAATTTGGAATTATGCGAAGCAAATGACTAAAATGCCAACACTCTTCGACCCAGAGAATGCAGTGCTAGACGTATACCCCAAGGAGGTCAACGATGAAATGAAAGGGCTCATATACAAAATATTTATAGCATCTATCTTGTAGCAAAGAACTGCAAACAAAGTAGAGGTCCATAAATTGTATAATGGATAAACAAACTGTGATATATGAATGTAACGGAATGTTACCGTACTGTAAGAAGCAATGAATATTAAATACAAAGGCATATGGGAAGATGATGTAAAGTGAAATAAGCTTGAACCTAGAAAACAATATCCATGATGACAATGATATAAATGGGAAGAACAGCAACAAAGAATTTGAAATGGACATGCTGTGAAATTTTACAATGAGGAAGCCAGGTCCCAAAGAAGAGGTATGAGAAAGACACCCACCTCCCTTCTTTGCAAAGGCAGGGAATTGCGGGTTTGGGATACTACACATAATGTCAGTCTTTTCCAATGTGTTGGTTAGTTTTACAGATTTTGTTTTCCTTTTTAAATTTTTTTTCCAAGGGATAGCTTTATGGGAAGTGGTACAAGGGTGGATATATAGGGAAATGGAAGTGATGCTTTTTAAAAAATCGATTATTTTTTAAAAGCCTTTCACAATCTGACTCCAAATTATCTTATCAGAATGATTACCCACCTGAGGTTTGAAGAGGAACAACCTACTTACAGTACTTCACACGTGCAATCTCATATCCTACATTTCCACATGTTTGTACAAGGTATCTCTCTCCTGCCTCCCATGTTCTCCTTTATGTGTATCCCCTAGGTCTCTTTAAGGTTCAGCTCAAGAACTACTTCCTACAAGAGGCCTTTCTTGATTGCCCAGTTATTAATGCTGTTCCCCCAATTATGTTCCATTCATTTTTGTGTGTACACACACACACACACACACACATCTATTTTACTTGTCTGTGAAAATATTGCATTTTCTCCCAATAGAATATAAGCTCCTTGAGGATACAGACTATTTAGTTTCTGTCTTAAATCTCAGTGCCCTCCATCTGAAATTATTGATAATTTATCCTATATATATCTTGTATATACAAGGTTGTTTACATGTTGTCTCCCCTATTAGACTGTGAGAGCAGGGACTGATGGTTTTTTTTACCTGTCTTCATCTCCCCAGGGCTTAAAACAGTGCCTAGAACATAGTAAGTACTTTAAAAATGTTTGTTGAACTGAAATTGAATTTAATTACTCTCACATATTGAGGAATGCAAATGGCACAGCAGGAAAATCACTAAACTTTGAAATGAGAGGCTTGGATTTGAATATTTGAACTGTCCCTTAGCCTCCCAAAATTTTCTCACCTACTAAAGAAATGGGGCTAATATGATTTAACAATACATTCTTCATAGGGTTGTGAGAAGAGAGGGACAGGAGAGCAAAGGAGAGGGAAGATAATTAGAGAGGAATGAAGGGAAGGAGAGAAGGGGAGGGGAGGCTAAGGACAATTTTTATCTCATTGGTTCTTACAACGACCCTGAGAGGTAGGTTATAGGTTATACTATATTATCTACATTTTACTGTTGAGGAAACTGAGGCAAACAGAAGTTGTGACTTGCCTAGGATCACACAGCTATAAAGTATCTCAGGCTAGATTTGAACTCGGTTCTTCCTGACTGCCGAACCAGTACTCTATCCATTATGCCATCAGCTGCCTCTTAAGAGAAATCTGTAAGCCATAAAGTTCAATTTCAATGTGTTTTTATCTCCTCCAGTTTGATTTACTTATATAAAGAATGTCTACTAGTTTATAATTCTCCCTGTTTCTTTAAAGTTTTACTGAGTAACATACATATGTTCTCATTTTGCTCTTCTGTTATCAGTCTTAGAACACTCTTAGACCAGTCTGTTTTCTTGACATGCATTCTAGGTATTACATTCTACATATGGAGTAGCATTGCATTATATGCAAATTCAGTGCCTAATAAATTCTGCCTAATCATCCTGAAACCTGGAAAACCCTAGCCCATATGTTATCATTAGCTAGTTTAGCCTAGCACATGGCAGTCACTCAATGGTGAGTTTAATTGCATTGAAAAATTAGTACTTTTAAATCTCTGGCCTCTGGTACTGTGATCCTGTGTCTAATCCCCAAAGCAGTCAGGCACACTTCTCTTTTACATTGTTAATGGTCTCAATTATCTCTGTCTTTCTAGGAATAAGAAAAGGATTTCCAAAATGAACAAGGAACATGAGCAGTCATACTCTCCTTCCTCATAACCCAGGACACAAAGGCATTACTCAGCCCTGGAAGATCAATGGCCACCTACAGTCTGATAGGGAAATGAGAAAAGAGCCATTTAGTACAGTATAAGGCACATGAAGGTACTCACAATGCTAATTTAATTAAAAGAATGCCATTGACTACCCTCTCCTCTACACAGATGTCACAGGTATCTGTGGGAAAATCCAGCTGCCAGTTTTCATGACACTGTTTTGGCAATGGACTATGGCTAGGATTATTTAAACAAAAGGCTAGATAATCAGGGTTTTTGTTGTTGTGTTGTTTCAGACATGTCCAAGTCTTTGTGACCCCATTTGGGGTTTTCTTGGCAAAGATACTGGAGTGGTTCACCATTTCCTTCTCCAATTCATCTTACAGATAAGGAACTGAGGCAGAGTTAAGTGACTTGCCCAGGGTCACACAGCTTGTAAGTGTCCAAGGCCAGATTTGAACTCAGCAAGATGAATCTTCCTGTTTCCAAACCCAGTACTCTATCCACTGTGTCACCTTACTGCCCAATTAATTAGGGTGACAGCTATTCTTCACAGGATCATGGATTTAAAGGTGGGATACGTGGATAGATAGACAGACAGGACAGACAGACAGAGGTAGATAGATAGATACATAGATACACAGATAAATACATAGATAGATGATAGATAGATAGATAGATAGATAGACAGATAATGATAGATAGATACATAGATACATAGATACATAGATACATAGGTAGATACATAGATACATAGATAGATAACATATAGAAAGATGTAGGTAAAGGAGAGAAACAGGGAGAGGCAGAGCATGTTGTGCTGAGAAGTTAGGTGGCTTGCTCAGGCTCACAAAGTTATTAAGTTTCTGAAGAATGATTTGAACTCAGCTCTTCCTGACTATAAGTCCAGGACTCTAGTCAGTATGCCATCTAGATAAGAAGGACAGTCCCTACCCTCAAGAAGCTTGCATTCTAATGGGGAACAATAACACATAAGGAGTTATTTAGAAAACTGAAACTTGGATAAGTTTATTGATTTATCTTTCTTTGTGCAGGTAACTGCTATTCCCTCAAGCAGTTACCCTATATCTCTCTGCTCCCTTTCCAACCAAACCTGGAAAGACTTTTCTTCACTCATTTGCTCACCTACCACTCATTTCTTAATCTTCTCTAATGATTTCCAGCTTCAACACATGACAAACTGCTCTCTCTAACATTACCAACAATCTCTTGAATGACAGATCTTCTCAGCTTTTTTCAGTTCTCACTCTACTTCATTTCTCAGCAATCCCCTCCTCCTAAATACTCTCTCCTCCCTTGGCTTCCATGACACTTCTCGTTTTTGGTTTACCCACCAAAGAGACAGCAGCATGGAGTGAGAAGAACCTGGATTTGAAGCCAGATAATCTGAACCTGAATCCCAACTTTGCCCCCTGTAATGTTAAGCAAAGTAGTTCACACCTTGTTTCAGTTTAAGTTTCTTCTGAGCCTTGCCCATGATTGAGTAGCAGAACTTGTAAACCCCACAAGTTGTGAACCCTAGAACTTGTGAAGGGGAAGGGCTAATGACCATATATAAGGAGAGACCCAGGCTGGAGAAAGGAGAACTGAGAAGGAAACTCTTGTGGTGGAGAAGGAGAAAATTTGTGGTATCCCGGCACTCTGTGTTTATCTATTCTGTTTGTGTTGGTGTTTGTTTGTGATACTTTCTATAGAAGCCCTGGGACTTTATTGGAAGACCTGAAAGAGGATTTCCTGGTTGTCAGTTTACAGAAGTCTTGGAGGAGGGTTTTGGAAGTCGAAGGACTTTACTGATGATTTGTATTGACCTCTTGGACCTTGTTTGTGAATCTGTGTTGATTTCTATGTTGATGTTTGGTGTTACCTTTTTGGACTTTGTGGGTCTGTGTTGATTTCTATACTGATGATTTTGCGTTGAGTTCTCAGACCTTGTTGGTGGGTCTGAGTTGATTTCACAGGCAGACAGTGAATTGATAATAGTGCCAGCGATGTGTATGAATGTTGTTTTGGCTCTGTTAAGCTTTGTCTTCCCAGAAACAGAAACTGTGAAAGACTTGAGGTGGACTGGACACTGTGAGCTTCAATATGGAACAGAAACTGGACAAGGAACTGGAACAGGAACAGGACAAGGAGCTGGACAAGGAAGTGGGAGCTGC
The DNA here is from genome assembly GCA_028646575.1 of Pseudocheirus occidentalis. NCBI lineage: Eukaryota > Metazoa > Chordata > Mammalia > Diprotodontia > Pseudocheiridae > Pseudocheirus > Pseudocheirus occidentalis. The sequence goes on from CM053595.1 coordinate 214,574,563, forward strand.
CTGCCTTTGAACCCAATTAACAATTGTGTAGATTTGGGAAGGAGCTGGGACCATGGAAGAGAAACCATGGAAGCTGAGAGCCAGCATCAAATCAAGATGAAAAGATCTCTTCTTGGGTACCTGATGCTGACTGAGAAGAATATGATTTATTGTGATCTAGGGGTGGAGAACTTTGACCTTTGTACTTTGAGTCCATTAAGGAGACAAGCTTCCTTAAGGATGAATGAATTAAGGACTTACTAAATAACTGCATTACTAAGTGACTATACTTTGTTTAAAACTATGTGGCCACTTTGGTGAAAACTATGCGGCCATTTTAGTGATAAGTCATCATGTCATAACATTGTGAACACTGTACTTTGATTTCTGTGAATGTTTTGCCTTAATTTACTGCACAATAAATAGAGAGTTCACTATACTATGTAATCAGAATCTTTAAACTGTTCACAGCAGCAGTCCTCTGGAAAGCTGCTTGTGCTTGGCTTTACACCCCCTTATTAGCTATGTGAATTATAACACATTATTATATTTCTCTAGGCCTCCGTTTCCCAATCTTAAAAATGAGACAATTGGAATAGATGACCTCTAAGGTTCCTTCAAGTTCTAAAACTATCATCTTATTATCCTGTCTAAACAGGTCTCACAGTCACCTTTGCTAGATTATTTTCCTCTTTCTCCTACTGCCCACTAAATGTAAGTATCCCCTAATTTTCTGTCTTTGACCCACTTCTTTTCTGTCCCTTGGCATTTTCATCAGAGATCATCCCTACACAGATAACTACCAAACTGGTCCCTCTAGCCCTTAGCTCTCTCTTGAACTGAAATTCTGCATTACCAACTACCTACTGGGCATCTCTCTACCTGAATGTCTCATGGATATTTTAAACTCAACACGTCCAAACCTGAACTCATTAACTTCCCCCCACAAAAAAAAAAAAATCACTCCTCCAAACTCCCTTAATTGCTATTCAGTGAATACCATCATCTCAAATTCCCCAACTTTGGGTTATTCTCCACACTTCCCACTCTTATTCTTCATATCCAATCAGTTGCCAAATACTACAGATTTTACCTCCCTAGTTCTTCTCATATCTGTCCTCTTCTGCCATGTATGTGGGTACCACCTTACTTCAGGCCCCCTTCACATCTCCCCTAGAACACTGCAATAGTTTCTGGAGGAGTCCTCCCATCTTCAAGGTTCTGACCTCTCCAATCCATCTTCTACACAGTTATCAAATTTATATTCCTAAAACACAAATCTGATCATACCACCCATACCCAGCACATTCTCTCTCCCTCTCCCTCTCCTTCTCCTTTTCCCTCTCCCTCTCTCTCTCTCTTTGTCTCTCTCCCTCTTTCTCTGTCTCTGTCTCTCTCTCTGTCTCTCTGTCTCTCTCTCTCTCCCTCTTTCTCTCTCTCTGTCTCTTGCCCTTGCCCTCTCCCACTCAAAAATTTCTCATATCTCCCTATTGCCTAAAGCCCTCCATTATTTTACTCCCACATACCTTTCCCATCTTATTTCCTATCACACCCCTTTGCATCTTCTCTATTCCAGTAGTAACAGCTGTTCCTCATACCTAACATTCCATCTGCTATCTTTGTACTTTTGGACAAGTGTTCTCCCTTATCTGTAAAACATTCCCTATTTATTTCCATCTTGCAGAATACCTACATTCCCTCAAAACACATCCCATTTTCCACCTCTAAGACCATACCTTTTCTGATCCTCACAGTAGATTAATACTCTCTACCTCTTGAAATTACTCCCTATTATTTGGAATATAGTTTTTATTTACTTGAGTACATATAGTATTTCCTGGAGGGCAAGTAGTATTTTGTTTTTCTCTTTATATTTCTGACACTTAACACAATACTTTGAAAACAGTAAGCACTTTATAAATGTTTATAAAATAGAACTTAAGCTTAACCATTAATTACATCTAGTAACTACAGCTTTCCCCTACCCCTTTTCCTGTATTTGAATAGAATTCAATTCCTAAAGATATCTTAGGGCAGCACTGCACTTAAGAGTGCTAGAACTGGAGCCAAGAAGGCCTAGGTTGGAATCCCAATCCAGCCATTAATTAGCTGGGCAACCCTGGGTAAGTGACTTAAAATTTCTCCAAACTTCAATTCGTTAATCTGTAAAATAGGAATATTTATAACAGTAGTCCCTACCTCAGTGGGTTGTTGGATGATTCAAATAAGACACTTTTGTAAAGCACTTTATAAACTTTAAAGGGCCACCATCAATATCATCATCAATGCTATTAACTTTCTTTTTTATTATATCCCTAGGGAGATAAAAGAAGAAAGAAATGACATAAAAAGAATGAGAAGGGACAAAGGGTTAATCATAATCATTGTATTTTATCATTTAACAACAAGGGGGAAGAACGTAAAATGTAATATCTTTTCTTCACTCAGGAATCCTTTTGTGTTTTATTACTCAACTCATTATAAAGTTAATAAGCATATATACAATTTCATAAATGTATAAGTATGAAATTCTGCTTTGAACTAAACAGAGTAAGAAAAAAATAGCTAAAAATTTCACTGACTGGAAACAAATGACCTGGGTTGTATCTAGGCATAGAGCCAGAAGGGGACTTGAGCGACATGAAAGACAGCCAGGAAGTATCTAAGTATCCCTGTTTCCTCCTCCTGCAGAAGAAGCCTCTGCCTCCCCATTAAAAAAAAAAAAGCTAGCTATAGAATGTTTCCCTACTTAGGAATGAGTTCTACCCTAAGGCAGGATGTGAATAAGGTTACTATAGTTCCTGGCCCCACCCCATGACACAAACCAGGATAGTCCAGCAAAAGTATGAAGAAATAGCTCCAAGCTCCCATGCTGTAGAATTTGAAAAGTAAACAATCCAAACCTCAAAGGCAAGAAAGATGAATCTGAATGAATTGCATTCATTCAGTAAATCAAATAGATCTACAATTTTCCAGAGGTCCAGCCTCATTTAGCAGCTGGTGGCTCAGTGGATGGGGAAGGATGCTAGCAACTACTACTCAAAGCAAGTCATGCTTTAAAACCAGGGTAAACATTCTCGATGCATTTGTGTCCCTTAATCAAACTTTCAAAAGAATATTCAGAGAAAGGAAAATTCTTTTCAGTTGACCATCAAGCAGGCTGAGACTTGTTATCCTTAACAATGGTGACTCTAACTATGTTTTATAAAGTTCTTCAATAATTTAAATAAGTATTATGTAGCTTTAAATTGATTTTCACAGTTTCTGAAACATTAAAGATCCAATTGGTGGGAGGGGAAGTGGCTACCTTTTTTTGTCTATGAAGCTTTATCCAGAAGTTTGTGCGTGTGCGTGTGTGTGTGCGTGTGTGTGTGTGTGTGTGTTTTAGCAGCTTTCATACCAACTGCAGCAGTAGAATAACTGGATAAAAGCTTTTTTTGTTGTGTATTGTTATATCTGCTGTGGCTTGAATTTTCAAATAAAAAGGTATTTTTTCCTTAGTATGCTTAATTCAAAGCAGAATTTCACACCTATGCCTTTATGTAATGGTATATATGCTTATTAACTTTATAAAGACTCAAGTAATAAAACACAAAAAGATTCCTGAACAAAGTGAAGGTATTACATTTTACACTGTTCCTAAGCTAGGTGAACTTCTTTTTAGTGGTTATCCTAGGATGGCTTTTTTCACATGGAATGCAATGTAATCCAAAGATACACCAGCCGCTTATAAAACAATGGGCAAGAATTTTACCCATTTAAACATGTCATTTTCTGCTCTTATTCTTAACAAGTGAGATCAAACCACATAAAACAAGAGCCTTCACCTTAACTATGCAGGCCTAGTCATGGCAGTCCACCTTGAAAGTATTCCATAACTGAGTGGCATCTGGGCCAGCAAACTTTTCCAAACCAAATGGCAAATCATTTACAAGAAAGACTAAAAATGAGGTTGCAAGAAACAAATGTAACATTTCAAAAATTTCTTTGTGGTTTCTATCATCAGTGAATTTTGAATGATATTACTCCTGTTCCTAACCACTGACTATACAACACCACAAATGAGCTAGTTTTCTGGCTAATATGCAAAATCTTTTAGGATCTGAATAAGCGTTCCACTAATTCTAATTTGTTAGCATGCCAACAGCTGAGCTCTCTTAAGATTCTGTATGCATTACTATACTCAAGCCTTCACAAATCTCACAACTGCACCTAGTTACTAATGAATTCAGAGACCAGTAATGAGAGTGAAACCTACAATTCTGAACTTTAAAGATCCAGTAGGTATCTCAGCATCATGTCAATCCAGAGTTTGGGTCTGCAACCAACAACACATCAATGTGCCTAAAGTATGAAGGGAGTTAAGCCTCCTTCAGCATCTTGGTATTCCAAAATCCAAGCGAAGATCCAGGGACACAGTAACCATAAAATAGTAGATGATGAGATCTTAAAAGTCTGACATTCATGAAAAATACAAGTGACTAGTTTTTGCAGATAAAAGAAGGCAAGAGAACACCACAGCCAACAAATATTCTTAGTATTATATAATGACAGCTGTATGACCCTGAAGTCTCAGTTCCTTTGGGTCTTAGTTTTTTCCTTTGGAAATAAGAGACAATCTCTAAGATCCTTTCCAATTCAAATAAATTCAATCAAATATTATTAATTGTTAAGACTGAGAGAGAGTATGGTTTGGTAGATAAGGCAATCTTTGGAAACAAAAGCTTGGGTTTAAATATTGCTTCTAACACATATTAACTGCGTGACTATGAACAAGGCACTGAACCTCTCGGTACCTGGGGAAACTCTCTAAAACCATTAAGTTAGAGACAAGCTTTTGATCTGAATCAGTGGAAAGAGTTTCTATACCACAAGAACCCTGCAATAATGAAATCCTATATCCAACTCTTTTCTCATTCCCTCTGCCACCAAAAACAAAAACATAACAGAAGAGGTGTAGACTATGTTGGGTTCTGGGAGTTTAAAGAAACTTCAAAAAAAAAAAAAAGAAAAATTGAAGTTTGTTGGAAAGTACCAAGAGATCTGGGTTCAGTTCCTGGATCTATTCTATTAGAATGAACTTAATTCATTTCTCTAAGCTTTAGATTCCTCATCTATAAAATAAGAATGATACATAAACTACTTGTCCCATAGGATTGTTGTGAAGAAAGCATTATAGGCATAAGTTAGAAGACTATTAGAATAATCCAGTGTAATGTACTATGTCTTTAAAGACCTTTTCATATAGAATAGTGGAGTGATGAAAATGACAGAAAAAGTACTTTTCTCCATAGGTAAAGATTTAAGTCAACTGTTGAAAGACATGAGATAGTTCCATTATTATGGATGAACATTCTAATGCCTGAAAGAAGTAGGAAAAAAAAACTCTGGTTTAATAAAAAGAGGCTAAAAAGTGTGTGTGAATACACAGAGCTTTCAGGTAGCATTTGATTAGTTTGGGGGAAAAAAATAAACTGTGTATAAATATAAAGACTCAAATTACTTTGTAAAAGATGGAGTATGATGCCTCACTGGAATGTGAATAGACTATTGGTTTAAAGTAATGACATCATACTCAAATAGAAACAGAACCCGGGGGCCTGCATGTTGACTTAGAAAACCACATATTGCCATCATCTATGTTATGTTGTGTTTTTAATATTTTATTAAACTTTTCCCAATTACATGTTAATCTGGTTCCTCTCTGACTAAGGAGTTTTGGGGAGGCTGAAAGTTTGACATCTCTGGTTTAAGGAGACAAAGGAAGAACTTTTTGTGTATTAAAAACTAGAAAAATATGAGTATAAAGAAAGTTTCAAGGACACATACTGACTAGCAGACAATATGAAGAACCTAGAGCTGCTGAGAATTATGGTCTCTGAGTTTATTTGCATACAACTTTTATGAGTAGAAAGTAAAACTAAAAAATGTAAAATCATACAGACAAAGGCTGAAATATTATTTTTAAAATAAAAAGGGAGTATAGTGTATTTTCAGACTGCCTCTAATTGTATCTTTCTGTGTGAAAATGCTGCTACCTGCTTTAGGAAAAGTCTTGATAATATTGAATGGAAGTCAGTCCATTGAAAATGTGAATGGAAATTCAATGCCTTGAAAAGAATAGAACATGTTTAGATCTTCTGTAACTGGCTCTGGTCTGCTAACCATATGGTAAAGAGGAAGTATTCTGACTGGTTATGGAATTATTCAAAAAAGATTCAGCCCCTCTCTTTGCCTCAGTGGTCTTGTGGGAGCTCAAAGACCAGTAATGAAAGTGAAACCTACAATTCTGAACTTTAAAGGTCCAGAAGGTATCTCAGCATTATGTCATTCCAGAGTTTGGGTCTGCAACCAGCAACATATCAATGTGCCTAAAGTGTGAAGGGAGTCAAGCCTCCCTCAGAATCTTGGTATTCCAAAATCCCCAGCACAACACTGAAGCCCTGAGATACAAGGAGCAACCTTTGGGAGGAGAGTAGTAGCTGAAATGCAAGTTCATTTCGTAGTCCAGCCACATCTGGACATGAACTTGGTGGGAAACCAATGTTTTGTAGGAGCTGAGCTAAGTTTTGAGTCTACTCCTCCAGAAAGCTAGGTACCATAGGGAGAATATGTCCCCCAAAGTCACGTTGTATGGGAATGGGTGTGGGAATGTTTATGTTGTTCCTGCCATATCTTTGAAGTAAATATCCCTTTGTACAAGTTAATCCAAAGTTAAGTGGTTAAATCTAACAGGGTATGCTAGTGATTGGTCCACTAACAAATGCGAGGGAACATAATAACTTGTGGGGAACTTGAGGGCAGTAGAGAAAGAGACTCCAAAATCTTGACAGATGCTGAATGTTAGATATATCATACCTGGGAGGGGTTGGAGAGAGGGTTGGTGGTTTACAAAGAATTGTTGATTTTATAGGGGAAATTTAAGGAGTTGTTACCTTCTAAGTCAAAAGTAAGCCACCAAGAATCAAGAAGCCCTGATGTAAGCTGCTAAAAGGTATAGGAGATCTAAGAAACAAAAGGCTAAAAATGAAGGGGGAAGAACCCACAGGGAAAAAATTTAAGAAGCAGTAGAAGGTAAAAAGCAATTCAGGCAGAGCTAAGTATAAAGAAGTAACCAGAGAACCGTCATCCAGTCATCCAACAGAAGCCTTAACCTATGTGACTACTGTCTAGTTGAAAAGAGTGTCAACTTATTGGACCTGAGCCTCAGTTCCAAATACCGCTCTTCAGGCTGACCTAAAGCTTAAGAGGTGAAGCCTCTCAGAAGTGTATTGTATGCTGCTCTAGTCTCCCTGTCCATTTAGAAATGGAAAAGCAGGGGTGACTAGGTGGTGCAGTGAATAGAACACCGGCCCTGGAGTCAGGAGTTCAAATCTGGCCTCAGACGCTTAACACAAAAAAACTAGCCATGTGACCTTGGGCAAGTCACTTAACCCCAACTGCCCTCCAAAAAGCAAAAAAAAAAAAAAAGAAAAAGAAGAAGAAATGGAAAAGCAGAAAGGGAAAAGACAGGTACTGCTGCTGCTTTGCTATATAATAAGAACTGGTTAAGCTTGTTTTGCCTTAGCCAATGTCAACCACTTGAGCTTCCTAGTTCTGTGGCTTAAAGGGATCTTTTGTTTAAATGTAAAAGCAGCATTTTCTTAGCACTCTTTTGAGCATTATTATAAGTTAAAGGGGTCCATAAATATTACGCCTAAGTACAGAAAAGAGGATTTGCCCAGTTATAAGGACCAACAAACAATTAGCAGTGATTTCATATGTTAACATTCATATGTTCCTGAATTAGCCGACAGTATCCAAACCTACTCTAGAGTTGTGAATTATCTACAAGGACTTGCGTTACCCACCCTCACCTGCTTCCCGGTCAGGTTCCTTCGTATACACACCCACTCTCCTCTCACAGATTGTTAGCACATTGGTAGAAAAGCATGTCCCAGGTTTATATGCAAATGCTTATGTATTTTATTATTTATGTACTTGATTTAATTTAAGAATATTTGTGCTATTATTGATATTTGTTTTGTCTTATTTCTAAGGAATTGGTTATGTTTAATAGCTAAAGTATCAGTGTGAGTGACTGTTTATATAGTTAGACATTGTGGGCTCAATAGCTACGGTGGTGAGTAGGAAAAGTATGCTTTCTCTCAACATGGTCATTCCTAGGACCTCAGAGAGTTGGTATGTCACCATGAGGTGGTTCTTCTCTGGGAACCTGTCCACACTATGGCAGCTTGGAAGAGGGACCGAACCAAGAGAGTCAGAAGACATCAACAGATCCATATGAAATGTATGAGGTGCTACACAGTGGGCCAAACCCTACCATTACATTAAGGAAAAAGGAAACAAGGACCCAAATTAAGCAGGTAGCAGTGGAGTAGAAACACAAAAATGAGCACAACAGATATTGTGGATGTAAAATCAATGAGTCTTGGCAGTTAACTGGATGTGAGCAATAAGGGAAGAAAGGGAAGAATCAAAGATTGATGAGATCTGGAGCTCAAGTAGCTGGGAGGATGGTGGTAACATTAACAAAGAAAATTCCATGGTTCCATCATCATTATATTAAATGTGGAAGGTAGACCAATCCATCTCATATACCATTTTGTTACACAGCTTTCTCAATTTGCCTTTTCCTTTATTTCCATTAATAATTTTAACCTTCAATCTAGTACTTTAGAAGGAACTTTTTAAATTTTTAAAGAATAAAAAAGGCATGTTGTAAAGGTACAGAGTGTTTTGTCTTTCCTTGCCAGTTTTCTATCATTTAAAAGGGCATTTATGCTAATAAAGACCAAACACTGACATTAACATGTCAACATAGGCTGAGGTTCAATTCAACAAACATTTATTAAGTATTTAATACACAAAGGACCTTATGGGAGGCTTCAAGATAACATTTTTTTAAATTTAAAGATATGTCCTTCCCTTTAAGAATTTATAGTCTACAGGGGAGATAAGGCAGATACACATAAGTAGTCTCCGAGGTTGAACATAATGGGGGCAAAGATGAGATAGAGATAAAACTGAAAGATGTCTAACTAATAACAAGCCACAAGTAAAGGAGAATGCACTAATCTCCACATCCTCTGATTAAGAAACTAGAAATAAGCAACTGGAAACACATACTGGTATGCTAAGTAAGAGACCATTACTAATAAAATTAAATAGGGTTTAAACTACTGCTTACTATAAACACTAATAAAAGCTATTTAATTTACTACTAACACTAATAAATTCTTGGCACTTTATTTAGAGATGGATCCTAGGTTAACACTGAGCACTCGATTTTAAGTTCACAGAGACAGGATAATTTACTTATTTGTGTATGAGCTGTGTTTCCACAACTCATTCAAGCTTTCTTGGCTAGTCAGGAGCAGGTTTAGAAAATTTAGAGATGCTATTTGTATTTACACCACTCAGATCAAATCCTAGAACAGCTAAATCCATTCATCTTCATGACCCCTGGAATCTTTTTGTATTTTTCTATTCTATCTCTTCACTAAAGTTCTAGATAATGTTGTTATTCAGTCATTTCAGTGGTATCTGATTCTTTGTGACCCCATTTTGGGGTTTACTTGGCAAAGATATTGGAGTGGCTTGCCATTTCCTTCTCCAGCTCCTTTTACAGAAGAGAAAATTCAGGCAAACTCGGTAAAGTGACTCATCCGGGGGCACTCAGCTAGTTGTGTCTAAGGTCACATCTGAAGTGAGGTCTTCCAGACTCAAGGCCCAGAGTTCTCTTCAACTGCACCACAAAATTGCCTTTCTGGGTAATATGCTTCCTCTTCAAAATGCAGGAAACTTTCTGGGGTGACCTTACCAAGAAAAAACAAGATATCTAGAAAAAAAAGGTGATCTCAAGAGGTACAATTTTCCTCGAAGGCTCTGGGACCTATAATTGATATTTTGTTCTAAAACTGCCTTTCAATGATTTGTAAGAAAACTTACAACATTAGAAATTCTCCTATTCTCTCCTGCTCCTTCTTATTCCTGTCCTAGTTCCTTTACCTCCCCCCACCATTTCACTTTCCTTCTCTGCTCCTAGGATCCCATGACTTTATCATCTCTTTTTCTCCCTGCTCTCCATTTATCCCTCAGTAGTCCAGGCAAAGGCAAAACAGGAAGTTGCCTATAAAATTGGAGGTAGTAAAGAGGCACCCAACTAGAGGGATTCAGAATGAAACAGTTAAAAAGAAACTTCACCTTGCATTCTTACCATGTTCTAGTCATTTCTGCCTTGTTTCTCGTCAGAATTTTTCCTATTCCTGTGTAACAAAAGAAGTCTGTTTCACATTGAATTTCCTCTACCCTATGACTAATTATGCAGGTTTTATTAGGAAGTTTATCTAACCTATTTTTTAAAACTTGCAATTAACTCAGTGTTCAAGCTACCTATAATAATATTCACAATAATAATAGTTCACACTCATGGTGTACTTAATAGTTTACTTAATTTTAATCCTCACAACAGCCCTGTAAGTTGCAGCATACAGTGAATGGCATTCATATTACACAGAAGTGTTAAGGGAGGTTCAGAAGGTGCATTCAGAATAAAACTAGTTTCGATTCTAAATTTAGGGCTTCTCTACTGCCTTGTTCTGCTCAAAGCTTCCCCACATCAGTCAGAAGAGGCAGGTCTGTTCAGCCTCCCACCCCCATCATAAAAGATGGTGTTTTGGGAGATGCTCCAATGAACTTGGTCTTCCAGGCAGTTACTATTCTCTATACCTATTTGCTCCATTAATTCTTGCTCCAGACCTGATTTAGCTTCCATTTGTCCTCCCCACCAAATGATACTGCTTTGAACTTCAGTACTCAGTTCTCAATTATGCCCTGGTTACTTTGCCTGTCTGCCTTATAGGCTGCCAATAGACCTATACTTTGATCTAAGACCTGGCAATTTATTAAATCTCTGGCTAAAATAGCCAGCTGTCAACCCCTTGATCACGATTTCGTTCTTTGTCCCAGAACTACACTCTGTTATGGGGTGCCCAGGTCAATAATGTGTTGTGACTTTGTCCCTGGTCCCAACTTTGAGTGGGAGGACGTGACAGTCTGCCTCTGTAGTTACTAACATGCGTCAAATGACTCCAGTCAATGTCACTGATGGGCAGCTAATCTCAGCATTTGCCAGCACTGACTAGCAAGAATACAAATACAATCATTAGTTTCTCAAATAAGAGCTAGTCATTCTTATTTCCCTGTAACTATGCAATTCTCTACTCTACACAATTAACTTAAAATTGTTCTTGCTTTCTACAGATTTTCTACTATTCCTACCTCATTGCATTTTATGCTTTACTTATTTCATATTTACTAACATCTACTCTGACGCCTCATCACAGCTTGGGGGTGACTTTGACATAGCCTAATTGGCTGGAAGAGCTTTGAGTGCAGGCCCCCTGACAAACAATGTCTGTTGTCCAATTTAGCTTAACCAGTCTAGCTAAGTTTGGGGGGTTGTTAGAGCAATTCTCAAATTCCATCTACTAAGCAAGAGAATGGCTTCAGTGTGCTCACCCTCACACTTGAAATCACTGATGCTTGACATACTAAAGTATTATTTCTTAAGATTTCAACCTAGGAGTCACCAAGGCCAGAGCTATAGATTTAAGGATGATGGAACTAGCCTAGAGAGGGTAAGTGATTTTGCCCATGGTTACATAGGTAGACGTAACACAGGTGGGATTTACACTCAGAACCTCTGTCACCAAAACCAGTGCCCTTTCCATGACTAATCAGATGGTCAATAAAGGTTAGAATGCTACTGAGGGAACTATTTTTCAAATACGTCTTTCTTTTAGATAAAGCAATAACTTGTGTGGGGTCTTTTATTTTCACTTTAGCATTTTTCAACTTTTTCCCTCCTTGTTGTGCTCTAGGCTAGGTTTCTTAGTTGATATAGCACCATGCTGCTGGCCTCTGCTTCTTTTTTTCTTTTTTTTTGCTTTTAGGAGGGGGGAATATAGGACAATTGGGGTTAAGTGATATACTACTTACTACACAGCTAGTAAGTGTCTGAGGCCATATTAATTCAGGTCCTCCTGAATCCAGGGCTGGTGCTCTATTCACTGCACAACCTTGCCACCCTTTATTTTGCCTCTGTTTCATGAAGTCTTTTGTATCCCCCACATCCACACCAATACCCTTTTTGTTTGTTTGTTTTTTATATTCAATAATGGCAGCAATTATTCTTTTTATTTACCATATGCAGTTGATAGCTTTGTTTTCTTTAATGGTTTTTCTTCCCTGTTTATGATAATGCTCAGAATCTTATCTTTCCTTCTGTTTTGTCTTGTTTTTCCGTTCCCAAAGGCTGTGAATTTAAAAATAAGACATTTAAACCTTAATGTTCTATCAACAATTCTATAGCCTCATGCACATATAGGAAGCAATGATTAATAATGTTAATATGATTGCAAATAAATTAGATCTAATGCCCCATGGCCGGTGGGCATGCTCCTCATCATATGTACCCCAAATAGAGTTTGTATGCAGTCTCTGAGTAGGAAAAGTGAAGTAGAGGACATATATTTAAATTTTTTAAATTATATTTTAAAAAATTAGACCAAGAAGTATCACAGGAAGAAGGTATGCAGTGCGGTCTCTGACGATTTCACTAAATAATGAGAATTAAATCCTAAAGGTGCTCTCTGATCATGAAAAACAGCTCAAATATAAAATTAGCTGCTTCATTTGTGAACTCACCACCCCACCATCACCTCTATAGAGCCAGCAAGCTATCCAGGTCTAGTCAGAGTCATTGCCACGCAATATTCCTTACCCACTTAAATGAGAATACATTGTAGGAATCATCATCCAGTGAGGATTTATGTTAACCCTCTATGAAACCCCAACAGTCACTAAAATATGCTTGGTATGTATATGGATGTTGTTGAGATGAAAACATTGCACGTCACCAGAATGACTGATTTCTTCATTGACCCTTTAGTCAATATTCCTTTAGCCAAGTCCTTTTTAGGTAAATAGATTCATTTTCTGATTCAAAACCAGGAATGCTGAAAAAATAGCTTTAAGGCAAAACTTATAGGGAAGAAATGTATGTATACTTTAAACCTTTCTAAACACTGTTACTATCTTTTTGGTGGAAAATAAAGTTGAGGTCTTAAGGTCTTACATCACAATTGCACCCTGAACTAAATATCTATAAACAGCTGATATACTTTCCTGCACTATTGAAGAAGGTAAGAGGAAACCAAGTTCTTCAGTAAAAACCCTTTTGGAGTTCCTCTTTCCAATGTCTTTAGTGTATAAGCAAGGCTTCTAAAATATTCAAAATTTTGATAAACCTTCATCTACAGACAATGGATTTTATCAAAGAGCTAAAAAATTCATATGTGACTGTAGAAAGACAGAGTAACTGGAGAGCTTGTTTCAAAATCAGAAAAATCTTAGATTCAAGTCATGCCTCTGACATATGGAAAGTTATTGAACTTCTCAATGTCCCCAGAGATTCCCTAAGACTATATAATTTGCAGAATGGTATACCTATTGGCATTCATAGAGGGAATTTCCTCACCAGAACTTCCCAATGTTGATGAAATCACAAGTTTGGATACACATACACACATACACATACACACACAAATAATAAAAGCATATTTTTATATGTAGCTGAAAAACTGATTTTAAAGGCAACTCTTTAAAAAAAAAAGGAGCCCTAATAATGTTCTGAGTTTCAAAAAAAAATATTGAAGTAACTGTATAGACTAACAAGGTGGCTACTTTAATGGTCAATACTCATCTGGATGTATATGTGTATTTCTTTGTAGAGAGAAAAGTTAAAAAGGAAGAGAGAGCCATAAAAATGGAAAGAGGGGGAAGAAAGAGAAAGAGAGGTAAGTGAATGAAGAAGGAAGGAGAGAGGAACAGAGGTTGGAAGGAAGGAGGAAGGGAGGGAAAGAAGGACAGGAAGGAAAGAAGGAAAAAAGGAAGGAAGGAAAGAAGGAAGGAAGGAAAGAAGGAAGGAAGGAAGGAAGGGAGGGAAGGAAGGAAAGAAGGAAGGAAGGGAAGGGAGGGGAGGGAGGGAGGGAGGCCTGTGTAATTACTTGGCTATCACATTTCTTGTGTTATTGTTAGAAAACTGTAAGTCAATGTTCTGGGCAGGATACAACTTTGACTATTAGTCAATCAGTTGAGGTCTGAATATGGTAGCAAGTTTGGTGAAAATGAACTTTAATGGAAGCAGAGAAAGTTAAAGGTACAGAGGCAGATGGCTTTGATTCACTGGGTTAGGAAGAGCTTTAAGGAGGGAGTAATCAAGTACCCTGGATAGCTCCCTGGAGGGAAGTAGTTCTGACATTCTCAAAATAGAAGGAAACCTTTTCTCAAATCACCAAATATACTCATCAAAATGAACGTATTCTGTAAAATGGTTGAAAAAGTCAAAATCATTTGTTAAAAACCATTTTTGTCATTCATACAATTACTGAAAAGTCATAAGCCCCGTATTAATTCCAAGATGTATCTACTAAGTTTTTATAATTTCTAGTCTCGCAGCAAAAATGCCCAAGACCAGAAAACCTAAGGTATAAGAAATCAGGTACATTGAAGAATTCTAAAGAGAGACTTTATGTCTCTGATTAAATGAAAAGAATGAAATTCAACTATAGGTAGACTGTAGTGACTAAATGGGTCTGAAAGGAAAACTGTAGGCTTTCTCACCCTATCAATGCCAACTTGTCTATGAGGCAACTTAAGTCTATAATTAGTCCTGGAGTGACTCTCCTATGCTAATCCAGAATCTCAATTCATCAGCCTAATCCTCAACATCTCCAAATGGGTTCTCCCAAAATTACAAGGAAAATAAAACACCAGGGGGAAAAGTTTAAGTTAGAAGAGAACATGAATGGAAAAATATATTGTTAGAGGATCTAAAAAGTGGGAGAAATAGAGAGAGAGGGAAAATAAGAAACAACTTCAAAGATAATATAATAATGATAAATCTAAATGAATAAGAAAAGAATTAGTAATTTAAGTATCTACATAGAGCAAGAGTAAAGATGGGTATTTTTAATTGGCTACTCTCCCAAGTTACCACAGGTACCAATTTCTCACTCACTACTGGAGGAAAAAATTGAGCTCTTGAGAAAATTTTATAAAGCGAAGGAATTATCAATTTTCCAGGACTGTGTTCTGGTATTAAATATTATCCAAAAGTTTGTATAAATTCCAAAGTCAGTTAAAAATACTACATGCTATAATGTCCCCAAAGTCTTTTTTTTAAAGCTTTTAATAGCATTACTTAATGCCTATGTTCAGCTGTCTTTTTATTGCCTACCAATAAAGAGGTGTGACTGAATGATGCAGCCTCTAAAAAATCCTCCCCTCCTCTTAAGGGTACTGAATGGAGTGGGGGGACACAATGAATATGTGTTTTCCTGGCCCCTTTAAAACTACAAAATAAAAGAGGCACTTTAATCTAGAAAGGAAAACATTCTGCTTAAATGACATCTCATTTCCAAATGACCCTAACCAAGAACAATCAACAACTATAGGCTTTATGTGGAAAAAAAAGAGAGTAGGAGGAGGGCACAGCCCTTGAACTTGACCTTGGCTTTAAAAGGTTACAATGAAAATGATAGACAAAATGTCCATAAAATAGTCTAGGAAAACACTTAGTTAATAGGAATTTAGCTTCTCAGTTTCTATAGGGAATTCTTTTTTTCTCTCCTAATTTTGTTATCCATTGCATTTGTTAACAAATTCTAAGCCTGCAGTCAAAGGGGCATTCAAAAATATATTTACCATCACCAACAAATACCTGGAAAATTTTAGTAAAAAAAATTTTTTTTACAAAAGCATACCCTGAATATAAAATGCTTTACCACATATGTTATCTACATTTGTGCCTCATCATCATTACGCTGCACAATTAAAACTTGCTCTCCCATGAACCTGTGTACACTCCTGGGAAAACCTGCCCCTGACTTGTTTTTTAAGGGATAAGAGGGACGTTTTGTACCAACTGTTCTTCCTATACCACTTTTGGAAATACCTTTTTTCAAAAGCTAATTAAGTCTAGCTGAGTGATAATCAATGGATAGCACTCCAATGGCAGGTTGAGAGGGATAGTTCTAGAATCCCAACCTCCAAAGAATTACCCCTAGATCCCTGAATAGAGAAATAATAAGATACTTTCTGGGGATGTCCTCCCTACTAATGTGAAGGGGAATGGGGGAAATAGCCCAAAAGAGGATTTTACATATAAATTGTGTATAAGATAATGGTGGGGGGAAGCACTAGCATCTGGGGGAATAAGGAAAAGTAGAAAGCACCTTAAAGGAAACTAGGAAATCTAAGAAGTATGGGGGAGGAGAGAAATAATCCAGGCATCAGACCAGTCAAAGCAAACTGTCACATATGAGGAATAATAAGAAGATCAAGCTTACAAAGGAAGTGTCAGAGGACAGCTTTAAGGACACACAGACACAGACATACACACACACACACACACACACACAAATACATAGGGTTTTATGTACATATACCTAAATATTCCATATAATCAAAACTATGATTTAAAGTATATTAACAATTTTATTGCTTATGTCCTCTTCCAATCTCCATTTGTTCTCATAAAATTCTGTAGTTATTTCCCTTTCAATAAAAACTATATATGTGAATTTTTAATGACATAAACCAATATGGAAAGGTCAGTTATCCAAACTAGTAAACATAATAATATTGTTTCAACCTAAAACGGGGGGAGGGGGTGCAGGGAAATCAAATCAATAAAGTCCATAAGTTATGAACATTAAGGAAAACCCCAATGGAAAAATAATCTAATGTATTAGACAAAGAATGCATATTGAGTCAAGTGGATAGTCCATTGATCTACTCTATCAGTGCATATTGTCTAGGAATTAATGATAAACAATGAGCCAGGAAGACTTGGGTTCAAACCCTGGTTCTGCTATGTACTAGCTGTTTGACCCTGGGCAAGCCCTTTTACCTCTGTAAACCAAGTTCCTTATCTGTAAAATGAGAGAGTTGAACTAGATGACTCTAAAGTCCCTTGAAGTTCTAAATCTATCATCTTAGGAAGAGAGAAAGCTGGATGGCATGTGGGGAATTATACGGTGCTTTCAATGATCCCAAGCTGCTCCCTGCTACCAAAGCCTATTTTTAAACACTGAAATTCTCCCCATTATGCTATATGCTGTGATTCATGAACATTATGGCCTAAAAAGATCCAAAATTACAGGTAACCCAAAGGAAATGGAAAGATATATGATGGATCTAAGTAGCTGGTAGCATACCAGCATGAATAACCTGCAAGCAATCAATGTGATAAAATATAGCCATGAGGATATAGATAACCAGAAAAGATGGTGAGCCTCTGACAAGCAGATGGATAGTCTGTGTTATAACTAAGTGGCTAGACTTGGGTGTCAGGAAGATTTGAGTATGAATCCTGCCTTGGATACTTACTAGCTATGTGACCCTTGGTAAGGCTCTTAACCTCAATTTCTCTAACTGTAAAATGAAAGAGAGTATGGCAAAATGTCTAGAGAGCCCACCTCCAAGCCAGTCCTGTGTTCAAGTCCTTCCTCTAATACACCTTGCCTGTGTGATTCTGAGCAAGTCACCCCACTTCTCAGTGCCTTAGGGAAATCTCTAAAACTATAAGCCGCACATCAACAATAAATATTGTTAGCATTTAAAAAAAATCTTATTATAGTTATCATATGGCATTGGTCGAAGAAGATTCTTCACCAGAGAATTCTCTGTACCAATGAAATCATGGGTCTATTCCCTATCCCTCACCCTCACTACAATGGAGATGATAAGGTAGGTGCTATTAAAGGGTCATTGTGAGGACTAAAGAAGATAATATATGTGTGTTTTTTCAAACCTTAAAGTATGATTTTAAATGTTAGTTGTTGTTGTTATTATTACCCACAAAGCATTCTAAGGCCCACAGGAAGGTCTCCAGGCGTGTTGAGTAGAACTTCATGAAGAAACAATAGAAGAACATGGACAAAAGTCACACAAATTGGATTAGAGGGAGAAAATTTGAGTTACAACAGGTGGAAATGACAGCAATAAAGAGAGCATCCACACTGAATGACATCACAGGCTCATCAGAGTATGAAGGCACCAACCGTATCTGATATTGCCACAATGAAAACTTGAATTCTATGATTCTCTAATGTTCTTCTAATCCTGCACCTGCTGATTATTGCCCCTGTGGCCTTTAATCCGTCCTATCCCCTCTCCAGGCTCAGTTTTCTAGTCTATTAAAAAAGAGGATGCCATCAAGGTTTTTAATAGGGGGAGGGGGGTCTGTGAACTTGTGAGTTTTTTTCATTTTGATAATTTTACTTCAATATAATTGGCTCTCTTTGTAACTATGTATTTTATTTTATGCGTTTAAAAGTTTTATTCTGAGAAGAGGTTCGTAGAATTCACCAAACTGTCTATCAAAGGGGTCTATGACACAAAAAAGATTTAAGAACCCCTGGACTAGATGAATGTTCCTTCCAATTCTACACTTTATACTAACAGAGAAAATGACAAAGAATTTCACAATCTGGTTAGACATAGAAACGAAAAACCCATGGGCCAGCACACAAAAATGTTGGATAATGTCGGGGTTAAAAGCACAGTGAATAGAGCACTGGCCCTGGAGTCAGGAGGACCTGAGTTCAAATCTGGCCTCAGACATTTAACATTTACTAGCTGTGTGACCTTGGGCAAGTCACTTAACCCCAATTGCCCTGCCCTCCCCCCTCCAAAAAGCAAAAAAAAAAAATGTTGGATAATGATCTGAGCATGGACACATGTTTATTATTCTTTTTTCTTGTTGTTTTCTTTCTTCACAGTTTCAAGAAATCCTCCAAAGAATCTTTTGGATAGAGTCAAAGCTCACTAGCTAACTGGATACAAAGACACTCAGAAACACCCCCTTGTTGATATTTGTCTTTTGTTTTCTGCTTTGAGGGTATTTTCATTTGCTTGAATAACATGATCAATACCTACTCAGTCAACAAAGATTCATTAAGCACCTACTGTGTACCAGCACAGTGCTAACTGCTAAAGATACAAAAAAAGGTAAAAGACAATTCCTGTCTTCAAAGAGCTCACAGTCCAATGGAAACACTTAGAAAACAGATGTATCAGGAGATGGAGTCTCCAAATCAATCTCCAAGCATATTAGAACAGGAACAATATTCATTCCAAGCAGATTCTCATAGAATGTCACATTGAGATGCTGGAGCATTTCTCAGCAGTCAATCAGTCACAGTCAAATCTAATTAAAATTTCCTGCAACTTTGCTTCAGAAGTTTATCCATAAAATTTGGTCTTTGCCTGACTTGCCTACTGTAAATCCTATTAACCAGACTCAGCAGGACCTTATACTGATCCTGAATAATTCTACAATTTTTTTAACCCTTATGAAATCTCTAGTAAATTACAACTTTTTTTTCAAAAAAAAGCACAGCTTCTGAATCTTTTAAGATTTTTTTTTATTGTCTTCCATCTCAAATTATCCAGCTGCTTGGTTTCAACAGCTGAGCAGTCATATTTTCCAGTATCCAGGAAGCAAATCATTAGAAATAAGATGTGTGGAACATGAAGCATTTAAACAAATAAACAGAGAAATAGTTTAAAAGAAATCACACAGCCCTTTTCTTTCAGTCTAAAACCAGGTCACCATGACCCACAAATAAGTAAGGACTGGAGGCACCTCAGTCCCCCTGTAACCAAGCCATGTTCTAAACGTTCATTGGCAGAAATCCAGTTCTATCCATTGCCAGGTCTATGTAGCTGGCTCATCCTAGTGAACTGATTCTGGTTAACGACCTCACCAACACCAAAGCCATCCTCTGATGCGTCACCATGACAAAGGACCTAGAGTCAAATCCCAGCTCTTGTAGGATGTTGGAAAAATCACTCAACTTTCTTAAATACCAATTTCCTTATCTGTAAAATGATGCATTGGTCGCTAAAGTCTCTTCCCAATCCTCTCCCCCCTGAAGCGGCCTTGAGTTCCTGAAAGGTAAACCAGAGGCATCTCATGTTCTGGTAGGTCCTACAAGGCTGGAAAGGTTTTGAATGTGGACCAAATGGTGAACAAATGTGTCTGTTCTATTTGAGAGTCTGGACAGCTAAGGTGATAGAGTCTCATCCCTAGAACATTGGCCAGAGGGTGATGGATTTTTGGCCACTGTCACTTAACTGAGGGGCTTGGAAAGCAAGAAGAGGCTATAATCTGTGAGAGTGGAAAGAGTAACCACACTGATGGAATGAAGTAAAGAAATAACAGTACATGTTTATGAAAGACTATTTAGCATGACTGATGGGGAAACAGGCTCAGGCACAGTGGTTGAGCGATTTTCCCAGAATAAAAGGGTTTATAAATAACAATGGCAGAATTGGAACCCATGACTTCTAATGGTAAAAATCAGTGAATGCCTTTTCACTGCCTCCCCCCCTCCCCCATTGGACAGTGAACTCTAATCAAACTCTCTTGATGGTTTCATCAATATCTATGTTTCTGTGACATCTGTGTAGATCAGAGGTGTCAAACACAAATAGAAATGGAGGCCACTAATCCATACGTTAAGTACACATTATATGTGTGTGTGCATATACAAGTATATATAATATAACTGGATTAATGTATACATATACATAATATTATTTATATATAAATATATACATACACATCCATATATAAATATATACACATATATGTGTATGTATATATATATGCATGTGTATATATGTATACACACACACATACACACACACACACACACACATACACACATACATTTATTCTCCCTCCTGGCTGTCTACCAGGGGTAGGGAATCTGTGACCTCAAGACCACATGTGCACAAGTGCAGCCCTTTGACTGAATCCAAACTTCACAAAACAAATTCCCTTAATAAAAGGATTTGTTCAGTAAAACTTGGACTCAATCAGAAAACTGCACCCAAGGACCTTAAAGGCCACATTGGTCTCAAGGCCACAGGTTCCCCACCCCTGCTAGACTCTGACATTTTGAACCTGGGGAAACCTCATCTTTCATCTTAGGTTGTCCAATCACTCCTTTCAGGACTCTAATCTCTAGCCTGTGACAAAAGACAAGAATTAATTGGATAAAATAGTCTTGGCTACTGTTAGCACATTAGTTAGGGGTAAAATACTCTAGTTAAAATGAGTCTCCTCCAGAGTAATTCATACTGTTAATTTCAGACACCTCTGCAAGGCTAATAAAAGGAAAGCCTTTTGGGTCAAGTCTCTCCAGTAACATCACTTAAATGGAAGCCGACTGAGCATATGTTGGGCCACTAGCTCAGCCAATGGTCTGATTCATAAAGACTAAGTGTTGAAACTGATGGGGCCAATTCTTGATACAATAGCTACAGCTAAAAACAAAGTTCAGAAAAGAAGGGATACAGTTACACCAGGACTCCAACCCTGATCTCCTGATTCCAAGACCAGAGTATTTCTCAAGATAACATGTTCATACTCTTTTTATTTTACTTCACAATGAGCAAATTAGCAAAGACTACAAAAATTGGGAAGAGTTAATGTTTGAAGAGTTGTGAAAAAGCAGGCACACTAATTTATATTGTTGTTAGAGCTATAAATTAGCCCAGCCATTCTAAGAAGCAATTTTATATTAAGTTAAAGAAGGAATTAAGTTGTTCGTACCCTTTGACCCAGAAATCCCACTCCTGGAACACATTACAACAAGGAGAAAGGAAAATAAGGAAGGAAGGAAGGAAGGAAGGAAGGAAAGAAGGAAGGAAGGAAGGAAGGAAGGAAGGAAGGAAGGAAGGAAGGAAGGAAGGAAAGAAGGAAGGAAGGAAGGAAAAAGTTCCCATAGATACCAAAATATTTATAGAAGCATTTTTATAATAGCAAAAGAAACAAAAAAAAAAGTTCATGGACTGGAAAATATGTAAACAAAGAACAATATATAACTGCAAGAGCATTGTGAGGCTCAGATGAAATAAAGGCTTTACTATTTAAATGCCAATTATCATTGTTTTTGTTGCTGTTGTTCATCAATAGCAGCAGCCTACAGTCTCCAGGCCTCCCATTTGGGTGTGACCCTGCTCCTGGGTTTATTTAATACAATAGCTACAGCTAAAAACAAAGTTCAGAAAAGAAGTAACTTCTACCATACTCCTGTTGGGCTCTGACAGTACTTACAGAGCAACACAGGAGTACGCTGATTTGTTTTACACCTGAGTTTATGGGGGGTAGGGGAGGGAAGCAGGCACACAGACTTTTAAATTTAATTTGGATTATTAACACTTTCTTAAATCTGGACAATCAGCAAAACAATAAAAATCAACTCTGATTTATAACTGTTGTGGATTTACAAAGTTTAAAAGAAGAAAGTGAAAATTTAACAATTAATTCTCCAAATCCAGTGAGAGCTGGCTCCAACATACCCCTGCATAAATATAATGCAATATTACTGCACTCTAAGAATACAGGGAAGCACCAGAAGACACACTTATTGATGCAAAGAAAAGTGAAGCATAGGCAGGAACATAACAACTACAACAATATAAAAAGAATGGATCAAAAACAAAACTGAATGCTGTGGAATTAAAAGATCAAATGTGTCCCCAAAAAAGACAGGAGAAAATGTACCCCTTTCCTTTCTTCACACTAGGATTAAGAAAGTGGAACAATGCTTGTGCTATCAAACTTGGTGAATGTCTTGAGGGATTTTGCCATGCTGCTTACTTTTCCTCTTCTTTTTTTTATTCTTTGATAAGGGATAGCTCTCAAGCTAAGGAGGAGGAAGGATATATTCGGAAATGAGAGAGATGTGTGTGTGTGTTTTTAAATATCAATAAAAATTTTTAAACAAACCAAAAATGTTGCCTCTCTAAAAATCTCAAGGGCTACAGATTGAATTTAAACAAGGAAAAATGAAAGCAAATGACTGACTTGGTTGGCCATTATTTGAACCTCGAGGCAAAAAAGGATTGCTGCATCCTATACTATAACTTGACCCTCTCTGCAGTGAGACAGGAGTCTAGGAACCAGGGTACACACAAACCACTTCACTTTGGTGCAGTGAAGAACAGAGCTGACAATGTATTGAGATGCTTAATGAACCAAATTTGGGGAAATGAATAACTCTAGGGAGAATGATGCAACAGAAGAATAAATTAAGACAGAAGTGTGGAGGTTGGCCTGAGACACACTATAATTAAGACACAAAGGATTCAATCTCAATGAAAAGCAAAGCAAGTTACAAAAGGCTGATGATTTCTCTTCCCACAAAGAACTACCTCGACCTTTTAAAAAATATACACTTTATTGAAGCCTTTGTTTTAACATCTTGTTCATTTCTAGGGGGAAAACCCCTACTGCCATGAATGAACCTTCCTTGGGGACATTATAGTGATAATAAAGGGAAAAAAACCCATACATCGACCATATCTGATGATGCAAACAACATTCTTCTCTAGAAGCCTCCCACCTCACTGCTAGGAGGTCCCCTCCCTCTACCTATGAAGAGAGAACTAAAGGAGATACTTTTGTTGCTGTTAAGTCAGTTCTCAGTTACGTCTGATTCTTCATCATCTCTTTTGGGTTTTCTTGGCAAAGATACTAGAGTAGTTTGTCATTTCCTTCTTTGGCTCATTTTATAGATGAGGAAACTGAGGCAAACAGGGTTAAGTGACTTGCCCAGGGTCATACAGCTAGTAAGTGAATCCAGCTGAGGCTGAATTTGAACTCGGGTCTTCCTGATTCTAGGCCTGGTTATTTGCTTCATCATTTAGCTGCCCCTAAAAGAGGTACACATGTCAAGAAAAGCAGGTGGCAATAACAGAAAGTAGCTATGGTGGGGTGATAGGGATACAGTGGCAGTAATGGTAACCAGGATAAGACCAAGAGCTTTGGAGAACTATATTAGGTCTCCCAAGGAAAGCACCAGCTGTTTGGAACCTGCCCTGATCACTCCAGACTTCAGCTGTCAGTATAGCCTGGAACAGAAACAGAAGGAATTAAAGTATCTTACCAGTATAAGTCCTGAATAAAATAACAGGAGAAAAGGGAAAATTCTTAAGTTCATAATGAGAAAAATAAATAGGTCCTATAAACCAGAGCAAAAGAAAAATAAGAGATGAAATTAAATTAGGTGTGAGAAATCAACAACTCTATCAGGACTGGGATATTGAACAACATTTTAAAATAGACACCAAATACAAAGGATAAAGAATAATGCCAAGAACTACAGGAATTAATGAAGACAAGATCAATATTACTCAATAAAAGAAAACACCAGGGAGATGAAGGGGATATATAAAAAAACAGGTCTGCCTGATGTGCATCCCATCTTAAATGTTATCTGGACAAAAAAACTTGCTGACACACTGGAAATTTTTGTTTGTTTCTGGTAAGACTCTGAGCACCAGAATTTGGTAGTAAGCATGGCCCTAAGAATCACTGAAGAGGTAAAGGATAATTGTTTCCAACTAACCAATGAATTCAACTTCAATTCTCAGAGAAATAATGAACTGGTGCAAAGAGATATTGGAAATCATGAGCAATATTACCAAGAACCTATAATTACATTACGTACAGTGGAAATAGGAGCAATAACCAATCCACAAATTATGGCAGACAAACATAACAGCCTTTCAGATGACTATTAAATGACTGATTTAGTACCAAATTGAATATGTTATTACTCTTTGGCATTTAGAGTTTTCAGCCACTCACTCACTTGTATCTATAATGGTTAGAATATTTGTAAAGTATTTTAAAGTTTTCAAAGTGCTTTACATATGTTATCTCATTTAATCCTCCCAACAACCTTGGAAGGCAGGTGCTATTATTATCCACATTTTGTAAATGAGGAAACTAAGGAAAATAGAGATCAAGTGACTTGCCCAGGGTCACAGAGTTAATGAGTGTTTTTGGTCTCAGATGGGATTTGAACTCAGGTCTTGAGGACTCTAAGTCCAGATTTCTTATCCACTGAATCACCTAGATATCCGTATTAATTGTATATAAAACAATGTGCTAGGTTCTATAAAGAACAGAATTAGGGGGAGGGGGAGTGGGGAAGAATACACAGACCGCATGCACAAAGTCCCCTCAACCTGAGGAGTCTGCAATGGAGTACAACAAAATAGCACGGCCCTCTCCGCCTTCCCCAATCCCAAGCCTACAAGCTAACAACTATGGGGCCTCTGGTGAAACAGCCAGAGCAAATCCTTTAAAGCAGCTGCCAGTCACCTGATAAAGGACTGGTCTGGATTCACACACGGCCATGCTGATACTCCACATAGCCCCAAGGGACCAACAACAATAGATGGCATGTCTAGAAGTAGTTCACTATGACCTGGACTGCAGAGAACAATCTCAACATTCAACAAATATTTACTGGAGATCATAAGAAGAAAAGAGGGAAAAAATGAAGTAGGGTCTCTGTAGACCTCTTAGACTGAGTCTCTACCTCTGCTCTTCTAATTCATTTAAACCGTCAAGAAAATACTGGTTTTCAAAAGCCAAACAGATTATAAGCATAGAACCAGTAGGAATCAAAGAAAGACAATTCCTACAATAGGCTCCAGTGACTAGAAAACAGACTTCAATTCAATTACTGACTAAGCTTACTAAAGGTACAGTAGATTAGAAGAACTTTATATCTGTTAAGGAAAAAAATACTAATATTACAAGTTACATATACAATATAGTATAGGTTTTAGGTCTTAGTTAATTCAAGAGTTGTGTTTAAAACCTTTCAGAAGGAAACAATGTATCTAGATCATAAAGAAAACCGATATGATGAGCTTTACTGGTAGCAAAAACATAATAAGGCACTTGGGGAAAAGTCTTTCTGTATGAGAGCTGCCTAAGGAAATTAAGGCAACATACCGTATCACCCAATCAGGAGACTATCATGAAACATTTAAGATGCAAGTCACTGAAGTAAACTAAAAGATGATACATTTTTTTTTCTCCAATGTCACAGTTTATGTTTTGCATGAACATACTGAAAAGGCTTAGGAGTTGCCTACTGAACATACCCATGTTGCCTTTGGTACATTTATAAACTCTTTCTAAAGAGCAGCCTCAAGTCTCTCCCTTCTTCCATCTATCTTCTGTTCAAGCACTAAAGTGATTTTCCTAAAATTCAGGTCTGATGGCATCACCCACCTACTCAATAAACACAAGTGCCTCCCTATTGCCTCCAGGGGCAAATACAAAATGCTGTTTGGCATTCAAAGCTGTTCATAATCTAGCCCCCTCTTACCTTTCCAGTCTTCTGCTATCTTTCCCCCTAACTGTGTTCTTCAATCCAGTGACATTGGCCTCCTGGCTGTTCCACAAACACTCCATCTCTTGACTCTGGGCATTTTCTCTGGCTATCCCCCACATCTGGATTGCTTTTCCTCCTCTATTCTGACTACTGACCTCCCCAGCTTCAAGTCTCAACTAAAATCCACCTCCCACTAGTAAGCTTTCCCTAACACCTCTCAATTCCACTGCCTTCTCTCTATTATTTCCTATTTATCTTGTATTTAGTTTGCTTTATATATGTATTTGTTGCATGTTTTCTCCCCCATTAGACTGTAAGCTCCATGTAGGGAAGGGCTGTCTTTGCCTCTATTTGTATCACCAAGTGCTTAGCACATAGTATTCACTTAACAAATCTTTATTGAATTGAATACAAGTAAAGGATTCCCCATGGATGAACCAAAAACAAACATTAACTGAGTTTACAGATTCATGCTCTCTCCCATCTGTCTTTCTGTCTCTCTGTTTCCCACTCCAACTTTCCTCTCTGCTCAGCCCTCTCCCCCACTTTCTGTCTCCCCACCAGCCTTCACTCCCTCCATTCCCTTTTACCTCTCAACTTTCATTTTAATAAAAGTGACTTTTGAAGACTATCCCAGGTCAGGTGATAGACTTTATGTCTATCCTCCAAAGACAAACACAGTTAAGGATGGAGAGGTTTACCCACAGTTTGACCAAAAGGTGATGAATGCTTCAGTCATAACAACTCTCAAAAAACCAAACTATCTAGTAATTCAGAGAGGGTTAAAATGTACATCAGTAAAGGTGGCACCCATACCAGCAAAGTCATAAATACTAACAGTATTTTCATAGACTATACTACAATTAATTTTTATAAAATAAAACCTCCCTTATCAGTCTAATTGGTAAGAACAAAAGTCTGAATAAGTGGGTAGTCTTTAATTGAAGACATGTTTTTTGAAAATATACATTTTTATTATCACATTTACTGAATAATACTCCTCACTCCTCTTACCAGATATTTTAATAAGGATTCCTTCTGAATCCTATGCTTCACTGAAAGAATCACACATGCATTTTGAAGAGGTAGTGGTGATGAAAACAAGGTGAAGAGAAGAGAACTCTGTGATGATGTTGCTCTGATATTCATCAAAGCCAGGACCCTAATTTCCTCACTGGAAGGGTAGGACCCATACCTAAAAATTTCCCAGCTAATCAAAACTTCAAAAGGCACTGACTGGTAAACAGGGGGGAACATAATATTGCATCTGAAATCATTATGTAATAGGGTTTAGGGTTTCTTAATTATTTTGTATATCAGGAACCTGATGATACCTTCTCAAAACAGTTTCTTAATTCATAATGGAAAGAAATGCTAATTTTTCAGTTAGAGGTTAGTCTAAATTAAGTTG